>CM056057.1:138006190-138606190 GCA_029574335.1 Rana kukunoris | reverse complement strand
TTGAGCTGTATTGATTACAGTTAAAAAAAAATGGAAGAGGCAAATATAACGGATCTTTCCTCAGGGTATTTCTGCAGCTAATAAATACATCAAAGCGTATGAATCCAGATCAAGAAAAGTAATAAATATGTATACATGCGTACACAACATACAGCAGAATATAGATCAGGCTGTTCCAGCGCTAGAAAAAAATTACAATGTTATTGACATTTGTTGAGTATTTATGTTGTATCACTGCTGAATATTGCTGGTCGTTGGTAGGGAACGGACATTACGAGGAGACTGTTGAATAGCTAACAGAAAGACGAGCAAAGGTTCAATTAATGCTACAAATGATTAATGTGGCAACAAAATGCACACAACACCTCTTACACACCTCCCTGTAGAGATTGCTGACCTAAATTTCCCAGATTTTATCATCTCTGTCACCTGGAGGAAGGGGGTTGGGGCTTTCTGAATGTGCTGGTGATTTCTTCTCTAAGCTCACGGGTAAAATATTTCAAAGTGTATTTCTGTCTCAGGGTAAGAAGAAATAGAATCACAACCAGAATTTGAGCAAATAACCACATTTACCTATTTACCACTTATATATTCTGACCATAGAGTTTTTGTGGCAAGTTTTCTATTGGGAGGTTGGGTAACCAGGGGGGGTCCCAGGTTAATAATAAAAGTGGTAGAGCTGTTTGATAAGAAGATGCTAAGTAAGAATGATATTGCAAATTTTGTTTAAAGTTTGCTCTTAGTAAGAAGAAAAAAAAAAAGGAAAAAGAGTGTTTTTGTGTAGCTCTAAGTCAAATTTTCTCTTAGCTGTATAGCAGTGGCGGCTCCCCCTGCTGATTTCCCGGTCTGTCTGGCGCTTACACCAACGTGGCGGGTGGCAGGCAGCATGGTGCAGTGGCTCGGCTCCGAGTCCTCTGCTCCATGGTGGCTTCCAGCTCCTCCCCTCCTCCTCCTAAGCATCCAATAGGATCGCCTGTCCTTTCAGCCAATCGGGTGACCAGTGTCAAAACCCGCTTCCCAATTGGCTGGGAGGAGGATCAGTGTTACATCAGCAAATTTTGATTTGCTGTTGTAACACACCTGAGTGGGCTCGGAGCGCACTCCCTGAGACCTGAGCCCACCCTATATTGAAGCCTATTAGAGCCTCTGACTGTAATCTGTGTTTTAAAAAAACAGCCCCTCCGCATTGGAATCCATGTGCCGATGTCCTGAAAGGGGCTGGACGCATGGATAGGGCCCCCTAATGAACGGACCTCCCCTGCTGTAAAGCATCGTAAGAAAAAAAAACAGAATATGCTGCTTAAAGCGGAATTTCACCCTAAATATAAGATCTCCCATGTGATCCAGCATTGGCGTCAGCGCCATTGCTGTTTTTTTTTTTTTTTTAATCCCAACTTACTGTATTATCCTGTATTTCATTTTTTTCCCCCGCGGTGGACGGCGCCAGTACAGCCCACATTGAAAATCATGGACTCGGGTACCGGCGAAAATGCGGCGCCTGCGCACAGACCTGGGTTCGCAGGCGCCGTATTTCTCCGAGTCTATTTCGGGGGCGTGACGCGCCATAGCCGTGTCGGAGAAATACGGCGCCTCCAGATTAGGTGGCGCAGGCGCCGCATTTTCGCCGAGATTACTCGAGTCCATATTGGGTATTTTCGGAAGATGAGCGCTGTAGCGCCGTCCACAAAAAAATGAAATTACAGGATAATACCAGGGATAGCCAAAATCTTATATTTAGGTGTGTTTAATTAAAAAACATTTGCATGCCCTTGTCAAAGCCTGGGATTGTCCTTTCAGGAATGAGAGCACAGTCGGTGTGTGTACTTTCACACAGTTCAGATCCACCTGTCAGTTTTGTCGGCGGACGTGAACGGCCGCTCCATACATCTCTATGGAGCGTTTGATGTCAGCAGAGATATGTCCGCTGACATTCGACCTGATCCACTAAAATCAGACAGATGTCGATATGGCGTCCATGGCGGATCGGAACGGATGAGATCTTCTGAAAACGGACATGCTGTTCGTTTTCATTAGATCTCTCAGTGAGCAGAGAGGGACCTGTCATCCACCGGCTCAGCAGAGATCCATAGAGAGATCTCCTGCTGAGCTGGCGGACTCCGCTGAGACGGATTCGCCTAGTGTGAAAGGGGCCTAATAAAGAGTGCTTTACATGGCCTGATTTTTTTAATCATTCATTAGAGAACTTTTACTGCTCTATGGGCAGTCGGATGTAAATGGACCAGCTGTCTGTTTACACCCAACTGCTCTCCAATCCGATCTGGCCATTTGGAGGAGAATTAATTTTCTTCCATGTGTTTTTGTTTGATTTGATCGGAGGTAACTGGATGTAAGCAAAGCGTTTACATCTGTTTGCCCATAGAGGAGAATGAAGGGTTCGATCGGGGTAGCTTACCCGCCAATTCTAACATTTGTCTTATACATGTAAAAATCTGCAAATTTTATTTTTTTTTGCTAGAAAACAAATTAGAACCACCAAATATTATATATTTTCTAAAAGCAGAGGAAAATAAAATGGTGGTTGTTGCCTTTTTTTATGTCACACAATATTCAGTGGTTTACCAAATGCATATGTAGCATTACCCCCGGAGGAGCTGCTGGATTTTTGGGCGGCACATTACCTCATGGCTCTCCGAATTCCTAGGGGTGAATGATGCGTATTGCATATGGTAGAAGTAAAGGAATGTCCACGACAGGTGCTCTTTGCTGTGCTCTCTATTACCCAGCCAGGTAAAAACAGTAAACTTATGGTGAGGAAAGTAAGGTTGAAGAAGAAGGGAGAATCGCAGATTCGGGCATGATGATAGGGAAACAAGCGTAACACTTCTCTGTGCCTCTCCCGCCGGAGTGGGTTTAGCGTACACGGACAGGCCTCTCTCACTGACCTGGCAGCCAGAGTATCACTCAGACAATTTTTAGGATAAAGTCTTTGCCAAAGACCCTCCTTGGTGAGCCTCAGAAAGATACTGCTGCCACAGGCCCTCTCTGGATTGAATTCTTGGAGATATTCCTCCTTGGATAAGTTACGCCTGGATCTCCTTCAACTTGTTGCCCAGGTGCCGACTGACAGGTAATAAATCCCTCAGTGTCCGGCTACCTTGATCCCTGGTGGTTTGTCCAGGCCCTTTTGGACCGCCAGCCTCTCAATACCGTTCTTCAGACTGACTCCCCACCGAACAGCAGTAAAGCTTGGGATCCTCAAAGGTCGCTGTTCAGATGCTCTGGGCCAGCATGGCCCCGAAACCAGGAACACCCCGTGGCACGCACGCGCCGGCCAGGTGAGCCATAACGCCGATGGGGCCATGATGTGGCCACCCTAAATGTGGGTGCCACACTGGACGAAGAAGACCCAGAACCAATGGCGTCTGCCCCATAAATACCCCTCCCCAGCATGCACAGCGAGGTAAAACCCTCCTGTTTAGCTGCTGGGAAAGAGCACCCAAACCTCGACTCCACTGCTGCCACCTGCAGCACCGGTGCTGGAAGAACACCCCAGTACAGCAGAATAAGCACAGCCAAGCTGAGGCAGAGACCCTGTTTTGCACTTAACAATCTGGATCAGAGTCCAACTACACTCTGATCTTACCCTTAAATTTGACTAGCACCGGTACTATAAAGTACACAGGGGCTACACAAAGTTTAGGAAAAAATATACTTTAATGAACTTTAGTGCACAATATACAATAACACAATGGGGTTGATTTACTAAAGGCAAATTCACTTGGAAGTGCAGTCTCCTTAGATCTATGAGGAAGGTCTGAAATGAGGGGAAGCTCTGATGAGTTTATAATCCAATCATATACACGCAAAAATGCAGTTTTTAGTTTCCTTGCATGTCCCCTACGGATCTACAGCGACTGCACTTTCAAGTGCACTTGCAGTGCACTTGTATTGCAAAGTGGATTTGCCTTTAGTAAATAAACACCAATATATTATCCGATGTTTATGGTAAAATATAAAAGATGATGTTATGCCGAGTAAATAGATACCTATCATGTCACACTTTAAAATGGTGCATGTCTGTGGAATAGCTACAAACTACTGTACATTAAACTGTCCATAGATGACACTTTAAAAGCCTTACCAGGTTACCAGTTTAGAGTTAAACATGAGGTTAAGCACTGGAAATATTGTTCTCACGCTGATGTTTGTGAATATACCTCACATGTGTTTTTACACTATCGCTTAAAAAAAATATTTGATTTAACTTTATTACTTTCACAATGCATGAGCAGCATCCCTTGTGATACCATGGGCAGTGACAGCATAGCTCCCAACTGTCCGATTTGAAGCAATGTCCCTCTGTCCCTCATTACTCCTCATTTGTCCCTCATTTTGATCTGATCTATATAGATGTATATAAAATGCACTTTTTTTCTTTCAAAAAGTGTTTTCCAGCTCTAAACTTTTCATCTGATTTCTAAATTTCTGCATTTGTAAATTCCAAAAGCCAATCTGAAGGAATAGTAGCGGTAAAAAAAAAACACTTGTAGGTTTAACCAATCTTTAATTTTTTTGTACAATTCTCCTTTAAGGGGGTGTGACAAGGGGTGTGCCCTATGCCTGCATACTTTTGCTGATAGGTGGCACTTATTCCTATCTCAAAAATTTGGAAGGTATGTGACAGGTACACTTTATTGAGAGATCAGGGGCCAGATTCAGAAAGAATTAGATTCCCGCAGAGTATCAGAGATACTCTACGCCGCCGTACTTTACCTGGCTCCAGGAGGAATTCAGAGAGATTTTGGCCCGTAAGGTACGGCGGCGTAGTGTATTTCTCCCGGCGGAATCAAACTACGCGATTAGGGGGCGTGAGGCATTTAAATTGAGCGCATCCCCGCGGCGATCGAACTGCGCATGCTCCGTTCAGAAATTTCCCGCCGTGCATTGCGCGAAATCACGTTGTTACGTCATTTTTTTTTTTGAGTAGCGTCGTTTACGGACATTCCTATTCCCGGACGACTTACGCAAAAAAAATTAAAAAAAATTGAAAGTCGACGCGGGAACGACGCCCATACTTAACATGGGCCGCGTAACGTTAGACCAGCTAATAGCTAGTTTAACTTTACGTAGCGAAAAAATGACGTACGCGATTGCGAACGACGCTCGTAACTTCGTGGATCGCCGGAAAAATCTCATTTGCATACCCCGACGCTGAAAACGACTCAAACTCCACCCAGCGGCCGCAAAAAGATTGCAGCGTAGATCCGAAGGCGTACGAAGAAGTAAGCCTGTCAGATCGAAGCCCAACGCCGCCGTATCATGGTTTGAGGATTCAAACTAGTGATACGGCGCGCAAAATTTGAAATTACTCCTGTCTAACACCAGTTAGACAGGCGTAATGGCTCTCTGAATCTGGCCCCCGGTGTCTATTAAACCCCAGATCTCTTCTCTGTTATCAAAAGCATCTGTTTAAACCAAGAGCGTTTTGATCAGTTACTTTTCAAGCCGGTAAAGCTTTATAAACAACAAAGCAAAATAGGAAATGACAAAATCCTCATTGCTTCTGGTTTCATTTGTCAAAGAGGGGGGGCTGGTAATGGCGTACCCTCTTCTGCTCTGTGTTTAGCCAGCCACACAGTGTGCAGCGATTCTGGGCTCCCTGATTGCACCAAAGAGCTTGGGAGCAGCGGCAGAAGGGTGTCCCTTCCACCCCCTGTAGAAGTGATGGGCTGCTGTAGAACCACTCGGATCACTTCTACACAAAAGGTTGTACATTTTGATACCAGGATCATGTAGCCCTGATCCTGGTATCAGCACCTTGTGTATATGTACTGTACGTACAGCAGTTAGAAAGCTATTAAACAATCGTACACAATAAAAATATAATGTGATATAGAAAGCAACTACAACAACACAGATGTGAGAGAAAATCTGCAGTGTGTGTTGTGTGACAAGGCAAACGTTGAGCAAACCCATATTGCACTGAGTTTTTGCAGTGACCCAAAGAGGCATGGTAAAAAAAAAAAAAAAAACTGAGACTATTTGTTGTGTACACTGCACAATGTTTAATCATTCTTCTACCCACAAAATATGCCGCATACCCACGATCGGTCAAACCGATGATAATGGTCTGATGGATGATGAAGCAAACTTGTTTTAAATTTAACCGAAGGATTCCTAACTGATAGAAAAAAATTGATCGTTAGTAGGCACGACCATCGGTTAAAAATCCATGCATGCTCAGAATCAAGTGGACGCATGCTTGGAAGCATTGAACTTCATTTTTTTTCAGCACGTCGTTGTGTTTTACGTCACCGCGTTCTGACACGCTCGTTTTTTTAACTGATGGTGTGTAGACACGACTGACCATCAGTCACCTTCATCGGTTAACCGATGAAAACGGTCCCTCAGACCGTTCTCATTGGATGGACCAATCATGTGTACAGGGCTTAAGTCACAGTCTCACAAACAAACATAAACGTCATGACAAGGGGTCAGTTCACTAAATGTGCATGTTTGCACATAGAATTTTGGGACACAGGGATGATCTGTGTGTAATAACGATCACTGACTACTTTTTTAGCGAATGTTTTGAGGTCTTCTGTACAAATTTTAGATTAGAATATTTCTCACTGACATAAAAAAAATTAAATCTACTGTTTCACATTAATGACTTTACTCTTCCATAAAGTCCCATCGTCTTCTTTTGCGGTATCATTGCCAATACTGATTAGTGCATAGTTTACAATGGCTTCCAATTAAAATGAATAGATGGAAGGAGGTTTGAAAAGCTACATTACATTCAATTAGCTTAATCCATCCAACGTGTCGAATTCAATTGAGAGAAATGACAGGCAGGGTAATTATCGTGTGTAGTGGAGAGGCTTTGCTTGCTTCTGACTTGCCAGTATTATCAACCTGCTTCCAAAATGTTCCACAATTTGACTCTTATGCCGCGTACACACAACCGTTTTTCGGATTATAAAAAATGACATTAAAAAACTATCGCGTGTGGGCTTCAGAGCATTTTTCGGGTTCTAAAAAATGGGCAAAATTTTTTTTTGGAACATGCTCTATTTTTTCACAACGTTTTTAACGTTGTCGTTTTTAAGGTTGTAAAAAATGGTCGTGTGTGGGCTTTAGTGAAAAATCTGCGCATGCTCAGAAGCAAGTTATGAGACAGGAGCGCTCGTTCTGGTAAAACTACCTTTCGTAACGTTCGTCTTTTACTAACACAAAATCAGCTAAAGCAGCCCAAAGGGTGGCGTCATCCGAATGGAACTTCCCCTTTATAGTGCCGTCGTACGTGTTATACGTCACCGCGGTTTGCTAGAGCATTTTTTCACAATTGTGTGTAGGCAAGGCCTTTTTAATGATCGGGTTCAAAAACGGTCGTGTGTAAGCGGCATTAAGCCCGTACACATGATACGAAAAACGGATGGAAAAATTCATATAACGAGCTGTCTGATGATTTTTGGATCGTTAGTACGGTGCTTTAGACAGCTGATTCCGCTTTTTAGTCAGGCAAAAGCTGGATGTACAGACTATAACATTTTTGTTGGATGTGAATTCATTGTCTGATTTTCCTTTCATTAGTACCGTTTTCATACGAAATAAATCGTACTACGCATGCTCAGAAATAAAAGAATACATTCAAAACCATTCAATACATTATGTCACTTCTGATGTTGTATTCCGTTGTATGAAAATGTTCATATTGTGAGTAACCTCTTTACTTTTGACATGAGACTAGCATGCCACAAAAACGGACATTCGGTCATCCGAAAATTTTAGCGTGGGTACAAAGCTTTACCTTCGACAGCTTATTCCCTTGGTAGTTGCCAATTAAATAATTTTCCTGGAACTAAAATGTTTAAATAACGTGGTATCTCGGTCACTCTGAAACCCTTATGCCACGTACACACGATCACTTTTTGTGATGAAAAAAAAAACATAATTTTATCTCACGAAACAAAACAACGTTTTTCAAACTTCATTTTAAAAAACGACGTTGCATACACACCATCGTTTTTCCAAAAAGCTCTAGCAAAGCGCGGTGACGCACACCACGTTCGACAGCACTCTGTTCCATTGAAGCTCCGTCTCATTACTTGCGTCGTTTTGCCCACACACGATCACTTTTTATGACACAAAAAACGTCATTTTGAAAAACCACACAAAAAATTCAAGCATGTTCGAATTTTATTTTTGTCGTTTTTCAGAAGACATAAAACGACATTTTGCCCATACACGATCATTTTAAATGACGTTTTTTAAAACGCCGTTTTTTTTCATCACAAAAAGTGATCGTGTGTACGCGGCATTAGAGTCGGTTCACACACAGGCGGCACGACTTTGGAGGCGACTCGGCAAGGCGATCTCAAGGCGATTTGAGAGGCAATTTACAAAATTACTTCTGTATTAAAGTCAATGCAAGTTGCCTTGAGTCACCCCCAAAGTCGTACAGGAAAGAGAAAGTAGTAAATGCGTGAATATGCTTTATGGGGCGAGGAATAAAGGGTGAAGTCTCTGTCCGTGGGAAGGAGGTGCCACACATCAATCAGTTGGCTCTTATGTAAAGTCTGCGCAATGCGTTTACATGAACTGAGTGGGACGCTAGACAGGCCAGAGGAAGTTTCTTCAGCTGGGATTAAAGGCACATTAAGGTCTCCCCCCACAATCAATTGCCCTTCCGCAAAATTAGTCAGCCATGCTAGTGTCTTACTTGGAAAAAAGTCCTGGTGGTTGCTAGGCGCATACAGATTCACCGTTTTGACCCGGAGGCCGCCAATCATGCCTTTTAAAACAAAAAATGACCACGTGGCTCTGAAATTGACTCTATGGGCCAGATTCAGGTAGAGTTAGGCTGGCGGATCAATGGATCCGCCAGCCTAACTGTCACTTTAAGCCGGCGTTTCTGTTTTCTGTAACCAGAAAACAAGAAACGCCGGGTTGGAGTTCCGATGCGATCGGCGTAATTGAATTTCGCCATCGCATCGTTACTTCAACTTAAAAATGGCGCCGGGGGCGTTCCCGCCGATTTACGCTCAAAAAATATGATAATGAGCGGGAATCGGCAATTCACAATCTTTTTCGGGCGCGACGCAGTGACTTTCCGACGTTTCCGGAAGCGATAGGCGGCGTAAAGATAAAGCAGCCCCCTAGTGTAATATCCTATGTTAGGTATAGGCGTCGTCATCGCGTCGGAAAAAAAACAAATCGCGTCGTTTGCGTAAAACATTCATGAATGGGGACGTGACGTCATTGACGTTCACTGACAGAACTTGGAGCATGCGCACTGGGATGCATTGACACTCGACGCATGCGCAATACGTTCGCCGCGGGATCGCGCGTAGTTTGAATACTACATGCCCCGTACCCTCCCAATTTGAATTCCGCTGTCTCATTTGCGATGCGCTGCCGCAACTTTAGGAGCAAGTGCTTCATGAATAACAGCACTTGCTCCTAAAATTTCTGCAGCGTAACGTAAATGAGATGCGTTACTCCAGAGCAAAGATGCTCTGATCTACCTGAATCTGGCCCTATGTGTGACCAAGGTACCCTGACCGAGAGGAGAATTGAGACCCCCCTTGACTTAGCCGACAGGTTGGTAGAGTGATAAACCAATGGAAAGGATCGGTTCTTGAGTATGGGCAATTTGTCATCCCTAGATGTCCCTAAAATAGGTCTCCTGTATTAAGGCCACATCTGATTTAAGAAGATGCAAGTCATGTAGAAGCATTCGTTTTTTCTCTGTGATATTAAGTCCCTTAGCGTTGAGCAAGATCACATTGATAACATCCATAATTGGAATGGGGGGGATTAGGAGGGTAAGGGGGGTGGGGTTGTGGCTAGAATAAGAGAGAAAAAGAAGCTGGTAGCAAAGAATAGAGATATCAAAGTAAAAGTGTATATTCTATCACTAAGAAAAAGGGCAAATTATTGCTATAACACTCACCAGTTCAAAAACGGCATTTGACGTCGACCTATATAAGAGTGTGGACAGACACAACTGGATTCGAAGCCCCGATCGTCACTGCCCACCCCGACTATATACATCAATGTAAACAAATGAGCCGAGATGCTAAAACAAAAAATAATAACACATATAACTGCTATAAAACAATACTATGGTAGGCAACAGGTACAACAAACAGAATGGCTAGTAACAGTTAGCTGACACATTTCAGAACATAATAAACATTGTAAACATTGTGCCTATTCCCCCCCCCCCCCCTCCACCCATGTTTGTAGAAATGACATGGAAATCCACCTTAGGAGGTCTGTTTGTAGGCAAACGAGTCTCTCCACCCCGAGGGGAGGAGAGGGTCATCTGTCCTGGGTAAATGCTGTCCGTTCACTAGACTGCATCCAAGTGTTACATATTGAGGAAGGCAATTGCACAGCCATAGACACAAAGAAACACATATACGGGCAATGGCCCCACTCTCCAATGTGGCCCTATGTGTCCATGTAACAACACACAATGCTGAAAAAAAAAGAAAGAAAAGAAAACACATTAGTGGGGTGGAGGAGAGGCACTGGAGTATGGAATCTCCATGTAGGTGGGTAACACATCAGGGGAAAGATTTGGAAGCTCAAAATAGTTTTTCCGCTGAAGAAACATTAAGGCTCTAAGACCTTGCTGGGATATGTGGCAGGAAGTTCTAGAATGCTCTTCTGAAACCAGCAACAGGTAGCAGAGAAAAAAAATTGAGGCACTTGGTCCACTCAGTCAGCACTGTGTAGAATGACACCTCCGACAACACGGACAAGTGTGCAAATATATCCAAGTCTCAGTAGGATTGGGGGGGCTGCCAACATGCAGTAAATGAGAAGAGGCAGTTACCCCAACTATGTGAGTGGCGGGGACTACTCTGAACGTCCGCCATAAGTCCCGTGATCACGTACCTCACAATGGATGAAGCATTGTAAAGCACCACTACGATTCTCGAGCCTGATCACTGGAGGGCACTCTGGATCACCTGCGGTGCCTCTGCTGACGTGCATGGGGTTGACTCCTGGGGCCCGGGGGACCAGGACAACCCCTGTGCATGGAATGAGCAGCAGCTAGAAAGGTGAAGAGAGCTGGGAGATCAGCAGGAGTGTGGAGGGTGAATGATGAGGACGCCCTCCGGAAGGTCACCACGAGTGGGTAGCCCCATCTGTACGTGCAGTCCCGGCTTGTAGCAAGGTCCAGGACAGGGCGCAGGCGAGCTCTGCATTGAAGTGTGGCCCGAGACAGGTCTGGGAGGATTTTGATAAGGGCCCCATCAAACTCTATCTCTCCAGCCTTCCATGCCACCTTAAGAATCAGCTCTTTCTGCGGATAGCAGTGGAGGCGGCATACGACATCCCAAGGTCTGTCAGGGTCATTAAATTTTGGGCTTAATACGAGTTGTAGCCTGTCTAGCTCCACTACAATCTGGGGGGACTTCAAGACATCCTGGAAAATGGCACACATACCGCCGTGGTGCCTGTTCCCTCCAGCAGGCCCCTCAACTGCAAGTTGTTTCTGCCGCCACTCGGTGCTCCGGGGAGAATATGGATGCTTCCCCCATGTCTACCCTCTCTGTCAGTGTGGTAACATCTGCCTGGATGTCCTTGTGATGTGTCTCCTCCACATGGAGGATCAGGGCCTCAATGTCCTGTCTTTTAGGCAAGGCCTGTAACAGTGCCCGGATGTTGCCATTAAGTCGGCTTGCGTCCCCTACCGGCTCTGATATGTCAGACGACTCCGAGATGAAGGAGGAGGAGGGGGTCCGGTCTGGCATTAAATATCTGTAAAGTGTGGCATGCATTAGTATTCAGCCCCCCTGAGTCAATAATTTGTAGAAACACCTTTCACTGCAATTACAGCTGCAAGTCTTTTTGGGGATGTCTCTACCAGCTTTGCACATCTAGAGATTACATTTTTGCCCATTCTACTTTGCAAAATAGCTCAAGCTCAGTCAGATTGGATGGAGAGCGTCTGTGAACAACAATTTTCAAGTCTTGCCACAGATTCTCAATTGGATTTAGGTCTGGACTTTGACTGGGCCATTCTAACACATGAATAAGATGTACAGAGCTGTTCGTCGGCGAAAAGTTCCCGGTGACCACCGCTTGTTCGCGTTCGCCGCCGCGGGCGAACATATGCGATGTTCAATCCGCCCCCTATTCGTCATCATTGAGCAAATTTTGACCCAGTACCTCACAGTCAGCA
Organism: Rana kukunoris; assembly: GCA_029574335.1. Classification (NCBI taxonomy): domain Eukaryota; kingdom Metazoa; phylum Chordata; class Amphibia; order Anura; family Ranidae; genus Rana; species Rana kukunoris. The sequence continues at coordinate 138,594,024 of CM056057.1, read as the reverse complement.
GACAAATTCCAGCCAATCAGCAGCATGCCCTCCCTCCCAGACCCTCCCACCTCCTGGACAGCAACCATTTTAGATTAATTCGGAAGCTGCAGTCTTAGTGAGAGGAGGGACAGTGTAGCTGCTGCTAATTTAATATGGAAATTGATAGCTAGGCCAGTGTATTCAGTGTCCACTCCAGTCCTGAAAGACTCATCTGATCTCTGCTGTAAGGACAGCGTCCTGACAGCACCCCAAAATGCCCTTTTTAGGGCTAGTATATCAGTCTGCTTTTTTTTCTCTGTAATCTAATTGCAGTTGCCTGCCAGGCAGCGTGTGTGTGTCAGGCCCTCAGCGTATACTGTGCCCACTTGTCCAGTGCCACCACTCATATATCTGGTGGCACAGTAGATAACATTAAAAAAAAACTCAATTTTTACTGCAATAGAGAATAGTAGTCAGTTGCCTGCCAGCGTGTCTGGCTCACAGCGTATACTGTGCCCACTTGTCCAGTGCCATCACTCATATATCTGGTGACTCAGTAGATAACATTTAAAAAAAAAAACTATTTTGACTGCAATAGAGAATAGTAGTCAGTTGCCTGCCAACGTGTGTCAGGCTCACAGCGTATACTGTGCCCACTTGTCCAGTGCCACCACTCATCTATCTGGTGGCACAGTAGATAACATTTATATAAAAAAAAACACAATTTTGACTGCAATAGAGAATAGTAGTCAGTTGCCTGCCAGCGTGTGTCAGGCTCACAGCGTATACTGTGCCCACTTTCCAGTGCCACTACTCATATATCTGGTGGCACAGTAGATAACATTTAAAAAAAAAAAAAATTACTGCATTGTGTGTCTTGTTTGTAATTAATGCTCATGGTAGGATATAAATTTTAGATAATTTGATATGTCTTTTTAAGACCAATCCCCTTTTTGTATTAATTATACTCTGATACCTCAATGAATTTTTCTTTGTATCAAAGTATACATTTTAGATCATTAATTTGTTGCCAATATTAACCCCTTTCCTCTTTGATCTCCTCTGAGAACACCATTCCCATCTCCCCCCATTCTTGGTCCCCCTTTCTTCTTTCACATTTGTTACTTATGCAATAGAGAATAGTAGTCAGTTGTCTGCCAGCGTGTGTCAGGCTCACAGCGTATACTGTGCCCACTTGCCCAGTGCCACCACTCATATCTGGTGGCACAGTAGATTACATTAAAAAAAAATTGACTGCAATATAATAGCAGTTATTTGTCTGCAGGCGTGTGTGTCAGGCCTACAGCGTCTACTCTGCCAACTTCTGCCAGTGCACAGTGCCACTCATATCTGGTGTCACAGTAGCTTGCACGCATAGTACAACTAAACTAATCTAAAAAAAATGATAGGCAGAGGCAGGCCACCCTGCAGGAACCTTGACGCACCATCCTCCTCTCAAGTTACCACTCGCCCGCCTGCCACCACCACCAACACTAGCATCACATCTGCTTCACTTGATATGTCAGAGGAGTTATTTACACATGAGTTGGAAGAAATGAGTGATGCGCAACCATTATTGCCAGAGGATGTAGATAAAAGGGATATGTCTCAGTCAGGCAGCATTACACACATGGACGTATGTTGTGATGATGATGATGTTGCTACTTCCTTTGCTGAGTTGTCAGATACAAGTGAAGCGGTTGATGATGACGATGTGTTCATGGATGTCATGTGGGTGCCCGCTCCAAGAGTAGAAGAACAGGGGTAAAGTTCAGATGGGGAGACAGAGAGGAGGAGGAGACGAGTTAGAAGCAGGGGGAGATCGTCGCAAGGAGCTAGTGACACAGTCAGACAGAATGTATCGGCACCCGGGGTCAGCCAGACAGCACGCCAATCAACAAATGCTGTTGCCTCCACCATAATGCCGTCATTGCAAAGCTCAGCAGTGTAGCATTTTTTGGTGTGTCTGTCTCTGATAACAGCGATGCCATCTGCAATATGTGCCAAAAGAAACTGAGTCTTGGGAAATCCAACACCCACCTTGGTACAACTGCTTTGCGAAGGCACATGATCGCACATCACAAACGCCTATGGGATCAACACATGATGACGAGTACAAGCAGCACACGAGCTCAAAGCCACCATCCTCCTCCTGGTCCAGCATCTTCAGCCATGTCAACCACTGCTGTCCTCCTTGCCCCCTCTCAACCATCCGCCACTTAGTATCTACCCTTGAGCAGTTCCTGCTCATCTGCCCACAGTCAGGTGTCTGTCAAGGACATGTTTGAGCGTAAGAAACCAATGTCACAGAGTCACCCCCTTGGCCGGCGTCTGACAGCTGGCTTGTCGGAACTCTTAGCCCGCCATCGTTTACCATACAAGCTGGTGGAGTCTGAGGCCTTCAACAAATTTGTAGCTATTGGGAAACTGCAGTGGAAGGTATCCGGCCAAAATTTCTTTTCACAAAAGGCAATCCCCAACCTGTACTCTATTATTCAAAAGGAATTAATGGCATGTCTGGCACACAGTGTTGGGTCAAGGGTCCATCTGACCACTGATACCTGGTCTGCAAAGCACGGTCAGGGCAGGTATCACCTGCACTGCGCATTGGGTAAACCTGCTGACGGCTGCCAAGCATGTAATGCGTGGCTCTGCAGAGGAGTTGGTAGTGACACCGCCACGACTTGCAGGCAGGCCTGCTGCCACCTCCTCTACTCCTCCTACTCTATCCTCTTTGATAACCTTCTTGGCTGAGTCCTCTTCTGCTGCTGTGTCTTGCTCCACATCAACTGCACCCCCCCAGCTCACCAGGGGCTATTCCACATCCCGGATATGACAGCGTCACGCCATCTTGGGGTTGACTTGCCTGAAAGCAAAGAGTCACACCGGACCAGCACTCCTGTCCGCCCTGAACGCACAGGTGGATCAGTGGCTGACTCCGCACCAACTGGAGATTGGCAAAGTGGTGTGTGACAACGGAAGCAATTTGTTGGCGGCACTGAATTTGGGCAAGTTGACACATGTGCCGTGCATAGCACATGTGTTGAATCTGATTGTACAACGCTTTGTGCATAAGTACCCTGACTTACAGGACGTCCTCAAGCAGGCCAGGAAGGTGTGTGGCCATTTCAGGCATTCCTACAAGGCCATGGCGCACTTTTCAGATATCCAGCGGCAAAACAACATGCCAGTGAGGCGCTTGATTTGCGACAGCCCGACACGTAGGAATTCAACACTTCTAATGTTCGACCGCCTGCTCCAACAAGAAAAAGCCGCCAATGAGTATTTGTATGACCGGGGTGCTAGGACAGCCTCTGCGCAGCTGGGATTTTTTTTGCCACGTTACTGGACGCTCATGCGCAATGCCTGTAGGCTCATGCATCCTTTTGTGGAGGTGACAAACCTAGTCAGTCGCACTGAAGGCACCATCAGCGACATCATCCCATTTGTTTTCTTCCTGGAGCGTGCCCTGCGAAGAGTGCTGGATCAGGCCGTAGATGAAAAGGAAGAGTTGTGGACACCATCATCACCAGAAACAGCCTTATCAGCATCACTGGACCTACGGCAACATGCCTGAAATGTTACCGAATTACCAGAAGTCAGAAAGGATGCAGCAGTTCCAAAATTAATTAAAAAGTATGCTTTACACAGTGTATAAGGGTGATGTCACAGCACAACGGGAATCTAACAGGGAAAGAGGTGAAAGTAATCCTCCTCCTACCACGACCGTGCCGGCAAGGACAGGACGCTTTACAGATGTGTTGTTGATGGAGGACATGCAGAGCTTTTTAAGTCCTATGCATTGCCACAGCCCTTCGGTGTCCACCTTTAGAGAACGACTCGACCGACAGGTAGCAGACTACCTCGCCTTAACTGCAGATATCGACACTTTGAGGAGCGATGAACCCCTTGAGTACTGGGTGTGCAGGCTTGACCTGTGGCCTGAGCTATCCCAATTTGTGATAGAACTTCTGGCCTGCACCGCTTCAAGTGTCCTTTCAGAAAGGACCTTCAGTGCAGCAGGAGGTATTGTCACTGAGAAGAGAAGTCGCCTAGGTCAAAAAAGTCTAGATTACCTCACCTTTATTAAGACGAATGAGGCATGGATCCCGAAGGGACTGACAGTGGGCGAAACATTTGACTAAAAAAGGCCTGATGAGATGAGCTGCCTTGGGCTAAAAATGGTCCCAGGGGGCTTGTTGTCACCTTTCAGGGACCCTTGGTGTTGTATGTGGATAAGTGGAGGAAGAGACATTCAATGACGTCAGTGAGGACAAGGAACGGGACATGGCTAGCTTGGTATCCAACCTTGTGTAGATGGGGAGTTTGCGGTTGTGCAACTGGACTGTTTGCGGTTGTTTGCTGTGCGTTAAACGGGGAGTTTGGTCTGTCAGAGTTTGGTCTGTCACTGTGAACCCTAACCCTGTGTGTAACCCTAACCCTGTCTCTAACCATAACCCTATCTGTAACCCTAACCCTAACCCTGTCTGTTACCCTAACCCTATCTGTAACCCTAACCCTGTCTGTAGCCTTAACTCTAACCCTGTCTGTAATCCTAACTCTAACCGTAACCCTATCTGTAACCCTAACCATGTCTGTATTTCTATTTGTTTTTATACAACATTTTTAAAACATAGACACAATTCATTCTACATTTCCAATAGGCGTACACCAAGGATTCACATTTAAAATACATTTAACATTACATAAACATACATATCTAAAATAACAACATTATAAACATCAATATCCTACACCTCCAGATCATTCATATCTTTCTCCCTTTCTCCTACCTTTAACCTCCACATTCCCCCCTCCCTCCCCCCGCCAAAAAAATAAAGGTGTTAGCTAAACTAACTCCCCACCCCTACTATATTATTTAGGTGCTGCATGCACATTTACCCCATAATGTATTCCCTGTGACTTCTATATATTTACTATTTTAGGGGGACAAAAATATCCCCTTTTTCTTCAAAGTCTCCTTGTGAAAAACAAAAAGGGGGATGTGGAAACTAAACAATCCTAACCCTATCTGTAACCCTAACCCTATCTGTAACCCTAACCCTTACCCTGTCTGTAACCCTAACCCTATCTGTAACCCTAACCCTAACCCTATCTGTAACCCTAACCCTGTCTGTAGCCCTAACCCTAACTCTATCTGTAACCTTAACCCTGTCTGTAACCCTAACTCTATCTGTAACCCTAACCCTAACCCTGTCTGTAACCCTAACTCTAACCGTAACCCTATCTGTAACCCTAACCCTGTCTGTAACCCTAACCCTATCTGTAACCTTAACCCTAACCCTATCTGTAACCCTATCTGTAACCCTAACCCTGTCTGTAACGCTAACCCTATCTGTAACCTTAACCCTGTTTGTAACCCTAACCCTATCTGTAACCCTAACCCTATCTGTAACCTTAACCCTAACCCTATCTGTAACCCCATCTGTAACCCTAACCCTGTCTGTAACGCTAACCCTATCTGTAACCTTAACCCTGTTTGTAACCCTAACCCTATCTGTAACCCTAACCCTGTCTGTAACCCTAACTCTAACCATAACCATATCTGTAACCCTAACCCTGTCTGTAACCCTAACCCTATCTTTAACCCTAACCCTGTCTGTAACCCCAAACCCTAACCCTATCTGTAACCCTAACCCTGTCTGTAACCCTAACCCTAACCCTTACACTACCTGATCGATACAACATCATACCTGATGTTTTAAAGCACGTTATTCCAAACAATTTAGGAATGTTAGGTGATTTATGCCCTTTATGGATTAAAAACTGACTTTTGCCATGGATCCCCCTCTGGCATGCCACAGTCCAGGTGTTAGTGTAAGTCCCCTTGAAACAACTTTTGCATCACAATTGTGGCCAGAAAGAGTCCCTGTGGGTTTTAAAATTCGCCTGCCCATTGAAGTCTATGGCGGTTCACCCGGTTCGCCCGTTCGCGAACATTTGCTGAATTTCGCGAATGGAAAATTTTATGTTCGCGACATCACTACACATGAATATGATTTGATCTAAACCATTCCATTGTAGCTCTGGCTGTACAGTATGCTTAGGGTTGTTGTCCTGCTGGAAAAATACTTTTGCAGACTCTAAAAAGTTTTCTCCTAAGATTGCCCTGTATTTGGCTCCATCCATCTTCCCATGTCTCTACCAGCTTTGCAGATCTAGAGAGTGAAATTTTTGCCCATTCTTCTTTGAAAAATATCTCAAGCTCTGTCAGATTGGATAGTGAGTGTACGTAAACAGCAATTTTCAAGTCTTGCCACAATAACTTGTACACACATGACCGGTTTTCACGTCGGGAAAACTGACATGAGAGCTTTTGGCCCGGGAAAACCAGCCGTGTGTATGATCCATCGCAGTTTTTCTGATAGTAAAACTGCCGGAAAAAAATTAGAACCAGCTTGCCTCGTACCAGTTGGGAAAACTGCCATGACAGCTTTTGGCCGGGAAAACTGGCCTTGTGTATGCTCCATCGCAGTTTTCCCGACAGGAAAACCGCCGGGAATCCTGGCAGGAAAAACTAGAACATGTTATTTTTTTTCCGTTGTTAAAAACCGATCATGTGTATGCTTTTCCGAGGGGGAAAAAACGCGCATTCTCAGACTCAAGTATGAGATGGGAGCACTCATTCTGGTAAAACTAGCATTCGGAATGGAGATAGCACATTCGTTACGCTGTAATGGACTGAAAAGCACGAAGACTGAAAAGCACGAATCGTCTCTCACCAAACTTTTTCTAACATGAGGATCAGCAAAAGCAGCCCAAAGGGTGGCGCCGTTTGAATGGAACTTCCCCTTCATAGTCCCGTTGTACGTGGTGTACGTCACCGTGCTTTGGCCTGAACGTGTGTATGCAAGGCAGGCTTGAGAGGAATCCCGTTGTTTTCTTTCCTGCTGAGAAAAACTGTAATGTGTACGAGGCAGGTCTCTTTTTTCCCACCGGGATTCCCGACGGTTTTTAACCCAGCAGTTTTCCTATGGGACACACTGCGATGGAGCATACACATGGCCGGGATTCCCGAGCAAAGCTCTCATGGCAGTTTTCCTGTTAGGAAACCAGGTCGTGAGTAGGGGGAAAAAGTTCTTGGTTTTCCCCTCGGGTTTCCCGATGGTAAAAAGCCGGGAAACCCGTACGTGTGTATGAGGCTTAAGAATTAGGAAACTTCAGATGACACAACAGCAGGCTGGCAGCAAGATTTTTAAATATTAATTTTAAATAGTAATCCCAAATGTGGTTTAGATGCACAGGGATTGAAATAAAATAAAAAAGAATAAAATGAAAACCCCAAATACCACTCCTGTAACAAAAAAAAAGTATGTTAATCTAAAATAAATGCCATGTTAGCAAAAACGAATAAAACGGTTTGATTGCCCAAAGAATTGCCCCTATTGGCCCTTGTAAGCGTGTTGGCTATAGTTTGAAAACCCTGCAGTAAATTGTGGGTTGAAAAAATCTCTTGAGGGAATATACATTTTCCAGGACTGCAATCTCAAACCTGCATTCTGATCTTGGCTTGCCAGATATCCATGCTAGCGTCAAACCCAAACCTCATCCCTATAAGGGACCTGTTTTATGTATTTGTCTTTCTAGTTCTAAGGTTAACACAGTCCCCTAAATTAGAATGTCAGAAACCACTTACAGCTAAATCCATTAATTAAAATTTTTATTAAAAAAAGGCCTTAGACTTGATAGTTGCGTTTGTTTTATTTTTCCTGGCTTTTTTTTTTGCCTGCAAGTAAAACCCATTTTTTCCTGTTTCTTCCATTCTGTTTCTCCCACAGCTCCTATAAACTGAACATCCTATGGACTCCTGGCAATATACTGGCACTCATTGTCTGATAAAATTTGAAGTTTAGGTTTTGTATTTAGCCTGCCAGAGCCCCTTATCCTCAATCTTATCAGTCATGGAGGAATATGTGACTAGGTAGGAGTATTTTGTAAAATGTATTTAGCAAAAGAAGGTTATAGACCATCCATAACCTCACACAGCAACACCAAGTAAGCATAGAAATCATGATGGAAATTGTGCATTCTCTCAATGCCTTGCCCATTATGTCTGAAAATATATTACTCCATCCATCTAAAACTCTAGCAACTGGTAGCCTAGGTATAACAATCCACACTTTCCCACTTGCCATTTTGTTGTTTTTATAGACCTCAATAAATTCCTGCTACTGTGAAAATTTTAATTTATCGGGGGAAAGTGGTTGTCATAGTGACAAGACATATTACAGAAGTGTAAAGTACTGCAGAGTTAGGGGTCAGGCTATTTCATACAAGAGCGGTCTACTCCACTAATAATGAGATCCATGGGCAGTTAAAAGGCTCATACCCATACAGAGCTGCATGTCCGTACATAAATAAGCTATGCATCTCCGAAGTTCATTTATTCTCATTTTCTCTTCATGTTTTTGTGGGGTTTATATACTTACGTTATCCATCTGAAGCATTCTCCTAGTTTAAGAAGCTAGACAAATTTCATTTTTGGCTCCTTCGTAGTCAAGGGAGCAGTAATTGTTTGTTCTGGGCTGTTCAGGATTTCACAGGCTGGGAGTTTCATTGGTTCTCATAAGTTTCCAGTAAGGATGAGCTCCGCGTTCAATTCGAACGTATGTTCGACTCGAACATTGTCTGTTCGTACGTTCGATGAAATTCGTACAAAACCGGTAGTTCGCGCCAAATTCGAGTGACGCGCAATGGCCCATAATTCACTGCGGCATTGCGCGCTGATGATTGGCCAAGCATGCTGTATGTCCCGCATGCTTGGCCAACCACAGCGCGCAAAAAACGAAGAGCCATAATTGGCCAAAGCCTGGGTGGCTTTGGCCAATTATGGCTCAGGGCTTTAGCATATGCCCCACACTATATAAGGCCGCCTGCTGGGCGGCCTTGTGTAGTGTGTTGCGGCGTTGTTAATGAGAGCAGTCAGAGAGACAGAGAGATAGTCTTTTTAGATAGCTAGATAGAGCAGGCAGGCTAGTCAGTTTAGCTTAATTTACAGTGTGTAGAGGATATATATATTTGTTCATATATTTATACACTGTATAGCTTAGCTAGTTCAGCTATTCCTATTTGTTAGGCAGGAGTTTGTGCTAGCTGCAGTGTTTTAACGTGTTGTATTGCCTGTGTGCTGTTTAGTTTACGCCTAAACGTACTCGTGTGCACGTGTGCTGTTTAATAGCACCTAAACGCATTTGCTGTTACTGCACGTGTGCTGTTTAATAGCAACTAAACACATTTGCTGTTACTGCACGTGTGCTGTTAAATAGCACCTAAACACATTTGCTGTTACTGCACGTTTGCTGTTTAATAGCACCTAAACGCATTTGCTGTTTACTGCACGTGTGCTGTTTAATAGCAACTAAATGCATTTGCTGTTACTGCACGTTTGCAGTTTAATAGCACCTAAACACATTTGCTGTTACTGCACATGTGCTGTTTAATAGCACCTAAACGCAGTTGCTGTTACTGAACGTGTGCTGTTTAATAGCACATAAACGTCCTTTGTGTTAATGCACTTGTGGTGTTTATTAGCACCTAAACTTACTTTTTGTTACTGCACTTCTGCTGTTTATTTGCACCTAAATGTAGTTGGTGTTACTGCACTTGTGCTGGATATTAGCACCTAAATGTAGTTGGTGTTACTGCACTTGTGCTGTTCAGTTGCACCTAAACGTCCTTTGTGTTACTGCACTTGTGCTGTTTATTAGCACCTAAACATAGTTGTGTTACTGCACTTGTGCTGTATATTTTTCACTTAAACCTACTTGGAGTTTACTGCATTAAAATGTCTGGAAGGACAACAAAGAGAGGCAGAGAGTCACGAGGGCAAGCAGGCTCTGCATCTATAGGCAACGCTGGTGGTGGACACGGTGCATCCTCTTCAGCATGTGGCCGTGGCCGCTCGTCCTTCTTTTCGGGAGCTGGCCGTGTTGAGCCTCAACATTCAGAGAAATTAGTTGAGTGGATGACCAAGCCGTCCTCATCCTCTCTCACCCAGGCTGAGAATAGTTTGTCTGGCAAAGCAGCTGCCAAGGCGTCCTCTTCCCTCTGCACAATGGCATCACACAATCCTTCCCTAGTCCCACCATGTCCTCCTGAGGAGTCCCCCGAACTGTTTCAACACAGTGTTGGGTACATGCTGCATGGAAATGCACAGCGTTTTGAAGGCTCCGATGATGGAACACAGAAAGAGGAAGGCATTGATGTGAGCCCAGAGAGAGGGGGTGCCCGAGAGGGACAGCAATTTGGCAGTGATGTTCCCCTAGCTGGAGCATACTGCCAGGTTTTTCGACAGTGATGAGGAGGGAGGGGATGATGAGGTCACTGACTCTACGTGGGTGCCTGATAGGAGGAGGAGGAGGAGGCCCAGGCACATCTCCAAAGAGGCAGGATGCCCTCCAGGTGCCATATTAAGGGCAGCACATCAACTGCATTACATCTCAGAGCTACGCCTATGCAGGGCGCTGCTGTGTCTCAACGTTACTGCAAAAGTTCTTTGGTGTGGGCCTTTTTTGAGACGTGTGCATCAGATCGCACCATTGCTATTTGCAACATATGTCTCAAGCGTATCTCGCTTGGCCAAAACATCACCCGTTTGGGCACCACATGCTTGACCAGACATATGTCGACCTGCCATGCAGTTGGTTGGCAAGCATGCCAAAAAGACCCACACCAAAGAACAAAGCGGACCTCCCCTTGCCCCTCATCAGCAAGGACCTCCAACCCCACTAGACCCTCAGTCCTCTCTGAAGCCTGCACTGATAGGACTGAAGGTGTAGAAATAGGTGTGTCACAACCTAGTAGTAGGGCAATCTACTGATAGTACCAGACAAATTTCCCTGCCCCAGCTGCTGCAGCACCAAAAGAAGTACTCTCCCAACCATCCACATGCCCAGCAGTTGAATGCTAGCTTAGCGAAATTGCTAGCACTTCAACTGCTACCTTTTCAGTTGGTAGATTCTGCCCCCTTCCGTGAGTTTGTGGAATGTGCGGTACCTCAGTGGCAAGTTCCCAAACACCACTTTTTCTCACGGAAGGCGATTCCGGCACTCTACCGCCATGTGGAAGGCAATGTCCATGGTGGTCAGTGATAAGGTGCATATTACCGCTGACTAATGGTCCAGCAGGCATGGACAGGGACGTTACCTCTCTTTCACGGTGCATTGGGTGACTCTGCTGGCAGCTGGGAAGGACGCAGGGCAAGGTGCAGTAGTGTTGGAGGTTGTTCCACCACCACGCCTCCAAAACACTACTACTGGTTGTGACACACGTCTTCTTTTTCCTCTGTGGCCTCTTCCTGTGCTGATGTCTCCTCGGAACCAGCCGTGCTCCGTAGGCGTACGAGGGGCTACACAGGAATGCAGGCCAAGAGATGCCATGCGGTGCTAGAGCTGGTGTGCTTGGGAGACAGGAGCCACACTGGGGCCGAGGTTCTGTCAGCTCTGCAGGGGCAGGCTCAGAGGTGGTTGACGCCATGCCAGCTTAAGCCTGGAATGGTGGTTAGCGACAATGGCACCAACCTCCTCTCTGCCCTGCGACAGGGAAAACTGACCCATGTGCCCTGTTTTGCGCATGTCCTGAATTTGGTGGTGCAGCGGTTCTTGGGCAGGTACCCGGGCTTACAGGATGTCCTGAAGCAGGCCAGGAAAGTCGGTGTGCATTTCTGGAGGTGATATAATGCCACTGCTTGGCTGACAGACCTCCAAAAGGAATACAACCTGCCCAAGTACCGTCTAATCTGTGACATGCCCACCAGATGGAACTCTACATTGGTCATGCTGCAGCGGCTGCACACGCAGCAGAGGGCCATCAATGATTACCTGTGCCAACATGGCAGCAGAACTGGGTCAGGGGAGCTTGGTTTTTTTTCCCCACGCCAGTGGGCCTTGATCAGGGATGCATGCACTGTCCTGCCACCATTTGAGGAGGCCACGAGGATGGTGAGCAGTGACAGTGCATGCATCAGTGAGATGATCCCTCTTATTCACATGTTGGAGCACACGCTACGTGGAATAATGGACAGGGAATTTGAGGCAGAACAGAGGGAGGAAGAGGAGGACTTCCTTATCTCTCAGGGCCCCTTTATCCAGACAGTGGTCCTGCTTTCCCACCTAGCACACAGGAAGAGAACGAGGAGGAGGAGGAAGAGGAGGAGGAGGATGATTGTATCAGCAGCATGGAGGTGGAGGCTAGCACTCAGCATCAGCAGCAGTCTTCAAGGGATCACTTACAGTCCCAAGGAACCCATGGACTTTTACGTGGCTGGGATGAGGTGGCTGCGGATCCTGTCGTCCTCAGTGACCCAGAGGACTGTGCCCTAAACGCCTCAGCAAACCTACGCTGCATGGCCTCCCTGATCCTGCAAAGCCTGCGTAAGGATCCTCGTGTTCGTGGTATCAAGGAGAGGAATCATTACTGGCTGGCAACTCTCCTTAATCCATATTACAAGAGTAAGGTTGCGGGGCTTATCTCAACGTCGCAGAGGGAACAGAAGATGAAACTTCTGCGGGAGGCCTTGCAGAAGGGTCTGTGCAATGCGTTCCAAGAACCTGGGGGATTACCAAATCTTGGTCCTGGACAACGTGTTGCTGAGGCTTCGGTGAGTCACAGAAGGAGCTGTGGAAAAGGTGGCCGTCTGACCGATGCGTTCAGACAATTTTTTAGTCCACAGCCCCAAGGTCTGACCGGTTCCAGCAACCATCGCGAGCGTCTGGTTTACATGGTGCGGGAATACCTAGGGGCAAGATCCGACTTGGACACCTTCCCCACCGAAAATCCTCTGACTTACTGGGTCTTGAGGATGAATCACTGGCCAAAGCTTGCACAGTACGCAATTCAGCTACTGGCTTGCCCTGCATCCAGCGTTCTTTCAGAACACACATTCAGTGCTGCTGGAGGCTTTGTGACTGATAACAGGGTGCGCCTCTCCACCGACTCTGTCGATCGACTGACCTTCATTAAAATGAATCAGGCTTGGATCAACACCAGCTACCAAGCACCTGATGCAGATGTAACTGAACAATTTTTTTGAAATGTCAGATCCCTTTGAGACTGCCTATGCTGATGCTGAGTGACTGTCCTGGTATGCTGCTGATGGAATATCCTTTTCCTCCTCACTAATCTTGCTGATAGCTAGTAAGAAAATGTTGTTTCTGGGCTCCGCCACCAGTGCCTAAGGTCCAATTTTTCTGCCCCTGTTTAACAGGGGCGTTTAATAACAATTTTTGATGCAATACTTTGCATGTAGCTCTTTGTTGCACTCCAATTACAGTATCTGTGAGGGTTTGCAATGTTGTGTTGTGCCTAAGGCCCAATTTTTCTGCCCATGTTTAACAGGGGCGTCTAATAACAATTTTTGATGCAATACTTTGCATGTGGCTCTTTGTTGCGCTCCAATTACAGTATCTGTGAGGGGTTGCAGTGTTGTGTTTGCCTAAGGCCCAATTTGTCTGCCCCTGTTTAACAGGGGCATCTAAAAACAATTTTTGATGCAATACTTTGCATGTGGCTCTTTGTTGAGCTCCAATTACAGTATCTGTGAGGGGTTGCAGTGTTGTGTTGTGCCTAAGGCCCAATTTGTCTGCCCCTGTTTAACAGGGGCGTCTAATAACAATTTTTGATGCAATACTTTGCATGTGGCTCTTTGTTGCGCTCCAATTACAGTATGACATGGTTCAGATTCTACTTAACAAACCTACAGTCCTTGTCTTGTTTGCACAGCCTGTATACTGCTGTTCAAAGTATATAGGGCCAAAGGGTCTTGTCAGGTCTGATCATCACTATAGGCTCACTATGCAAGCCGCTTAGGGCCCTGCAAAGCTGCAAAGGGCCCCCCCAAATTACTAGAGGCCCAGCCTGGTGAGAAGTAATTTTTGCCCCTCACCCCGCTTTTAAACTCGCTGGCTGATTCATTTACGACAGCAGAACACCCCCCTCCCCCCGCTTCTCAACTTTCTTTAATGTGACATGTCACTTTCGTCAGCGCCCCCCGCTTCTCATGTCATTTTGCTTAGAGCCGCAGGGAGGTCAGGATTGGCACTGGGTCTTGTAATGACCTGGGGGGAGTGGTGGCGGGGAAACTCATGCTATTTTTTTCAATGATGTGTATCCATATTGCAGGGACCAAACATTACATTAAAGCCGTAAGCAGTATTAAATTAATTTTTTCTTATAGTAATCTCATGTTGTGCAGGGACATTTCTAAACACGTGCCACTACTATAGACATCCAGCAGGTATGATATTTAAATACATTTTTTTTCACTTTAAGCATCATTAAAATCGCTGCTCCAGAAAAAACGACCGTTTTTAAAACCTTTTTTCCCATTGATACATGTTCCCTGGGGCAAGACCCGGGTACTCAAAGATGTTTTTCAACAATAACTTGAATATTGGGCTTTAAAATGAGCGATTTTGAATTCGAACGTTCGAGTCCCATAGACTTCAATGGGGTTCTAAATGTTCGTGGGAATGGGCGGTCTGTTCGAACGTTCTGGTGCGAACCGAATGCGGGGGTGTTCGGCTCATCCCTAGTTTCCAGAATATAAGGCTGGGATAGTCAGATAACCAGTCAAAATATGTATAATGCCCTGGTAGGGAGTGTCCAGAAGGTGGCTGGAGAGGTGATCAATCATTTGGAGCCCTGAAGAGATTGTCTCCTTTGTGAGGGAGGGCACCAAAGCCTATAGGGCTGCTGCCCCTCTGAAATAGCCACCCCTGTGAGTCAGCCTGTAAACTGAGTAGCTGTTATTTGAGGTCTCAGCTGTGGCAGAGCTGAGAGACTGAAGTGATCAATTTGAGGAGCTAGCAGTGGGACCTTACCCTATGGGATCTGGTCTGGAGAAGGATTGTCTCCTTTACTGCGAAGTGTCCAGTGCAAGCTGGAAAGTGTGCAGCTGTTCTGGGTCTTATGAGAACTGACCTTGAACAGTGATCCTGAGTGACTGTGTGCTTTTAAGATGTAAATGCCAGAGGTAACTATGGACTGAGATAGCTTTCTTATGCCCTGTACAAACGATCGGTTCGTCTGATGAAAACGAACCGATTAATTTTTTCATCAGATATCCGATGAAACTGACTTTCTTGCACATATAATATTGTCACGTACCTTACCCGAGGCCGAAGTGCTGAGAGGGCTTCTCGTACGACCAAGTGCAGAGCGCCCCCTGGAGGTAACGCAGGGGTGCTCGGCCCAAAGATGCAAGGGTTGCCAGCTGAGACTTGCTGAGTGATGTTGAGGATCAGCTGTACACCAGGATACGTAGTCAGACCACGGGTACCACGGAAGTACCAGATAAAGAAGACTGGCAGGAAAACCCAGGGGCGGAGTCAGGAGCCAAGCCGGTAGTCATGCACGGGGGAGCAGGAGGAGACTGGAACAGGTCCGAAGGTTAGCTGAGGTTATCTGCTGGAACAAGCAGACCGGGACAAGACAAAAGGATAAGCCGAGAGACAAGCCAGGGGTCATGCACGGAGAAGTCTGGTCAGGCAAGCCGGGTCGTCAACAGGAACAGGAACACCAAGAAACAGGAGCAAGGAACTTAGGATCATACCAAAGGCTGAAGATCATGCAGCAGTTGGTCGCTGCTGCAGCAAGCCTTAAATAGGGCACTGACGCCAGGAGTCCCGCCCGCATTGCGTGCGTAAAGGTGCGCGCGCATGCGTGGTGAAGAATACTGAATTCACAGCGTTGTTGCTCGTGTGCGCGCGCGTGTGCGTACTTGCGTGCGTGTGCGTACTTGCGTGCGTGTGCGCGTGTGTGCGCGTCTGCGCGCGCATGCGCAACATGCTTGTTGGTCCGTGCATGACAAGTCTGTTAGTTCTTCCACGTTTGGTTCTCTGACAGTGCCCCCCCCCTCAGGGGCAGCCTCCGGATGCCCAAACGTACTTGCTTCTCTGGGTGCCTTCTGAAAAATTCGGACAACAGTTTAGGGGCATGAACATCCTTTGCAGGTTCCCAAGAGCTTTCTTCGAGAGGATAGCCCTTCCATTTTACTAGATATTGGGTTTGTCTACCCCTTTTCCGACTATCCAAAATGGCTTCCACCTCAAATTCCGTGTCCTCACCCACTGTAACTGGAGGTGGAGGTGGATCTTCTCTTTCAGGAAAGGAACCGGTAATGGCTGGTTTGAGAAGTGAGATGTGAAAGACTGGATGAATCTTATAAGAGTTCGGCAGGGACAATTCAAAGGCCACAGGATTAATTTTTCTCTTAATTTCAAAAGGACCAATGAACCTAGGGCCCAGTTTCCGGGACGGGCAGGACAGTTTGAGGTTTAAAGTAGCAAGCCAAACCTTGTCTCCTACTTCCAGAGTCGTACTCTCCCTCTTCTTCCTGTCATAGTATTTCTTATAGTCCTCTTGGGCCTTTCGCATAGTTTCCTGCAGAACTTGTAAATTTTCCTGGGGAAAGGCCAATCTATCCTGTACGGCAGGCACCGTTGCTTCAGGAACGGTATTGGGCAAAAAGGACGGATGAAATCCGTAATTTGCCCAGAACGGGGACTGGTTAGTGGTGGAGTGTACCGAATTATTGTACGCAAATTCGGCACATGGAAGTAGGGTTACCCAATTGTCTTGAGAGGAGGTGGAAAAGCAGCGGAGGTATTGCTCCAGCGTCTGGTTGGTTCTCTCTGTTTGGCCATTACTTTGTGGGTGATAAGCGGATGACAAGCAGACTTCGATGTTTAGTGCTTTACAGAGAGCTTTCCAAAATCTTGAAGTAAATTGTACCCCTCTGTCGGATACAATACTGCTGGGTAGGCCGTGCAATCTCACAATCTCCTTGATAAATGTATGAGCCGTATCCATGGCAGAAGGGGTACCTAATAAGGGCAAAAAATGGGCCATCTTTGTTAGCCGGTCGACCACCACCAGGATCGTGGTAAACCCTTCAGAGGGGGGCAATTCCACTATAAAGTCCATAGATATCGCCTTCCATGGATGGTCGGGGACGGGTAGTGGTCTTAACAGGCCCCAGGCTTGTGTGCGGCTTCCTTTACTTCTGGCACAAACTGTACAGGAACTTACAAAGTCCTTGCAATCCTTTCTCAGGTCAGGCCACCAGTAGGATCGCTGAATCAGCTCGGAAGTTTTATGGACCCCAAAATGGCCGGCAAGCTGGTGTTCATGAAGGGTTTTTAGAAGCTGAAGTCTGGCTCCTTCTGGAACAAAAATCTTACTTCCGTGCCACAGGAGCCCTTCTTGTTTTCTGAATGCAGAACTCTCAGATTCAGTACATTGAGCAGAGGCTTGTTCCAGGACTGACTTTAGGTTGGGCTGAATCAACAGGAAGTTCTGGGGGGACAAGATCGTGCTGGGGGTGGAGGCTGGCTGGACGGTGAGACAACTGGGAGAGGCTGAGGTCTCAGGCCTAATGCAGTGCTGACGGCAGTAACTTGATTTAAAGGAGATACTGTGGGCTGTGTGCCCTCAGCCAAGGGAGTCCCAAGATCACAGGAAACATCGGTGAACAAATAACATCCAGACAGAGAAACTCTCGATGGCCAGAATCCGTTGAGGTAAAGATAGGTAAAGTCTCTTGGGTAACAGGCCCAGAGCAAGGTATCGATCCATCGGCCAAATGAATCTCAAGTCTTTGTTCCTTGTTCCGCAGAGGAATCTGGTAGTCCTTAGCAACGGAAATGTCCAAAAAACAACTACAAGCTCCGGAGTCGATTATGGCTGGGAATCTGACCTCTCCTTTTGCCAACTGTAAAATAACATGAAGAACCAGGTGAGTGGAGGAGGGTCTCGGGACTCTGAGATGCAACAGGTTGCGGGGAGAGGGCCTACAGGGCCGGGTTGGACAACTGGAGAGAAAATGTCCGGCTGCTCTGCAATAGAAACAGAGATTCGCCTGTCGGCGATGAAGTCTTTCATTGGGAGTCAGGGCAGGGCGAACCATACCAACCTGCATAGGCCCCCTATTGGTCATGACTGAAGAGGAGGGCACGTGAGCGGCTAGGGCCGTAGACTGTAAGTAAGAAGGCCGGCAGGCACGTTCAGACAGTCGCTCCCGCAGGCGCCTGTCCAGTTGAATGGCCAGTCGAATGAGCCCCTCCAAGGTGGCAGGGGCCTCCATTCGTGCTAATTCGTCCTTAATAGGGTCGGACAGGCCAAGGCGGAATTGGTGCCTGAGGGCGGCCTCGTTCCATCCCGTGTCTGAAGCCCAATTACGAAAGTCCACAGTATAGTCCTCTACAGGGCGTGGCCCTTGTCGTAGGGCATGGAGGGCTGCCTCTGCGGTGGCTGGACGTAGAGGGTCATCATATAAAGTGGCCATAGCTTCGAAAAAGGAGTCCAAAGTGTTGATGACAGGGTTCTTTTGTTCCCACAACTGATGAGCCCAGGATTGAGGTCCCTCAGACAGCAAAGTGATAACGAACCCCACTTTAACAGTTTCTAGGGAAAAAGTTCTTGGCTGCAGGGTCAGGTACAGGCTACAGGAGACTTTGAAAGCTCTGAACTTCTTTCGGTCGCCTGAGAAGCGTTCTGGAATGGGTACACGGGGCTCCGGAGGAGGAAACATCATCTGATTCGGAAGGCCGCTTTCTTGCTGTGAATAACGGTCCTGTAGGCTCGTCACCGCTTGCGTAAGGGCTGCGACCTGCTGGCACAAAGTCTCAAGCAGGGAAGCACCTCTGTCGGCCTCTAACACTTCTGGCTGCATGATACTGTCACGTACCTTACCCGAGGCCGAAGTGCTGAGAGGGCTTCTTGTACGACCAAGTGCAGAGCGCCCCCTGGAGGTAACGCAGGGGGTGCTCGGCCCAAAGATGCAAGGGTTGCCAGCTGAGACTTGCTGAGTGATGTTGAGGATCAGCTGTACACCAGGATACGTAGTCAGACCACGGGTACCACGGAAGTACCAGATGAAGAAGACTGGCAGGAAAACCCAGGGGCGGAGTCAGGAGCCAAGCCGGTAGTCATGCACGGGGGAGCAGGAGGAGACTGAAACAGGTCCGAAGGTTAGCTGAGGTTATCTGCTGGAACAAGCAGACCGGGACAAGACAAAAGGATAAGCCGAGAGACAAGCCAGGGGTCATGCACGGAGAAGTCTGGTCAGGCAAGCCGGGTCGTCAACAGGAACAGGAACACCAAGAAACAGGAGCAAGGAACTTAGGATCATACCAAAGGCTGAAGATCATGCAGCAGTTGGTCGCTGCTGCAGCAAGCCTTAAATAGGGCACTGACGCCAGAAATCCCGCCCGCATTGCGTGCGTACCGGTGCGCGCGCATGCGTGGTGAAGAATACTGAATTCACAGCGTTGTTGCTCGTGTGCGCGCGCGTGTGCGTACTTGCGTGCGTGTGCGTACTTGCGTGCGTGTGCGCGTGTGTGCGCGTCTGCGCGCGCATGCGCAACATGCTTGTTGGTCCGTGCATGACAAGTCTGTTAGTTCTTCCACGTTTGGTTCTCTGACAAATATAAGTCCATAAAGAAAGTGTTTGACTCTTTCTATGGAAAAATATACAAAGCAAAAAAGATAAAAAATTGTCCGAATTGAAAAAAAAAACAAATAATGTGATTAATTTCCAAAATCCATCCACCAACAAAAAACAAAATCTTGCTGTAAAAGGATTTTTGTCCAGACAGTGCAAACTTGTTCCTTTACCATACACAAGGATAAGACACCCAAAGTGCACAGAAGGGAATGTGCTTACCAGACTCAATGGATCTTTTGGATTAGAAAAAGATCTCATGCGCTTACCATAAAAAAGTGCCCAACCCGGCTGCAGACTCGTAAGGAACTTGTGGTTCCTCCACTTCCTCGACAGCGCGCATTCCACCAGTCAGAAGCTCAAGCCAGATTGCCGGATGTGACGTAGGGATGACACGTGAGCAGGCTGCGCCGCGACCGTAGGCTTTGTAAAATTAACGTCTTCAAGCAGGCGTGCCTGGTCACAAAAAGTCATGTAATTTATTCTCAGATGGAGGGAAGTAGATTAGTGTGAGCCAATAGTAAATCTTACTCGACTGCAGCCACAGTTCCGACCTGCGCAAACCGCCGTATGGACACACAAATGTCTTGTAAGAATCTCCTAATTACAGTATACACATAAAAACATTTTATAAAACATTCCCTCAGTGGACGGATAATTAGTTAGGCAGGCATTAATATTAGTCGGGCAATAATATTAAAAACAAACCATAAATTTACATATAAAAAAACAACTCCTAAACCTAAAATAGAGAAAAAGAGAAAAACAAATGAATATGTAAATATCCTCAGTACTCCCATTATTCCACTAGATAGAGACCTCTAAAAGGATACTAATAAGAATACTAGAAATTAGGGTTGTGCCGATACCACTTTTTTAGGACCGAGTACAAGTACCGATACTTTTTTTCATGTGCTCGCCGATACCGAATACCGATACTTTTTTTTAAATGTTATGTGACAGTTTTCAAACCACAATACAGACTAAAGATATTTTCTTTAGAATTATGAAGAACTCTAACTAAAGTCATTATAAAAGAAAAAAATGAGTAAAAATGAATAAAAATGTTTTATTTGCTTGTCACGCAGTAGTAAAAAACTCAAAGAATTTTCACAGAACATGTTGATAAATACAAAAAAAGTATCGGCAGAAGCATCGGGAGCCTTTGCGCGAGTACAAGTACTCCCGCAAATACTCAGTATCGGTCCCGATACCGATACTAGTATCAGTATCGGGATAACCCTACTAGAAATACACCCAATAAGTTTACTAACAATGAATATGATTATTGAAGGTTCCTATAATTATTTGAACCCATATTAAGTCTTAAATGGATCAAAAATGTATTCCATATGGTAACATAGAAAATGGAGAATAATTAGTTCTCCATTTTACTCTCCCTAATATGTAGGATATATATATATATATATATATATATATATAGATAATATAAGCCCACACTCAAAAATATAAAATATATTAAAATAACCATCTAAAAAGATGTTAATTTATACCATACATCATTTATTTTAAAATAAGTTTTGGTATCAAAGTTATTACCTTTTTCACTGATGGTGAGATCTAGATAATTAACGGTATTGAGACTAGACTCCGCTGTAAATTTTAAACCATAGATATTGCTATTCATATATGCCAGAAACCCACTTAAATCAGTCTCAGTCCCCTCCCACAGCAAGATCACATCGTCTATGTATCTCCTGTAAAAGGATAAAGACTGGATCCTATTTTGAAAAATACTTTCATGTTCCCATTTACAGTAGAGCAGGGGTGCCCAACCTTTTGAAGAACGAGGGCCACTTAAGCAACTTGGTAACCAGTCAAGGGCCACAATGAGCGGAGCGGGCGGATGACAGGTCTTGGCTACTCTATAGGCCCTCCGATCCACCCAGATGAAAGGGGATAAATTCTCTTCTGTTTTTCGGATTGGAGGTAAGTGGGCGTAAACAGACATCTGTCGCTCTATAGAAAAGAATTGAGGGTCCCATTTGGGCGGGCTGATCGTATGAAAAAGACATAAGACTGATTTCACACTGATGTGCTGCAGTTTACCCACACCACGGGTTCAGCGTAGTGCACCTGTGTCTATCCTGTGGGTTAGCTGGACTTTGCAATAGACTCCGCCTGTGGCAAAAGCCGGCGCTGTAGAAGAAGCATCGGCTTATGGGGCTCTGCTCCGGAGCTGCTTCCTTTCTCTACCACCAGCTTCATTCACAACACTGATGCTGTGGTATGGAGGGTCGGCAACCTGTGATCTGGGCTTGCCAACCCACCATTCCAGAGCAGGAGGTCGCGGGCCACATCAGAGGGCTCCGCGGGCCACTGGTTGGCCACCCCTGGTTTAGGCCGATAGGTATTCATCTACATTTTTTTTCCCCTAACCAAAAATATTGCAATAAGCCTTTGGTTTGCGCCATAATTTATAGCGTCTACAAAATAGGGGATAGTTTCATGCCATTTTTATTATTTATTTTTTATTTTTTTACTAGTAATGGTGGCGATCAGCGAATTGACACATTTTTGGGACCATTGTCATTCTTACAGCGATCAGTGCTATAAAAATGCACTGATTACTGTAAAAATGACACTGGCAGTGAAGGGGTTAACCTGTAGGGGGCGCTGAAGGGATTAAGTGTGTCCTAGGGAGCGATTCTAACTGTTATGGGTGCGTGGCTACAACTGACACGTCACCGATCGCTGTTCCCGATGAGTGGGAACAGACGATCAGTGACATGTCACTAGGAAGAACGAGGAGATGTTGTGTTTACACCGACATCTCCCCGTTCTTCAGCTCTGTGACCCAATCACAGGGCACCGGCGTACATAGAGTCTGCGGGCTTGGAGCTGGCGACAGGGTTGCGTGCACGACCACACGACAGCAAATTAAAGGGGACATATATATATATATATATATATTACACATACACACACCAATTTGCCCAGCCTTACCATTCTGTCGATGTATACGTTTGTGCGGCGGTCAGCAAGTGGTCAAGAAATGTAATTTGTTGCCATGTGATAGTTAATCTGAATTCCAGGAATGGATTCTTTTTACCTAGTTACATTAGTCTAGCTTGGACTAATTTAAAGGGGTTGTAGAAGGTTCATGTTTTTTACACCTTAATGCATCCGATGCTTACTGACCCCCCAGCCCTCCTGTTTACTTACCTGAGCCCTCGAAAATCCAGCGTCGAACTCACTGGATTTCGGCCCCGGTCTTCTCAGCTCATCATTGGATAGATTGATAGCAGCACAGCCATTGGCTCGTGCTGCTGTAAATCCAATTTAATGACATGGGCACGAGTCCGGCATTCGTGTCTATGGACGCAAATGCTGGACTCGGGAGCGCGCCAGCAAGGTAACCTCCCTTGGGAAAGAGCCTCCCAGGGGAGGGCTAGCTGATGCGTTGAGGAGCAGAGACAGCTGCAGAGGGACCCCAGAAGATGAGGATCAGGGCCACTCTGTGCAAAACAAGCTGTACAGCGGAGGCAAGCAAGACATGTTTTTACTCACCTGAAAGGGCTTTTGCTATGCGGAACTAGCTCTTCTGCCTCTTCCTTTACCGCGGTCATCTTCTTCCTCGTTCTCCGTCGCGGCGTCTTCTGGTGAATGAGGCGCACTGCCTTCTGGGAACTGTGTCAATCCCAGGAGGCAGCCGCCTATTCACAAAGCACCGTGCAAGTCAGGCATGCGCAGTAGGAAACAGGCAGTGAAGCCGTAAGTCAGGATGGGGGCAACAGGACCGAGCGATTGCATTCGGAGGCCGATGATTAGCTGCTGACTTTAAAAAAAAAAAATGTGCGGGTGGAATCCTGCTTTAAGTATGTATAGAGTAGAGTCTAGTCTCAATACCGTTAATTATCTAGATCTCACCATCAGTAAAAAAGGTAATAACTTTGAGACCAAAACGTATTTTAAAACTACAGACCGCAATGGCTTTGTACCTACCACAAGCTTTCACCATCCTCAATGGACGGAGCTGTTCCTAAAGGGCAGTATATGAGATTGAGACGTAATTGTGTAAACTAGGGATCTCCAAACTATGGCCCTCAAGCTGCTGTGAAACTACACTTCCCATGAGGCATTGTAAAATTCTGACATTCGTAGACATGACTAGGCATGATGGGAATTGTAGTTCCTGAACACCTGGAGGGCCATAGTTTGGAGACTCCTGGACTGTAAACAATGATGTTTTTGAGTCACAAGCAAATATCCTGACGAGTAAATTTCTAGAAAAGGGTTATAATGCTGAGTTACTGGGGAAAGTGAAATCTCAGGTTGCCCTAATGGATAGGGAATTATTGCTGGTACCTAAGCCGAAAAATAAATTTGGGGGTGAACTGGCTTTTGTGTCGGAATTTCATAGACAGGTAGAAGCTATTTTCAAGGTAACTATTTACCATTAATACCTTTTCACCAGCACATTGTTTAAGATTCCCTTCACTCCCCCTTCCCCCACCTTGTCCCTGTGTCCTTTTCCTCCTCCTCTCCCCTCTTCTCCCCTCTCCCTTTTGGTCCCTTGCTCACTCAGTCCCTCCTTGCTGCCCCCAAAACCCCCCCTCCCCTTTCTTGTTTCCCTCCCCCCTTCCTTTCACTCTTTTCTTCCTCTTTGCCCTTTCCTGCTTCCTTATACCTCTCTTGGTTCCCTCCTCTTCCCTCCAACTTCACTTTCCTATTTCTCCCTTGCTTTCCTTACCTGTAAACCCCCCCCCCCCCATTTGTCTGTCACAATCTTTCCCATTCCCATGTTTTTATGCATTCCCCAACCCCTCCTCCCGCCCTCGCCCTTCACCCTTCCATTTCCTACACTCCCCCCCATTTCCCCCCTCCCTTTCCCCCCTCCCCCCTCTCCCCCTCCCCCCCCCCCTTTTTTCTTCTCTTCCACTTCCCTTGCTCCCCAGATCTTATTCCTTTTCCCCCACCCATCACCCCCAAACCCCCGCCTCTCACTTCACCCCTAGTAACCACGAGTGTGATGTTTCCCCACACACCCCTCACTTCTTCCCTATCTACTGAGGCTGAGCTGGATCGATACTAACCCATATACTCATTTACCTTTTATACCAGACAAGTAGGTCCCTACATGTGTGTGTCCATTCTGGCCACCCTCCTGGGACATTGTCTGGCTGCGCCCGCTGCCACCATGTTGCGGGAATATCCAGGTGAGCAAAACTGCCCGTGGTTCCCCTTTGTAATTCTATGTTGTGTATGTATATTTTTTATTGATTCATTGTTAACTATTTTAGATCTTCTCCTGATGAAGCGGTCCCAACTGCGAAACTAGTAGAGAACTTGTGACAGTCTTCAAATCCATTGTGCCTATTTCCCCCTCTGTTGACCTTGTCGTGATGTTACTGGATGATTGTCATAATTTTAATATGTCAATTTGTCTTGTTTGTACTTTGTAATAAAATTTTGAACACTTTTAATTTTTCTCTCTATTGTTTATCTGTATACAAGTACCGAAATAGTCCTAATTGGCCCAAAAAAAAACCTTTTTCTTGGCTCTTTGGTCCAGGGACCTTAGACCCAAGTACCCAAGCTTGCAAAGATGAAAAAGTTGGAACATTTCACACATGAAAATCATTCTTGTTAAACAAGCACAATTTTTACGTGTGAAATGCGTCAACTTTTTCATCTTTGCAAGCTTGTATGACTTATGACAAATAATTTTTCAATTGCATCTTTTGGATTTGAGTGTGCAATAAATTCCTTCACCTTTGCTTGAGGGTGCCCTGGTGCTGCTGCCCCCCATTCTCACTAGATAGGCTGTAGAGGACCCCATCATTTCTAATGGGAGCCCTGTTTAATTGTGGTGGGCACTCTTTACACCACTGCAGAATATGTCAAAGCTGTTATCAATGAGTAAAATAAAGAAAAATAAATAAGGAAGTGATTTGCATTATCTCAATTACACAGAGCAGCAGTGTAAACCTAAGAAGCAATACATCAGTCTGAAAAGATGGAAGAAGAAAGAATATAATTGGCTGGTTCCCAATTTATTTCAGAAGCATCCACCTTTATCCATTAGACCAATTATTCATATTACTTCAGAGAAAATTTACGGAGCTCCCTTTAATGCCAGCCTACTCAATTTGTTCTTTAGAATGAAAATAAAACTCAGAGAAAGTTTGCTTCTTGCATATAAATTATATCACTTTAACAGACTGTGCTTTTCATGCAGAGACTCAGTAGGATGAATTAATCTGTATGCAATTGACACAGGCTGAGATGCTGCTGGTCATCAATCACCTTGTGCATTTAACAGTGACACGAAGAGGATTTGGAATGGCAAAAAAATTGGAAATTTAAAAGCTGGGTGTACCTTTTCAGTGAAAAGGAGGACATACCATTGCTAGATGCTCACATACACCTTTATACTGGCTCCTAAAGTTATATGACATCAAGCCTAAGGGCCAGATTCAGGTAGATGGGCGCTTCTTTACTTTGGAGTAACGTTTCTCATTTACGTTACTCCGCCGACACTTTCGGCGCAAGTACTGTTATTCACATAGCAGTTGCGCGTAAACTTGCGCCAGAGTAACGATAATGCGCTGGCGTAACCCGACGCAAGTGGAAGTGGGTGTGATCATATGTAAATGATGGGCGGAGCCCAGCGCAGAGGCTTACGTTCAGCGCATCATCCACGGAGCATGCGCAGTAAGTGATGCTTCACTCGGCCCCCTTGTGCGCATGCTCACAACTTCCGTCGGCACCACTTCACGGGAAACGCCAGCGCAATGTGTTCCGTTGCGCGTATAAAAGCGCCAGCGGAAGCGCCATTCCGGCGCAAAAGTATTTCCGTTTCCCCCCACCCCAGGGAATTTACTTTTGCTCTGTCATGGCTGCTCCCGCTACCCCCAGAGAGAGGAGGAACCTAAATTTTAATGCCCAGGAGGTCTCTGTGGTCATCTCTGCTATGGAGACCCACAACGATGTCCTCCATGGCAGGAAAAGCCGAAAGACCACCCGGGAGAGGAAGCAGGCCATCCTGGCAAGCATTGCTGCCAGGGTTAATATTTTGGGGTATTCCACCCGGACTGCTGGCGATATTGCCAAGAAGATCAACGATCTGAGGCGCAAGGTCAGGGGCAAGGTAGCCACCATTAGGAGCCATGAGAGGGGCACAGGTGGTGGTCCACCATGTCCGGTCAGCCTGACCACAGAGGAGGAGGTGGTCGCCCGCTGCCTGGAGAGGGAGCAATTGGAGGGGGTACCAGGCTATGATTCTGTGGAGGAAGGCTCCAGGACAGGTAAGTGTTTTTTATCCCCTATTTGTTGTTTTGCATGTGGGGGGGGGAGGGTACATGTGCCAAGTGTGTGGGACCACCAACATGTGTCTGCTTTGTGTCATCCACAGATGACGGAGCTGGGCCATCATCTGTCGGCGGCCAGTCCACCCCATCCCCCCATCGGCACGCAGTGCCTGTGCCGCTGGGTGGTGAAGACACCAAGGTGGAGGAGGAGAGTGTCCACACCACACATGCAGAGGTCGTTGAGGAGGAGCCTGTTGGGGCAGAGCAGGACTTTGTTTTATTGTTAGAGGAATACTCCTCTTCTGCAGGGCCCTCTCAGATCCCCCCCCCCATTATAGGAAGCCCCTCAAGGGCGACTCCATCCCCCCGGGGACAAACATCTACTGGCCCCAGGAAGGCCACACCATAAGACCAGGGGGTGTCTGATCTGGTCCAGGACCAGGTGGCGAGGGATCACGCCAGGCAGACCCAGCAAATTGGGGAGATTGCTGGGCACCTGGACAGAGTGGCTGACAGCCTGTGCTCCGTGGCCCAGATGTCTTCAGCAGTGCAGGATGTGAGCTGCAACTGCGCTGCAGTGGTGACCAGCCTGGGGGAGTGTGGGGGGTGAGCTAAGGGAAGGGACCTCACTGCAGCCGTACAGGCAAACAGTGCTGCCATCCTGGACCAGGGGAGGCTGAGTCGGCGGGGCAGCATTATCAGGTCACCGCAGCTCAGGATGCAGGCCCAGCAGCTCAGGGTGCAGGCCCAGACCAGTGCGTACCTCGGCCGGATTGCCGTGGCCTTGGAGAGCAGGCAGGCCACACCTGCCAGGAGTGGCCCACCCGGGGATCAGCCACCTCCAGATGCCCCCCCACCCTCACCCACCTCCATCCATCCAGCAGCTGAGGAGCAGAGAGGGGCCGCCAGAAGAAGCCCCTGGCCTCCCAGATAATTTTTTTTTTTTTTTTTTGGATTGATGCTCAGGACATGAGTTTTTTTTTTTTTTTTTTGATTATGCTCAGGTTATGAGATTTTTATTTTATTATTAATACTCAAGTTATGAGTTTTTTTATTTTGATTATGCTCAGGTTATGAGATTTTTTATTTTTTGATACTGCACACGTTGCAGTGTGAATGGTGTGTGAATGTGAGGGGGTGGCACTCCTGCCAGTAAGGGGTGTCACCCTCGGCCGTGGTGGTGAAGTTAACCCCACGGCTGTATGAATGACGTGTGTGAAAGGTGTATGAATGGACAGCGACATCATTGGGGCCTTGACGCTGGCGTTGCTGCTCCCAAGTCCTACATGCTGGACTTGGGCTAATCCAATGTGATGTGCATGTGGTGTGTGTGATCTAGGGACATCAGTGGTGTGCATGCATGCATTGTCTGTGTGATCAATGTTTTGGTTTATTGTCCAAAGATGCCTACGGTGAGGACCCTCCTGACTGCTCTTCCATCAGCAGACTGGTTCTCCTCTGGCATGGGGGGGCTGTCTGGTTGGGGGGTCAGGTCATCACGTATGTCAATCTGCAGGCCTTTTCTCATAGCAAAGTTGTGCAGAATGCAACATGCACCGATGATCTGACACACAAAGGTAGGGGAATACAATAGGGTCCCCCCGGACTTATCCAGGCAGCGGAAACGGGACTTCAGGAGCCCGAATGTTTGCTCCACCACTGCACGGGTTTTGATGTGTGCTTCATTGTATTTTTCTCTCTCCTCTGGTTTGGGGGTTCCTGAAAGGAGTCATGAGATGGGTCCCAGTGCATATGCAGAGTCACCTGTAAGGGAAAAGACAGGAGGATGTTAGTCATGCATGTGCCACTTCTGATGTGCATCACGGGAGGGGATAGTCATGGCTGCCACCCATGTCACTCACCAACCAGCCAGCTGTCCCCATACATGTTCTGCTCGAATTCTGCTGGGATGGGGCTCTGACGGTATATGAAGCTGTCATGGCTGGACCCGGGGTGTTTGGCACGGACGTGCCATATGAGGCGTTGGGCATCGGCTATCACCTGTACGTTGATGGAATGCCAATGCTTCCGATTGCGGTATATGTGCTCTGTGGCACTGGGGGGCTGTAGGGCCACATGTGTGCAATCAATGGCCCCAATGGTGCGTGGGAATCTGGCAATGCTGAAGAAATCTGTCATTGCCTTCAGCCGCAGCTCCTCAGTGGTGGGTCTGATGAACTGGTTGGACATGCGTCTGAGGATTATAGGGACAACCTGGTGCACACATCTGCTTATGGAGGATTGTGACATCCCAGCCACCACTCCACTTGTACGCTGGAATGATCCACTGGCAAGGAAATGAAGTGTTGCCAGTACCTTGACCAGTGGCTGCACTGCTTGTGAGCGGTGTGTTGGGCTGGTGATGTCACCCTGCAGGGTTGTGGTTAGTTCAAGTATTGCATCTGGGCTGAATCTGAAGAGGTGATACACCTCCTCATCCCCCATGCCAAAGAGGCTCATGCGCGTGCGGTATATCCTCTCACGTGCCCGCCTCCTTCGTTCCAGGGGACCCAGTACTAGTGCTAGGACCGCGACTGCCCCTGGCATGTTGGCACACAGAGGTGTTGTCCTTGCAAGTGTGGTTGTTCAGCTTGCTAGTTTCGTCGGTAACGCTGCTGCTGTAGCTGCTCTCCTGCTGACCTGAGGCCGTCTGGAGTAAAGATAAAGAAGCTATTTGTAGAAATAATTTTGCGCCGGTCGGACGAGATACGCGCGGCGCATGTAGCCGGCGTATGGTGCTAATCTGTTCGCGAATCGGGAAATCTCCCTCATTTGCATATTTGCAGGGGAAATCAATAGGCGCGACTGATGCGCCAAGCGAAATTATGCGCTGACGAGACTCTGGCGTCGGAAAGTTAAGCCGATCGGAAATGGCCCGTTTTCTGTCGCATCTAGTTTGGGGGTACGGCCACATAGAAACTACGGCGCATCTTCACAGTTACGCGGCGCATATCGAATTACTCCAGCACAACTCTACCTGAATCTGGCCCTAAAAGTCTTAACTCAGAATTTCACAGAAGTCATAAAATGTCAACAAGAGGTATGACTAGAACCTTCAGAGCCCTGGTGCAAGAAACAATGAAGGGCCCCCCTGACGTCCCCTCCCTCTGAGCCTTGGGCCCTTTACTCCCATCATAGGGTCATTTGTTACGGTACTGCAGCGGGACCCTTTCACATGTTCTGCAGTGGGCCCCCTTCTTGCGGTCTTGGGTAGGGTTGCCACCTTTACTTCAAATGTTCTTTTGTAGTATACACTATACATATATTTTGTGATTAAATGGCATCTTAGATAACATCTAAAGCCTTGTACACACGATCAGTCCATCCGATGAGAACGGTCTGAAGGACTGTTGTCATAGGTTAACCGATGAAGCTGACTGATGGTCTGATGTGCCTACACACCATCAGTTAAAAAACCGATGGTATCAGAATGCGGTGATGTAAAACACAACGACGTGCTGAAAACAATGAAGTTCAATGCTTCCAAGCATGCGTCTACTTGATTCTGAGCATGCGTGGAGTATTGAAGTAATTACTCATAGACAGGGGATGGAGGAGGAGATCACTCAACCACAATGGAGGCTTAACCATCAGTTGTCTGCACCTTTGGTCACCCAGCTGCTGGGCTTTACACTTCCCGTGGTGCACACACAGGGGGTTAGGAGCAGATCAGCTCTCTCTTTCCTCTCCCATCTGTGAGGGGATGACTGTCATTGCTGGCTCTGGGCTGTATGAAAGACGCTCTCAGCTCAGAGCACTGCAGCCAGCAACCCCATTGGGCAGAATGGCAGGACCCGGTCGCAAGTGCAACCTTTGCGACCCTGGTAGGTCCTTCACTGGTGTCAACTGAATATTTATAAATAAACAAATTACTGCTTAGCTAATCAACTCAAATACATCTATGCCGGCCCGTGTCTACATTTTTATGTGCCTGCTAGCCTCTGCCCCTCTCTAGTTTTTCATTGTTTCCCTTGTTAGTTGTCACTGAATAAAAATAGAGAGGAGAAATAAAGTGCTTTTGGTTGCTTGTTTTTGCTCTATGACACAATGGTTCCAGATAATGTGCTAATGATTACAAAAAAACATAACACATGAAATACATAATGAAAACAAGTGTCAACAAGCTATAATGGACGTTAAAGAATGTACTAAAAAAACGGACAAAAGCAGACATGGATAGATGTAAACACGACATGGCACCCTTCCTTAAATGACATAGTTGTGGAATGCTGTATGCTTGTGTAGTGCCTGGTTACTTTTCAGAACAGGTGCTAGTGTAAATTTAGAGGGGGTCAGAGAGTTAAGTGACTCTGACCAGGTTAATCTGTTTAAATGTGGAGCCTTTGTCTCAGCTTTGCCTGTGCTGTGGGTTCATTCTATCATTTCTGGGGTGCGGGTCATAACCCAGGCCGACAAGTGGCAGCAGTGGAGTCAAGGATTTGGATACTTTTCCCAGCAGCCTATCAGGAGGAGTTTTCCTCGCTGTGAATGCTGGGGAGGGGTATTTATGAGGCAGACGCCATTTTCTTGGGTCTTCTTCCCATGTGTCGCCCACCTTCAGGGTAGCCATACAAGGGCACCCTGGCAAAATGGCCTTCCAGGCTGGGGTGTGTGTGCTACACGGTGTTCCTGGTTCAGGGACCATGTTGGCCTGGGGCAACTGAGCTGCGGCTGAGGCCCAGTGATGCAACTGTGTCCCCAATCTGATGAGGTCCTGAGCTGTCTGTTCCTGTGAGGAAGCTGTTCGGAGGAGAGTCTACCTGAGAAGTACCAAGAGAGGCTGGTGTTCTAAGAGGGCCCTGACTATCCACCGGGGACCAGGGTTACTGGGTGCTGAGAGGCTGGACGTCAGTCGCCTAGTAGCTGGTACCTGAAACAAAACTAAAGGAGATCCGGGTGTCGAATCTGTTAAGGAGGATTCGGGACCACTATTGTCTCCATTTTGTTCAACCATTGGGAGGGTCTGTGGCAGAGACTTAACCCCAGTTCGAGTGACATTCTGGTTGCCAGGCTTGTGAGAGAGGCCTGTCCAGGTGTGCTCCATCCACTCCAGCTAGAGTGGTGAGACAGAAGTTTGTCATTGGAAGCAGAACTGTTTCCCATTTACATACACCTGGATCTGCTATTCTTCATTTCTACTATCTCTTTACTCTTCACCAAGTTCTACTGTTTTTACCCGGCTGGGAAAATAAAAGCACAGAAAAGACACCAGTTGTGTGGACATTCCATTTACTACACTCTCATCAAGTACCCTAGACGGCGGAGGAACATGAGGTAACATGCCATCCAAAACAAACCAGCAGCTCCTTTTTTTTCTCAGAAAATAGGTGCAGGAACTCAACCACGACCCGTTCAGATTTCACAAACAGTAGAAAGATCTTAAAGGGGCATTAAATACCAGGATTGCATTACATACAGAGTGCAGAGTTCAGGGGGTTACTCATAGAGTGCAGAGCTGTCACTTGTAAACACAGAAAATAGACTTCTGTGTTTACAAGTGATTGTGGTGAGCAGGCACCAAAGGGTCTGAGTTCCCCCAAGTTCCCCCTGAAAAAAAGCCCTGCTTTTATTTTTATATATATATATATATATATGCGTTCATATTTTTCTTTGAAATGCAGTGGTTTTCCTTTTTTTAATGTCAATCTTTTTCAGCAAAATTTCCTTTTTTGTTTCTAAATTAGAGAAATTTAGACTGAAACGCTGACTATTTGGGGTTGACTTACTAAAGGCAAATAGACTGTGTACTCTTTAAATGCAGTTACTTTAGAGCTTAAAAAAAAAAATTAGGCTATGCTTCACATTGCAAAGAATACCCAATCACAGGCAAGGAAAATAAAAAACATTCATTTTACACGTACACGATTGGATGATGGAACTTAGTAGAGCTTTTCCTAATTTACTAAGCTCTTGAGTAACTGCACTTGCAAAGTGAAGTCTATTTACCTTTAGTAAATAAACTCCTCTGTATATACATCTCATACACAGCACATGTGTAAGGCGTCATGCACATAGCCACACAGGGACTTTACAGCATATAAGCCTGTATAATAACATTCCTGGGACCCGCTGCCATTGCATATAGCCGTCCTTTGAAATTTATTAGAAGAGGTGTCTGTACACAGCTGTGTGTTGGGGTTTACGTAAGGTCCACATGTGTATACTGATATATGCTCCAAATGCACACAATCTGAATTCTGAGCATATGTGCCTTACGCAACACCAAGCACACAACTGGATGCAGCTACTTCTTCTAATTCATCTCAATCGGTGGCTGTACGTCCCGGGAATGCCATTACACAGGGTCTGTATGCTGAATGACCCCTGTATAATTCAGCATCTCCAACACAGCAAGTCAATAGCCATACCTACAAATGAGACAAGCTGAGTCCCTTTCTGTGTGTCCTATGGATGCTCAGAGTGGGGCTTTCAGCTTTCATAGGACACACAGAATGGGGCTCTGCTCCGCCCCCTCCTAAACTGGCTGTGATTGACAGCTAATGAGGAAGCAGAGACCCGAGACAGCAGTTGCTCTCGTGCACATTCCTGGATTGGTCTCAAATAAGTATTGGGGGGGGGGGGTTGTGAGGGAAGCTGCATATCGAAGGTTTTTTACCTTCATGCATAGGATACATAAAGACAAACAACCTTCTGCCTTCACAACCACTTTAAAGAGGAAGTAAACCCTCAAACATTTAAAAAAGGAAAACAAAAAAAAACCCTGCAAGAAAATAATGTAATAATGCATAACATACTAGCTCATTATGATTGACTTACCTGAGATCGAAGCCCCCGAAGTTCTCCTCGTTCCCCTCAGCCGCCATGTCTCCTACGATCTTCTTACTTGTATCGCCACTCCGGCGCTGTGACTGGCCGGAGCGGCGATGACATCACTCCCGTGTGTAATGCGTTGGATTACAGGATTAACCCCCCTTATTGACCCATTCACAAAAACGGCACGCTCAGTGCACCTGCGCCATTGTCTACGGCGCACATGCGCCATAGACATCGGTACAGTCCTTACTGCAAATATTTCCTTAACCGTGTAGGTTAAGGAGATATCTCTTGCAAGTACAGGTAAGCCTTAATTAAGGCTTACCTATAGGTGCAAGTTGTGAGGAGGGGTTTACAACCACTTTAAAGCTCATCCAAAGTAACATCAAATGTTCAGACATATACAGTAAAGGAATGTTGAGCCTCTTTTATGCAATCATTAAAACACAGAAAAACAGAATTTCTCCTGGAAGCAAGTCAGAATCAAGAAAAGTCATTTTCTTTGTGGTCTGTACTTTCCAGTGCCTTTTTTAATACTCTCAGGCCTATGAAGGGAGCACCTGTCTCTAATCATTCATAAGATTATTTTTAAAAAGGTAGATTTGATACATTTTTTTCTTTTATCTTTCACATATATTTCACCTATATTCACCCTTAGTCAACAATGAATATGGAGCAGTTCTATTATTTGTAAACATGGTATTCTGAAGGATGTCCAGTAGTACATAGATCAACCAGCCATTATGACTTGATGGTCTCTTTTGCTGCCGAGTTCAATGGCTTTTATAGTGAAAAATGATTACTTCTGTTCTATAAATATAGAACGACAACCACTTTACCCCAGTTGGTGCCCTCATGCACATTTTCAGACAATTCTGCAGGCACAAATAGCAGCCATCTAATATCATTTTCTAAAAGCTGCAATGATGCAAAGAAAAAGCCCAGGGCTACTAAACAAAATTGGGATTGTGTTGGCGGTCTGGGAGCTCATTACTGACCAGATCCTATACAGCTAATCCCTTACCACATGTATACATGGAATTTCCAGGAAAACCTCTAAACCGCATTAATGGCACTCCATATGTTCTGTATCATTTACAGTAAGCCATCTACTAGGGCTCTATACTGCACATAATTCCATTTTTTACAGGCTGGAGGGATTGCCTGGCAGCGAATTAAGTCGGAACACAACTGCACATATTGAGCAAACCAGAATATATAAATGGAAAAAAAATATAAGTGAAAATTACAAATCATAAAGAAGTACGCTCTTGTAAATTTAAGAGCTAATTATTCAGTTTCTACTTAATTTTCAGATTTTCTTGTCAAATGTGCAGTAGTGAATTATAATTTTACAAAATATAGTTGCATTATTCAGCTTACTTTTCCTTTACCTTATGAAAACAACTCCAGTAATTTACATGTTTGGGATATGTTAAAGCAAACATGTTACCTGGTCAGTGAAAGCAAAATAATCACCATGCTGTCATTGCAGTATAGCAGGTCCCCTCCATTGATGCCAACTACCCTGATCTGCTACAGTAACATCATTGCAGAACCAAAACTTTTGGTTATAAAGTGCACCCCCTGGCTTCCTGAAATGCTTTTATTGGTGCTCGCCCAGCCCAAGTGCTGTCACAATGGTGATGAGGCATACTAAGTCACCCCCCCTCCCCCACACTGTTGCACAACTGTTCACCTAGGCTTATGGACATGCAGGATGCTTCTTTGAAATTACATTGTTAGGTTAATATGGTAGAGCCACTTATGATTTATGGTGGCACTGGGGGACTTTATGCACATGCTGTTCCAATGACTGTAATCCCAAAAGCTGCTGGTGATTTCTGACCTGGAAGGAAGGTTAAGGCTATTTTTTAAGCAGAACTTTAAGCAGCAAGAAAAACAAATCAGACTGGGGAGCACTAATAGATAGCCAGGCTCTGACAATGTTATTTGTGAACATGCTTAGTTGAGTGAATAGTAGAGGAATAATCTGCTGCTGCTTCTTCATCCAATTTCAACCTAGGGGCAGGGACGAGGTAAGAACAGCTTGCAGTATATTTAGTGTTAGCGGTAATGTCAGGTTTGGGGTTTAACCACTTGCTTACTGGGCACTTAAACCCCCCTCCTGCCCAGACCAATTTTCAGCTTTCAGCGCTCTCACTTTTCAATGACAATTGAGCGATCATACAACATTGTACCTAAATAAAATGTTTATCTTTTTCCCCCACAAATAGAGCTTTCTTTTGGTGGTATTTGATCACCTCTGTGGTTTTTATTTTTTGTAAAAAAAAAATTAAAAGACAGATTAAAAAAAATATATACAAAACCAATTTATATTTTTATAAAATGTTAAAAACGGGTAATTTTTCTCCTTCATTGATGTATGCTGATGAGGCAGCACTGATGGGCACTGATAGGCTGCACTGATGGGCTGCACTGATGGGCACAATAGGGTGGCACTGATGGGCACCGATAAGGCGGCACTGATAGAGGCTTTTTACCACGTGATCAGCTGTAACCAATCTCAGCTGATCATCACATGAACCAGGAAGTGCCGGTAAACGCCATTTCTCGGTTTGCACTGACAGGAAGAGCCGATCGGCGTCTCTCCTTGTCAGAGGAGGAGTCTGTGCTGATAATAAGCACATTAATTATCAGCACAGCCCCCTCAGTTGTGTCAATCACTTGCCAATCAGTGCCCAGCAGTGTTCCAACAATAAAGTCTGCCATTGCCCACCACAGTGCCAATCAGAGCCCAGCAGTAACACCTGTCAGTAATCTATCAGTACCTCATCAACAGTGCTGCCCATCAGTGCCACTTGTCAGTGACAATCAGTGGCGCCTGTCAGTGCCAATCAGTGACACCTGCCAGTGCCCATCACAGCCGCCTGTCAGTGCCCATCAGTGCTGCCTGTCAGTGCCCATCAGTGACACCTATTCACAAGGACTGTGCCTTTCCTGCACTGTGTTTCAGTGTGAACTAACCTTTAGGGAGATACATTTTAGAGAGAGAAGGATCACTGTGGTATATGGAAGAAAGGAAGGAAGGATCACTATGCTATCTGGTAGAAAGGAAGGAGGGTTCACTATGGTACATGGAAGGCAGGAAGGATCACTATAGTACATAGAAGGCAGGAAGGAAGGGTCACTATGGCATATGGAAGACAGGAGAATCACTATGGTACATGTTAGGCAGGAAGGATCACTATGGTATATGGAAGAAAGGAAGGAAGGATCGCTATGCTATCTGGTAGAAAGGAAGGAGGGATCACTATGGTACATGGAAGGCAGGGAGGATCACTATGGTACATAGAAGGCAGGAAGGAAGGATCACTATGGTACATAGAAGGCAGGAAGGATCACTATGGTATATGGAAGGCAGAAATGATCCCTATGGCACATGGAAGGCAGGAAGGATCACTATAGCACATGGAAGGCAGGAAGAATAACTATGGCATATGAAAATCAGGAAGAATCACTATGGTATATGAAAGACAAGAAGGATCACTATGACACATGTAAGGGAGGAAGGATCATTATGGTACATGGAAGGCAGGAAAGAATGATCACTATGGCACATGGAAGGCAGGAAGGAAGGATCACTATGGCACATGGAATGTAGGAAGTAAAGATCACTATGGCACATGGAAGGATCACTATGGCACATGGAATGCAGGAAGGAAGGATCACTATGGCACATGGAAGGATCACTATGGCACATGGAATGCAGGAAGGATCAGTATGGCACATGGAAGGCAGGAAGGAAGGATCACTATGGCACATGGAAGATCAGTATGGCACATGAAAGGCAGGAAGGATCACTATGGCATATGGAAGGCAGGAAGGAAGGATCACTATATTATGTGGAAGGAAGGATTGATCACTATGCTATATGGAAGGCAAAGAGAGGGGAGATTTCAGTCACAGACTTTCACTCACTCAAGGCTGGCTGGTCTCCAGATTCTCAGGCAGTGACATCATGTGCACTGCTTTAAAATTCCTTCCCTCATAACCCCTTCACAGACAAAGCATTGGTTGAACGCTGGGGGCTGTGAGTGGACACAGGGGGATATGGGGAGAAGGTGGGACATACCTAGCCTCCCTCCTATTCCATTATGCAGGCTGTCGAATGGGCAGGTGGGTGAGAGGGAGGTGGGCGGACTGTGCTGGCTGTGAACTGAGCGTGTCAGCCTCAGTCTTGGCAGCTACAGAGCAGTGGGGTGCCCACCTGGTGGATTAGTGGAACAACTAGTGGAACAAGTTCCAGCACTGGGCTCCGATGCAGGATTCAGCCCAGATTTGCAGAAGATTTGGTTTTACTTGAAATCTTGGAACGGTCCCGGCGAATCCGGGACAATTAGGAAGTATGCATGGGCATTAAATTACTGGCGAGGGAATATCTAAAAAATACGAGGGGTCTTCAAAAAGTTTTCAATTGGAAATGGTTAGGGCGGGGAGAGTATTAATTGGTCGTTACTGAGAGTGTCATGTGACTAGTATGTCTAGTCTGTCTGCCAAGCCAGCTGACCTTGCAGTTTAGTACAAGAGTTGTCACACTGTGGTGAAGATGGCTTTGAAACCTAATTAAAAAAAGTGTGAAAACTTTTTGAAGAACCCTCGTACATTACTGGCCAGGAGAGATCTGATAAAGTTTAAATAATATACATACTGCCAGAAGGGACCTCAAGGGGAGTTCATATGAAGGGAGACACAGAGCCCAGATTTCAGTATTAACCACTTTAATGCCTGGCACTTTCCCCCCCTTTCTGCCCAAGCCAATTTTCAGCTTTTAGCGCTGTCACTTTTTAACCACTTCAGCCTCGGGCCATTTTGGTGGTCAATGACCAGGCCACTTTTTGCGATTCGGCACTGCGTCGCTTTAACTGACAATTGCGCGGCCGTGCAACGTGGTTCCCAAACAAAATCGATATCCTTTTTTCCCACAAATAGAGCTTTCTTTTGGTGGTATTTGATCACCTCTGCAATTTTTATTTTTTTGCGCTATTAACAAAAAAAAAGCCACAATTTTGAAAAAAATAAATTAATATTTTTTTCCTTTTAGTTTTTTATTATTTTTTTGCTATAATAAATATCCCCCAAAAATATATAAAAAACATTCAGAGCTTCAGAGGCCCTTTTCACTCAAAAATTTAAAAAATCTGCACCCAGACAATCACCAGCTGCTTCTTTTTGTATAGAGAAAAGTGGCCATAATAACCTAGAAATTCCTACTTCTTCTGCTTCTTAAGACATGCGAAAAACAGGCGATAAGTAAAATCAAGTAGTACATAATTAAAGGAGTTGTAAACCCTTACAGACCACTTTGCAAGAAATATCTCCTTAACCTACACGGTTAAGGAGATATTTTCAAGAAAGACAGCACCGATGTCTACGGTGCATGCGCAGTAGACAACGGTGCGCAGGTGCACTGAGCGCGCCACTCTAGTGGCGGCTCCCGCGTGCATGCGCGGGAGTGACGTCATTGCTGCTCCGGCCAGTCATAGCGCCGGAGCAGCGATACCCGGAAGTCACTCTGGGTATCATGGCGGCGACAGAGGAGGTGTCCGAGGACCGCTGCGGGGGCTTCTTTTTTAGATGAGTAATTCATAATGAGCTAGTATGCTATGCATACTAGTTGATTATGCCTTTGTCTTGCAGGGTTTTTTAAGAGCTATAGGAAGCCTTGCAACTATGTTTAAATTAGAAAGTCTGCAAAAATTGGCCGTCAGTATACAAATATAGTAGGTTTATAACCATGCTTATAACAGGGAACATAATACTTGTATGTTTCTGTGCTGAGATGACTTCTGCTAATGCTGCAGTGTGTATGGGCAGGGCTGTAGAGGTCTGAGAGATGGCAGTGCTTCATCCTATGAACACACAGTCTGGGTTTAAAGGCTATTCAGAACTAAATAAATCTGTCCATGCTGGGTGGTCAGCAATGGAAAGTTTAAATGCAATTATTTCATACATGGCTGCAACATACCTGTTATTTTCAGAATAGCCAGCAAGCAGGAGCAATACTACCACTAAGCAAACTTGGCAGCCGCCTAGGGTCTACTGCCACCTAGGACGCAGCCAAGGCCACTGGTTTGCTGATGGTCCCCACCTAGGGTGACCACATTTCCAAACTGCCATTCAGGGACACCCACCCCATTCCTAAAAATCAGATTGTGCTGCAACAAATCACAGCACAGCCGGCGTGGCGGGTGCACGCTTTACCCAAAAGCACTGGTCAGACCCCTCCCCCCCCCCCCAAAAAAAAGCTGCCGCATCGCCACTTTACTCACTGACACAAGAGGCGGGATTTATGATTTATCCAATCACAAGCAGGGGGAGTGGGGTTTGTGCCTCTTCCCAGCCAGGACAAGTACTGTCAGTGAGTAAAGCGGCAATATGGCAGCCTTTTTTGGGGGCATCAGATCAGCTCTGGGGGGTGGCTGTGTCAGCTTTATTCTGGGACACTGTATTGTCCTGGTATTAAGGTGCCCGAGACAGACCTGCAAAATGCGGGACTGTCCCGGGCAATCCAGGACACTTGGTCACCCTATCCCCACCAGGGTCGCTATCAGGAGAGGCGACTGTCAAAGAAAGCTTTCATAAAGTTCCCCAG
Source organism: Rana kukunoris (assembly GCA_029574335.1). Taxonomy (NCBI): domain Eukaryota; kingdom Metazoa; phylum Chordata; class Amphibia; order Anura; family Ranidae; genus Rana; species Rana kukunoris. The sequence continues at coordinate 138,553,937 of CM056057.1, read as the reverse complement.
CATGCCTGCCTCCCTCAGGTCCTGATTGGTGGCTCTCACAGGGCTCACACAGGTCTTGCTGGCTTGTTTTTGGGCACGGAAGCCTGGTAATTCAGTTCACGCTCCTCCTCAGCCTCCTAGGGCCCCACCACTTCGTCCTGACCTGCAACACAAGGCTCCGGCAGGCTTCATCCTTGTCATCACTGGCACAGCAGGAACAACGGGGTATCTGGACCGATGCAGCCTGCTGGTATGTGCACATGACTGGACTGATAATCCCAGCACTGATCCCGGCCATGGATCCTGAGCCCCAGAACAGAGCCAGACCGGGCTCTTCCTCCAGGACTTGGAAATGAGTAGAAGTTCGCTCTATGTCTGTCCCGGACTGCCTGACTGCCATTTACAGCCAGTCCTGCTCTGCAGAAGAAACTTCCCACTCTCTGTTCACTCAACCTCGCCCCTCATCAGAGGGGAACCCCTTCAGCTGTACATCCACTCTGCTCCTTTGTACACCTTCCTTGTTCCACCAGGACCAACACCCCCGACCAGCAGGACCCCCAACAGACTCAGCATATCCCTATACTACTATAGCCCATCCATGTACTACCCTAGCTCATCCCTATACTACCCTATCTCATCTGTATACTACCCTAGCCTATCCATATTGTACCCTAGCCTGTCTATATACTACCCTAACCTGTTTATATACTACCCTGACCTGTCCATATACTACCTTACCCTATCTATATACTATCCTAGCCTGTTTATGTACTACCCTAGCCTGTCTATATACTACACTAGCCTGTCCATATACTACCCTAGCCTGTTTATATACTACCCTAGCCTGTCTATATACTATCCTAGCCTGCCCATCAGTGTTGCTCATCTTACTTTAAAAAAGTAATTAGTTACAGTTACAAATTACTTCTCCGAAAAAGTAATTGTGTTAGTGACTCAGTTACTACATTGAAAAAGTAATTAGTTACTCAACAAAGTAACTGACTTTTTTTTTAGTATTCTACAATGCTTTGTTGAGAAGCAGATGACGGGAGCTTGCCAGGAAGCAGTGAGTTAATACTCCAAGACAAAAGAATGGCAGATCCTTGAGAGAAGAAAACCGGAAACAAATGGTGATCTCGTGTATATCCCAGCCTAGGTGCATCCGTCCCACCATGTATATCCCAGCCTAGGTGCATCCATCCCACCATGTATGTGCAGCTAATAGGACTTAAAACCCCTATCCATCTGCTATATATTACATCCAAATTATAAGCTGGATTAAAATGTATGTTTATAATATACATTCCCTTGATTACAGAGTCTGTAATTTAAAATCTTATATTAGGCTTTATAAGAATTTTCTATAGTTTATTGTTTTATTATTTGATTTATCTTATATAAGCTTTATTAGATGCAAGGGATCTGGAATGGGGATGTCAGATTTTTCTTTGTTGTCTGATGAAGAGATGAAATCACTGACCAAAAATAACCTGCTGATCATTGGTCTGTATAGGTGTCCTGCACTTACCATGTTGACCACTAGATGTCGCTGTGTACACTGTTTTGTATAGGGAACGTTTGTTCTGTGGAACATTTTGTTCCGGCCATGTGTTCCCCGGATCATTGATCAGGTTGCGCACACAGTGTGTGTGATCGATGTGAGTTGTTCCCCAGTGATAGGTCAGTGTGAGGCGGATGGGGCTTATTGTATTCAGGGCTCCTTGCGATTGGGAGTTTTAAGACCGCTGTGACAGGCCATCACAGCGGTCACATGATTCTAAAGCGGAGTTCCACCCATATTTTTGTACACAGCGCCGGCAGAAGCAATTTCTCTGCTGCCATCTGGTGCCGGTAGATGTAATTGCGGTAACGACGCCCAAGTAATGGGAACTGCGTTACCATGAGGGGAAGAATAATCAGGTAGATTACTCATTACCCTCAAAAGGGTCTGCGTTAGGTAACTGCGTTTATTGTAACTCCGTTACTTACAACACTGCTGCCCATATACCTGCAGACCACAGCTGGCGTACCACTACTATTTGTCTTGAGGACGGATCCATTAGTGCAGGTGCGGGCCTGCAGACCATGATTGAAAAAATAGGTGGAGAGGCGCCGCAAAAATCTTAAACCCTGCCCCTTCACCGTATACATAGGCAGGGCAATGGGTGCAGAATCAGGGGCAGAGCCAGGGGGTGGCAAAATTTGGTTTTGTCTAGGGTATCAAAAATCCTTGCACCTTGCATGGAAGAGAATGTTCTCATTCCAGATGCTAAATGTCACTTAAACAATTAAAACAAGAAATGTGGAAATGATGGATGAATAACCTTCTAGGCCTCCTGTTTGTTCATGATAGAAAACATTTTATGCATTGTACATTCTAGATCAAACCCAAGGAGACATAGCTAGTATAGATTAGTATACAGAAGCCAGTTTGTGGAGCAATGTATTTTCTGGTTCATCTCTCATCCCCTCAAAACTAAGCTCCATTCACAAGGCAATTAATCGGAACATTTGAATACAAGGTATTCACTATAACTGTTGCTCAGCACAAAGGGTTCAGTGCTCTGTGTTATTCTATCATAGAACTAGCCTCAGGCTGGTAAATGAATACCTAAAGAGATGACAAGTATTTCTGTGCCCCCAACAAGCTCCACACTATTTATAGGGTAAGCATTGCTTCAATATTGTTTTGAAATTATTATTAATTGGGTAATGAAGGTAATATTGCTTTAATCACTTGTGTCAACAAATGAGGAGAGATCGAAAAAAAAGGTCAGAAAGGCGGTAGAGGATAAAGGCACAGAAAACTGGCAGGGAATCCTAAAATCAACAGTGAATAACATATTGTGGAACATAGAGCTTTAATAATGGCTCTGTAAAGCTGTACAATTCAGCTCCAAAATGCCAGACCAGTTGTAACAGGACATGGCAAGGAATCTGCACTCCATTGTAAAATCTGCAGTAAGGGCTCCTTTATACAAGAGGTAACTTCTGTAGAGTGAATTGCATTTGACTTACTATTCAGAGAGCAGTTGACAGGCTGTGAGGAGGTGGATATGGAGCACCCCTATTCAATTGGATGGGTTGACTTTGGTGGGTGGTGCTGCGAAAGCGAGGATATTATTTCCACAGCATATGTGCATACCCCCCAATATACTACATTGATAGTGAACTTAAAGTTATTGGAAAGGTTTATTTTTTTATTTAAATAATAAGGATGTTATACTTGCACAGTGGATTTGCACAGAGCAGCCCTGAACATCCTCTTCTGGCGCTCTCAACTTCTCCCTTCCGGGTGCCCCTATAGAAATCGTGATGCACCCTCCAACAGACCGCCAGTATTCTGAAGCCCCACATAGCACATTTCGAGGTGAGCAAAGAACACAGGAGTGCTGTATACTCCCAGCCACTTTTTCATCTCTAGTTACCCGATGGTAAAAAATGATCTGATGAAGCCTGTGGAGCCTGTGGACGCCAGCACCAGCATGGTCCTGACATGGGATCCGCTTCCAAAGGTATCACAACAGGCGCCAGTTGTCTCATCAATACGGACCGGGGAGGAGATTATACTGGCTGGAGTGGGAGTGGAGCCCTCTGTATATGCCCAGACAGTCATCAATGGAGAGGTACAGGTATGCTAGATTAGTGCGTGTGATACAGACACAGGAGCAGGGGATAGAGCCAAACATCAGACAATTCATTCAGGCTCTCCCTACTAAAGAGGACATACAGAAGTGGCTGGTCAGTATAACGGGGACACTGAGAGAAGATATTGAGGAGGTACGCTCCAAAATAGTGGCGATAGATCATACAGTGCTCAATCTTGAAAAGCAGCAAAACGTGTCTGACACCTGACTAGAGACTATTGAAGAAAAATTACATAAGCAACATCAACGTTTAATTATGCTACAACTACAATCAGAGGAATCTGAAAATACGAAGAAGAGGAACAACATATGGATTAAGGGGGTCCCGAAAAATATTGAGGGTCCCGCAGTAAGAGACACAGTTACTGCCATTCTAAATCAGGTGTTGAAAAACCCCCCAATACCCTAATTAAACTAGATCAAGTGCATAAGGTTCCTACTACTTGTAATCCTGGGCAGGCTAACCCACAAGACGTCTTGTTCATTTTTTCAGTGTAAAAGAGGACATACTCAGAGCAGCATGGATAGAGGGAACTTTGGATTTTGAGGGGGGATAAATACAAATATACCCTGACTTATGTAGACAAACCAAAAATAGGCGGCATATTTAAAGCCTTTGCGGGACTATCTGCTCTGTAAAGGAACCACATACAGATGGGGATATCCGCTGGCAGTAATTGTTAAAAAGGGGGGGGCAAAGCTTTAATTTGAGGGACCCCGTTCAACTCCCAGACCTCTTCCATTTCTTTGGTTCAGAGGCCATTGAGGTCCCTAAATGGACAGAACTGCCAATAATAATGGGCCAAGTCCCCAAATAACAATTATAATGGCAACGGGAGAGAAGTAGACATGGGTCAGGAAATATGCAGAATATACATATCCCTAATCCATTGCAGGAGTGAGAAACAAAGGAAATACAGCAAATACTGATTTAATGAAGTTCTATGAATCCAGGAAGAAAATTATTATTGTGACATACAGAGTGACATTAATTTTTTTTATTTTGTTTTAGTAACTGGATTTTTTATTTTATTTTTTAGACTGATGGTGTTTTTTTTTGGGGGGGGGGGGTCTATGGACTAAATAAGATGTTGATAACATGGTTTATAGGTTTGCTGAGAGAAGGGGGAATCCCTTATGCATATGTTATGTTATGTATATGATTTTTTTTGTTTGTTTTTTGGGTGTTTCCCTCCCTGGGGGGAGGGGGGGGGCTGATTCAGTTGGGGTTCTGGGGTGCGGCAGGGGGATGGTGGAGGAGGGTTATACAGCTCATAGACTATTAAGCACAATTTCTAACTTTCACCTTAGAATCTAAAAAAAATTTTTTTTTTCATATATCAGTGTAGAAATTGGATAGGACTGATAGATGTCCTACAGTAGGAGATAATACTGTATGATATGTTATGGCAGTAAGGTATTAACATATATTAGGGATGTGATGGAATTTATATGTTGGGTATGAGTAAATAGCGGGTAAAGGGGAGAGGCTACTTTTCGCAAAGAGCCGATATGCGTGCATCAAGAAATACGATATGAGGCATAAAAGAAATGGGGATATATTTAGGTTGATTATAGAGTGCACTTGGATAGATACTACAGCTTAGCTCTCTGCCTTGCTTATACACTTTCCCCATTTGCAACGCCTCTCCTCCAAGTGGAGGAAGTCTGAGGTGGTTCAACTTTTCTGTTTCTGTTTCTGTTTATCGCTGAGTTTATACATTACTCTGGGTTCTGGACAAGTAGCCAGACCTTGAGATACAGTTCTTTTGTTTCTTATTTTTTCTTTTGGAGCTGCCCTCCTCCCCCCTCCCCCACGCTACCTGGATTGGTGGGCTGCTAAAATTGGATGTCAAAATTACCAAGATAACTTTAACCTCTTATAATGTGAAGGGGCTAAACAGCCCAGAGAAACACACTGAATTGTTAGCTGAACTTGGGAGACTCAAATCCCAAATTATTTTTCTACAAGAAACGCATTTTAGAAATGACAGAATTCCAAAACTAGGGAACCATAGATTTCCCATAGTGTACCACAGTACCTCCCAGACCACAAAGGCAAAGAATCCAAGATAATTACGGATGACGCAGGATGTCTTCTCATAGTAAAGGGATTTTTGAATGAGCAAAAGGTCACTTAAGTAAACCTATGCCTACCAAACGAGGACCCAAATTCCCCTCTGGAGACATACCTGAATTTAGTACATCAAAATGAAGAAAGGGATCCTGATGATGGGAGGGGATCTGAATATGGCATTAGATCCTGTCATGTATATTGAAGGCCTCCATAGGTTCATTTACATTATTAGATCATGCACCAACTAACTGTGTAATAGGATAGGGCATACAGGTCCCCGGGAATGGAATTGGAAGATCAATGATATACTTCTGAAAGATCCAGAATACGAGAACCAGATAGCTCAGGAATTGGAATCCTTCTTTATAATTAATGACTCGGAGGAAACAACCCCATTATGTAGATGGAAGTACATAAATGTTATATTAGAGGAATTCTTATATCCCTAGGAGCACATAGGAAATGCTCTCTGAGCGCTAAGCTGGACAACCTGTTGGAGACATTCGCCTGCTAGAATTGGCGCATAAGAAATCTCTGGCACAACAGACTGAGGAAAAACTTTTGTGCTTACGAGACAAATAAAATGTATTATTGACCGATAAACCTAAGCTAACTCGGTGCAGGCGGGCTGTGGGCATACTATGAATATGGAAAAAAGCCTAGCAGGATGAGACCAGAGCATGGAACCATATAGATTGTATTAAAACTCAAGGAGATACATTAGTTAGTTCCTCACATTCAATTGTGAAGGCATTCAGAGATTACTATACCAGTCTATATCAGATAGAAAGCCAACTACCTACTTTGGGGATTTCTAAGAGAAGAGATATGGCAAAATAATATATATTGGCCTCAGGAATGCCTAGGTTGCCTGAAGAAGGAACAGGGGAGATAGATGGTCCAATCACAATAGAGGAATTTTTAGAAGCCCTTAAATCACTGAAACCAGGTAAGGTCCCAGGCCCCGATGGGTACACCCTACTTTACTATTAGACCTTTTCTGAAAAATTGGCACAAAAATACTTAGCGGCCTTTAATTCGATATGAGATGGGCAAATGATGCCTGCAGAGACATTAATGGCCCACATAACATTAATCCCTAAAGAGGAAAAGGATCCATCTCAATGTTCTAGTTACTGTCCAATTTCACTGCTAAACGTAGACGTTAAGATCCTTAAGAAAATGCTCACTAATAGATGACTGACTTATATCCCCTCCTTAATACATCCAGACCAAGTGGGGTTACCCCTAACAGAGAGGGTAGAGAAAACACGCAAAGGGTTTTAAGCGCCGATATATCTTTCCCAATATAATCAAAAACTCTTAGTGCTTATATCTACAGATGCAGATGTGTAATGGAACATGGCAGGGATGTCCACTTTCCCCGATAATTTTTATCCTTACACTAGAACTGCTTTTAAGAACTATACAGGCAAATCCAGACATTAAGGGCATCTCAATAAAGAGAGAACATAAAGTGGCCGCCTACACGGAGGATCTGTTATTTTTTTATAACTTCTACAGTTATATCTCTTCCATCCCTGCTATCGGAGTTATGAATATATGGGGACTTGTCTAACTTTACGGTAAACGACAGTAAATCAGAGGCAATGGGCGTAGTGAATACTTCTTTGCAACAGCAACTTTCGGCTCATTTCACTTTTAGATGGACAAGCGCCCATATATGCTATTTAGGGACTAAAATACCGAACAAGTTAAATAGAGTGTTCAAACTGAACTTCGCCCCACTGATACGACAGATTAAACTAGACTTTCAGCGGTGGAACAAGGAGGTCTTTACGTGGTTTAGTAGAATTAATATCATAAAAATGAACATAATGCCAAGATTGCTATACTTGTTTCAGACCTACCCATCAAGCGCTCCCCAGGATTTCTGAGGGACTTGAGATCAAGGTTTGCAAGGTTCATATGGGTGGGAAAACCTGCTAGAGTGCATAGAGATATTCTGACCAAAAGACAGCGGATGAGTTGGATTCCCTGATCCGGTGGGCTACTATGAAGCATCACATTTAGCACAGGTAGTGGACTAGTGTGTGCTTAACCTCCCTGGCGGTCTTCCCGTGTGTGGCACGGGGTGAGATTTTAAAGCTACGATCGGTAACCCCGTGCCACACACGGACTTGCCTCGCTGGATGCAGAAAAAAGTTTACTTACCTTTTCTCTGCGATCCAGCGATGAATCCCCGCAGTACACGGCGGGCGGATGTCCGCCTGATGCTGTGTGTTCCGCCGATTCCCTTCCCTGCGAGCGTCGCGACGTAGGGGGGGGAACGGCGCCAAATTTAAAAAAGTAAACAAACACTATACATACAGTACACTGTAATCTTATAGATTACAGTACTGTATGTAAAAAATACACATCCCCCATGTCCCTAGTGGTCTGCCCTGTACACTACATGTCCTTTTATATAATAAAAACTGTTCTTTTTCCCTGCAAACTGTAGATTGCCCATAGCAACCAAAAGTGTCCCTTTATGGCAAAAATTGTTTTAGAGCAGCTAAAAAACAGCGATAATAAATCAGAATCACTTGCAGAATTTAGCGATAGCGATTTGTGGGGAAATTCGTCATAAAAAAAAAAAATAATGACAGCAAAAATTCTGCAACTGAGCAAATTTCAGTGATTTTGATTTGATTACATTATTGAATAATTTTTACTATAATTATATTATTATTTGTTATCATTTTTTATAATTATTTATTATATTATAATTTTTAATAAAAAAAAAAAAAATCATACCCAGGATGCCTATTAGACTCTTGTTTGGATAGATTTCAGTGAGTTATTCCTAAGAATTACAAGCCTACAGTATAAAACGCCAAATTCCCTTGCAAATAATGGTACCGCTTTCAGCACCTAAAATCTTAAAGAATCATACCGCCAGGGAGGTTAATAAGGATAAGCCATGGATACATATGGAACAAGCAATGACTGTTATACCCTTGGAAGGAATAGCATGGCTCTTGGATGTAGAGATACCACAGGCTGTGAGAAAACACCCCACGGAGGGTGCTACTCTCCGATCCATCAAAAAGATATTTAAGAAAACTAAGATGTCAATACATCCAAGCCCTTTGATCCCAATCCTGGGTACCCTGATTTTCGAGCCAGGCCTTTCAGATCAGGGTTTTAAGAATTTAAGGCAATGGGGAATCAGCAGGCTCACACATTTCTCGATAGATAATCGTGTGATGAATAGTGGGGAGATTGAACATGTGTTTGCAGGGGATTTAGACCCATTTAGGCAAATATAGCTTACTGCCTTCCTCCGATCAGTAACGTCGCGATTGTTAGTGGTACGTATGCCATCAAATGCGGCGTACACACGATCATTTTTCAGAATGTCCAAAAAACAACGTTTTCCCAACTTCGCACTTTTCTGTCTGTTACAGCGTGATGAATGTGCTTCTGAGCATGCACGGATTTTTAACATCATTTTAGCCCACACACGATCATTTTTTACAACCCGAAAAACGACATAGTTTAAAACAACGTTAAAAAAATGCAGCATGTTCGAATTGCATCATTTTAAATGATGTTTTTGAAAAACGTTTTTTTTTTTCATGCTGAAAAATTATCGTGTGTACGCGGCATTAGTTTGAGCAGCTATGCTTAACTACTTGCCGACCGCCCACCGCAGTTATACGGCGGGACGGTGGCACTGCTGGGCGAGAGCACGTAGCTCTACGTCCTAACTTTAGCGGCCGCTATGGGGCGCGTTCGCGCCCCTGCCGGCCCGTGCGCACCCCCGCTCGTCCCCCGAGTCCTGCGAGCGAGCCCAGCGGGCGCGATCGCCGCCGGGCACGTGCTCGATCGTTACAGAGCGGGGAACGAGAGCTATGTGTGTAAACACATAGCTCTCGTTCCTGTCAGCGGGGGAAACCTTGATCTCCTGTTCATACAATGTATGAACAGAAGATCAGTGATTTCCCCTAGTGAGTCTACCCCCCCATACAGTTAGAACGCACCCAGGAACACACTTAACCCCTTCCCTGCCCCCTAGTGTTAACCCTTTCACTGTCAATGGCATTTTTATAGTAATCCAATGCAATTTTATAACATTGATCACTATAAAAATGCCAATGGTCCCAAAAATGTGTCAAAAGTGTCCGATGTGTCCGCCATTATATCGCAGTACCAAAAAAAAAAACTCTGTTCGCCGCCATTACTAGTAAAAAAACGCTAATTTCGATTTTTTTTTTACAAAAGATATGTAGAAGAATACGTATCGGCCTAAACTGAGGGAAAAAAAATTATATCTTTTTTGGGGATATTTATTATAGCAAAATGTAAAAAATATTGAATTTTTTTCAAAATAGTCGCTCTATTTTTGTTTATAGCGCAAAAAATAAAAACCGCAGAGATGATCAAATACCACCAAAAGAAAGCTCTATTTGTGGGAAAAAAAGGACGCCAATTTTGTTTGGGAGCCACATCGCACGACCGCGCAATTGTCAGTTAAAGCGACGCAGTGCCGAATCACAAAAAGTGCTCTGGTCTTTGACCAGCAATATGGTCCGGGAGTTAAGTGGTTAAAGGGAGAACTACTGAGAAATTCACCTTCATCTACGTATGCCCTGCTGACTGAATTAGAAGCCCCACAAGAACTGGCCTTCCTACGAGCCTGGGAAAGGGACCTGGGGGTTACATTTTCTAAGGCACAGAAAGATAAGATCTTTATGTTTACACATAAAGCGTCAATGGCAACTAGATACCAGAGAGGGGGATATAAAATTCTCACCAGGTGGTATAGAACCCCGGTATTTCTTAACCGGATATTTCCACAAGTATCAAATCTGTTCTGGCAATGCCAGGGCATAGAGGGCTCTATGGTACACATAATCTGGGAAAGTCCTGGGGGTGAAAGAATTCTGGAAGATGGTCTTTGAAACAGTTAAAGAAAGTACACATGTGTCTCTTTGATAAAAAAAAAAATAACATTCTGTTATCTACTGAGTACAAAAACTGCTTACGGCAGCAAAATCCTGTATCCCAGCCCTTTGGAAAAGCATGGTATTTCCAACTAGATCACAATGGCTTGGTAGAGTAACAGAAATCCAACAAATGGAAAATCTTACTATGATTATGAGAGAACAAGAGGATACATTTTCGGAAAGTTTGGACTCCCTATAGAATATATAGCGAACAAAATCCTTAAAACAAAATCCTCAAAATCTAGCTGTAATAAATAATTTTTGGATATGCGTCCCGGGGAACGGCTGGGAGAGGGTGGAGTTTGGGGCGGAGAGATGCTAGGAGGGGGCATAATATATAATTTTTTTTTTCTTTCTCTCTTTTTTCCTCTTTCCTCTTTCTCCTTTTGTTTTTGTTTTTGTTTTCTTTCATTGTCTTTAAGAATTCCTGCTGGAGGATAACCATGTTCCCTGGTTAAGGAAAGTGTATCAAGGGTAGAAATTGCAGTCTTATATTAGATTATCAAGGAAGTGTAAATGATGAGCTAGCTTAAAAAAAATATAACTTCTCTAGATGTGGAATAGCAATTGCGTTTATTGGTAAAATAGAGGCTGTGTTGTATTGATGTATTTACATGAAATACTGTATTTCTATTTTTGTGAAAAAATAAATACATTTGGAATAGAGCAATTGATCCAATAGCATGCCGCTTGATATGGGGGCACAGGTGCTGGTTCAATCCCAATCCAAACTGTGTACATACACAGTATGGGTCAGCCCTGCCCCTTCTCACAAGATTTGATTGACCGCAGTAGGACCCAATGGTTCCCGCTGCTGTCTCTGAGCCTGCAAGGGAAGAGAGTGCAATGTTGCTGTTTTCCGGCAAGAACTGTAATGTATAACAGGACTTAAATATGTCCATAGATGTAGAATGAGTGTACCTTACAAACATTCATCTATCTTTAAACCAAGAATGAGTGGACATGGATGATAGTCACTAAAGAACAAATGGGAATTGATGTTAAAGAAGAAGATATTGCATTAAAAAAGCAAGTCCCCCGCTCCCCACGTTTTAAATACAAAACCCAATAGCCAATACAAAACCCCCACAGCAAAATAAAATTGTTAGTAAATAATACTCACCCCACCTGACTTCTGCCCTTCCTTCCTAGGCCAGGGTGACAATTTTCTATCCCACCTTATTTGAGCTTAGATTGTGCACTGCCATACTCTTCCCCATGAGCCAGGATAATGACTGGTTTACTACTGCTAGTCCCATCATTTATGCTTTATTCATGCCTATCATACAACTTCCACATCAGAATTAGGGTCACCCTACATGTTACAATCTATCAACAATCAACTTTAGATTTACCAAACATACATAATTTGAGGGCCTATCACATCTATCCAATCAATTTGTTTCCAATCAGAAGTGCCCTTGCCCTACATAGTTGTTGGTAGATCTGAAAGGATCTTAAAGAGCTAGTCTGAGGCCTGGGGATCTGGTTTATGCATGGCTATCATTACACAGGCATGTCACATCCATTTTAGCGTAATGAATTCACTAGAATCTAGTCTCAATTAAGTCTAAATAATTTAATGAGATAATTTACAAGGGCGTGTTTAGGGGCAGGATTGGGGATAGTGCAGGGTAGGGAAACTGGTGGCGTGTAACTCAACTTAAGGCCTTGCTAGTAGCTCAGGACTTGAAATTTTAAACCCTGATGTATGGTTACATAGTTACATAGTTGGTGGGGTTGAAAAAAGACAAAAGTTCATCCAGTCCAACCTGTGTGTGCTTTTATGCTAATAGTACATTGTATATCCCTGTATGCTGTGGGCAGTAAGGTATTCATCTAATCGTTTTTTGAAATTATCAATGCTCCATGCTGATACCACAGATTGTGGAAGAGAATTCCACATCCTTGCCGTTCTTATAACAAAGAACCCTCTATGCAGTTTAAGGTTAAACCGCTTCTCTTCTAATTTTAGTGAATGGCTGCATGTCCTTTTAAATTCCCTTTCACTGAAAAGTTTTTTCCCTATGCTAAGGTCAACAGTATGGTATTTGTACATTGATATCATATCCCTTCTCGTGCGTCTCCTCTACAGAGAAAATAAGCTCAATGCTTGTAGTCTTTTCCAGTAGCTGAGATCCTCCAGTCCCTTAATTAGCTTTGTTGCCCTTCTCTGGACTCTTTTCAGTTCCCGCACATCATTCCTGTGGACTGGTGCCCAGAACTGGATGGCATACTCCAGGTGCTGCATGGACCAGAGTCTTGTAGAGTGGGAGAATTATAATTTTATCTCTGTAATGAATCCCCTTTTTAATGCATGCTAATATTCTGTTGGCTTTGCTTGCAGTAGCTTGGCATTGCATACAATTGCTGAGCCTGTCATCTACTAGGACCCCAGGTTCTTTTCCATCCTAGATTCCCCCAGAGGTTCTGCCCCTAGCGAGAAAATTGTATTCATATTTTTGGCACCCAAATGCATTACTTACATTTCTTCTACATTAAACCTCATTTGCCATGTAGAGAAAGGGTGTGGCTGATATGTCATCATGATATGGCACCTCATCCCAGTAAGTATTAGAAAAAAGGGAAGGATGGGGATGGGGATTATATCGGTGCCTTACGACCCATACAAAGATCAGTTCAAATATATATTATATTTTATTACATCTATGTTATAAACATACATATTTACTACTGACCAGAATATTAATGGCCTGCTAAAATCAGAGGTCAACTCTTTCCTACATGTTTAGCCAAAGCACTGGCTTCTTCAGGGGAATGGAACATGACTAATACCGTAAATTTAGCTCTGAAGAAGAAATGAGAAATACAACAAATTAAACACTAATTACAATCATAATTTATAATAACATTTTTCTAGTATGGTGTGCGATACTGGGAAGGTGACATGTCACCTAGGGTCCCCCCCCCCCATAAATGGACATCCCATACCCCCAAGTAACAATTATCCACTACCTAACCCAGTGTTTCCAGATGGCTGGGTCAGCACAAAGACCGCCCGAAGGCTGCAACTAGACATCACCGCAGTGGGGCTGCAGGTGGCAGAAAAAGGACGACGCTCATACTAGGGTTAAAGGGGATTAAAGAACAATTGTAAAACGCAAAGACAATATGTGTCCTATGTTTGGGACTAACATAGCCTCAGTACCTACCAATCATGATTAAAAACTGAGTTCAAAATGCTGGGGCGCTATAATGGCCAATGAGTTGTAGATTAATCGACTTAGAGCGATTTGGTTGAAACCAGGATAAGTAGTCTGAATAAAAAGAGACAGAAAGGAACAGTGCTAATATAAGAAGGATGTTAACTAAGAGCAAATAGCACTTCCACTTACTTAAAACAGGTGCAATGCCTGCCTAGACATCCAAAACAATTGGCCAGATAGGAGATACCCAAGAATTAGTTGCTGACGATGGAATACCGAGCTTAATGCCTATACCCTACCCGGAGTGAAAAGGCACAGTCGGCCTAACAGCATGATCAATAGGGAAGGAGAAAAGGAAAATGGCATAGTTAAGTAAAAGCCTCAGTAGCCAAAAAGCAAGAGTGAGTAACACTAACCTTGTGTATGGAATGATAGTTTTGAGTGCCCCAGAGGTCGAGTGATGGAGGGGCTGGAGGTGCCGGCCTTTTAAGCCCCCCATCCGATTGGTGTTATGACATCATAGATCGGGAAAGGACATAGAACGGACACCGCGCATGCTCAGTCACCGCGTCCAGCAGCCTACAATGCCCACAATGCTGAGAGAAACATTGATCGTGCCACATGACACAAAGCCACATGGCGTGAAAGACGTGGGTGACCAGGACCAGCCAATGGTGTAGAATCATTGGATGTGGCCTGTCACTACTGAGGGCAGATGTAAACAAAATCAGATGATAGAGGCCGATGGAGGGATGCGCAAGGAGGCCGAATGGTGGGCCGGGGATCTATAAAGGTCTCTGGCCCTTGGGTATCCATACAGCCACTGGTAGCAGTCAAATCACTGCCAATCAAAATGGCCCACATGTGCATATCATGGCCAACGGAAACCCAGAGTGAGATGGGGAGAGAGGGGGAAGATGGAGAGAAGGGATAAATCAAGGAAGGGAAGCTCAAGGTATAGGGCAGCCATACACACCCATGGCCCATACGTGCCATCCATCACGGCCAAATCACCCACCCAGGTCGCACAACATACACCCGGTAAAGTAAACATCATTATGCGGGGATATAACTCACAAAACATAATATTATAGAAAGTACATAATAATAAAGCAAAATGAAAAATCTCTGCACTATAAATACATATAAACATGTATTAAGGAGGATTTATTATATTTTAAGGCTACATAAATAAGAATCATCTGACCTGGAAATTTTAGTGGATCCTAATATGGTATGTGGATCTTATAGTGGAAATGAATGAACAAAAGAAAATAATAGGGCAGGAGGCAAGGGGAATGGAGATGGATGCCAGGGAACCTAACATAAAAGTGGATCACATCAAGCAGAAGGCAAAAATAAATATGGGTTAAGATGTACTGGAATATATGCTAGTATAAAAAAATATATATATATATAGTTGAACAATGCATAAGCTAGCTTATATTTTAATTTAAACCCGGATATTTAATGGCATCTAAATTGTGTATCCATTTTGTTTCAAGCTGTAGCAAGGTACAATAGGTTCAATACCTCCGCCCGAGCATGTAGTGGTGCATGCTCGAGTGCGGCAAAACTAACCATGCTAGAGTTGAAATTGTGTTGACACCCAACATGTCTATTAAGGGCAGTAGTAGTCAAATGTTTGAACAATGGCATCATAAGAT
Source organism: Rana kukunoris (assembly GCA_029574335.1). NCBI lineage: Eukaryota > Metazoa > Chordata > Amphibia > Anura > Ranidae > Rana > Rana kukunoris. Next base: position 138,538,445 of record CM056057.1, on the reverse strand, counting down.
TTTTAATCCGTTTGAAAAAAGGTTGTTTTGTTTTTCTGAAGTAAAAGCACCCACATCGACAGGTGGCAAAGTAGACCACTCCTACTGTTTTACATATGACTCTATATCTGACAGTGTGGATGTGACCATTAGGAAAAACGATATCCTTAGAGTTTGAAATAAATTAACAAATGTCACATCTACCACATGGGAATGTGCCCACATGCACAGGACAAACGAGATTCCTAGGAAGATGGTGACTTGTTAACAGACGATCCCTCATAGAGGGAGCTCGTCGGTATGTAATGTCAGGGTAGTGCTTGATATATTTGTTAATGGCACTATCAGCGGTGAGCAAAGGCCAGAATTTAATTAGAATGTTCCTCATCTGAGCGTGTTGTTTGGGGTATTGTGTAATGATACGGACTAGTTGTTTTTCATGCATAATTTTATTTGAATGGATGAGATCCTTTCTTTTCAATTTGACTACTTTATTGAATGATTTTCTCAAAAGAGATCAACTATATCCTCTTTGATGTAGTCTCAGGTAAAGATCAGCCGCTGCTTGATGAAAACCAACATCTAACGTACAATTTCAGAAACATCCCCATACTGTCCAGCAGTGGTTGGGGATGTAAAATCGTATTGCCAGAGGATGGCTTGCGATAGAGTGAATAATATAAAATTCCTTCAGCATCTACAGAGATTCGTAGGTCAAGAAAATAGATTTTTGATTGGCTACACTCCATTGTGAACTTAAGGTTTTAATCATTAATAGCCAGTGAGTCCATCAGCCGTGAGAGTTCATCCAGCATTCCGGACCAAAAAATTATATCTATATGTATGTGCCAAGAAATTACATGTTGTAGTAATTCTGATAGATGATCGTTCATGAATAGCTCCCTCTCCCACCCCCCAGGGCATATTACGGGGCACACTTGGTCCCCATAGCCACCCCCTGTACCTGGAGGAAGTGGGAAGAACCAAAAATAAAAATATTGCGTGTTAGAATGAACTCAAATAACTGAAGGACAACCCGGCTATAGGAGTCGGATGTGGGTCCTTGTTCTTTAAGTTGGGTATGGATAACCTCAATTCCCTTTCTATGTTGAATGGAGTTATAAAGGATCTCGACGTCCAGAGTAATTATCCAGGTATTTTTGAGAATTTGTTTACCATCAAGGTTACGAATAGGGATGAGCTTCTTGTTCGAGTCGAACGTATGTTCGATTTGAACACTGTCTGTTCGTACGTTCGTCGAAATTCGAACAAAACGGGTCGTTCGCGCCAAATTCGAGTGACGCGCCACGGCCTATAATTCACTGTGCGCATTGCGGCATTGCGCGCTGATGATTGGCCAAGCATGCTGTATGTCCCGCATGCTTGGCCAATCACAGCGCGCAAAAAACGGAGAGCCATAATTGGCCAAAGTCAGGGTGGCTTTGGCCAATTATGGCTCAGGGCTTTAGCACACGCCCCACACTATAAAAGGCCGCCTGCAAGGCGGCCGCGTGTAGTGTGTTGCGGCGTTGTTAATGAGAAGATCAGTCCTATAGAGAGAGACAGTGTTTTTATTACTAGATAGATAGAGCAGGCAGGCTAGTCAGTTTAGTTAAAGTGTAGTGTAGAGGATATACTGTATATACATCCCAGGAGTTGTACATATATTTATACACTGTATAGTTTAGCTAGATCAGCTATTCCTATTCAGGCAGTTGATTGTGCTAGCTGCAGTCTTCTAACGTGTTGTATTGCCCGTGTGCTGTATAATTTGCACCTAAATGTACTTGGTGTTTACTGCACTTGTGGTGTACAGTTTTCACCTAAACGTATCTGGTGTTTACTGCACTTGTGCTGTATAGTTAGCACTTAAACTTACTTGGAGTTTACTGAACTTGTGCCGTATAGTTTGCACCTATACGTACTTGGTGTTTACTGCACTTGGGTCATATAGTTTCCACCTAAACGTACTTGGTGTTTACTGCACTTGTGCTGTATAGTTTGCACTTAAACCTACTTGTAGTTTACTGCACGTGTGCCATATAGTTTGCACCTAAACATACTTGGTGTTTACTGCACTTGGGCCGTATAGTTTGCACCTAAACGTACCTGGTGTTTACTGCACTTGTGCAGTATAGTTTGCACTTAAACCTACTTGTAGTTTACTGCACTTGCGTGTATAGTTTGCACCTAAACGTACTTGGTGTTTACTGCCCTTGGGCCATATAGTTTGCACCTAAACGTACTTGGTGTTTACTGCACTTGTGTCGTATAGTTTGCACCTAGACGTACTTGGGGCCAGATTCAGAGAGAACTTACGCCGACGTATCTGTTGATACGCCGCGTAAGTTCTAAGATGCGCCGTCCTATCTGTGTTCTGTATTCAGAAAGCAAGATACACCGAAATTTGGCTAAGATACGACCGGCGTAAGTCTCTTAGTTGCATATTTATGTTGGCCGCTAGGTGGCGCTTCCGTAGATTTACGCCATGAATATGCTAATGAGCTAGGTACACCGATTCACGAACGTACGTGATAAACGTCGTTTACGTAGGCGTTCGACCGGAGTAAAGTTACCCCTGCTATATGAGGCGCAACCCATGTTAAGTATGGACGTCGGAACAGCGTCGTATTATTAGTCCTTTACGTCGTTTGCCTAAGTCGTTTGGGAATGGAGCTGGGCGTAAGTTACATTCACGTCGAAAGCATTGACTATTTGGAACGTGATTTTCGCGTCATTTATGTAGGATCACGGCTCATTTCAATACTACACGCCCACCTCCTTCCTATTTTGAATTACGTGGGCTTACTCCGGACCAGATACGCTACGCTTTCGTAACTTAGGGCGCAAGTTCTTTTTGAATACCGTACCTGCCGCTCTAAGTTACGTATCTGAGATACACTACGCCCCCGCCTAAAGATAGGCGATTCTTTCTGAATCTGGCCCTTGGTGTTTACTGCACTTGTGTCATATAGTTTGCACCTAGACGTACTTGGTGTTTACTGCACCCAGCAGGTACGATATTTAAAGGAATTTTGCATTTTTTTTCTCACTTTAAGCATCATTAAAATCGCTGCTCCAGATACATGTTCCCTGGGGCAAGACCCGGGTTCTCAAAGACGTTTTCCGATAATAACTTTATATTGGACTTTAAAATGAGCTCTTTTGAATTCGAACTTTCGAGTCCCATAGACTTCAATAGGGTTCTAAATGTTCGCGCAAACGTTCGGTCCGTTCGAACGTTCTGGTGCGAACCGAACGTGGGGGTGTTCGGGTCATCCCTAGCTACAAAGAAGATCAATTGTGTCTTTCACGTAAGAGAATAGAGATGTTACGTGTGGACATAGGTATGTCTATTAACGCACTAGCATTCTCGGTTAAGCCCTGGCAGCCTGATACGATTGGCCGACCAGGGGAATGCTCCAGTGACTTATGCACGTTCGGCAAAGCTGGCCTTGGAGGTTTGCATTAGACCAAAAGAGGTAAAAGACCTTGCTATACAAAAATCTGAATTTATTTTTCTCTTGCCAAACACTCCTCCAGTATGTGGAAACTGTTATGAGAACAGAATAAAAATTGTTGGTTTCTATGAAGCAGGAGGAGATTTCACTGATATTCCTTTACATTAGCTACACCATCAACCATCATATTTTAGAAAAAAATTGTGAGCGCTGCGTTTACACATTTCCCACTGCAAGAAAAGTCAAAAAGTAGTAATTAGTTATATTTAATGACCGGAGTCTCGCCAACAAATTAAATATTTTTATCTGGAGTTCCTGCAACTTATGAATTCAGCCGGTGTAAGATTTGATGTTGTGAAGTAGTGTTTGTACATATTCTGTATATCATGAAGATGACCTCCTGTAAAGAGTTGTATTGGTTGAAAAGATCAATGTGTGTAACCAGCCTAGGTTCATCAAGCCACGGCTGGATTGCTATACAGCATAGAGGGGGTGAGGGATGCTGTGCAGGTCACTACAAGCTTTTCAGTTTGTTCTATTGATTGCTATCCTCGCGGCCTGCAACGCTGCGTTAGCTTGTAATGGAATGTGCTACAGAGGACTAATAATGTTAATTTGCTGTTTGAGTGAGCAGCACTTTCCAGGTGATGAAACCGTACCGACTTGTGTTAATGTTTGGCATAAAGCTTCCAGAAAGCATTGGAATATTTTCATTTTGCAGCAAAAGCATAGAGTGCTTATTGCTGCACTAGGGTCAGGTGAAGTTCACGCAAAACATTCATTATAACAGCCGCCTTTTCCACGAGGGCAACGCAGGTTTGTAAGGGCAAGTCAGCCAACAATAACATCAATAATGAGGAAATAACTGAGAGGCTGCTGACATGTCTATAGTAGCAGCAAGTAATTATTTTCTAAGAGGGAAATTTCGACGTGCAAAACATTAAAAATGTATCAAGTGAAATGCAATATTGCAATGTGAAATGTGTAATAACAGCAAAGCGTCGTGTAGGATCTGGAGTGATGACACCTCTAAAGAATGTAACACTTATGTAAAGAAGACACACGCATTCCTTACAGCTTTCTGAGTTGGGAAAGAGGGACCCCATGACAACATTTGTAGATGAAGGGTATGCACCTTCCACACCCCTGGACAAGTATTATAACTTCAGACAGGAAAATAAGACATACTGTATCATTACAATACCATACCTCCCAACTTCTTTAAGATAGAAGCAAGGGGCACCTATTAGCAAAAGTATGTAGGCATAGGACTGCCCCCTTAAAAGGAGAATTATACAAAGAAAACGTAGTTAAACCCAAAGATGATTTTTTTACCACAATTATTACTTTATACTTGCTTTTGGCGTTTACAAATGCAGCTATTTAAAAATTGGATTAACCACTTAAGACCCGGACCAATACGCTGGTAAATGACCCAAGGTGTTTTTGCGATTCGGCACTGCGTCGCTTTAACAGACAATTGCGCGGTCGTGCGACGTGGCTCCCAAACAAAATTTGCGTCCTTTTTTTTCCCACAAATAGAGCTTTCTTTTGGTGGTATTTGATCACCTCTGCGATTTTTATTTTTTGCGCTATATACAAAAATAGAGCGACATTTTTGAAAAAAGAACACTATTTTTTACTTTTTGTTAAAAAAAAAATCAAATAAACTAAATTTTAGTCAAACATTTAGGCCAAAATATATTTAGCCACAAAAATCGCAATAAAAAAAATAGCTACCTAGCGGGAACAGCGACACTAATACAGCGATCAGAAAAATGATCGCTTAGTGACGCTGGCAATAGGGAGTGAAAGGGTTAACTAGGGCGGTGATCAGGGGGTTAAAACTTTATTAGGGGGGGTGGGGGGGCTATCCTGAACCTAACACTAACTGATTTTACACTGCCTGTCACACTGACACTAAATGCAGTGATTAGATCACTGCATTCAGTGACACAGTGACAGGGGGGGTGGGGGATCAGATCGCAAGGGGTTAAGTATGCCTATGTGTGTGTATGTCAGTGTAGTGTTAGTGCAGGACTTACTGTGAGGTGTTTCTCCCATCGCAGCGGTTGGAAATACCGCTGCGATGAGAGATTACATCACTTCCCCCTTCCTGTGTTTACACAGGAGGAGGAAGTGACACAAAGGGGGAGCGCAGGCATTGGCTGGGAGCGATCGCGGGGGGGCGGGTAAACACTGACATCCGCCCGCTCGTCCCGGATCGCTCCCGGAGACACGGGGACCTCCGCACGCCGCGGAGGGGGTCCCGATCAGACCCCCCACCCGCTACTGGGCGAGGACGTAAATTTACGCCCTTGTGCCCATCCGTGCCATTCTGTGGCCGTATATGTGCGTGCGGAGGTCCTTAAGTGGTTAAAGGTTTAACATTGGGAAACACTTTTTGAATGATAAATAGTGCATTTTATACAACTATATACAGAGGGACGTTGTTCCAATTTAATGACAGTCCCTTAAAATTGACGTCCATTTTTCCCCATAAATAGAGTTTTCTTTTGGTGGTATTTGATCACCTCTGCGGTTTTTATTTTTTGCGCCATAAACAAAAAATATAGCGACAATTTTGAATAAAATGCATTATTTTTAACTTTTTTCTATAAAAAATATCCCCCAAATATATATATATATATATATATATATATATATAAAAAATGTCCTCAGTTAAAGCCGATATTCTTCTACATATTTTTGTTAAAAAAAATCGCAATAAGCATTTATTGATTGGTTTGCGCAAAAGTAATAGCATTTACAAAATAGGGGATAGTTTTATGGCATTTTTATTAATATTTTCTTTTACTAGTAATGGTGGAGATCAGCGATTTTTATCCTGACTGCAACATTATGGTGGACACATAGGACACTTTTGATGCTATTTTGGGACCATTGTCATTTATACAGCGATCAGTGTTATAATAATGCACAGATTACTGTGTAAATGGCACTGGCAGGGAGGGATTAACCACTAGGGGGCGAGGAAGCGGTTAAGTGTGTCCTAGGGAGTGATTCTAACTATGTGGAGTCTGTGCTACATGTGACATGACACTGATCACTGCTCCAGATGACAGAGAGCAGAAGATCAGTGTCCTGTCACAAGGCTTATTCTGCACCTGAAAAAGCCCACAATATAACATAAATTGTGTCGGGATCAAATACTATACCGCATCAATTAGTTTTCGGACCGTACTTATGGGTTTAAACTTCTGTTTTTAAAAAACATGCATTTTTTAAACAAGTTTTGTTTATACATTTTGAAGATTTTATCTAAAAAAATATTTCTCTGATTACTGCACCGCCATAGTCCCATCCCACTTTTTTCAATCCTTTCAACTGAATATGGATATCCATGAGATCTTATGTAGGTGAGACAGACTTGATCCTTAGATCCATTCCAGTACCAGGTACCTCCAATAACCACCCAGCTTCTCTGGTTCTCCTCCTCAATCAGCATGTAAGACCCCTTCTAGGCTTGAGGCCTAATCAAGCCTTTCCTGCACAAAAGCATTCCCACCTCCAGGCCAGGCCTGGAGGTAGACTGTACTAAGACTGAGCCGATAGCAATTCTCATGAATATATATGCACTTCCCCAGCATGCACCACAGGCCAAGAAATCCCAGGTGATTGACTGGTGAGCCACACACATAAGTCATAATATTCCCCCATTGGCTGTCCCACACTATGGCCACTACACAAAAGGTGTTAGGGGCTACACAAGCTTAATGTCACTCACTTGGTTTGTGGGAAACAAAAATCTATAAAACATCTAGGATAGGTTTGGGAAAGTTGGAAACGTGTGTTTTTTGAAAAGTTTAAAGGCAATTGCTTGAGGTTTAGACACATTATGGCACAAGATTTGACAAAAAAATATTACATCTTAACCGCTTCAATACAGGGCATTTTTACCCCCTTCCTGCCCAGACAAATTTTTAGTTTTCAGTGCAGTCGCATTTGAATGATAATTGCGTGGTTGTGCGACGTGGCTCCCAAGCAAAATTTATGTCCTTTTTTTCTCACTAATAGAGCTTTCGTTTGGTGGTATTTGATCACCTCAATAATAAAAAAAAAAAAAAACACAATATTTTTTACTTTTTGATTTAATTAATATCACAATAAAAAAAAAAAAAAACATTTATTTTTCCTCAGATTAGGCCGATATGTATTCTTCTACATATTTTTGGTAAAAAAAAAATCGCAAAAAGCGTATAGTGATTGGTTTGCGCAATAGTTATAGCGTCTCCAAAATAGGGGATAGTTTTATGGCATTTTTATTTATTTTGATTTTTTTACTAGTAATGGCGGCAATCTGTGATTTTTATTGTGACCATGACATTGCGACGGACATATCGGACACTTTTGACACATTTTTGGGACCATTCACATTTATACAGCGATTAGTGCTATAAAACTGCACTGATTACTGTGTAAATGTGACGGGCAGGGAAGGGGTTAACACTAGGGGGCACTAAAGTGGTTAAATATGTTCCCTAGTGAGTGATTCTAACTGTAGGGGGAGGGGACTCACAAGGGGAGGAGACCGATCTGTGTTCCTCTGTACTGGGAACACACATCAGTCTCCTCACCTCTGACAGCAGGTGGATCTGTGTGTTTACACACACAGATCCACGGTCCTGCCGTGATCACGGGCAATTGCGGGTGCCCGGCAGCCATTGCGGCCACCGGGCACGTGCACCGTCTGTGGATGTCAATTGACTATCAGTGGGTAGGGAAGTGGTTAATAACTTATGGTATGATTTAACACAGGACCTGCCTTGAAATGTATGAAATTTGGGGGAAATTGGATAACATCCAATCAAGTTCTTTTTTGTACGCTAAGCCACAGTAAGCTCCCCAAAAAAACAAGCTTAAAGGAACACTAAAGGTTCGTTTTTTATTTGATCAATTGATTGCTGTAAGCTAGAGCATTTAAATATCACGTACCTCGTTTTTCCTTTTGACCTCCAAAATACAGTAATCCTGGTTTGAAAATGCCATTTCCTGTCTCTCCTCTTCTTGCTTTCCACCAGCATCTGAGCCGTTTTGCATGGTGGAAAGCAGAATGTGCTCACCCCCTCCCTATGACTACAGCCCTGCGTGAAGATGCTCTCTTATCTCTCACAGGCATGGAGGCTAAGCCTAATAGGAACTGTAGTTCCCATTAGGCCGTGATGTAGCAAGAATGAATGCGCACCGCAAACCAGGAAATCAGTGAGAATAACGATCCAGGAGTGAATAAAACAGCTCAATTTCAACAGGTATCAAACTAGTTATAATGCAAAACATTACATTTTACTTTATCAGCTACTGTCAGACTTTAATTTAAGAGGAAAATATTTTTGTCTTTACAAGCACTTTAATGTCCCTAGTTTTCCTTGTGGAACACCGAAATGCATGAAACTTCTAGAATAGGTTTGTAAAGTTGAGAACATAGGGTGTGCACATTTTTAAAACAATTGATTGAGGTTTAGATACAATATGGTATGTTACGCTCTTTTTATATTAACCCCCCTGGCGGTATTCCCGAGTCTGACACGGGGTTAAATTTCTGTGCTGCGATCGGTAACCCAAAGTCAGACTCAGGCTCGCCTCGCAGAATCCACAGGCACAGGTTACTTACCTTGTCCCTGGATCCAGCGATGCCAGCACGCTGTGTGAGCGAGCGGGTGCTCGCTCGATTCACACAGTGTCCCTGTGTGCCGCCGATCTCCGTTCCAGTGCGATGTTACGACGCACGGGGGCAGAGAAACGGCACCAAATTCAAAAAGGTAAACAAACACATTACATACAGTATACTGTAATCTTATAGATTACAGTACTGTATGTAAAAAATACACCCCCCCCCCTTCTTTCTAGTGGTCTGTCCTGTGCCCTACTGTACATGTTCTTTTATATAATAAAAACTGTTCTTTCTGCCTGCAAATTGTAGAATGTCCATAGCAACCAAAAGTGTCCCTTTATGTCAAAAATGGTTTTAGAGCAGCTAGAAATCAGCGATAATAAATTATAATCACTTGCAGAATTGAGCGATAGCGTTTTGTGGGGAAATTCTGCAACTGAGTAAATTTCAGTGATTTTGAGTTGATTACATTATTGAATAATTGTTATTATAATTATATTATTATTTGTTATAATTATTTATTATATTATAATTTATAATTTTGTTTTTAAAAAAATGTCATACCCGGGATGCCTACTTGACTCTTGTTTGGTCAGATTTAAGTGAGTTATTCCTAAGAATTACAGGCCTAGAGTATAAAACGCCCAATTTTCTTGAAAATAATGGTACCGCTTTCAGCACCTAAAATCTGAAATAATCATACCACCAGGGAGGTTGAGCTGTTCACATTAAGGGCCAGATTCTCATAGAATTCCGGCGGCGTAGCGTAAGCCATTTACACTACGCCGCCGCATCGTACTAGAGCAAGTGCTTTAATCTCAAAGCACTTGCTCCTTAGTTTTCGCCGGCGTCGCGTAAATCGCCCAGCGTAAACCCGCGCAATTCAAATGGGGCGGCTTGTATTTAAATTAAGCGCGCCCCCGCGTCGAACGAACTGCGCATGCGCCGGCCGGGGAAAAAGCCCAGTGCGCATGCTCCAGCTCACGTCGGAAAGCGTTGTTGAAACCGACGTCAAAACGACGTGAGCGTCATTTACGCAATGCCCTATTCGCGAACGAGTTAGTAAAACGACGTAAGCGACGGAAAAAGCCGACGCTGACCCGACGCCATACTTAACATGGAATCCGACGGCACCCAACGGCATCCGACGGAACTTCGTAAAGGTTACTCCACATAGAAGCTGGGGTAACCTTACGCGGACGAAAACGATGTACGTGACGACGGGGCGACGTAAAAGCGATCGGGAATCGGCGTACTAGCCTCATTTGCATAGGCAAATGAGAAAACAACGTAAAGGCCACCTAGTGGCCGGAGTTGTCATTACACCTACGATCCGCAAGTGTAATGGTTTTACACTTGTCGGATGTTGCAGCGTATCTATGCAAAAGTGATGCTAAGCATCACGCGCATAGATACGAGGCAAAAAAAACGGCGATACGACGGGGTATCTGAGATACTCCGTCGTATCGCCGCTGAGAATCTGGCCCTAAATGTTTTAGCATAGTAAAATATAGCTTAAACTTCCTGGCGGTATGATTCTTTCAGATTTTAGGTGCTGAAAGCGGTACCATTTTTTTTTATGACGAATTTCCCCACGAATCGCTATCGCTCAATTCTGCAAGTGATTCTAATTTATTATTGCTGTTTTTTAGCTGCTCTAAAACCATTTTTGACATAAAGGGACACTTTTGGTTGCTATGGGCAATCTACAGTTTGCAGGGAGAAAAAACAGTTTTTATTTTTTAAAGAACATGTAGGGCACTGGGCAGACCACTAGGGACAAGGGGGGTGTGTATTTTTTACATACAGTACTGCAATCTATAAGATTACAGTATACTGTATGTATAGTGTTTGTTAACATTTTTGAATTTGGCGCCGTTCTCCGCCCCCGTGCGTCGTAACGTTGCAGGGAACGGAGCTCGGCGGCACACGGAGGCACTGTGTGAATCTAGCGAGCACCCGCTCGCTCACACAGCACAGATGCATCGCTGGATCCAGGAACAAGGTAAGTAAACCAAGCATGTGGATTCAGCGAGGCGAGCCCGAGTCTGACTCGGGGTTACCGACCGCAGCTCAGAAATCTAACCCCGAGTCAGACTCGGGAATACCGCCAGGGGGGTTAATGTGAATAACTTTTGGTGCAATTTACCAAGTGATGTGAAATTTTCAGAATGTATTAACATAGAGTCTTTTATTGTGTGAAGGGGGAAATTGGTTAACATCTAAACTTTTTTTTGTACATTAAGCCACATTACTCTCCCCAAAATACAAGCTTATTGTCTCTAGTATGCCTTGTGGAACACCGAAATGCATTACACTTCTAGGATAGGTTTGGAAAGTTAAACACAGGTGCAAAGTTTTAGGTCAATTGATTGAGGTTTAGGCACTTTAATTTGTGGTAAACTACATTAAGCCATTTTCAGATTAAATGTTTAAGTATGTCCCCAGATTTGGCCTGTGAGCCGTAATTTGGAGACACTTGATCTATGGACTTTCATTACACTAGCCTCTTCTTAAAAAAAAAATCTATTTTTATTTGATTTGTTTCTTGCCCAGTTAATCACTCTGTACAACAAGACAGCATGTACTTCTGTGTTCATAGAGGAATCTTTATACAGTAATGTATTTAATGAGAACATAGATCTATGTGGTAATGGATAAACATTCTAATGCAGATGTAACAAGGTGTAAATAGTGCACATTTTAATATATTTATCCTGTATATACAGTCTACATACAATGGGAGGAGAATGCTTTCCCCTCTCCGGGATATATGTATTACCATATTTTCACACATACAGTATCTCACAAACGTGAGCACACCCCTTACATTTTCGGAAATATTTTATTATATCTTTCCATGTGACAACACTGAAGAAATTACACTTTGCTACAATGTAAAGTAGTGAGTGTACAGCTTGTATAACAGTGAAAAATGTCTGTCCCCTCAAAATAACGCAACAAACAGCCATTAATGTCTAAACTACTGGCAACAAAAGTAAGTACACCCCTAAGTGGAAATATCCAAATTTGGCCAAGAGTGTCAATATTTTGTGTGACCACCATTATTTTCCAGCACTGCCTTAACCCTCTTGGGCATAAAGGTAGCCACTGGAGTCCTCTTCCACTCCTCCATGACTACATCACAGAGCTGCTGGATGTTAGAGACCTTGCGCTCCTCCACCTTTCGTTCAAGGATGCCCACAGATTTTTAATAGGGTTTAGGTCTGTAGATATGCTTGGCCGGTCCATACCCTTTACTCACAGCTTCTTTAGCAAGGCAGTGGTTATCTTGGAGGTGTGTTTGGGGTCGTTATGTTTGAATACTGCCCTGCGGCCCAGTCTCTGAAGGGAGGGGATCATGCTCTGCTTCAGTATGTCACAGTACATGTTGGCATTCATGGTTCCCTCAATAGACTGTAGCTCCCCAGTGTTGGCAGCATTCATGCAGCCCCAAACCATGACACTCCCACCACCATGCTTGACTGTAGGCAAGAGACACTTGTCTTTGTACTCCTCACCTGGTTGCCGCCACACATGTTTGGCACCATCTGAACCAAATACGTTTATCTTGCTCTCATCGGACCACAGGACATGGTTCCAGTAATCCATGTCCTTTGTCTGCTTATCTTCAGCAAACTGTTTGCAGGCTTTTTTGTGCATCATCTTTAGATGAGACTTCCTTCTGGACGACAGCCATGCAGACCAATTTGATGCAGTGTGCGGTATATGGTCTGAGAACTGACAGGCTGCCCCCCCACCCCTTCAACCTCTGCAGCAATGCTGGCAGCACTTATACAGCTATTCCCAAAGACAACCTCTGGATATGACGCTGAGTGTGTGCACTCAATTTCTTTGGTCGACCATGGCAAAGCCTGTTCTGAGTGCAACCTGTCCTGTTAAACTGCTGTCTTGGTCACCGTGCTGCAGCTCAGTTTCAGGGTCTTGGCAATCTTCTTATAGCCTATGTCATCTTTATGTAGAGCAACAATTAATTTTTTTCAGATTCTCAGAGTTCTTTGCCATGAGGTGCCATGTTGAACTGCCAGTGACCAGTATGAAAGAGTGAGAGTGATAACACCAAATTTAACACACCTGCTCCCCATTCACACCTGAGACCTTGTAACACTAAAGAGTCACATGACACCGGGGAGGGAAAATGGCTAATTTGGACACAGTAAATATCCCCAAAATATATATATATAAAAAAAGTTTTTTTTCCTAAGTTTAGGCCTATACGTATTCTTCTACATATTTTTGGTAAAAAAAAATCACAATAAGCGTTTATTGATCGGTTTGTGCAAAAGTTATAGGGGTAGATTCACATACACTTAATATTGCGGTGCGTAATCGAAATACTCTACGCTGCCGTATTTTACCAGGCTCTACACCGAATCCTGGTAGATTTTTGCCCGTACGCTACGGCGGCGTAGTCTATTTCTCGCCGCGTAATCGAAATACGCGATTGGGGGGCATGAAGCATTTAAATTAAGCGCGTCCCCGCGGCGATCGAACTGCGCATGCTCCGTTCAGAAATTTCCCGCCGTGCATTGCGCGAAATCACGTTGTTACGTCATTCGTTGTTTAAGTAGCGGCGTTTACGAACATTCCTATTCCCGGACGACTTACGTAAAAAATAATAAAAGACGTCTGAAAACGTAGAAATTCGACATGGGCTGTCTAATATTAGAGCAGCAAAAAGCTGGTATAGTGTTACGCAAATAAAAGATGACTAAAGGTGCCGTAAGAGATTGCGATTGAAGATCGTAATTTCGGGGATCGCCGGCAAAAGCTCATTTGCATACCCCGACGTGGAAAACGACAGGAAGTCCACCCAGTGGCCGCAATTTTATTGCAGCGTAGATCCGAAGGCGTACAAACACGTAATCCAGTCGAATTGAAGCCTGCAGCCGTCTATTCATGGTTTGAGGTTTTCGACTAGCTAGAAAACGCACGTAATTTGAAATTACTTCAGTCTAACACCAGTTAGACAGGCGTAATGGCTCTCTGAATCTGGCCCATAGCGTCTACAAAATAGGGGATAGTTTTATTGCATTTTAAATAATATTTTTTTTCTACTACTACTAATGGCGGCGATCAGCAATTTTTATCATGACTGCGACATTATGGCGGACACATTGGACACTTTCGACACCATTTTGGGAGCATTGTCATTTTTACAGAGATGAGTGCTGTAAAAATGCACTGATTACTGTGAAAATGACACTGGCAGTGACAGGGTTAACCTGTAGGGGGCACTGAAGGGGTTAAGTGTGCCCTAGTGAGTGACTCTTACTGTGTGGGGGCGTGGCTTGGCATGACGTCACTGATCGTCGTTCCCTATGACAGAGAACAGACGTTCAGTGACATTCTTACTAGGAAGAACAGGGAAAGGTTTGTTTACACTTACCTCTCCCCATTCTTTAGCTCTGTGACCTGATCGCGGGACACCGGCGGCAATAGTTCACGGAGCTCACGGCCAGGTCACAAGCGCACCGCTGGCGGCGCGCGACCCATTGGCTGGGCTCTTAAAGGGGATGTATTTGTACGTCCTTTTGCCCAGCCGTGCCGCTGTGCCGACGTATATCGTCGTTAGGCGGTCCTTAAGCGTTTAAAGGGTTCGTGAGGGAAAGCAGCACGTCATCGCAGGTTTAGCCGTATTGTACAGAGAAACAGTTCCAATGACAGGGCAAAAAGAAGTGGCGACAACGGACACTCCTGGTGTGTCCCATTTGTAATTTGGAAAGTATCTGAAAGCACTCCATTAGCCCTTACCCGGGCCGCCGGTCTGGAGCATATAGCAGAAATCCACTGGAGCATTTTCTTGCCAAAGCCACCATAACGTAAAACTGCCAGCATAAAACTCCAATTGACCCTGTCAAAGACTTGCTCTGCATCTGTGCTCAAAAATACTCACTGCTTCTGTGTTGTATTCATTACCTGTAATAAATTCAGGGCCTTCGTAGTATTATCTCTTGCTTCTCGTGTGGGGACAAATCCCACCTGATCTAGATGGATCAGGTGTCCTGATCTAGATGGATCAGGTGTGGGATATGCTGTTGGATCCTATTTGCCCAAATTTTGGAAAAAAGCTTAACATTGAGCAGGAAGATTGGTCAATAGCTTCCGCAGGAAGCCGCGCCTTTCCCCTCTTAAGGGATTACCGAGATATACGCTAACAATGTGTCATTTGTTAATGTTGCCGAGGAACCCAAAGCATTAAATAGTTTCAGCATGTATTGAGCTAAGGAGGGAAGCAAGATCTTATAGCATTGGGCCGTCAAACCACCAGGACCCGGTGCTTTACCCAGTTTAGATGCACCTACTGCTCCCTGGAGTTCTTCCATTGTTATGGGGTCATCAAGGCGGTCCCTATCTACCTTCAAAAGCCGGGGTATAAATGACACTTCAAGATACAAATCTATCTGGGCTTGGGTGGGAGACTTAGTCTGCAAATTATAGAGAGATTTGTAGAATTCTTGAAATTCCTGCGCTATATCATATGGTTTCGTGACTGATAGGCCAGTACAACTGGCCCTGTAGCAGCAGGGGGACCCAGGCAAGCTGAACAGTTATGTAATTAATGTTAAAAAAAAATCCTCCAGCCATGACGATCAGAGTTCGTCCCCCACCGGACACAGTGACAGCCCCGCAGCACCAATTCTCCTCTCCCTCACAGGTTTCCACCTGCACATACTTCTCCCACTGTGGATCTTCCACACCCTCCACCTTGTGCAGAGCCCGGGATTGTCTATCCCAGTGCAGTGAGTGAAGGAAAAAAAGTTTCAGCAGCATGGAGAACACAGGAAGTAGAAGCAGCAGTGACAGCCCAGAACTCCATCACAGACATTGGAGCTATGCACCATTTTCTTCTCCTTCTCTGCAACTGTGAGTCACACCCCCCCCCCAACCCCACTTCTCTGTGTGTACTGTATACTGTTCTGTATACTGCTCTGTGTGTACTGTATACTGCTCTGTATACTGCTTTGTGTGTACTGTATACTGCTCTATATACTGCATTGTTTGTACTGTATACTGCTCTGTGTGTACTGTATACTGCTCTGTATACGGCTCTGTGTGTACTGTATACTGTTCTGTATACTGCTCTGTGTGTACTGTATACTGCTCTGTGTGTACTGTATACTGCTCTGTATATTGCTCTGTGTGTACTGTATACTGCTCTGTATACTGCTCTGTGTGTAGTGTATACTGCTCTGTGTGTACTGTATACTGCTCTGTATACTGCTCTGTGTGTACTGTATACTGCTCTGTGTGTACTGTATACTGCTCTGTGTGTACTGTATACTGTTCTGTATACTGCTCTGTGTGTACTGTATGCTGCTCTGTATACTGCTCTGTGTGTACTGTATACTGCTCTGTGTGTACTGTATACTGCTCTGTATACTGCTCTGTGTGTACATTATACTTTTCTGTATACAGCTCTGTGTGTACTGTATACTGCTGTGTACTGCTCTGTGTGTACTGCATATTGCTCTGTGTACAGTATACTGATCTGTATATTGCTCTGTGTACTGTATACTACGCTCTGTGTACTGTATACTGCTCGTGTGTACTGCTCTGTATACTTGTTTCAAGGCAGGGTCTGGGGAGGGGTCAGGGGTGGGGCTGAAGGAGGGACCAGGGGCAGGGCCAGGGGTGGAGTTGAAGGGGCCCCATCAGGTAGGCTGTATGGGGCCCCATGATTTCTATCAGCTGCCCTGCCTTAGGCTTATTGGGTGGAGCAAGATGTGGGATGTAGTTCTAGCTAGTAATCTCCTGAATTTGTCCCCAGACTCATACGAGAACTTCCTACAGACAGACCTGTAGTGCAGCCTTAGCTTGAAATTGGAGAAGGTCCGAGATTTGTGTTTGCATAACAAGAAGATCTCTCTCTAGGGGGACAGACTGGATCAGTTTATGTCGGAGCTCCAGGATAGCCAGTTCTTCTAGTAATAATTGTATCTGTTCAGCACGTTTCCGCTTAATCCTGGCTCCGTGCTTGATTAACCCCCCTACGAATGACTGCCTTATGTGCTTCCCAAATAGTTCCAGGGTCACAATCTGGGGTGTCGTTACTTCTATAGTAAACGTCCAGCTCCTTGATTACATCTTCTAAAATGTCTTAGTCCTGTAAGAGGCTCTCATTCAGTCTCCACTGCATAGGCCTAGTTGTCATAAGGTCATGTAAAGCGTATGTCAGAGATATGGGTGCATGATCTGACCAGGTAATGGATCCTATAGTGGCTGAATGAATGAAAACTTATATAGCGCGGCACATGCGAACTAAATCGCCTCTGGGCGCTTGTTGTTCCTGTCTCCTTTGATATCAAAATAAATGAGTCTTGATCTTTCTCCTGAACGCTAAGTGATTCTCCTCCAACCGAATGCTGGTTGTAAAGCGTTCCATAGTCTGGGACCTTGGATCGTGAATCTTCTTTCTCCTTTGGACCAGGGATGGACTGAGACCAAAATTTGGCTCTGGACTTTATCGCAGAACGCGATTGGGATTGTGAGCTTTTATTTTTTTGCATAAATAATGGGGAGCATTCCCATGGATACATCTATGCGTTAGACAGAGTGCTTTAAAAGCAATTCTGTATTTTATTGGCAGCCAGTGAAGGGCTCAGTGAAGGTGAGATTGATTCCCAGGGTTTTTTCCCCATCACAAGTCTGGCGGCCGTGTTCTGAACGACTTGCAGACGAGCGATTTTGTACTTGGGGTGTCCGAGGTAAAGGGCATTTGCATAGTCCAGTCTGGAGTTAACAATTGCTCCCACCACGACCGCTAAGTCTTCTTCTTTGGGGATTAAAGGAGTAAGTCTGCATAGTAGGCGCAGCAGATGGTGAGATCCGCTGACTACTGACCCTATTTGTGCGTCCATTGTCATATAGGAGTCAAAAATTACCCCTAGACTTTTGACTTTGGCGCTAGGGGAGATGATTTTTCCCAGAATGGGCGGGGGTGTCCATGTTGTTGCAGGCTGATTCCTACGCTTGGCGTGAAACAGGAGAAGTTCTGTTTTCGCTCTGTTGAGTTTAAGATAACTCTTTGTCATCCAGTCCTCTATCAAAGAGAGGCATGTCTCTAGATTGAGGTGGTGATCCTTTTTGTTGCCAATGCGGAAATACAGTTGCGTGTCGTCTGCATATGAGTGGTAAAGCAGTTTTTGGCTGCTGATAATGGCTGCTCGTACTGAGTGAAGTTGGGCATGTGGGACAGGAAAATAATTTATTTGAGAATACGATTTATGAGGGGTGGAGTAAAAAGTATAGACTTTTTCTGTGGGATGGAGTAAACGCCATATCTCAATCAATTGGCTTCTATGTAGCGTTTGGGCGATACGGTTACGTGAACTAGAAGAAATAGTTGACAGGCCAGAGGAGGTATCCTCTATTGGGACTAATGGAATATTTAAGTCCCTCCCCCCCCCCCTAATCAAATAGCCTTTCATGAACTCGATCAGTCGCTCAAACGTTTTGCCTTAAAGGTCTCTTGGGGTGGTCATTAGGGGCATACAGTGTCGCCAGTGTAACCCCCACACCTCCTACCTTGCCCTTCAAAAAAAAAACACCCTCCAAGGATCCTTTAAAGAGTCTATGTAAGTCAAAAAGTAAGCTCCGCTTATGCCACTGCGTTACTTTGATTTTATTTGCTTTATATGTCTTCTCAAATGTGAGTGACCATTTTATAATTTTAATAAATGTTCTCATTTTAAAACGGAATTACAATATGTGGCCCAATCTTTTTCCTTCTACTACATGTTACATTGGGAGGATTTATATGTGAAGTACTGCCAGGGACGGACTGACCATTCGGGCTCTCGGGCACTGCCCGAGGGGTCCATGCTACTAGGGGGCTCCATCAGGTTTGCCAGCCTCAGTAAAACCAGGGACAGTATGTAAAATTCTGTGTTTTTTAAAAAAATCCCAAAATTATAGCTGCCCCGCCTCTCCAGTACCTTTTCAGTGTGTATGTGTATTCTGTGTGTATGTATACTGTGTGTATGTATACTGTATGTGTGTGTGTATACTGTGTGGCCTCATAATCTATTGCCTGGGGTCCCATAATCTCCTTTTGTCCGGGGGACCCATAATCTCCTATTGTCCAGGGGACCCATAATCTCCTATTGCCCGGGGGCCCCATAATCTCCTATTTCTTGAGGGCCCCATGAGTACTGCTGCTCCATCCATGGTCTACATCCATTGATGTCAACTCTGTGATATATCTCTGCCTGGTTCCATTGGAAGTCGTACTTAATTCTTCCAGAGTGAGATACACCAACAAGACCGTTTGACTCATCAGGCATAAGCCTCGCTGGGTCCAACTCATTTGGTAAGCCTTCTATCTTCACAGTGGTGGATTACCTACAGACAACTGATTATATAGTTAATTTCATTTCAGTGGAAATTGTTGGACTTTATACACATTTGGTTTATTGTCACTTTGGTGTTTATTAACACAATCACCTAAATGTTCAATATAGATATTTCTATATCTGTACATCTATACACTGTGTTTCTCAGGATTTTAGTTTTTTATGTTTTATGCACCATTTTTGGTTGTTTTATTAATATTAATTTATTACCTTCTTTGGGCCAGATTCAGGTAGATGGGCGCTTCTTTACTTTGGAGTAACGTTTCTCATTTACGTTACTCCGCCGACACTTTCGGCGCAAGTACTGTTATTCACATAGCACTTTGCGCGTAAACTTGCGCCAGAGTAACGATAATGCGCTGGCGTAACCCGACGCAAGTGGAAGTGGGTGTGATCATATGTAAATGATGGGCGGAGCCCAGCGCAGAGGCTTACGTTCAGCGCATCATCCACGGAGCATGCGCGGTGATTGAGGCTCCACTCGCCCCCTTGTGCGCATGCTCACAACTTCCATCGGCACCACTTCACGGGAAACGTCAGCGCAATGTGTTCCGTTGCGCGTATAAAAGCGCTAGCGGAAACGCCATTCCGGCGCAAAAGTATTTCCGTTTCCCCCCACCCCAGGGAAGATACTTTTGCATTGTGATGGCTGCTCCCGCTACCCCCAAAGAGAGGAGGAACCTCAATTTCAACTCCCAGGAGGTGTCTGTGATCATCTCGGCTATGGAGACTTTTAATCAGTTCCTCCACGGGAAAAAAAGTAGGAAGACCAGCCGGGAGAGGAAGCAGGGCATCCTGGAGACCATTGCTGGCAGGGTCAATGTGTTAGGGTACTCCACCCGGACTGCTAGCGACATACAAAAAAAAATTAACGACCTGCGGCGCAAGGTCCGTGGCAAGGTGGCCACCATCAGGAGGCATGAGAGGGGCACAGGTGGTGGTCCACCATGTCCGGTCAGCCTGACCACGGAGGAGGAGGTGGTCGCCCGCTGCCTGGACAGGGAGCAGTTGGAGGGGGTCCCTGGCTATGACTCCATGGAGGAAGGCTCCAGGACAGGTAAGTGTTTTTTATCCCCTATTTGGTGTGTTGCATGTGGGGGGGGGGGGTACATGTGCCAAGTGTGTGGGACCACCAACATGTGTCTGCTTTGTGTCATCCACAGATGACGGAGCTGGGCCATCATCTCTTGCCGGCCAGTCCACCCCAACCTCCCAACGGGATCCTGATGACGAGGCCCTGGGTGCTGGAGACACCGAGGTGGAGGAGAGTGCCCACACCACTTCTGCAGAGGTGGTTGTGCAGGAGCCTGTCCCTGAGCAGGACTTTATGTTATTGTTGGAGGAGTCCTCCTCCTCTGCAGGGCCCTCTGTCATCCCCTCCCCCATCCTAGGTAGCCCCTCAAGGGCGACTCCATCCCCACGGGGACAACCTTCTCCTGGGCCCAGGAAGGCGACCCGTAAGACCAGGGGGGTGTGTGATATGGTCGAGGACCAGGTGCTGTTGGACCACGCCAGACAAACCCAGCAGATGGGGGAGATGGCTGGCCATTTGGACCGGGTCGCTGACAGCCTGGGCTCCATGTCACAGCTGCCCAGTGGTGTGCAGGACGTTGTGACCAGCCTGGGGGAGGTGCAGGCTGATGTACGGCACCTGACAGCAGCCGTCAACGCCAACACAGCTGCCATACGGGAAGAGGGGAGGCAACGGCAGCGTGACCAGCGGCATCATATCACCCGCCAGCTGAGGATGCAGGCCCAGACCAACCTGTATCTCAGCCGTATTGCCGTGGCCTTGCAGGGCATGCAGCCAACAGCTCCCAGGAGTGGCCCACCCGGGGATCAGCCTCTTCCAGATGCCCCCCCACTCCCTCCAGGCAGCTGAGTAGCCCGAGAGTGCCCCCAAGGAGGAGCCCCCGTCATCCCAGATGAGGGTTTTTTTTTTGTTTTTGTTTATATTTTTATTTTATTTTTTATACTCAGGTTATGAGTTTTTGTTTATTTATTTTTTTATTTTTTTATACTCAGGTTATGAGTTTTTGTTTATTTTATTTTTATTTTTTTATACTCAGGTTATAAGTTTTTGTTTATTTTTTTTCTCATGTTATGAGATATGTATTTAATTTTTAACTGCACACGGTCAGGAGTGCAGGGGACAGTGTGAATGGTGTGTGAATGTGAGGGGGTGGCACTCCTGCCAGTAAGGGGTGTCACCCTCGGCCGTGGTGGTGAAGTTAACTCCACGGCTGTATGAATGACGTGTGAAAGGTGTATGAATGGACAGCAACATCATTGGGGCCTTGACGCTGGCGTTGCTGCTCCCAAGTCCTACATGCTGGACTTGGGCTAATCCAATGTGATGTGGATGTGGTGTGTGTGATCTAGGGACATCAGTGGTGTACATGCATGCATTGTCTGTGTGATTAATGTTTTGGTTTAGTGTCCAAAGATGCCTACGGCGAGGACCCTCCTGACTGCTCTTCCATCAGCAGACTGGGTCTCCTCTGGCAGGGGGGGACTGTGTGGGTCGGGGGTCAGGTCATCACGCATTTCAATCTGCAGGCCTTTTCTCATAGCAAAGTTGTGCAGAATGCAACATGCACCGATGATCTGACACACAAAGGTAGGGGAATATAATAGGGTCCCCCCGGACTTATCCAGGCAGCGGAAACGGGACTTCAGGAGCCCGAATGTTTGCTCCACCACTGCACGGGTTTTGATGTGTGCTTCATTGTATCTTCTCTCTCCTCTTGTTTGGGGGTTCCGGAAAGGAGTCATTAGATGGGGTCCCAGTGCATATGCAGAGTCACCTGGAAGGGAAAAGACAGGAGGATGTTAGTCATGCATGTACCACTTTTGATGTGCATCATGGGAGGGGATAGTCATGCCTGCCACCCATGTCACTCACCAACCAGCCAGCTGTCCCCATACATGTTCTGCTCGAATTCTGCTGGGATGGGGCTCTGATTGTATATGAAGCTGTCATGGCTGGACCCTGGGTGTTTGGCACGGACGTGCCATATGAGGCGTTGGGCATCGGCTATCACCTGTACGTTGATGGAATGCCAATGCTTCCGATTGCGGTATATGTGCTCTGTGGCACTGGGGGGCTGTAGTGCCACATGTGTGCAATCAATGGCCCCCACAGTGCGTGGGAATCTGGCAATGCTGTAGAAATCTGTCATTGCCTTCAGCCGCAGCTCCTCAGTGGTGGGTCTGATGAACTGGTTGGACATGCGTCTGAGGATTGCAGGGACAACCTGGTGCACACATCTGCTCACGGAGGATTGTGACATCCCAGCCACCACTCCACTTGTATGCTGGAATGATCCACTTGCAAGGAAATGAAGTGTTGCCAGTACCTTCACCAGTGGCTGCACTGCTTGTGAGCGGTGTGTCTTGCTGGTGATGTCACCCTGCAGGGTTGTGGTGAGTTCAAGTATTGCATCTGGGCTGAATCTGAAGAGGCGATACACCTCCTCATCCCCCATGCCAAAGAGGCTCATGCGCGTGCGGTATATCCTCTCACGTGCCCGCCTCCTTCGTTCCGGGGGACCCAGTACTAGTGCTAGGACCACGATTGCCCCTGGCATGTTGGCACACAGAGGTGTTGTCCTTGCACGTGTGGTTGTTCAGCTTGCTAGTTTCGTCGGTAACGCTGCTGCTGGAGCTGCTCTCCTGCTGACCTGAGGCCATCTGGAGTAAAGATAAAGCAGCTATTTGTAGAAATAACTTTGCGCCGGACGGACGAGATACGCGCGGCGCATGTAGCCGGCGTATGGTGCTAATCCGTTCGCGAATCGGGAAATCTCCCTCATTTGCATATTTGCAGGGGAAATCAATAGGCGCGACTGATGCGCCAAACGAAATTATGCGCTGACGAGACTCTGGCGTCGGAAAGTTAAGCCGATCGGAAATGGCCCGTTTTCTGTCGCATCTAGTTTGGTGGGTACGGCCACATAGAAACGACGGATCATATTCACAGTTACGCGGCGCATATCGAATTACTCCAGCGCAAGTCTTGCTGAATCTGGCCCTTTGTGTTTATTTTGAAATTAGCACATTAGTGCAGTCTATTGGTTCAAATTATATAGACAGCAATCTCTTATTCACATAAGAGGGTGCTTTCAACATACAAAAGACCCCCCCTAGAGAAAAGACTCTACTCTCAAATAACTATTCTCATTGGTTCTCTCCCGCTGCCATTAACTAGTATAATACCTATACTTCATTGCTTCAGATCAGTAAATGCAAAATATTTATCTAAATATATGAAGCAAGGACCCATATCAATGTCCATCTGGATACTCAGAATTGCAGGGACTACTCAGAACGTCCGCTATAACCCCACCGTCCCCTGACTCACTCAATGCAACTGGCGGCGTGGGTCCTGGCTCCTGATCCTGGGATCTCCATCAAGGCTTTTGTTGTTGGTGTGGTCAGGAGCGGCTCCAGTGTCCTTGTGTGCTCGTGGGACATGATGGGCCCCTCCTGCATGGGATAAACGTAAGCCAGTTAGGGATCTAAATGGGTGCCACTTCCAGAAATGCAAATAGTTTTGGGAGGTCAGCCGATGAGCGGAGTGTAAATGAAGATGATGTTCTACGAAACATAACCGCCAATGGGTATCCCCATCTATATATGCACTGTTCTCTGGCTAAATCTAGAACTGAGCGCAGACAAGCCCTATGCAGGAACGTAGCCCTAGATAGGTCTGGAATCTTAATAGGAGCCCCTCAAAGTCAGTATCCCCTACCTCCCACGCCACCCTAAGTATTTGTTCCTTCTGTGGGTAAGTGTTTAGGCGGCAGACAATGTCTCTCGGTCTCTTGATCTGGGCCTAAGGCACTATGCACCCTGTCTATTTCAAACTTCATCTGAGGGGACTTCAGAACAGCCTGAAATATAGCACTTACTGTTGTCTGAAGATATTCTATGCCGGTTACTTCAGGGAGACCCCTGAGCTGTAAGTTATTTTGACGGCTCCTGTCTTTAAAGATCTCCATGTGGAGCTGCAAGTCCACTGCTGTGTCCGCTTGGGTGGTCTGTGCTCTTTCAATGGCCCCACCCCGATAGGGAAGGTGGGCTCATTCTTGTGCTTGCAGTGCGACCTAAACTTCATGAAGCCGCCACTGTGGCATCTGGAGATGCTTGCGAAGGTAAGATAAGGTACTGCTGGATATCTCCGTTGGAGGTACGAGGGTGAGCTTTCGTTATTGCTGATCGCATTGTATACCTTGAGGCTCAAGGCTCATACCGCAGTATCGGCTACTGAGCAGCTATTGCTAGTCGGCAATGTAAGTTCCGGAGCTCTAGTGTAGCGTGCTACTTTTAGGGCTAAAACACCTGAAAAATGTGGAATGGTTTAGCTTATCGATGTGTTAGAATAGCCCAGTCAAAGTCTAGACCTACAGTGCCTTGCAAAAGTATTCACTCCCTTGGCATTTTTCATGTTTTGTTGCCTCACAACCTGGAATTAACATTAATTGTTTGAGGATTTGCATCATTTAATTCATAGAACATGCCCACAACTTTGAAGATGTTTTTTTTTTATTATTGCCTTGAAATAAAGCATTAAAAACTCAAATTGACGTCTGGACACTTGCTCTTTAACCACCTTCACTAATATTATCCCTAGACAAGAATCACTCGTAACCTAACATGCCGGTCCCAAATTAATCAGCGGCTCCTTCGGGGGTGAGCGCTACATTTATATTATTACTTTTACAGCTTGGGGTGCTCCCTTTTTGGTTCCAGTCTTTGATGGCCACCATTTTAGTCTTTTGGGTCTCTCCCTCCGGATCCCCCCCTCGGCCCCCCATGCGTGGGGTATCAGTGCGACCCTCCGCAGGCTCGGAGCCTTTTTTGGTCTGCCCACTTAGTCAAGCCCTTTCTATGTTAGCTCCCCCGCCTCCACGAGGGTTGTGTGGTGTACTGGCGTCAGTTACATGGTTGCTAGTCGGTCCACAGTTGCAGCACATGGGAAAGCGCTCTTGTCCTTTCTTTTAGCCATTAAAGGGTAAATATATTTATCATTCACAATATTGTCAATATGGTAGATGTTTCTCTGTTGAGAGTGTTTTTGTTTGTTTTTTAACAACAATCTCACCTATACGATGTATTTCATTCTAGAGCATCTCCTTCTTACCTCCTGAAGATGACCGCCCTCTACAAGGTCGAAACGCGTCGGTGTTTATCATATTTATAATGCTCATCATGTGTACCATTGTTATAACATTATGCTGTGCCTTTGCAGGTTTGCCCTTACAGCTCAAACAATATGCTGTTATTTTTGTATGTACATGTTTTTATTGCCATTACATGACTGTGTTTTGATTAAAAAATATATCAGATACGTTTCCTTGTCAGACATATAAAACTACATTAAAACTTTTGTATTAGCTAAATAATATTTATTTATTTTTTGCTGCAACACAAAGCCCCCCGGGGTAACATTTCCTTTTTTCCTGTATTTTTTTTATAACCTAAACTGACTTGTACTTCTCAACAACATTTTTGCTTACTTGTTTGGAGAGTACTTTGGTCTTCATGGCAGTGTTTGGTTAGTGGTGCCTCTTACTTAGGTGTTGCAGCCTCTGGGGCATTTCAAAAAAGTGTATATATGTAATGACAGATCATGTGACACTAGATTGCACACAGGTGGACATCATTCCACGATGTATGTGACTTTTGAAGGTAATTGGTTGCACCAGAGCTTTTTATGGGCTTCATAACAAAGGGGGTGAATACATACGCACATGCCAATTATATATTTTTTTTATTTCTGAAAGAAAATAAATTATGTATATATTTTCCTAATTTTACTTTACTAACTTAGACTAGTGTGTTCTGATCCATCACATATAATTCAGATAAAAAAATAAAAATAAACCTAAAGGCTGTAATGTAACAAAATACGTAAAAAGCCAAGGGGGTGAATACTTTTGCAAGGCACTGTAGATTCAATTGAGAATCTGTAGCAAAACTTTAAAATTGCTGGTCACAGACGCTCTCCATCCAATCAGAGTTTGAGCTATTCTGCAAAGAAGAATCAGCAAAAATGTCACTCTCTAGATGTGCAAAGCTGGTAGAGACTTCCCCAAAAGACTTGCAGCTGTAATTGCAGCGAAAGGTAGTTCTACAAAGTGTTGTCTAAAGGGGGCTGAAAACAAATGCACGCCACACTTTTCAGATATTTATTTGTAAAAAAAAAAAAAAAATCATTTATCATTTTCCTTCCACTTCACAATTATGTGCCACTTTGTGTTGGTCTATCCCAATAAAATAAATGTTAAGTTTTTGGTTGTAACATGACAAAATGTGAAACATTTCAAGGGGTAAGAATACTCCACTGTAGATCATTTGTCTGTCCCTCCCATATTGGTGAAAGTTCTTCAAAGTAGTTTGTGTCTCTGCCTTACCCACAATGGTGAGATTTGTGTCTTTGTTCCACCCACAATAGTGAGATTTCTCCACCACTGTGGGACCCTGCCCCACGCACAATAGTAACCTTTCCCTGCAATCGTTTACATCTCACATTGTCCTGCAAGGTCACATTGAAGGTGCTGCTCTCTTACAGCAGAACTTCACAATTTATTTTTTCTACACTAAAGAGAATTCAAAAGGGAGAGTGAGGAAGTGAAGAAATGACTGTGTCCTCTATTTCTTGTAGCATTAACAGCTTCTGATTTCTCTAAAGGACAACAATCACTATCTCCCGTAATAAACTGTAAAAACACAACCACAAATACCACCAACGTGGAATAGGGGGGGTACATGTACTGTAATTTCTCTGTTGCATCTAGAAAATAATGTCTTTTAATAACTGGGATTCTCCCCTGTGACTCGACTGATGACGGCTAAAACAGTTAAAGCTATCGAACTGAATTATATGGCTATTATGTGATTCTTAGCTCATCTGTCTTTCAGGATAGGAGTCCAGGGACTGATCAGTAAGATCAAAGGCACACCATAATTTGCACAATCATTATTAGGCGTTTTTACTTTCCATCTATACTTCCTCTGCCTTCCTATGCAACATATGGGTGTTAAAAGATTATGCTATTTTAGTGTAAGGCCGCGTACACACGACCAAATATATCTGTTCAAATCGGTCTGACAGACCGATTTGAACAGATATGTCTGCTGGCTGTTTTGGTTTGATCGCTGTACACACGATCAAACCAAAATCCCCGCCGGCAGACAGCGCGGTGAAGTGGCGGTGACGTTGACGCCGCCACGTCACCGCACCAGGAAGTAAATTACTTCCACGCATGCATCGGATCCATTCGACGCATGTGCGAGCCGATATGTCTGCTAGTTAGCGTACTAACCAGCAGACATGAAGACAAAGAAAAGTGGATAGCCGCACTCCAAAACCTGATGGGTGGTCTTTTATTCAATAGACAGCATGTACAAAAATAGGGTCACAGCAGTGGAAACAAGGAACAGCCGACGCGTTTTGCACTGGATCAGTGCTTATTCATGGCCAGCAGACATATCGGTCCGACGGGTTCCCAGCAGACAGATTTTAAAGCATGCTTTAAAATCTGTCTGCTGGGCAAATTTGTCGGCTCGCCTGTACACACAATTGAATCTGTCTGCTGAGACGGTCTGTCAGACCGTTTTCAGCAGATAGATTTGATAGTGTGTACGCGGCCTAAGATTAGAAATACTGACATAATAAAAACCCTACTACTGAACAGTTGTATGCCCATACGTGTTATATCATCCTCAGCCACACCACATACATACATAGGACAGTGGAACCACATGTTTTCTATGTAGCATTGCATCGCATTGCCCTCTAACATGGTAAGAACTTTTTAGGTTGGAATCACAAGACTCTCAAATTATTTATGCATTTCATGTCCAAAGCTGTGAGAATATAACCAATTTTTTTTTTTTTTACACATTTTGCATGAAGGACTTTACTATGTTCCTAATAACTCCAGCAATCTAACATACAGGTTTTTGGGTTCCTGTCCTCCAAATATTTCTGAACATTTTAATTGCCACCCAGCTTGGTACCATTTCTAATTGCCTATGAGTTGGAAGAGTTAACAGTAAATAAAATAGTTGCCCTTTGGAGCAGGTGTAAGTCTGCAGAGAATATATCCAACTGTGACACAATACCTTGCCATGACAAATCACCAGCAGAGTTCCTGGTGGTGCTCCATTTAATTCCTTCTTCATATATCTTCCTGTCACAGAATGTTCTGTGTTATACAATTATATCAAAGTAGGAAAGTTGGGAAACTAAAAAAATCAGATCAATCATGTTTTGGATGTCGGGGAACCTGGTGGTATCTGTAATCTACTTGTCAACAGCCCTGACTTACAATATGAAAAATGGAAATCGTTCAGAGGCAAAAGGTTACAGCCAACGATCGCCAATATTTCCTGCAAGCTGATGAATTGCTGGGGAGGGTGATAAAAACTAGTTTATCTTTCCTTGTCATACAGCTGTACGTGGCAATTACTAGCCAAACAAGAAGTAAATAAGTGATAGGAGGTATAAAAGTTGATCTTGTTTTTAAAACTTTCCACATCGCCTGCTAAAAGAGACACGTAAGTGAGTTATGCCCACAATCTTTTCTTATTTTTAACAGAATTAGGACCATGTCACACTAATGACCTTTTGGTTGACAGCAGCTCACCAGTGGCCATTGACAGGATGACTAAGAGAACACTTGCCCTATGGTGCCGCTTTTTCGCTGGTCGAAACAGCAGCAGGAACATTATTATGAGATGACCCTTAGAGAGTGTTGTAGTTGATTGTGGGGCTTACTTAATGAGGAAGATGTTAATTGTTTTCAGTTTATTTTTTTTGCTGTTACTCTATTGAATGTCCAATCTCCTCTGCTTTGTCATTGAACACAGAGAGGGATGATCTTGGGAATGAGTTGTGTGGCAGTGATCAATAGTTAGTACACTTACAAACCAAGCACAGCTAGTGTCACATCTAAAAGCAACCCAAATATTACATTATGAGTGTTTCCTTGCTGGCAAAAATATTTTTATACACGCAGTGCTTAAAAAGAGACACTCTGTCGCCTACTTAAAAGGATACAGATCAAAGATCAGAAAAAGTTCTTTCAATGCCTATTTGCAGTGTTTTACCTTTCCATTAATAATTTTTTTCTTGACTTGCAATGTGCCTCTAAACATGCTAGTACAATCCCCTCCATCTTTGCCCATCATAGCCCTCTCCTCGTCTGTTAGTGTCTGTACTGGCTCATCTCCTCTGTACCTCCACCTCCCTTTACCCCCCTACATAATACTGCATGTAGCTGCCAGAGGAGGAGCAAAAGGAAAAACTATAGTGTGCCACTTGAATGTCAGCTTTAAGCCTGCTGAAGATATTGACAGCACTTGGTAACAATGTCACACACACACACACAGATATGTTTCATGCACATACAACCTTACAGACGATTGTGGGTAAAATGAATGGTCTGGCAACAGGGTCTCTTTAAAATGAAATCACAGTGTATATTTGGTAAGTAAGCATTTTAGGTCATTAGTGCTTACAATTCCATATCTCTTATATTTTGTTGTCTTCCTCTAATAGCTATCTGTATATCAAGAAGTTCAGTCAATATCCTCACTGATTGACTTCTGCAAGGATCAAATCAGTCTCTCTATTAGACTCTCTAAAAGCTAATAAAGAGTCAACTATTTTTTTTAATGTATTGCCTCTATATATGATTCACCCCAGACCACACCACATGCAGGTATGCTTGAATTGTTTTCTTTTTACAGATTAGAGGCAGCTGTTGACAGGGACTGCCATAGGATGACAGACTGAAAATCAAACATAGAGACGTCTACACCCGCTGTAACCCCATTTACTGTACAAGCTCCTGCACACAGATCGTCCTGGTGATGTGTAATGTTTAAATCTGCAGACCAATGAAGCGTGTGCTGGAGGCTGTTAAATTCTTGTACGTTTTCAGAATGCGTAA
Organism: Rana kukunoris; assembly: GCA_029574335.1. Taxonomy (NCBI): domain Eukaryota; kingdom Metazoa; phylum Chordata; class Amphibia; order Anura; family Ranidae; genus Rana; species Rana kukunoris. The sequence continues at coordinate 138,508,033 of CM056057.1, read as the reverse complement.
TGAACGTATTTATTTGGCTACCTCGGTGCTGGCTCGGAAAGCCTCCCCTCTGGAGCTTAGTCAGCGACACGGCAGCTATGGAAAATGAACAGAAGTGCTGCAACAAAATTAGATTGTTTGTCAGGAACGAATACCTTTCAATGGACCTTCAGAAGATCGCCTTGTCTGTAATGCTTTGTTGTGACAGGCCCTCATTTGGAGGGTCTGCCCCTTTTTTGAGATCAAGTCACTCTGTGCTTTTTTCCTCCTTAGCTGTCCCTCTTTTTTTTTTGGTCTGATGTAGAAACCACCATTAAAAATGTACTATTTATTAAAAATATTATATTACTGTTACCCTTTCACCCAACATCTTATAATGAAAAGCCAGGAATAAGAAAATATGGTGTTGAAGTCCATTTAACCAATAATTTTTTTGCATATCAATTCTTTGTGGTACACATAATTAGGGTTGTGTAGGGGTGTGACCTTTGCTTACATACACTTTGTCACTTGTTCCAATCTCGGTAAGGTGAAACTTATGATAGCAAGGGAATCAATTCTTAAATCAAGCAAATCACAAATTGCATATTTTAATACGCATGTTTTATCCAATATGAGCTAAATCATGACTGCCTGCCACTCTGTGATGCACAATTAAAACTTGATGACTTGCAGAATCTCCTGAAACTATCATTACTAGCAATGAATGTGGATGTGTCATCTTTTTGTATGTTCCTGTCCTTCTCAAGCTTCCAGGGCTAGAAATATGTTAGGATAATGCCATTTGTAGAGCAATGAAGCATGACTGGATCACAGTGTATTACTTCCCTCTTGACCTGATTTCATCTGTGCATGGACATTGGGTGGAATTGTATAAAGATAGATTATAGGCAGATGTAAGTGCTATTGCTATTACTGTACAGCAGAGCTTTTTTTCTCAGAAAATAGGTGCAGGAACTCAACCACGACCCCGTTCAGATTTCACAAACAGTAGAAGGGTCTTAAAGGGGCTTTAAATACCAGAATTGCACTAATACAGAGTGCAGAGTTCAGGGGGGTTACACACAGAGTGAAGAGCTGGCACTTGTAAACACAGAAACCAAACTTCTGTGTTTACAAGTGATTGTGGTGAGCAGGCACCAAAGGGTCTGAGCCAAAGGTGGTGGAACTGAGTTCCCCCAAGTTCCCCCAGAAAAAAAGCCCTGCTGTACAGTATGTTGTTCTTTCCTTATAAAAAAAAACAGTGCACATTGTTGATTTTAAACATGGAGGTAGATTTACTAAAAGCAAATAGACTGTGCACTTTGCAAGTACAATCGTTAAATTAGTAAATTAGTAAATGAGATGACATCCAATCACGTACAAGCAAAACTATATATATTTTTTTTTCCTTGCTTGTATTTGGGTATTCTTTGCAAAGCAAAGCTTCTTCCTATTTTCTAAGCTCTGGAGCAAATATTTCACAGTAAGGTACAGTATTTTATTGTTTTTGGTTATTACAACTAATACTTTTGTTGAAAGTTATTTAAAGTGATTGTAAACTTATCTTTTCTATAATAAACATGTCATACTTACCTGATCTGTAATGGTTTTGCACAGAGCAGCCCAGATCCTCCTATTCTGGGGTCCTCCCCTGGTGCTCCTTGCTCATGCCTTATAGAAGGGAGAAAGCTAGTGGGGGCACTCATATGTAGGCTGTCGGGTACCTTAATGCAGAGAATGGATTAAGGTAGATAACCTTCTGTCTTTACAATTGATTTTTTTCAATGAATGCTGCATGTGTACCTCAATAATTCGGTCATCGTGTGTTTGTAATATTAGCAAATGAGGTAAATTGAAAGTTCTCTCCCTGATATTTTGTCAAAAATTTAAATTTCAGAAAAACGTATTGAAGTTAACAGAGAAGTTAATATTATGTTGTAATTTTTTAAGGGTGTTTAATGGCGCAATAGGCTTTGAACGGCTCATAAATGGCTTTTGAAAGCACATTTTAACAACTCTGGACTAGCAGTTGTGCTAAATAATTGCCCCTCATTAGTCTAGGGACAGAAACAAAAATCTGCAAAAAAATACAACTACAAAATAGCTCAGTAATTTAAACTAAGAGCTTTGGAAAAATCTCACCAAAGATTAAAGGAGAAGTATGGCCAAAGCTTTTTATGGCCATACTTCTCATGTGGGTCACCGCTAATTTAAGACCCAGAACTGAGCGATCAGTAGTCATGTGATCACTCGGTTCTTGGTTTTAGAGCCTGCAGGGAACAGCTGCAGCATTGGATCGAAGCCGCAGCCACATAGGTGAGTATGAGTGTGTTTTTTATTATTATTTTGCATTTTTCTTTTAAATACATTTAGCCAAAATTTCTCCACTCTTCTCTAGTCTTATGAATATTTGACAAATTGGTAATAGGTACATAGTTGAATATAAATCATTATTAAACCACACAGCTAAAACACCATTTTTTTTATCATTTCATTAAGTCTCCAGGTACGTGTGCGAATTGGAAAAACAATGTGAACAGCAAAACACATGTCTCACAAATACTGAAATCGTACTAATTAGAAAAGGCAACAAAGTGGATCATAAGCAGAAAGCAAAAAACAAAACAAAAAACAAAATAGATAAAGTAAGAAGTCATCTGACAACAAACAGGAACACAAAAACAAATGTGCCAGATGTACTCTGCTCGCACCTCTTCATTGTACAGCATGTAAACAAATATGACGGGTATAAAAATAGCCAAATCAAGCCAAATGCCACTCCAGTAAACAGAGAAAAACATGCTGCAGCTTTGGAGACAGGAAGATCACAGTTTGCAGAGATATAAAATGAAGAAGACAAGCTGGATGAACAGAGTTCATTTCATTTACAGCTTTGGTGCTGCCAAATCCTGCTGCCCAGTGTGCGGTCCAGTGCCCTTTTGAGTGCTCATTAGCGGCAGCTGTAGAAAATGTTTTGTGGCTACTGGCCTGAATACACGGACCTTAAAGAGAAACTGAAGGCATGTGCTTCTACTGTGTGCCTGATTTTGGAGCTTAGGCCAGCCCTCCGGAAGCTGCCATTTCTGGCCAATGACAACACCCTAAAGACCAGCAAGTGTTTGGACATTAACTGGGTTGTAGGTAATACTATTCTAGATGATATTTTCGCATAGCCCTGGAACATCACCCGATGGAGAGGCACTTCATATCGTGCGGCTCTGTTCCCACACAGGTCACGGAGCCAGATCCATCTCTCGGCCCCCAGCTGACCAAGATGGCCGACGGCTCCTCACTGCTCGCAGCATCACCAGTAGCCCACTCTGCTTACCTCACCCCAGCCACCACAGATGAGCAGTGCAGCAGAATGGCCCAGGCTGTGGCAGCCCTGCTATCCCCCATGATCACAGCGGCTGTGGACAGAGCTGTTAATTCTGGGATTGATCAGCTCCAGAGGGAGCTAAGAAAGCAGGCAGATTCACAGATGCAGTATACAAACAAGGAACAGTGTGAAAGCCACCTAACTATATGTAACTAGGGATAGGCAAACGGTTCGGCCCAAGCAAAAGTTTGTGACGAACTTTCGTTCTTCGGCGTTCGGCAAACAGCCGAAAAAATGCGTCGTTAAACCGTTTGTTCGCCCCCCTCCGAGCTTACCACAATGCATTGCGGCGCTGAACAGTGTATTGCAAGCCCTGATTGGCTGAAGCAGTGAAAGTTTTAGCCAATCAGGTCACAGAGCACTGTCAGAGTCATGATTGGACACTGTCATCATGACTTTATCCAATCATTGTTCTTTTCTTCCCCCACAGTATAAAAGTATTCTTCCATTGGCAGCCATATTCAGTGTGATTTGAGCATGAAAAGAGATAGAACATGGCTCTGTTCAGTGCTATTAGTTAGTTAGTGTGCTATACTGTGCTATTTTGCTTCAATTGTCAGTATAGAATATTAGTTTAGTTTAGTGTCAGTCTAGGGATCGTGTGAGTGTAGTGAGGAGGACCATCATTCAGCTTTGCATAGTGTGAGTAGGGACAGCTCAGGTAGTTTCACTGTAGTGTAGTGAGACTGTGTCATTCATACATACATTAGTAAAGAAACCCCAATTGGGGGACTTTAAATGAAGCACACAGCCGTAAAATGGAAAGTCAAGCGAGTAGAAAAAATATATATGTTTATTTTGCATTGTACATTCACATGAAGCATATATTGGGCATAGGCCTCTAAACAATAAGAATTTAAATATTTTCAGCACAAAATACATATTAATCCACAATCTAATATACATTCGACTATAGAAAAAGAAAAAAAGGGGATAACATGGTTAAACTGGTTTGCAGTTAAAATTGTGAATTCAATCATACAGTATAATAGAATGATTGTGATAATAAACTGGCTCTACGCCTTTTGAGGCCTTTTCATAAGGAGCATAAATAATGGAATTTTAATCTAAAAATGAAAAGATGCATGTCTAAGTAATGTTGAATATTTTAACTTGAAAAGTAAAAAATAAAAAATATTGATGATATTAATTATTGGTACTGAAAGGTTGGGGGGAGGGAGGGGGTATTTCAGTGAGAGAACTTACGTCTGCACATCGCGCAGCCCTAGCGTGCCACTGACAATCGCCAGCACATGTTGGAGCCCCATTCCCAGGCGCTATGGACGTCTGGCAAAAACAGCAGATAGATGCAGATCCCAGGCAGGTAAGTGTTGATGGATACCCTAGACACGGTTAGGGGAAATGTATCATATGGGGGACCTAAATAAAGAGAATGAGTTAGTGTGTGTCGGGTATGGGAGTGAAAAGAAGTGAGGTGTGGGATGTGAATGCGTGAAAAGTGGGAAGAAAAGCAGGTGAAAGTGTAGGAGAGGGAAAGATAGAAGATGAATGCAGATACAAGCGGATTCTTTCCATAGTGTAAATCAGTTTATTGAAAGTACCAGTCCCGGGGGCGTGTCCGGAAGCTGCCTGGTATGGACGTGTGAGCACTGAGCTCCTCCACAGCCCTCAGCAAAACGGCCTATTCAGGGGACATTCACGGCTCCTATATGGTGGGATCCAGGCGCACCCGCTCCTCTAAACAACGGGGGTCCTCCCAACCACCACCCGGTACCTCTGCGACCCTCCGTGGGTACTTTTCGCCGCCCTCCATGCCTCGCGGCGGGGATCCCAAGATGGCGCCGGCCTCCCTCACAAGATCCCCATCCGGAAATCAGCCTCAGCCACCCGTGTTCTTCAGCGGTTCATCGGAAGCCATCCGAGGAGCAGCGGCCTTCTATCACCCGGCTCCGGGTGCGGTGAGTTCTCCCCCGCCCTGCCAGCCGCCGCCACAGGACTCCGGGCAGGCCTCAGTAGGCCTCAGCGTGACCATGCACACACAGTGCTCTGGGACTGTCCCTAGGCTGCTCCGCAGAGCTTCCGATCCGGGCCTGTCCCCTGGGAGTTCTAATCGCCCCCACTCTCCCGCCTTCTCAGAGGACTTTCCTCCCCTAACAGCCCATGATGGTACCTGGGCACCGGGGCCCCTATCAGCGGTGCTCCACAGTGCATATAGGCCGCAGTCTGCACCCCTCCTGCTCCATGACTCCCCCCAGCCACGGAGACTTTCCCAGCCCATGGAGCCGGTTGCCTCATACGCCCAGATGGTTGGTTCCCCGGCGGGGGTCCCTGGGGTTGATCAGGTGCCCCCCCTCCTCCCCCCCGCTGCAGCTCTCAGAGGGTTTGTGCCCCTCAGTGTCCCGGCTGCGACCGGGGGAAACGTACCAGCCCGGCATGAGGCCCCTATGACTTCCATACGGGGTGCCTCCCCCCCCTGCACCTCTCCCAACCTCTCCCGGGGCCCGCTCCTTCCTCATCAGCGCACCCCCCCTGGCAAGCGTACCTCCAGGCTATGCCAATTAAAGATGACTTCAGGCTGCTCATAGAGGAGGTCAAGTCGGCCTGCCGTGCCGAGATACAGGTTCTCCATGCCAATTTTAAGCACCTTTCTGACAGAGTGGAGATGGCGGAGGAGGAGATCCAAGAAACCAAACTGGCAGTCCATCGCACTCAGCTGCAAGGTGCCGATCACCGAATAATGCTCAGGGACATGCAACGCCACGTGGAAGATCTGGACAACAGAGGGCGTAGGAACAACATCCGCATCAGAGGCCTCCCCGAGTCCGAGGGCTCCGAGGATCTGCACGGTACCCTTCAAACCCTCTTTAATGATCTCCTGGGCGAACCGCCGAACAAACCGATCGAGATGGATCGGGCACATCGCGCCCTTCGCCCTAAGGGCCCTGCCTCCAGACCCCGCGACATTATCTGCAAGGTTAATTCCTTCCCCCTGAAAGAGGCCATCATGCGCAAAGCCCGCACCGTCAGGAAGGTGGTCCTTGGCAACGCTCAACTACAGCTGTACCCAGACCTGTCCTGGATAACCCTGCAGAAGCGCAGACTTCTACAACCCCTCCTTCTGTCACTGCAGGAACGTGACATAGTCTACCGATGGGGCTTCCCTTTCAGTCTCACTGCCCGCCGGCAGGGTCAATTAGCAGTACTCCGGTATCCAGAAGACCTGGAGGCGTTCTGTGAAACAATGGACATCCCAGTCCCCCGACTTCAAGAATGGGACCTGGTGGTAACCCCACCGCCACCACCCACGGTCTGGCAAAGGGTGCCTTCGACCAAAAGACCCCGAGACCGGGGCTCCCTCCGTGGCCCCCCCACCCCCGGACACGGCTGAACACTGCTGACCCCGGACTGTCCTCTGGCCACTGTTTCAGCACTTCCCCCCTTTTCGTATTTTTGTCCCCCTGGCCCACCTGCCAACCATATTGGCAGTCCCCCCATAGGCCCGTTAATAATGATTCGTGTGTTTTTTTTTTGGGCACTCAATGTTGGAGATGCGTGAGTACTGGCCCTCCCGTTCACTTGTTCCCCCCATAGGTTTATCCTTCAAGACTTTCCCTGATTTTTGATTCTATTTTTTGTGTTTATTGATTGAATCTGTTCTCTATGTCCCCCCGGCCTGGTCCCTCCCACTTTTGGGGGGCCTTGGTCGGGAGGACTTATTGGAACCCTTTGGGCCTTGAGTGGCGCGGTGCACTCTGGCCTTCTTTGTATGATGTTACCCTGATTGTTATGTATTTAACGCTGTTCTCTTTCTTTTTTTTTTCTTCCTCCTCTCTTCCTCCTTCTTTCCCTGCCTCCCTCCCCTCTCCTCCCTCTCCCCCGCTCTTGTGGCTTGGCTCATGTCTCTGGCGGATATCCGGATGGCTCCTGTCCCCCGGCGCTCCCCCCGAGTGGACACTGCTGTGACCACGCACCTGGACCAGGTAAGACTCTTGTTTGCATATACCCATGATCATGGCTAAGATAATATCTCTTAATGTCCACGGCCTCAATTCAAATAGGAAGAGGCACCTTGCCCTGAGGGAGATTAGGCATTCTGGGGCGGACATAGTCCTCCTCCAGGAAACACACTTCAACAACGGAGATGCCTTTGCATTCGCGGGCAGACACTATCCCAGATTTTTCAGGCGTTCAACCCACGAAAGCGGGCGGGAGTAGCCATCCTCTTTAAGAGCGGCTCCCCCTTCACATGCTCTGAGTCTTTTATCGACCCGAGGGGGCACTATATCATTTTGAGAGGCCTCTGGCAGACTCAACCCATCACTTTGTGCACCCTGTATGCCCCTAACACCCACCAGATACACTTCCTATCAAGGGTACTTGCCCGCCTGTTTCGGGTGCCTAGTGAATACCTGCTGATCGGCGGGGACTTCAACCTCTCCCAGTCGGTAACCCTTGACCGCCAGGTGATGAACCCCTCTGATCCACAAACCCGGGCTCATAGGGACTCTAAGTTATTTCGACAGCTCACTAGACGACATGCCCTATTTGACACCTGGCGCGCCCCTTCACCCGGGGGATAGGCAGTACACTTTCTATTCGGCCCCGCATCGTATGCACTCCCGCATTGACTACTTTTTTGTCAACAATGCCACCCTCCGAGTCACCAAGGAAGCCCGGATACTACCGATATCCTGGTCGGATCATGCCCCGGTTGTCATGACCCTGGATCTGGGTGCCCCCAATCGTAGGCCATGTCACTGGCAGCTGAACAACTTTTTGCTTCAGTATGGCCCCTCCAGACTGGAACTGGAGTCGACATTGCACTGTTATTTTGCTGAAAACGACACCCAGATGTCTCCCTCTCCACTCTCTGGGAAGCCCACAAGGCGGTCCTCCGGGGCCGCTGCATGGCGCTCTCCTCAGCCATGAAAAAAGATGCGAGAGCAGCCAAGACTCAAACGGAGAGGGACCTGAGGGCTTTAGAAACCCAACTGCAAACCTCCCCATCTATACCCCTTCTTAAAAGAATTATTTGTCTGCGAGCAACACTCCGGGACCTGGCTCTAGGCCAGGTGGAGAAGGCTCTGCTTTGATTGAAGCAACGGTACTATGACAAAGGTAACAAGGCCCACTCCCTCCTGGCGCGTAAACTATCGGAACGCTCTCACATGGCCACCCCCCACCAGATCAAAGACGGAGCCGATCGCCTCTTGACCCACCCCCGGGACATAGCTCATGCCTTTGAGGAGTTTTACACGGCCCTATATAGTGACCCTGACATCCCCCATGACCCCTCATCCCCTGACCTTCTGAATCGTCTGCATGACTACTTGCAGAGTAGCGGGATCCCCAGGATTCGGACAGCCGATCTTGTCTCTCTTAACGCCCCCATAACGGAGGAGGAACTTACAGCAGCTATCAAAACCCTGCCCGCTCATAAGTCCCCTGGTCCAGACGGCTTTCCTTATGAGTATTATAAGACGTTCCTCCCCATCTTTCTCCCGCGTATGTGCAAACTGTTTAATGCCTTCCTTCAGTCGACCCCTATTCCCTCAGATATGCAACGGTCGTTTCTAACGCTGATCCCTAAACCCGACAAGGACCCCTCTCTGTGCGCTAGTTACAGGCCAATAGCACTACTCAACTCGGATCTAAAAATATTCACTAAGCTCCTCTCGCTGCGCCTGAACGTGATACTCCCTTTTTTGATTCACAAGGACCAGGTGGGCTTTGTCCCCCTCCGCCAAGCGGGGGACAACACCAGGCGGGTCATCGACCTGATCGATGTGGTAAACAGGGAGGGTCAAGAATCACTGGCCCTCAGCCTGGATGCAGAGAAGGCGTTTGACCGCCTCAGCTGGCCCTTCCTGTTTGCCACATTGGAACACATGGGGTTCCGTGGCCCCTTTCTGCGGGCCATACGGCATCTTTACACAAACCCTACGTCTCAGGTTAAGACCCCCTTTGCCCACTCTTCCTCCTTCCCGGTAGCTAATGGAACACGCCAGGGATGCCCGCTCTCACCGCTTCTGTTCGCGATATGCGTAGAACCCCTGGCAGCGTCTATTCGCAGGAACCCAGAAATTCGGGGAGTCCCGATGCGGGGGAGGGAATTCAAGCTGGAACTTTTTGCGGACGACGTCATCCTAACCCTTACCCATCCCAGAACTTCCCTGCCTAATTTGCATGCAGAACTTGATCTCTATAGGTCCTTGTCGGGTTATAAGATAAATGCGGCTAAGTCGGTAGCTCTCCCCATTAACGTTCCTAATGAGGAGGTCCGACATCTGAAACAGAGCTCCCCCTACCATTGGGTCACAGAGGGATTAAAATATCTAGGGGTGCAGATCACTCCGTCCTTCGACACTCTATATAAGGCTAATTTCCCCCCTCTTTTCCGGTCCATAAGAGACCTTCTGCAGAAGTGGCGAGTTCACCACATTTCCCTTCTGGGTAGGGTGGCCTCTATTAAGATGGTCATCCTCCCCAAGCTCCTCTACCTATTCCAGACGTTGCCCATCCCAGTCCCATATGCAGACCTCCGAAAGCTCCAAGCGGACTTGGTGCGCTTTGTCTGGAACTATGGGCGGCACAGGATACCCAGAACGGTCTTGACAGCATCCCGCACCGACGGAGGTTTGGGGTTCCCTGACCTGCTAAAGTACTATCAGGCAGCCCAATTGCGTGCCATTACCTCTTGGTTCCCCCAGCGCTCTTGTAACACATGGACTGAAATTGAGAAGATATGGCTGGCCCCCGTGCACCCGAATAGTCTGCTGTGGAACGCGAGCGTGGAGGTGGACCCGGGCCGACTTTTAGGGCCCATGCTCCACCTTAGGACGCTCTGGCGTAGACTGTCCCGGGCTCACAATCTGAGCTCGGAGCGGTCCGTCCTGACCTCTTTTCTGTTCAATCCTAGGATGCCTGATGGTCTGACCCACCAGATGTCTTCGCCCTGGGCGACACGTGACCTCTTCCATTTTGGCCATTTGGTGGACCCTATAACCCGAAAACTGCTCTCATTCCCTGATCTACAAAAAAAATGTAACTTGCCTTGCCAGATGATTTTTGGGTATCTGCAGATAAGACACTTTGCACTATCATTCGCCCCAAAGCTCCAATTCTCAGCGCCGGCGCCTTTCGAAAGGCTGGTTTTGGAGGGACCTGCTCGCCGCGGACTGATATCAGATATATATCAGCTGCTGAACTCTCGCTCTTTCCTTACCCAGGGTAGGCATGCATACATGCTTCGCTGGGAGAGGGTACTCGGGGAGGAGATTCCGGAGGCGACGTGGAGAACGATCTGGTCTCAGGCAGCTAAGAGCTCCCTCTGTACACTGAACAAGGAGAATGCCTATAAAATACTGTATTTTTGGTATATGACACCGGATGTTCTCCATGCTATCTACCCATCCAGCTCAGACAGGTGTTGGCGCTGCCAGGGAGCCAAGGGTACCTTATATCATATTTACTGGACCTGCCCCAAGATAGCACCGTTTTGGACGGAAACCCAAAGACTGTTATCTCGTCTCCTGGGAGTGCCAGTTCCCTGGTCCCCGAAACTATTTTTACTGGGAGTATCGCCCCTGCAAATCCCCAAAACCTCCAAAAAACTGCTCAGGCATGTACTGACGGCCGCAAGGTGCCTAGTTGCCCTCCATTGGAAGCGCCTGTCTCCCCCCTCTCAAACTGACCTGTATGCCAGGATTAAGGATGTTGAGCTCATGGAAAAAATGACAGCCAGGTTGCAGGATAGATTGGAAATGCATGACGCAATCTGGGAGGAGAGGCATCGTTGTGAGGACCCGCCCTGAGCCATGGGTTGAGCCCCCCTTACCCCTCCCCTTCTCCCCTTATCTCCCTGCGTCTGCAGCCCCCCCTCTCCTTTTTCTTTTTCTTTCTTCTTCTTCTCTTCTCTCTTTTCTTGCTTTTTCTTCATCTCTCTTCTGACCCTTTCCTTCTTATTGTTGTTGTGTTATTTGTCCCTGTTTTGCAGGCGTTTCTTCTAGTGCTATGATATAATGTGCTGAAATTAGCTATGCACTGTATTTTCTACTCCTCTGCTGAAGCTTTTGTACAATTTTCTCTGCGGCACGGGGGTTACCCTATGTCTAATAAAAACTGTTATTTGAAAAAAAAAAAAAGAAAGTACCAGTCCCCCCATATACAAATATGCTTACAGAATAAAATTCATAAAACAGCTTGTCTCTCACAGATTTACGTCAAGCTCACCACCGCTTGGAGTTCCCACAAACCGCCTACTGCAATGAGTCCTCTCCAAACGGTGATGAGCTTGACGTAAAGCTGTGAGAGGCAAGAATCCCCTTATATCTTTACATGCTCTATTCACCGCATTGATCTGCTCCTGCTAAGGATTGCTGGGTTTCCAGAAAAGTGCCAAAGATTTACTTTGAGAGGAATCTACAGGCCCTATAGATCACAGGTGTCAAACACAAGGCCCGCGGGCCGAATCAGGCCTACCGGGCTATTTCATGTGGCCCTTGCACCTCTCCTGGAGCTGCAGGAGAGCTCCAGCCCTCCTATGGTCCTCCTCCAGACCCTGTACTTTCTGCTTTCAAGTAATGCATCCATCTTCTTCCCAGCAGCTGCATAAGGTAAGGGGGTGCACTGTAATGTAATGCCGCGTACACACGATCATTTTTTGTGATGAAAAAAAACAACGTTTTCTGTGAAGTAAAAAACAAAGTTTTGAAACGTCACTTTTCAAAGACGATGTTGCATACACACCATCGTTTTTTCACAAAAAGCGAGGTTACGTTCACCACTCTTTTCCATTGAAGCTCGCTTCATAACTAGCTTCTGGGCATGCGCGGGTTGAAAAACGTCGTTTTAAACAACGTTTTTGCTACACACGGTGACTTTTTGTGAAACAAAAAACGACGTTTCGAAAAACGACACAAAAAATTCAAGCATGTTGGAAAAATTTTTGGGTCGTTTTTTTGAAGACAAAAAACTACGTTTTGCCCACACACAATCAATTTAAATGACGTTTTTTAAAACGTCGTTTTATTTCATCACAAAAAACGACCGTGTGTACGTGGCATAAGAGAGAGTGGGGGACTCATCTTCTGATGGTGGGGTGGCTCTTGACATCTAATGTAAGGGGAGAGGATGCGCTGGACATCTAACCTTACAGATACAATCGGCCCTTTTGAGGGTAATCATAATGCTGATGCGGTCCACGATGAAATTGAGTTTGACACCCCTGCTGTAGGTACTTACCTCTGGTGAGTAGATATACAAAGGGGTGAGCACAAGGTGGATTGATGAAGGTGTAGATCATAATATAACGCCCTAAAAGCTGATTGCATGAATTTCACTCATCTCACTGTCTTTGGGAAAAGTGGATTTTGTTCACCACTTATTGCATGCTGATTGATGGACAGTTAAGTTGGTTTGGCTATCCATGGGTTGTGAGTGTTTATGTGCAGCATTGGAGGACTTATTTACTGCGGTATATAAAATATTATATTATTGAATATTGATTGATATTCATATAGCGCTGTTAATGCTTGGTTTTTAAAATGAAGCACACCATTTTTACAGTATATTGCATTTATTTTAAATTATCGCCTAGAAGTGCAGTTCACACATATAGATTGAGCGCTGGGATCAGGGACATTTGTGTCTCTGATTTTTCACCTCTATAGGGTTATGGTGGGAAGGCACCCTCAATACCCAAAGGCCAATTCTTGCTTTCATCAAGAGTACCTCCAAAGCAGTGGTTCTCAACCTGGGGTCGGGACCCCCTCGGGGGTCAAATGACAATTTGCGAGGGGTCACCGAATCCTGGGCTGTTCCTGAAGCCCACCGCTCTCCTAGTCTTTTTGCAGCCGCCCAGCAGGGCTGTCCCTGGAGCCTGTGGCCGCCCACTCAGCTTTTTCACAGCCACCCACTCAGCCTCTTCACAGTAGTGTTGAGCAGAATATGCCATATTCGATTTCGCAATATATCTCGAATATATAGTCGAATATTCGAGATATATTCGCTAAATACGAATATTCGTGATATTTTTTGGAAATTAAATGATTGCGATTTTTCGCTATTGCGATTTTTCACCATTGCGATTTTTCGCTATTGCGATTTTTCGGAATTTTCGAGAAATGCGGAATGGAGCACTCTGATTGGCTCAGAATATTCGTGATATTTTATAATACAAAATAATTGCGAATATTCGAGAAATGTGGAATGGAGCACTCTGATTGGCTCAGAATATTCGTGATATTTTAAGGATAGAGAGATAAAAATAATTGCGAATATTCGAGAAATGCGGAATGGAGCACTCTGAAGGCTCAGAATATTCGTGATATATACATACTAAAATAATTGCAAATATTCGGCAAATGCGGAGGAGCACTTGATTGGCTCAAATATTCGTATGAGTGGAAGGGACTCAGGGAGCGCTAAATGTCCATGGGTTAGAGGCACAAATTACTTGTCTTGCCTTGGGTGCCCACAATACAAAATAATTGCGAATATTCGGCAAATGCGGAAGGAGCACTCTGATTAGGCTCAGAAATTCTTGATATTTTATCAAGGGGTCAATTTCGGCAAAAATGCGAAGGTTGAGAACCACTGCCCTAAAGGGTTGCGGAATTTCGCCACCGTAACACCCAAAGAACAATATTGCGAATTTTCGAAAATACACACCTCTCGCGATATCGCTATTGCCAAAGTCAAAGTCGACATTGCCAGAATTTATCAGCAAAAAATCTATAATCTTGATCCCAGCTGCAGCTACTCGGCCCAAGGTCTCTAATCATACCAGCAATGCTTTTTAGACGTCGATAGGGATCTCTAGGATGTGATCTGTTGTGAGCAAAATAAAAATAAAAAAAATGCACGAATATTCGAAATAGCGAATATTCACCGTTGGGCGAAATTCGCAATATATCGCGAATACTCGAATATGCCATATTCGAGCCGAATATTCGCAATACGAATATTCGTGAGCAACACTACTTCACAGCCACTGCCACTCAGTTCATGGCATGGCTGGGGGGCAGAGACTAGAGGTCAGCTGACTGGTAAAGAATGAAGTGGGAGGGGCTGGAGGAGACCCTATTTTCTCGGCATTTTTAGGTGTCACTGCTGCGAGACATCACAAAGTCGGAGACACTACCTGTGATTATAGTTGCTATTAAACCACAAGAAAGACTACTAGAGAGAGTGATGGGAATATTTTTTTTAAGGATAGAGAGATAAAAGGAAAAGAAAGGAGAACAAAGAGAAAACGTGGTATTTGTAATCTGTATTTGGAGGTAAGTCAGAACAGGAATTATCTGCTCCTAACATCCAATATCTATAGTTTTGTCATTAAGGTGTCACAATTTATTTTTAGGAATTTCAAAAATCGGTGTTGGCTTTAGAAAAATAAATATTTTGGGGTAGATTCACATAGATCGGTGCATCTTTGTGCGGGCGTAGCATATCTTCTTTACGCTACGTCGGTGCAACGTTGAGAGTCAAGCATGGTATTCACAAAGAAAATGCGCTCAACGTTGCGCCGGCGTAGCGTATAGTTGTCGGCGTAAGTCAAAGTAGGTGGAAGTGGACTGGAAGTGGGAGTGATATATTATAATGAAGCGTGACCCCATGCAAATGATGGCCACAGCTTCAAAAAACGAACTGCGCATGCGGCGTATCTTGGACGCATCCCAGTGCTCATGCTCACAGTTACGTTGAAATAGCTGCCTAAGATACGTCGAACACTGCCTACGACGTGAATGTAACCTACTCACAGCCCTATTCACGTAGTACTACGTAAACGGCGTATGCAACGGCCGGGCTCATCTACGTTCATGAATCGGCGTATCTTACTAATTTGCATATTTAAAATTGGAACGTCGAATGCGTCCAGCCTAACAATAGGCCCACGATACGACGGCGTAGGCAAGTTACGTCGGGCGGCTGAAGCCTTGCTTTTCGATTTATCTAGCTTCGCGAATCAGCGTAACAATATGACGGCGCACATTTGTACTTACGCCGGCGTATCTCTAGATACGCCGGCGTAAAACTTTTGTGAATCGGGGCCATTGTATTGCCATTTTTCCTCCAGACATGTAATGCACTAGGCAAAAATCAACAACTCTACTACCTGAATAACATGTGACCCAGCACATTATTTTATTGCTGTGACGAGACCCTTGCTCGCCCAGATCCTGCTCTCCCGACACTCCTCTGCTTCTATTCGATCAGCTTGCAGCTTGCAACATCTGATGGTCCAGTCATCCAAGATTCCGGGATCCAACCTACAGCTATGTGCCGATTGGATCCATGAAGAACACACACCAAACGAGTTGTATATGTGCTCAACCAGAACTTCACTTTATTGAAACACTCTGCTGGTTATATACAGGTTACAGCTTTCCTCAATCAAAGAACAATGAAATCTCCACCCCCTTTTCCACACACTGGGGTTTCCATACAGAGACATCTCGGCACCAATGCCTTCAGCATGACTTCACTTCCTCAGAAAGAATGACATTCCTGTAGACAATGACATCAGTGAAGTTTAACAGAATATGTTATCTAGCCGGCTTGTCTCCGCATAGAGAGGAGGTCATTACTACATCTGAGAGATCACACTTTTTTTTAGATTATGACATGCTAATCCAATACTCCTGATAATCAAAAGGCTCAAAACAGTGTTATCACACAATAGAAAGGTTTAAGAGCCGACTGAATTAACACCTCTACACACTGGACAATGAATGTCTTTCACAAGCCACTTAGCCTTTCAATAGTCCTCAATAGTCTAATTCAGTTCCATCCCCATCAACAGTAGACAGACACCTCATAATGTCCAAAGGCATCCTGCAATATGTCATATACATAATGTCTCATCTTATGTAATACATGAAGTATGATTTCACGGTCCATGACAATTGCCATATCCCCGCCTGTAACTTAACCAGCCTTCCAGAAAATTCAAGTTCATCAAGGAGCTGGGGCTGCATGGAGTTAAGCCCGACTTGTGGAAGCCAAAAACTATCTACAAGTTGATTAGAGCATCGGACATCTTTGAGACTATTCCAGGCCTCCCTTCAGCCACTTGCAAAGTGGTCTGGAGGAATGTTTCTTCAAAGAGACTCACCAACAGGCACAAAGATCAGGCATGGATGGCAATCCAAGGGGGATTGCTGCTCAGGACATTCCTACATGCCAGAAACCTGTGCAGATACAGGCACTGCCCCTTTTGCATCATCCAGGAGGAAACAGCATATCATGTGTTCTGGGAGTGCCCCTTTGCACAGGGCCTGTTGAGTGCCTTGGAACCTGAACTTAAAGACTTTGTACCACAGACTGCTATTACACACTTTGGTGTGTTAAACGGACTCTTCTGTGGAACCCATTCACAGGAGGACATTGACAGTGCGTGGCGGATTCTGTGTTGCTTTAAGGACGCCTTATGGTACGCCAGAAATCGCCGCGTCCACAACCGGCAGAGGATGTCCATCGAGGACTGTCGCAGACTGATCTTCAGCCTGCTGAGAGACTATACCTTGATGGACTTTAAGGAGGAAGAGGACGTCTGAAGATTTCCCCCCTCCCCCAACTGTACGTTTAAACTGGAGGACTTTGGCCCTCCCCGGGCATTTTGACAGTATATAATATGGACATTTCTTGACACGTTTTTGAAGTGCTGTTTTCAGGGTAATGCGGCATCACACCGCAGGACGGATGAATGTAATTTAATTGTATGCTTGGAACTGTATTGTTATGTAGTGTATTTATGCGCTGCGTCGCAATACAAAGTAGAATGTACCCTGTTGAAAGTATTGGATTTTTGATTTTTGTATATTTGCTTTGCAAAATAAACTTAAATATTGCCTTCCAGAAAATTCAGTCTGAACCTAAATCTGGCCGTACACAGTTATTTTTTTTTTTCTTCGGTTTGTGGGAGAAATTGAATAGATTTCTCAATCCACGGGATGGACAATGGGTTTGATTTACTAAACTGGTGCAGCTCTGCATAGAAACCAATCAGCTTTCAGGTTTTATTGTCAGAACTTCTTCTGTTTCACGCCAAGCAAAGGAATCAACCTGCAACAACCTGGACACCCCCGCCCATTCTGGGCAAAATCATCACCCCTAGCGCCAAAGTCAAAAGTCTCGGGGTCATCTTTGACTCCTTTATGACAATGGACGCACAAATAGGATCAGTAGTCAGCGGATCTCACCATCTGTTGCGCCTACTACGCAGACTTACCCCCTTCATCCCCAAAGAAGACTTAGCGGTCGTGGTGGGAGCAATTGTCAACTCCAGATTGGACTATGCAAATGCCCTTTACCTCGGACTCCCCAAGTACCAAATCGCTCGTCTGCAAGTCGTTCAAAATACGGCCGCCAGACTTGTGACTGGAAAAAAAACCCTGGGAATCAATCTCACCTTCACTGAGATCCCTTCACTGGCTACCAGTTAAAGACAGGATTGCTTTTAAAGCTCTCTGTCTAACGCATAGATGTGTCCATGGGAATGCCCCCCAATATCTATGCGATAAAATAAAAGCTCATAATTCCAATCGCATCTTGCGATCCACCAATCAGAACCTACTACAGATCCCAAAAGCCAACTACAAGTCCAAAGGAGAAAGAAGATTCGCCGTCCAAGGTCCCAGACTATGGAACGCTTTACCAGCCAGCATTCGGTTGGAGGCGAATCACTTAGCCTTCAGGAGAAAGATCAAGACTCATCTCTTTTGATATCAAAGGAGACAGGAACAACAAGCGCCCAGAGGCGATTCAGTTCGCATGTGCCGCGCTCTATAAGTTTTTCATTCATTCATTCATTCACTTGCCGACAGCCCCGGCTATTTGACGATGGCAGTATGGCACTCCTGCGCAAATCCTACCTGTCGTACTGCGCATTGGTGCATTGGCTGGTGGCCGTGATGGTCGCCGACCATGCGAGATTGCTTCTGAGAAGGACAGAACAGAGATCTGTCAATGTAAAATACAGATCTCCGTTCTGTCAGGGGAGTAGAGACAGATCGTCTGCTCCTAGTACTATGGAGCAGCGAACAGTCTCCTCCCCCAGTCAGTGCCTTCCCCCCACAGTTGGAAACACACTGGGGGAACACACTTAACTCCTTGATCGCCCACTAGTGTGAACCCTTTGCCTGCCAGAGATCAGTGGCTATTTTTAGCTTTGATCGCTGTATAAATGTCAATGGTCCCAAAATAGTGTCAACAGTGTCCGTTGTGTCCGCCGCAATTTAGCAGTCCCGATAAAAATTGCAGATCGCCGCCATTACTAGAAAAAAAACGAATTGTAATAAAAATGCCATAAATCTATCCCCTATTTTGTAGACGTTATAACTTTTGCCCAAACCTATATCTATATACGCTTATTGCGATTTTTTATCAAAAATATGTAGAAGAATACATATCGACCTACATTGAGGAAGAAATTGTTTATATATATATATATATATATATATATATATATATATATATATATATATAGGGCTGTGCAAATTAACTTTTAATTAATCGATTAATCTTAAATTTTTTTGATCGATCAAAATATTTTTGATCGATTAAAATTGTTTTGATTGGTACTCGCCTCTCCGCCGGCTTCTGGGCCTTCAGAGAGTTCCGTCGGAGATCCAGTAACGTCACAGACACCGGCGGGGCTTGCAGTGTCCATCTGAAGGGCTCCTTAGCTGTGCCTTCATATCTGCACGCCGGCGGGACCTTACTATCTGCCACACGCAAGGGCTGTTACACTTCCCTCTATCACTTCCTTCTATCAACCTTGGGATTCTACAGCCATCCACTGGGGGTTGTGATGGTTCCCTTCATGGGACAGCTACATGCCAACGGACTGATGTTAACCTCTCCTCATCCGGATTCAGCAGTGGTATCATTGTACACATTTTTATACCAGTATCATACTTGACTACATATTTTTATGACTGCTTTTGTTACCGTTTGGTATTACTCGCACCATTTTTACGGTTTATGTAGCTACATCGATTTTATCTCCAGTGCAATATTTATTTGGTTACCTACATGAAGACTATAAAAGTTTAATGCTATTCCCATCGAGCGCTGCCTTGTGTGTTTTTTTGTATCCTTCTATCTATTTTTCCAGTGGTTGGGAGCTGCACTGGGAATCAGCCGGCTAAGAGATCAGCTAAAAGTAGTTGGATCTGTATGTGCGTTATAATTAATCGAAATTAGTCGATTAATCGATTAAAATAAAAAACAATTAATCGAACACAAAAGTTTTGATCAGTAACAGCCCTAATATATATATATATATATATATATATATATATATATATATATTTATTTATTATAGCAAAAAGTAAAAGAAAATTGCTTTTTTTTTCAAAATGGTCTCTCTTATTTTGTTTATAGTACAAAAATTTAAAACCGCAGAGGTGATCAAATACCACCAAAAAAGAGCTCTATTTGTGGGGAAAAAAAGGACGTTTTGTTTGGGTACAGTGTTGCACGACCGCACAATTGACAGTTAAAGCGACGCAGTGCCGTATCGCAAAAAATGACCTGGTCAGGAACTGGGTAAAACCTTCTGGCGCTGAAGTGGTTAGGTGAACAAACTGAAGTCAGAAGCAGATTGGCTACTGTGCACAGCTGCACCAGATTTTGCACTCTCCAGTTTTTGTAAATCCACCCAAATTTTCTGTCCAGCTCCCTTAATTTTACAATCAAATGATGTTTGATGTGCCACACATGGAGTGAATTTTGGATAGTTCATTTTGAGCTGCTAAAATGTACTGCTTTCACAGTTCCAAAGAAGGGAACCTACCTGTAGGATTATGCAATCATAACTGAACGCAGAGTGAACTGGAACTGCAATTTTAACAAGATATAAGTAACAATTTGCCTTTGCAGGTAGATGTTACAAAGTTTCTTTCAATCCTTTTTTTTTTTTTTTTTGAATAATTTTAGTTTAGATTTACTGGCCATTTAGCGCCGCACACATAATTCATCCTTATTTCCCCTTCGAACCATGCGTTTAGTCTAAATTTAACACAGATAAAAAATGCATGATACATATCCTGACCTAGAAAATGCCTACAACTCCCTGAGAAGAAACATTCTCTCATATAAGTGTTTTTCTTCCTATTTAAACAGCCTATTCAGCATTTTATTCCCGGGCAGTGCATAGAGACACCTGTAGGTGCCCCTTGTCACAAGCTGATCAGAGATTTAATGATCTGTCATGTTTCGGTCAGCCGCCAGTAATGAAGAACAACTTATAGGCAGCACATTAGAAGGTCTTCACAAGCACCGCAATCAGAGTATCTGAGCTCTGTGATCAGTTATGTCTTTGATAATGTGAATTATGCAGAAAGACGGGAGGTGGGGGACAGAGCGTGCCACATTAACCGCTTTCTCATGCATGCTCCTAGATCCCAGAAGAACGCTAGAATACATTTGCCAGTACAATGAATAATTGTACTGAATGAAGAAACAGTTTTTTCCATTACTTATGTATCCAGGGAGGCCAGAATGTTCATCTTGTACAGGAGTGTGCAATCAGGCTGGCCTTGTTATCTATTAAATCATAAAGGGACTG
The DNA here is from genome assembly GCA_029574335.1 of Rana kukunoris. Classification (NCBI taxonomy): domain Eukaryota; kingdom Metazoa; phylum Chordata; class Amphibia; order Anura; family Ranidae; genus Rana; species Rana kukunoris. The sequence continues at coordinate 138,487,157 of CM056057.1, read as the reverse complement.
CAGAGAACATGCACACACATCTAGGCAATGCGACTCTACCTGACTCTTCTTTAGTTACTTTCTAATCCATACCACAAAGGATTCTGGGAACAAAGGACCTGGTGTGCTCAAAGTCTGACAGTGTGGCTGCTGTGGGTCCTAGGCTACACAATATGACAGGTGGGGTGGGTGTGATAAGGATCGGCAATCATTTGACCACTATCACAGTAGAGTGGTCATCTGATCAAAAGCCGATTCGTTCCCTCAAACTATGACTGGGTACAAAGTTACAGTGTACAGCCTAATCACTGGGAAAGAGGATACTGATGACATCATGTCACCCATTGTAAACAAATGAGTTATCTGTAAAAGGCAGAGAGAAAAGGCAGCTGAGGTGACAACCATTTCTCCTTCCATAGATAGGTGAGAAGAGTGAGTGTAGCCACCCAGGGATAGGAAGGGTTTTTCACCTAATTGCCAAGGGAAAGTAAAAGGGGAAGAGATTATAGAAAACAAGTGCAAAAAGTACATGTTAGGACTGAAAAGCTGCAATACATTACATTTTTGTTTTTGTGTTAAGAAATTTAGGTCTTTTATGCAATATAAGGCTTTATGTACACAGGACATTGTTTAACCTCTCCTGAACGAATTAACTTGACTGCTGGAATCCGACATCTAAAAACGTCCATTTAGCCACGTTTAGCGGCATTTTGCAGCATTTAAAAAAAATATATTTATTTATTCTTTGTTAAAATGAAAAATGTCTTTAATCACTTGCCGACCGTCGCACAACTATGTACGTCGACAACATGGCACGGGCAGGCAGATTACGTCCCTTTAAATTTGCCGCCAGGCGGGCGCACGTGCGTGCCGATGGGTGCCTCGTGAGTGCGGCCGTGGGTCCCAGGAATTCAATGTTCCCGGAAGGCCCTCTATTGCGGTCGGCAAGGGCAGAACAGGGGAATGCTTTTGTAAACAATTCTGCCTTATTCTGCCTAGTGACACTGTCACTGATGACCGTTCCCCGTGATCGGGAATGGTCATCAGTGACATGTCACGTGTAGCCACACCCCCTAACAGTAAGAAAAATTTACAAGCTGTTACAGGCGTTTGGCATTATAAATGCCTCTGAACATCGGTCCTGAACGCATTTTTTTGCGTTCCAAAAAATTATTTTAAACTCAACTGCCTATAAAGAACTATAAACGACCCTGTGTACATGTACTAATAACATAGAGGAGAGTTCAGGGGCAGCTTAAAAAAAAAATGCCCAACTGCTCCTAAATGTCAGTTTACCAGCAGCAGTGTACATGAGGCCTTACACCCAAAAGGAAACATTTATTTTATTGCAGCTTACCAGTTCTTAGGCCGCGTACACACGATCGATTTGGACCGATGAAACTGGCCTTAAGGCCTTATATACCCTTAAGGCCAGTTTCATCGGTCCAAACCGATCGTGTGTACGGCCCATCGGACCGTCATCCGTCGGACCAAAGTTTTAAAACTTGCTTTAAAATCAGACCGATGGACGCCTGACCATCGGGCCAAACCGATGGTTAGTGCGCAAAAGCATCGGTCCAAAAACCTGCGCATGCTCAGAATCAAGTCGATGCATGCTTGGAAGCATTGGACTATGTTTTTTCAGCACGTCGTTGTGTTCTACGTCACCGCGTTTTGACCCAATCGGATTTTGGACTGATGGTGTGTACGCACATCAGACCATCAGGCCACTTCAGTGGTGAACCGATGAAAACGGTCCATCGACCATTCTCATCGTGTTGGACCGATCGTGTGTACGCGGCCTTAGAGTAAGATTCTTTTTTTCAGGATTTATATCTTCTATTTTCATTTGGTCATCCAGCCAGATAGTCTATTATTTTTCAAAAGAACAAGCTCTCTTTCAGATTGTATCAATTATAGGTTGAGAGAAACCATTTAATATTTTAAAACTTTTATTCAATGATGTAAAACCTTTATCTCAAAAGAAAAAACTACTTAGTAACTGCTTATAAAAGATTAGCTTGAGTTTGGCTTCAATTTGCTAGTGTATTTAAATTTGTTAGTACATCTAACACTGCCTTCCCCCAGAGTGACAATACTACTGTCTAAATGTGCCCCCCGTCTTCATTCATCCAGAGTGGAGGCACTCTAACATGGGGGTTGTGTAACTGGCCAGACTAGTGAAAACAAACAGAAGAAAAAGCACATAAAAAAGAAAAAAAATGGCGCCACCACATCCAATAATTGGTAAGCTGCAATGTATTACATTTTTGGTTTTGGGTTTATTACCGCTTTAAATCGTACTCATATATACCCTGAAACCCTCTGTGAATCAGAAGGTGGTTGGAAAGGAACTATATTAAACAGCAACTGCTTGTAAAAACCTGCAAGATGAAAAGAAATATCTATATTTCAGGGACGAAGCCTTGTAGGTCACAATATGAATGCAGCCAATGGAGTAAACGAAAGGCCACATTTCACTTTAACACTAGGCGACTTCCTAACAGCATGATATTAACCCTACATACCTATATACAGATGACATTCAGTAAATCACAAAGCTTTTACTAGCAGACAATATTCTGAGCAGTGAGTCATGTGATTCCCCCCCCCCCCCAGTGGACACATTTCCTCCATTTTAGCTATACTTGCAGCTGATTTGCAGCAGTGCGGAGTGACTGCGAAACCCATAATCCTGATATCACCTCCATCAAGTTATCATTTAATGTGATGCTATCATTCTTGATATGACAGTTGCTACGTTACTCCGGAAGCAAGTAGAACACAGCGATGCAAGATCAGCATTGCTGTAAGTCTCTATTAGCATTTACGGCCCGGGCAAGTTGTCCATCTTTCAGAATTGTGTGTTGTGAGTATATAAGTCTTAATGCACTGACTGCTTTATAAGCACAAACCAGCAGCATAATATCATTATACGGCGCAGGATGTGTGCTCGGGGACGGGGCTTTCAGTAGACTGATATTGGATTTTATTTTAAACTTTATTTACAGTCATTTGGTTTTTTTATTGCTTGAAAGAGTACGGCTCTTAGTGCATTTTCCCTGTGTTAGCAATCCCAGCCATCACGCTAAGCACAGGAAAAGGAATAGCTGCAGACTCCAGGCTCTTCCCTTAAAGGGATTGTAAAGGAAAAAAAAAATGTTCCTTAAATAGATTCCTTTACCTTAGTGCAGTCCTCCTTCACTTACCTCATCCTTTGATTTTGCTTTTAAATGTCCTTATTTCTTCTGAGAAATGCTCACTTCCTGTTCTTCTGTCTGTACCTCCGCACCGTAATGCGAGGCTTTCTCCCTGGTGTGGAGAAAGCCTCTTGAGGGGGGAGGAGCGAGCAGGCAAGTCAGGACACTCTCTACTTTGCAGATAGAGAAAGGAGCTGTGTGTTAGTGGACGTCCTGATTCTCCTTCTCGCCCCCTTAAGAGGCTTTATCCACACCAGGGAGAAAGCATTGTATTACTGTGTGTAGTTACAGAACAAGAAGTGAGGATTTCTCAGAAGAAATAAGGACATTTAAAAGCAAAATGGAAGGATGAGGTAAGTGAAAGAGGACTGCACTAAGGTAAAGGAAGCTATTTAGGGAAAAACATTTTTCCTTTACAACCCCTTTAATATTACATATTTAAGACAAGCATTATAGAAATATTATATAACTACCTGAAATTGTCTTTATATCAGCCTTCTTTATTCAGAACATATATTGCAACAAAAGGTAGGTAGTAGGATTTTAAATACCCCTCCAGTGATCACACAAGTACACTTATGTAAGAAAAAATATGTACATATTTAAAAACCTACTACTTGCCCTTTGTTTCGATATATTTACCATAGGGATGATACCCTTCACTGGCACATCTTTTCAGTTGATCACCTCACCTATATATACCCAACAAACAGAACAGCAGCACCTGGACCTGGGAAATAGGAAGGGGGGAAGAGGGCAGCACATTAAGCCAATCAAAGCTCTATTGCAGTGCACAGTACTGTCGGTCTATCAATGGGAACATACTTGCAGGAGAACAGAGCACAGGGATGATCTTGTCGGTGTGTTGCTTCTCCTTTATTGCCTAACAGTTGGCAGCAACAAAGACATAGGTAAGTGGGCAGTCAGGGGGGGGTCTGATCTCCCCCAGAGCAGAGTTATGTTTGAGGAAAAACAGGAAGCTTTGCTATCATCTGTAATTGTCAATGGATGGGAACAAGTGTCTGTAAAAGTTTTGTTTCAGCCGCTTATGCTGTCTGGATCATGCTGTTGCTGCTCCACCCTCCTCTCTCCAGTCTGCTTTCATTTATTTGTATATAAAATAATCCTTGTGCTAAAAAGGAAAAGATACAAAACAGACTGCTGCATTTTTGAATTTCCTGAATACTGGAAAGAGCACAAATAAGAAAATAATACCAATTAATACATGTGAGTGTTATAAAACACCATATAACTGAATATAATAGTCAAGTGAACAGTGAGAAAATTAATCCCACATATAACTACGTGAATGTATCCATTAACAAACACAATAAACATAATAAATTAAAACACACAAATAAGTTGAAGTCTGTGAAAACTGGTGAAATAAGTTAAACTTGAAGCACCCATGCAGAAAATGTCTCTAATCAATTTCTCCATATATTAAAGTTCTCTTGTAATTAAAGCAGCCTTGTGAGATCCACCACCAGACTGAGAAAAATGCCTGCCTACCAGATCTCCATGACCCCCCCACTACAGAGGATCAGAAGAGACTTTGAACTAGACAGCCCATTTTGATCCAGCCAAATCCAAGTATTAATGCCATGCCAAAAAAAACATATAGCTTCCATAGTGTAAAACAGTATATACATTTATTGAGAAGAAAGTAGAAACACACTTACAATAAAACGATAAAGTTGCAGCCTTAAACCTGCGGTGCCGGCTGGACACACACAGGCAAACCCGTTCCTGCTGGTAGGTAGGTGAGATGGGGGGTGACGTCAAAGCGCAAAACTAGAACTAACTAAGTGGTGTAATCTTCCTGGATATATAGGCCCGGATTTACATACATTGGCGCATATTTATGCCGCCGTATCGTATCTTCTTTACGCTACGCCGGCTCTGTGCAGAGAGGCAAGCATGAAATTCACAAAGCCATACTCCCAACGTTGCACCAGCGTGGCGTATATTTCGTCAGCGTAAGCCAGCGTAGGTGAAAGTGGGCGTAAGCCATGCTAATGAGGCGTGACCCCATGCAAATGATGGGCCGAGTGCCAGACAAGTACTTAAGCGAACTGCGCATGCGCAGTCCCGTTGACGTATCCTAGCTCACAATCACGTCGAAACAACTGCCTAAGATACGTCGAATCACCGCCTACGTCGTGAACATAACCTACGCCCAGCCCTATTCACGTACAACGTAAACTACATAAAATTCAACGGCATTCGTTCCCTGGTCCATACCTTTGCATGAGTTGCGCCTCCTATATGGGGAATAACTTTACACTGGACGTACGACTTACGCAAACCACGTATATCATGCATATTTGAATTGAAAATCAATGGGCGCGCCACATGCCTCCAGCATAAATATGCGGCCACTATACGCCGGCGTAGGAAAGTTACGTCGGGCGGCTGAAGCCTAATTTTCGACATATCTTGGTTTGTGGGTCGGCGCATAGATACGATGGCGCACATTTGTACTTACGTCGGCGTATCTGGAGATACAACGACGTAAGTGCTTTGTGAATCTGGGCCATAGTGTTGCTGGGATCTGCAAAACACAATAGTGCCTAAACTAGGGTGACCAGATATCCCTGGTTTCAGGGGTCAGTGCCCGGATTGAGGACACTGTCCCCGGACCAAGTCTCTCCCCGGTTTTGTCCCCAGATTGGATTTGAACAGGGGCCTGGGCAATTTCAAAGACAGTCTGTGCAGAATAAAAAAAAAAATCTGAATTACACCCCCCGCTCCGCCGCACCTACTAGCTTAGGGGGTGTATTTTTTCCCATTATCTGTGCCCCGTTTTGATGATCATGTGCTGGTCAGAATGGAGTGAATTTTTCTTCAGTTTCGGTGCATGCCCATTTAACTCCGCTGACATGTTTTTCTGCCTTGGCTCACGTCCCAGCCAGCCGCCTGCCCGTTTATCTCCTTGCCTTCCCTGGCGGAGTGTTCTTCCTCTGCTCCCCAACAAGTAGTAGCCAGGGCCCGGAGAGTAAGACTTGACAGGCTGTGAGGGGGGCGGTGACAGGCAGAGAGTCGCTAATTGCTGCCATTACTAGTGCCCCTCCGGGGGTGAGAGCTACACTAGAAAAAAATAATAATAATATGTCCCATGATTTAATTTTTAAAATTTGGTCACCTTAGTCTAAACAGAATCACAAATATTTATCAGGTAAGAAAATTGGCATATATGTTTTTCAACAGTTTAGTTACATGTTTGAGCAGAGCTATGCTATAATACTGCAAATGTGAAATAAAAGGCAACATTTTATGTTTAGGGTTTTAAAGGCACGCAGGGGCCTCTACCTCTCTCTTTGTTGGTTTACACACACTATCTTTGTGACAGATTCAATTAATTTCCAACTACCAAATGGGCCTAATAAAAAAGTTTCTCTTGTTTCAGTTGGAAAGCTATTCATTTGACCAACTACTAAAACTTTTTCAATCTTTGAAGTTAACCAGAACTTCTCCACATGGTACCAAAGCTGCCAACATAACAAAAATGTATAATCCCCTACCTACTCTAAGGCTGGCCATACAGGGTTCAAATCTCAGGCCGTCCATCAGGAACCAGCTGAAATTCGAACCGTTAATGGGCAGGCTGATTGTACTAAGTCGATCGATCAATCAACTTTTTTTTTTTCTATTGCAAAGCCTGTGGTGTGCAAAACACAACCCAAAAACTTCACCCGGTGCAGGAAAAATCTGCACACACATAAAGATTTGCAACAAAAAACTGTGACGGGTGCAACGTCAATTGGTCCTCCGAAAAGGACCCAGCTCTGATCCCCCGGGGCGTTAGGCTCCTGGCAGGGAAAAGAGTGATCTTTGATCCATGCAGCCAAAGCCACATGGACCCAACTGGCCCGAGCATCCGAAGCCATAAGGAGCCAACATCCTCGGAGGGACTGCCGAGACAGAACCCTCCTCAGTGAGGCTCCCCCCAAGGGGGACACCATGAGAGCAGACAAACTAAGCCAGAAGGCCATGTCCACCCACTCCCAAGACTTTCAGAGCAGGCCCGAGGACCAGCACCCTACTCATCACACTAAAAGTGTTGTACACCAACCAAAAAAAAAAAAGACAAGAACGTGACAGACAGGGGGTAAAATAAAAAAGAAAGTGGGAGAAAAGGAAGGTGGGAATGGTGAGTGGAAAGTGGCCACCGTGCAATACGACAAAAATTCCTCTGGTCCTAGCCAAAAGGCTCAGCCCTAGAGGAAGGTGTTAAAAAGGTGTGTGTGGAGATTAGTGACCTAGGTGCCACACGTTGAGTGCCCCTCAAACAGTGCAATGTATGGCACCCCTGGACCCCTGCCGATCGATCAATCAACTTGGGTACAACCAGTCTGCCATATTCTTTTGTGATCATCCCTGTCTTCTCCCGGCACGGACGGCTTCCCCAATCGGCACCTGGCCCCCCTACTGGGAGCAGACAATTGCTTGGCAGGAGGGATTCCCCTGTCAGCACTGTCTGTGTTGATGGGGTAATCATGCAAATTTCTTTCCTGCAATTCATGCCTGCAGTAAAGAAACTCACACCATGTATGGGCTGCCTAAGAAGGGGGACCTTCCAGTCAAATCAGCTGGGCCTATCTATCAAAAGTATGTGCTGGCCAGTTAAAATTGAGGGATCGTGAGGGGTAACTAGTATGATTACTCCAGATGGGGCCTATCCAGCATTTGAAGTGAGCATATTATTTACCCTTTAGGATAACTCCAATTTTGTCAGTCCAGTATACTGTTTACTCAACAGTACTAGGCCTTGACGAACAGGGACTGTTTAAAAACCAAAAATGTGTTGGCTGTTTATAATATGAGAGTCATATTAAAATAAATCTGGGCATTATAAGCTTTCTGCTTTTGGCACCTACACAGCAATACAAAACCTGAAAGAGGATCTAGTAATTTCCTACTCTGCCCAAAGCTAAAAATGTTTTGTTTGGAGCTGAACTTTTCCTTTACCATTAGTTCCTTCAGTTGCTGTTGACTTTATTCTGATTCTTTAACACAATTTCCAATTGCAGAAAGAGTATTTTGGAGCATTGCTCGCCTGTGCATTACACAGCATTCAGTAAATCAGGCATCTACTACTTCAAACCTCAGCAAAGTGTAATGGAAGAAAGTATTACACATACTGATCAGCATTGAGTGGATCCTCCGTCTCTTTTGTTGCGCTGTATTTTACTTGATTTGATTTTTAACTCGGCAGCACTCTGCATTTTTACCGATGAATAATTTAGACCTTTTCAACAAACCTGAGAAAGAAATATATATAGGTTTGTGTCTATAGAATATAATAGCACTTGCAAACCCGGTCTGAAGTAAGGTGGAATAAATCACACATACCTGTTGTTTTTTGTTTTTTTTTGTGAGATGAAAATGTGTCTCAGCACCTCAGAAAAGGCAATTACTCGGAATTCACCTGCTGTTTTCGCTCCGTTATTAATTCCTATGTTGCATCTTTATGCAAAACCTCAACGATTTGTATCCAGCTGCAATATGTCGTCTGTGTTATTGTCCAGGTTACTTTGCATTTTGGAGTTTATTACACTGGCAGAAACGTGTCCTCCGGTCGTTTAATCACAATACAGTCTGTGAGAAAGGGAAAAAAGAGAATTGCAGCTTTGATGAAATAGAAGAAAAAATACCAATATATATTTATCACTGAGATGAAGAAATGCAAACCAGTGCTTATTTCAAGATTAAACCTTAAATCCAGCCAATATATTTTAGTTTGTATAAAATAGAGGAGTGTTAACATTTTTGTCACGGATTTATGTCTGCCTGTAACTGATTTCCCTTCACTTTCAGTTCCTGTGACACCATGATAAGCAATAGGTGATGCAATAATCACTAACCCTTGTTCACACCTATGCACTTTTTGGTGCGTTTTGCAATTTGCAGAAACGTACCACCATAATTTTTTCCCTACAGCAGATTGAATTTTGCGTGTAATAGACTTTTCTGTGTTTTTTTCCCCCTTTTAAAAAACGCTATATATATTGACAAGCACACATAGAGGAGTTATGAATCTGAATTTTTGATAATTATCAGTATCCTTCTTAAATATCGTTGGACCTTATATACCTATACAATTGGATCCATGCCTTAATGCCTGTGTTTGGGTATCTGTTGAATTACTGTTGAGGAGTGGGTGTTGCAATGATTTTATTATTATGTGGGGTTTTAATATTATTGTAATAAAGATGATTTTGCTTATATACATACTCCCTCATGTTGTGCCCAAAAAGTCAGCAATTTTTTGAGGAAGTTCACTTTCTCAATCTTTTTTTCTAATATTTGGACATTGACAAAGTGGGGGTCCTCCTTTCCTAATGTATATAGCTGGTTGCTAAGGAGCGGGCTGGGAAGACAGCCGCCATGTCCTTAACAACCAATGAGTCCTCAGCTGTCAGCGGGGTTCCCCGCTGACAGCTGAATGTAAAAAAAGCTTTGCCAGCTACACAAATTTGTGAAAAAAATGGTGTGGGGTCCCCCCAAATCCATAACAGGCCCTTCAGGGGCCCTGCCCTCTCCCCCTACCCCAAAGCATCTTGTCTCCATGTTGATGGGAACAAGAGCCTCTTCGGGCAGGGGGCTTATCAAAATCTGGAAGCCCCCTTTAACAAGCAGGACCCCAGGTCCTGGCCCCCCACACGTGGATGAGTATGGGGTACATTGTACCCCTACTCATTCACCAAAAGAAAAACGGTCACATAGGAAAGAAAACACAAACACAGTTGTTGTCAATTCCTTCATTAAAAATCAAAATAGAACTTCCCCCGATGCAAATCCATCATCAATCACGCCGCCCGCCGCACCATCAAACCCCCCCAAAAAAGCGAAACGAGCTCCACACCTGAGCGGGCAGTCGGCAGTTAGCTTTCGACGAATGCACCGGTTAGTGATGGCCCCACCCCTTACCTTTTTAGGAACTGTCAGATGAAGGCAGGCAGTCAGTGGTTAGCCTTCGATTAGCCTTTGACGCATGCAGAGCTCTTTTTCTTCGGCAGCTGACAGCCGATGACTCATCCGTTGTTAAGAATGCGGCGGCCGGCTTCCCAGCCCGCTTCTTAGAAACCAACTATATAAATTTTTTTAAAAGGTAAAGAAATGCAAAACGCATTAAAAAACACAATAAAAGCAACACTTGCATTTCTGGTACAATTCTATTGAAATCAGTTACACGCAAAATGCAATCTGCCGTGGAAAAAAAGTCCCTGCACCTTTCCAAAAACGCATCGGCTGAAAAGCACATGGATGTGAACATGTACCATAGAAAACCATGTTTAATGGATTGTAGTGGGTTTCTGCAAAATGGAAAATGCACAAAAAAGTGCATAGGTGTGAACGTAGAATAAGACATGAAGGCTTTGGACAAATATTGTATCAGGTTTTAACCCTTCCTCATATGATTATGTTCACATCCTTGTAGTGACAAAAAGCGATGCAGAATCTTCCCAACAGTGCACGGGCGCTACCCCCCCCCCCCCCAAGCTTCTCACAAAAAAAGTGGTCACTTTAAGAGTGTCCAGGCGACAGACCCACAGCAGTCTATGGGAAGCTTTCGACTTTTGACTCATTAACATAACACAAGAAGTGGAGCTTTAATAAAATGGTGTCATAATTTAAGCGTGCCTAGGATAGCACATTACCTAAGTTTAATCCTGGCAGTGAGCTGCAAAGAGGAATGACAGAATGGATTGAAGTGCACTGTACCTGTACAGGGATGTCCATGTAGAATTTAATGACTGGATAAAAAGAAAAAAAAACTCTGATACTAAATAATAGGAGAAATCTTTTACCCAGGCAAGGAGAGAAGAGCCAGATCACGAGAACTTCACCACAAAGTTCAAAAATTGATTCAGACTTCAAGAAGTGCGAATAGGAAATCACAGGATGAATAATTCATAACCCACAGCAAATTATCCTAATAGCATTTCCCTTCATTTCTATTCATTTATTATTACGGAAAGATTCCGGCCGAATGATCAGCCCATGAAAGGCAGATTTCATTATCACCAAACACATAGCGGAGAGGCGACCAGCAGTATGGAACTCACCACAGTCTCCAGGTATTTACACATGTAGCAGATAATAAGTGCTGGCCATTAGCCATCTAAATAAACAGCGCAAACATTCAGCAGAGGGGCAGGGCTTGTGGATGTGTCTGAAAGAACAAGGGTTAAAATGGTTGACCTGTATGCTGGCAACATTTTACAAGAATGCAAATTCCCCAATCTGTGCACTGGTAGCAGCTGAAAAAATCATTTGCACTTAAATATCCCATTGCTGCTACCAGATGTCAAAAGATCACGCCCGCAGTGACTTATTAACCAGGGTGAATTCATTCTGTTTGAGGGGAGAACTTCCTTAGAGGAGGCAGAACAAGGCTGTAAAACAGTTAGCACAGCCTTCAGCATCGCCAGAGAGACTACCAAAATCTGACTTGCCGTGCACAGACAGATGCAAATCTTGTATACAATATGGAGCACTCTAATAGTGTAACGTTACGCCAGATATGATTAGAGAATTAGGATCTCAACTACGGAGACTTCTCAGTTTCGGACCCAGGTTTCACTCTCTTTTGTGCAGAGAGTTTGGGATCCTAGCATCACAGTCTCAAACAAGAAACATGGCGCATATTCCTTCATAGGCGCCAGTGAAAACTCAAACAAATATAAATATAAAGTCCAGGTAGAACTGATACTATAGTTCAGGCTCACTAGGGTAATACCCTGGGGAGTGAGGTTGCACGAATACTGGATACAAATACAAACTCTAATAGCAGGGTAAATAGTATTAGCGCCGTATGCCTCAAGAGTAATGGACTGTTCGCAGTGCAGCAGCGTTGAGGGAATGGCGTGAAAGCAGCGTTCCACTAATACTTGGAAACTACAGACCGGCTCTAGTTAAATGCAAAGGCAGCCGAGCATGCGTGGCATGTAATAAAACTTAACGCCCAAGTCCTCAAAGTAATAGGCAGTATATGTGCACACAGTAACATTTGAGAAGGAGGTACATAGGCATGAAAGACTTCCGTTTATACTTGGTGACTTTAGAATGTAGAAATCATGGCAGGATCCTTATTAGAAGTACCAAACATAGAGAGACTATGGCTGCAGTAATTCCTGGTATAGTTAGCATACATAACTTAGCAGGCAGGGCAGTTCACAGGATAGCAATGCACAACAACATCAGGGTACTTGTGATACTGAAGTGAACGATGCAGGCATGAGCGTTCACAGAATAGCAATGCATAACAACATCAGGGTACTTGCGATACTGAAGTGAACGATGCAGGCATAAGGTCAGGCTCCAAGGGTCCAGACAGGTAAGGCTGGTGAAGCAGGCAGTGGAGTCTCCTGATCCAGGTTAGAAAGCTGAAGTTCAGAGCAGGTACGTCTGGATACCCAACCGACAGAGGCGTTGTGTCAGCCAAAATAAAGGAACACTTCCTGGTTAGTGCTAGCAGCTTCAATAGGCCGCCCAGCAGCTTAACAGGAAGTCACAGGCTAATCAGAAAGAAGGAAGTAACTATAGTTGAACTTCAAGTGAGAGACTTTTCAGGAAGAAGGTTTGGGAAGGAAGTAACGGATAAGAGTTGACTGAGAAAGAAGCACAATTGTATTTAGTGCAAAGTTGTTCGTGAGACGTTACAAATAGCTGAGTAGAAGCTGGGTGACTCCCACATGCTTTCCATACTCCCCAAGCTATCTTGTGAGCTGGAATCCTTTCCCAGTAATTTTTCTCACTGCCCCATGCACAGAAGACATATGATACAGGGCACACCAGTAGGTCACACTTGCCACTTGCTATTGTGTGTAGTACCGCCACACTAACATCCATTCTTTATATACAAAATCTTGGTTTGACTTAAACGCCCCTCATATACTAACATTGTAACAACTGCATGTCATTAGTTGTAAGAACAGCATTCCTATTTTTTTTATTTTATTCTGCTGTTAACTGCTGCTGTACTAAATTCCACATCTTCAGCAGTCTCACTGTACAGAACCTTTTCTTATGTAATTGAAAATATTATGACTGATCAGGGTTAAAGCGTATTTCTAGAAAAAAAAATAACCCTGGGCTCAGATAAAAAACACTAAGCTGCCAGCACCGGGATCTGTGATGCCAAATCCTAATCAATTATAGCTCAAATGTGCAGCTCTATAAAACATCATAAATATTTCATCAAATAAAATTGTGTTGCGCTATGAATATACTCATACAAAAATGCATTAAATAATCAAAAGCATGTATTGCTCATACACTGATGAGAATAAAGTGCTATAAGTGCAAAAAAGAAAATTCATTCATACAGTATATACATATATACATGTAAAGCTGTAAAAATGTGCATTTAAGTCTAATATGATTTTTTAGGCATGTGTGCAAAAAAAAAAAATGCAAACACGGCAGAGAAGGGTTAAAAGGGGACGTACCTTATTTTGGAGAGGTTTCCTTTTTCTGAATGAATGGAAAGAGAGGCCTGGAGTAAAGGAGAGAAAAGACATGGATGGAGGGGTTAAAGGGGTTTGGGTCAGGTAGGGGTTTCTGCCTAGGCTGACAGGAAATACTAGTGGTGGGAATCATTTTGGTGTCTAGGACAGGAAGAGGTGGAGCTACAGGGAGTAGCCAAGCCAGGGGTCCTAGGAGGTGTTCAGCCGGGGGGAAACTACATTGGAAACAATTTACTTCTGGATGTGCTTGGAGGCTGTGGCCTCTGGAGCACATGAATCCCTGTGCCAGTGCCACTTTGAGAGCCCCTCCAGCGGTGCCTCAACGGGCCCTCTGTGTACGATGCCAAAAGCATCTTAGCTACGGTTCTGGTACAGCTTGGGGGAACTCCTCTGCCACATCTCAGTGGGACCTGTATTGGCGCTTCCGTGCAGGGCTTCTCCTCTTTGGGAGCTCGGTGCAAGTGTCCGGGGGTCTGTCTGGGGTAGGCCTGGGGTTATGGTGTGGCTGCTGTCCCTTGATGTGCCCTATGCACATGTGCTTTGCTTTTCCAGTGCACAGGGGATCCAGGGACCTATCTGGTGGGGACAGAGCCCAGCTGGTTACTGTCAGCAGCGGGTCTGGGCTTTAACTAATGGTGGCAGGGGATGACATCAGAGGTGGCCGGCCTGGAATGACGGGCCAGACCCTACACAATCCTGCGGTCCAGGGCGCACCTCTCTTCAACTCAGAGGGTGAGAGGAGCTTGAGTACTCTGGACAAGTGCGGGCAGAGGTGGAGATGTCAGCATCAGCTGAGGATGGGGGGATCCTGGACAGCCTGGTGAGTATCTATTCTTTGCTTTCTTCTTCTCCTGTGGTAGTTTTTTGGCACGGTCATGGCTTCTGCTTGGCTGCTTGGGGCACAGACAGGCGCAAATTGTTAATGGGCCTTAGTTGGCTTTAGCTCGTGGCTTATGTCCTCTGTGGGGGCTGGTGGCCCCACTGCTGCTTAGGTTCCTCTGGGTTGGTAGCTGCAGATGTGCATTTTTGCCATTGTGGTTGTTTCTGCCACAGCAGTGGCTGCAGTCTATTTATGGGGGACACAGATGGGGGGAAAAACGTTGGCGGTTAGGGTGCCACATGCAGGGTATATAGTGTTTTCGGGGCCCATTAACACCCCTGGAGTTGGTGGTTCAAAGAAAAATTGGAGCAGAGACGATGCAACAAATGTTTTCATTGTGAAGGTGGGGGACTGGCTTGGTAGTGCTTTCATGAGAAATTCCACCAATGCAAGGCCGGGATCCAATACTTTGAGACCAACGGTGTATTGCTGGGTGTGTAATGAGGGAATATATCTGTTTGAATCAAGGTGTTAATTTAAGCAGTGGAGCTCTGTCTGTGGTTGTTTTCACTTTTTTTGTTCTGTATGTTAGTGAATCTCAAGGATGAATGTTGGATTAGGGTCAGTGTCTTGTACTTTAATGCCGCGTACACACGGTCGTTTTTTGTGATGAAATAAAACAAAGTTTTTCTAACTTTATCATAAAAAACGACGTTGCCTACACACCATTGTTTTCTGAAAATGCTCTAGCAAAGCGCGGTTACGTACAACACGTACAACGGCACTCTGTTCCATTCAAGCTCCCGCCTCATAACTTACTTCTGAGCATGCACGGGTTTAAAACGTCATTTAGCCCACACACGATCATTTTTTATGACACAAAAAACTACATTTTGAAAAACGACATAAAAAATTGAAGCATGGTCGAATTTTTTTTGTCGTTTTTCAGAAGACGGAAAACGTTGTTTTAGCCCACACACGATCATTTTAAAAGAAGTTTTTTAAAATGTTGTTTTATTTCATCACAAAAAACGACCGTGTGTACGCGGCATAAGGCTTTAAGGACTTTAAGGTTTAAGGCGCATAGTGGTTCTCCCACCATTGGATACTCCTTTGTGGGTCATCCTCAAAGGGTAACCTAACACCTTATGGCTTATACGCCCCATGTCTTCTCCCAGGGATGGGTCAGAAAAAATTCATCTTGACAGAATGTGTTGCGTTTGAGTCCTGCATTTACAATCAAGGGCAAACGCACTGCTATTGACTTTTTGGTTGCTGCCTATGCATACTGACAGTCTCTCTTTTGATTTGGAGGACAATGGCTGGGTAATTTCCTGCCCAGGGGGTGTTCCCTTTCATGTGCATGGTTTGCAACTTTTTTCCTGCACTGGGCGGCGGGGGTGTCTGGTATTGTTTCTGCCATACACTGCTTGGCTGATTTCTTGCAGGGGGCCTTTTGAGCTGGTGCCAGCGTGACAGCATAGTCAGTTGCGATTTCAGCAGCTGCAGTCGCTTATAAAATATCTTTAGCCGCGTGGTGACACCTATTGACAGTGTTTTGCCAAGCTTAGTTTTAGGCTTTATGTCGCCACAGGTTCTCCAGGTTGCCTGTGCAGCGCAGCTCCTTGGCCGTCGGAATGGTGGGTAGTTGGGTTTACTGGGAATTTGTGTCTTTTGTTTAGTTTAATATGGTTCTCTGTTGCATTGTGGGGTCTTTCATTTAGCAATAAAAGGTTTGTTTTCACAGTGACAACTTGGGGATGGTTATGGAACCAAACGTCATGCCTGTGGTGGGGCATGTAGCAGCCCGGGCACTTGGAGTTGGTTTGGTCTTGTTAGCATTTGAATTATTTTGTTTATGGGGTCCTTTGTGCTTGTTTGTATTAACTCCCTGGTTGCTGCTCTTTCTCGGTTTCAGTGGGACAGGTTTCGCTCACTGGCACAGTGAGTGGTGTACTTGTGAGTGTCTTGTCGGTACTGGCTGTGTAGGGTTGCGGTACCCCTGACTTCTGATCTAATTATAGTTGAATATTCCTCTTCAGCTTTTTCATACTATTGTGGTGTGACTGTTTTTATGGTTATTAACTTTCTGGTTTGATGCCTACTTAAACCATTGAGGCTCCAGTAAAACTGTTATTTACCTGTTTTGTATACAGTTTGTTGCTAAAAGGCTGCTATGGCCATTTAACTCCAACTTGTTGTCATGTGGTTATTTATGAGGGATGAAGGGAGTTATGGTCTGAGAAGAATTGAGACAAATCATCTTTAATACCCTAGTCAAGCATTCTCTAATTGGATGATGTGGAAAGGCATGGCAGTGACATCATACTCCTCATCTCCTCACCTCGACCAATCAGAGAATGCTTTGCATTCATTAAGAAAATGAAAAGCATTCTCCAAATGGTACTCGTGTCAAGCAGCTGATCTTCTGTGCTCAAAATACAACAGGACAGCTTAACATAGGACACAGAAGCAGCAAATGCGATGGACCAATGTAACTATGTATAAAATATCTATACTTGGAGTTTGTCTTTAAAGGGGTTGTAAAGGTTAGTTTTTTTTATTCTAAATAGGTTCCTTTAAGCTTGTGCATTGTTGGTTCACGTACCTTTTCCTTTGATTTCCTTTCTAAATGTTTTTTTTCTTTGTCTGAATTTCTCTCTCCTGTTCCTCCTCAGTAAGCTTGCCCCCATCATCCGAGCCATTCTGGCTGGGGGGTTAGTCAGCATGCTTGCCCCCTTCCTTGGGACTACATCCCTGCGGGGAGACGTTGTGGTAAGCGTGTTTAACCCCCCTGGCGGTATTCCCGAGTCTGGCTCGTAGTGGAATTTCAGCACCAAAAGCGGTAACCCCGAGCCAGACTCGGGATCGCCTCGCAGCAGCCACAAGCATGGTTTACTTACCTTGTCCCTGGATCCTGTGATGCCGCCGCGCTGTGTGATCGAGCGGTGTCTCCTCGCTCGATTCACGTGTCCCTGTGTGCCGCCGAGCTCCGTTCCCTGCAACGTTACGACGCACGGGGCGGAGAACGGCGCCAAATTCAAAAAAGTTAATAAACCGAATACATACAGTATACTGTGATCTTACAGATTACAGTACTGTATGTAAAAAATACACACCACCTTTGTCCCCAGGGGTCTGCCCAGTGTCCTGAATGCACTTTTATATAATAAAAACTGTTCTTTCTGCCTGCAAACTGTAGATTGTCAATAGCAACTCAAAAGTGTCCCTTTATGTCGAAAGTGATTTTAGACCAGCTAGAAAACAGCGATAAAAAATTATAATCACTTGCAGAATTGAGCGACAGCGGTTTGTGGGGAAATTCGTCATAAAAAAATAAAAGTAATGACAGCGACAATTCTGCAACTGAGCAAATTTCAGTGATTTTGAGTTGATTACATTATTGAATAATTTTTATTATCATTTGTTATAATTATTTATTATATTATACATTATGATTTTGTTTTTCAAACTTTTTCATACCCGAGATGTCTACTAAACTCGGACAGATTTAAGTGAGTTATTCCTAAGAATAACAGGCCTACAATGTAAAATTACAATTTTTTTTGCAAAATAATGGTACCGCTTTCAGCACCTAAAATCTGAAATAATCATACCATTTGTTTGAAAGAAATTTGACATCTTCACCGTGTTATTCCTTACTCATTTATGATAGACATTTCGACCTTATTTGTTTCACTGGTGGACTCATTATTACTATTTTTTTTATTTACAAACTTTTATTGTAATAATAATGAATGGTTGCAAAAATATAATGAAAATGTAATCAATAATAGAAAGTCAGTAGAATTGTACATAGTATATCATTCAGTCAAAGTAATTATTGTTATACTATAGTAAAGATAATAATAAACAGGTAGCAGTATTTAAATGTATTGTAATTTAGTAATATCTCATTTGGTATGGGTAGTGATGGTTAAGAAAAGGGGAAGGGAGAGGAGAAGAATATTGAGTATGATGGTATGTTCCAATTCGACCAATTAGAGTTATAAATATGGAGGTTGTCATTTAAGGTATGATATATTCTCTCAGAAATGTTATAAACCTCCATTCTCTCCAATACTTGTGACCAAAGGATAGTATTAGATTTCCAATTAAGGGCTATCATCCATTGGATCGAGCTGCATAGGGAATGGAATAATCTCATGTGTGAAGTTGGTATATCTGCAATTGTTGCATACAAAAGACAGATTTGTGGGGTAAGAAAGATTTTATGACCATAGGATGACTCAAATCTAGATGTTGCCGCACTCCATATTTGGTCTAGAAAAGGGCAGCTCCAAAATGTATGTAATAATGTGCCTTGTTCTGAGCAACCTCTAAAACAATTGGGAGATATTAAGGGGTAAAACTGAGTGTAATTTGGAGGGTGTGAGGTACCACCTAGAAAAGAGTTTTACTGGAGTATCTCTAAATGAGATAGCTCTATTACATTTTAGATTTTTCCTGTAAATTAAGGTTGCTAAGGTAGTGATATAGTCTGGAAATCATTCCTTTGTCTCTGGAGGATGTTAGACAAATTCTTTCAAATAAAGTATTAGTAGAGTGTGAGGAAAGTGAAAAATATTGTGAGTAGAAGGATTTAATTAGTTGGTAGTTCATGTTTTCTGTGGGGGGGAAGTTATATTCTTCCTGTATAGTATTAAAGCAGTGGTTCTCAACCTTCTAGTGCCGTGACCCCTTGATAAAATTTCCCAAGTTGTGGGGTCCCCTAACAGTAAAATTATTTTGTAGCGTGGGTTGTCGGCACCCAAGGCAAGACAAGTAATTTGTGCCTCTAACCCATGGACATTTACCGCTCCCTGAGTCCCTTCCACTCATACGGTATTAAATGCCATTATGCTACATTTTAGGATGTACCACGTTTTCTCTTTGTTCTCCTTTCTTTTCCTTTCATCTCTCTATCCTTAAAAAAAAATCCCATCACTCTCTCTAGTAGTCTTTCTTGTGGTTTAATAGCAACTATAATCACAGGTAGTGTCTCCGACTTTGTGATGTCTCGCAGCAGTGACACCTATGCCGAGATCAGGAGATAGGGTCTCCTCCAGCCCCTCCCGCTTCATTCTTTACCAGTCAGCTGACCTCTAGTCTCTGCCCCCCAGCCATGCCATGAACTGAGTGGGTGGCTGTGAAGAGGCTGAGTGGGTGGCTGTGAAAAAGCTGAGTGGGTGGACACAGGCTCCAGGGACAGCCCTGCTGGGTGGCTGAAAAAAGACTAGGAGAGTGGTGGGCTTCAGGAACAGCCCAGGATTCGGTGACCCCTCGCAAATTGTCATTTGACCCCTGAGGGGGTCCCGACCCCCAGGTTGAGAACCACTGTATTAAAGGATTTAAAAACCCATTTGGATTTAGTGCTGTAAATTTAGAGGGTGGTCAGAGAGTTAGTTGCCTCTGAATGTGTTTATTTTGTTAAATTTAGGGGCTCTGTTCCAGCTTTGGCTGTACTGTGTGTGTACACTGTCGTTGTCTGGGGAGTTGGTCCCACCCCAGACCGACAGGTGGCAGCAGTAAAGTCAGGGTAGTGCGGATATTTCTCCTCGGCAGCCAATCAGGAGGGTTGATGGCCTTGCTGGGGAGGGGTATTTAGGGGTGGACTCCATTGGTTCGGGGTCGTCCCACCACCCCCATGTGTGGCCCTCCTGGCCAGGGTGTGTGTTGAGTGTTCCTGGCTCCGGGACCACGTTAGTCCAGAGCAAATAATCTGCCTTGTGGGCTCAGTGGGTAGACTGAGTCTGCGGCTGCAGAGTTGTCCTGTGCTCTCCGTCCTGTGGGAGGAATCCGACCGATGAAGAACCTGTCTGGGAAATACAGAGCATGAGGCTGGTATCTCAGGAGAGGCTCACTGCTTAATCGAAGGACACATAGTTTCTTAGAGGCTGAATGATGGTCGCCTATCAGTCCTGAAATAAAAACAAGCTGTTCAAGGGAGATCCGGGTGCCTAATCCAGTGTTGAGAAGGATTTTAGACCGAGAATATCTCCACCTTTGGGAAAGACTGTGGCAGAGACTTTGCTAAAGTTCCAAGTGACACTCTGGCTGCTTGGCCGGTGAGAGTGGCCTATCCAGATGCACTATACCCACTCTAGCTAGAGTGGCAACGAAAGTTGTCGTTGGAAGCAGGACTGTTTCCGAAACCAAGTTATACACCTGAATCAATTACCTACCACTTCTTCTATCTTCTCACCTACCACTACTTTTACCAGTTTTACCCTGTTGGGTAATAAAGCACAGAAAAGGATATCTACAGTGTGGACATTGACTTACTTACAGCTCTCTTCCAGTACCCTAGATGCAGGGGCGATCCTAGGCAGGGTGCACAGGATGCATTGCACCTAGGCGTCTGCAGAGGTGGGGGCGTCGAAGTGCCAAAGTCCTCCCCTCCCTCCTTCTCTCCTTGTTTGTGTACTATGTCTGCAGTCTCTAACTGTCTCCTGTATCATGTCTGCAGTCTCTGACCATCTGCTGTATCATGTCTGCAATCTCTGACCGTCTCCTGTATCATGTCTGAAGTCTCTGACCGTCTCCTGCATCATGTCTGCAGTCTGTGACCATCTCCTGTATCATGTCTGCAGTCTCTGACCATCTCCTGTATCATGTGTGTAGTCTCTGACCGTCTCCTGTATCATGTCTGCAATCTCTGACCGTCTCCTGTATCATGTCTGCAGTCTCTGACTGTCTCCTGTATCATGTCTGCAGTCTCTGACCGTCTCCTGTATCATGTCTGTAGTATGTCTGAGGGCTCTTTCTAACAGACTCTCTAACAGAAGCCCTCTCTGTGTCCATCAGAGAGCCCCCCCCCCCTCCAGGTCCCAATAAATACTCTGCTTCTCTTCCTGTATTTTGTTTATTGTTAAAATGGGGGTTCACCCTAAAAAAAAAAAAATCTTTGTCTCCAGTGCCATTCAGCATACTAGCGTGAGCTACAGTATGCCTTTATTTTATTTTTTTGTGCTGTACTTACAGTTTAATCCTTTAGTTTTGTTTTAGACTCCGGCCAGGAAATAGGCGTTCCTATCAAGAGGGGAACATGATTGACGGCCAGCTATGGCGCGTCACGCGTTCCGAAAATAGCCGGAGTAGGACTCGGCTCTTCACGGTGCCTGCGCAGTCAGCTCCTAGTCTGTGCGCAGGCGCCGTGAAGAGCCGAGTCCTACTCCGGCTATTTTCGGAACGCATGACGCGCCATAGCCGTCCGTCAATCATGTTCCCCTCTTCATAGGAACGCCTTTTTCCCCGCGGTAGCCTGAAACGAACTAATGGATTAAACTGTAAGTACAGCATAAAAAAATAAAATAAAGGCATACTGTAGCTCACGCTAGTATGCTGAATGGCATGGTAAAAAGTTGTTTTTTAGGGTGAACCTCCGCTTTAAGAGATCATGTACGGATCCCAGGGTAATGAAGTCTTTGTGGGGGAGCATCTCTGTGGTTGAGTCATTGCCATAGAAACATTTGAAAAGGGGAGGCGATAGTAAAATGACAACGCCCATGTGGGGGCAGCAGAAATATTTCTGCACCCAGGCGCCTGTGACCCTAGGATCAGCCCTGCCTAGACGGCGGACAAATAGAGGTAACAGGCCACCCAAATCAAACCAGGAGCTCCTTCGGGGTAGTGCTACATATATATATACTCTTTACACACATACCCCTTAAAGATTTTAATGGTAAAAAATGTAATAAAGGTGCTCCCTCTACAAAAGGAGTAAATAAAAGGCTGTTGAGCCCCTGGTTATGCAGGTGCTTTAACCAATGCATCTTCTCTATAAGAATGAGCTAGTCAGAGTACAGGTAAGAGAAATGTAAATCACTGGGAAGTGCATCATATACAAAAAGTTAATTGTACAAATTGTTCTGCTGACTTCTAAGTTAGCAGTACTGCTTAAGGCTGCATTCACACCTGAGCGGCAAGTAACGCCGCATACGCGGCATTACTTGCCGCGATTCGATTCATTTTTTTTATTTTTTTTTATTTTTTACAAATCATCCCCATTGATGTCTATGGCCGAACGCCAGTGTCGCCTGAAAAAAAGGGTCCGGGACTTTTTTTCAGGCGACAGGCGTTCGGCGCTTCAGAGATGTGAACCATCTCTATAGACATGAATGGGGATTCGCCCCTCCAGCGGCATGAGCGCCGGGCGACAGGCGATTTGTCGCTCAGGTGTGAATGCAGCCTTAATGCTGAATTCACATGACTGTTTTCCCATCTGCCTGTGCAGGCATTAGGAGCGCTGTTCACAGTGACCCCTATCAGGCAGGTTAAGCCCCACCCACAAACCCAACTGCTCCCTCTATCATGTTATATAGTATACAGACATCACACATAAACACTGAGGAAAAAGCTATTGTGCAAAAGGTCTAAAATTCAGAATATGTTTGGGTACTAAAGTATACAGTATATACATAGACATCAGGATTGAAGTATTACATTGCAGCTGTTCATAGATAAAAACATTTTCAGGTTTTTAAAGTGTCAGACTGCACCACGCAGACTTGGGGAATCTATTGGTGAGATTTATGCACTCTTGGGTGTACATACTTGCTGTGCCCATTATTGGCAGGTTTTACTCTTACTGTTGGATTTTTATTCTTTTGTGTTCTGGGGGATGAGAGCTGGAACACCAAATGTTAAGGAACGTAGTCATAGATTATGGTTGTTGGAGTATCCAAGAAGACATTGAAGAAGCTAAGGATATTTGCTATAAGGCATCAGTGCATCCAGAGACGGTCAGCTCTCCCAAAATGCATAGTGTTCAGTGTGGAGGGAGAAGAGTTAATCCACCTAAAGGTTTCTCACATTTCAATTTTATTGTATATTACTATCATCTCTTGTGAGGCTCTACAGAGTAATAAATAACGAAATGTTCCCAAGAAGAGTACCTACCTGTACAACATTTAATAACAAAAAACAATAAGAGAGATAGAGCCCTGCCCATACAAGTTTACCAAAAGATAGGGAGTAGAAACACGATGTACGGTAAGTGAGTAAGCTATATAAGTAGAAAGGAGGAAGCAATGATGAATCAGCAAGTAAAGGGAATAATTTAGCTCAGATAGCATGCTTATTTATAAAAGTCTGATTTAAAGCCTTTTTACCAAACAGCTGTAAAACCCTGGAAAAGATTCAAAAAACTTCCCTACTTTACCACAAAATTGTTTTATAGATCTTTGTGTCCTCATTCGGGAGATGGTACCTCATGTCTTGTTCTGTGTGCTTCCAATCAGATAGGCAGGAAGTGAAGGGTAAGCTCATCACTTGAAATTTGGGCTGTAAGGCAAGCCATGGGTTGCAGCAGAGTAATTCACAAAATTCCCCCATCAAAACAGACAGTTCTGAAAGGGGAATCCCTCCTGCCAAGCAATTGTCTGCTCCCAGCGGAGAAGACAGCGAAGAAGACAGTGATTATTGCTATCAGCTAGTGATAATTGCAAGGGAATCCAGCAGCATGGTTATACCCAAGATGATCGATCAATAAACTTGGTATATTCAGCCTGCCCATTAACAGCCAACCTGTTCAGCAGGATCCGGACAAGATTCCTACCGCGTATGGCCGGGTTAAAGCCTAGCACACACGGGCCGAATGTTGGACAGCATTGGCCGGTTCAATAGAAACCAGCTGACATTCAGCCTATGTGTATGGCAGCCAGTCCGACATTCGGCAGGCTTCTGTTCAAGGGTCATGACCGAAAAAGGTTTTGACGACCAGTTCCTGATCAGCACTCTCGGTCAAAAAAAAAAATAGTAGTGTGTATGAGGCTTAATTGGGGTTTAACTAGTGCACTTGAAAGTTTCAATGGTTAAATAGTGTGGACGGGAAATCCGGAGAAAGGTAGAAGCTGATAAGAGAACATAGATGTGGTGTAAGGAAGCAAGTACAATTAGGGAGAGAAGGCCATATTCATAGTGGATGTGGTGCTTTGAATTTTGTCTAAATGCAGCTGTCGGGCATATTGTTCAGGTCTCTGTATCTTAGTTTCCAACTCTGCACATCAGCTAAGAACCTTACATAGAGTTTTAATCCTCCGCTTTGAAATTAATATATATTTAATATTATGGAGAATGTTAAGGCTGAAATGATACACAAAAGTTGGCAGAAAGACTCAAAACTCTAAGATCAGAAGTGGCAAAGAGGCCTAAAACAATCCATCTCTAACTGAAATCTAGCTTTTGGGTGGACATTCAGCTTTGGGGTACCTGCCCCTAGCTGAGAGCCTGTGAATTCTAATACAGGTAATGAACAAATAATGAGGCAAGTACATGCTAAGCAAACCATGCAAACAGATATCAGATAATGTATATCCACTAACTGTAAAAGATCCACCGTGCTGCTGTCTATAAGACAAAAAAAATATTCACAGAGAGCCTTCAAACATCACACACAATAAGAGAGATATTGTGCAGGTGTCTACAATACAGAAATGATTAGATCAGGGATGAAAAATCCCAAAGCCAGGACACTAATATACCTAAAAATATGACAGCTGGCATTAGTCCCGAGTATTCTACACTCTCACTCTCTTGTAATCCAGAAAATGATTAGCTGGCTGCTAGATGAAGCTGGCTCATTCCTGACTTCCACATTAGTCTGCTCATATCTGGATCAGGTGATGTACAGAAGATAGGGCATGCATTGGGAAATTGACCAGAAAACAGGAACTACAGAAAATTACAGATGCATTGTACAGTAAAGCATGACAACTTGCACTGTTTATGTATTTTTGTACCAATTCTATATCTCCCGTATTTATATGGCACTCATATTTTATGTAGGATGCATTTACAATGAGACAGCCAGTACACATAGAATAAAATACTTATTTTCTAAACTGGTATAATAAAATAGGCCCATCTACAATGTTTAGGTATATACAAGCTAAACATGTAAGGGGGCGCTCAGTAGGTACTAAGGGAGCATTCTGAAGGAGGATGTAAGGGGCCACTCTGGAGGAGGATGTAAGGGAGTACTCTGTAGAAAAATGTAGGGGGGCACTCTAGAGGATGTAAGAGGGCACGCTGGAGGTACTAAAGATGTACTATGGAGCATGTAAGAGGGCAATCTGGAGGATGTAAGGGGGCACTTTGCAGGCACTCTGAAGGATGTAAGGGGGGACTCTAGAGAATGTAATGGGGCTCTGATGTAAGGTGGTACTCTGGGGGCTCTGATGTAAGATTGCATTCTGGGGACACAGATGTAAGGTGGACTCTGATTAAAGGGACACTAAAGTCAGGTTTTCTTTTTCTTTTGTATAATCAAGTTTATTAACTAGGGCTGTTACTGATCAAAACTTTTGTGTTCGATTAATTGTTTTTTATTTTAATCGATTAATCGACTAATTTCGATTAATTATAACGCACATACAGATTCAACTACTTTTAGCTGATCTCTTAGCCGGCTGATTCCCAGTGCAGCTCCCAACCACTGGAAAAATAGATAGAAGGATACAAAAAAACACACAAGGCAGCGCTCGATGGGAATAGCATTAAACTTTTATAGTCTTCATGTAGGTAACCAAATAAATATTGCACTGGAGATAAAATCGATGTAGCTACATAAACCGTAAAAATGGTGCGAGTAATACCAAACGGTAACAAAAGCAGTCATAAAAATATGTAGTCAAGTATGATACTGGTATAAAAATGTGTACAATGATACCACTGCTGAATCCGGGTGAGGAGAGGTTAACATCAGTCCGTTGGCATGTAGCTGTCCCATGAAGGGAACCATCACAACCCCCAGTGGATGGCTGTAGAATCCCAAGGTTGATAGAAGGAAGTGATTAGGGGAAGTGTAACAGCCCTTGCGTGTGGCAGATAGTAAGGTCCCGCCGGCGTGCAGATATGAAGGCACAGCTAAGGAGCCCTTCAGATGGACACTGCAAGCCCCGCCGGTGTCTGTGACGTTACTGGATCTCCGACGGAACTCCCTGAAGGCCCAGAAGCCCTCGGAGAGGCGAGTACCAATCAAAACAATTTTAATCGATCAAAAATATTTTGATTGATCAAAAAAATTTAAGATTAATCGATTAATTAAAAGTTAATTTGCACAGCCCTATTATTAACCTTTTTTATTCAACACAGACAAGACATGTTCAACAGTTATATTGAAAACAGAGAGAAATGTCGACCGTGCAGGGTCGTACGAGCATCATTATCTCGAGGGAGTCCGTTGAACAGACAAAACAGAAACAAGTAGAGCCAAATTAGCGAGCACAACAGGTGGCTCATGATCTAAACCCAACCAGGGGGACTTACTCCCGTTCAGTAGGTTTCTTAGGTCGGATGTTCAAGCAGGTATTTACACCTCAAGCAGCACCGCAGGTCTCACGCGGGAGACCCTGACCCTCTGTTGTAGGCCTAGCAGTCGACCACGCAGGACGCCAGGGCGCTAGGGGTCACAATCCAAGGACAGGGCAGGGGGGGTTAAAAAGGCCTCCATCAAACCAACCCCAATTCCCGTTCGTATAGCCGAGGCACCCATATGCAGGCAGTCAAGGTCCAAGCGTGGGGCCACCAGCGCCCCCAGAAAACTAAGGGGCAGCCCCACCGACCCTGACAACCTGCATAGCCAAGTCTGTTTCCACCCGCTTGTTTAATCTCCTGGTCGGTATTGCAGTTGTGAACATAACAAATAAACATAAAGGTGTGGGGAAAGAGAAAGAATATGAGGAGAGTTAGGAATGAACAGGGGGGGAGTAGAGAAGGAGAGAGAAGAGTAGGCAGTGAGTGTTCAGGTGTACCTGTGGTGTTTTAAACGGCTGCTTTGTGTTCTACGCCGGGCCCAGCACATCAGGGTTCGGTCTCTCCAAGCATCTCATCGTCTTTTGGTGTAACCAGATGTATGAAAGCAAAGGTGTCTCCTAAACGCTCGCTAGCCTGCGGGCCCTAATGGAGGGATCTGATAACTCTAATAAAGCAATATCCAGGCTGGACGGGACAAAGGAAGGGTTAGAGGTGTAATCCGACCAGGGAACCCATATGCTATTGAACCCGTCTCTAGTGTCACGGCAGGTCGCTATCCAGTCTTCTGCATCCCTGACTGCATTCACCCCATCAATCCACTCCTGTCGAGTGGGTATTCTGGATTCTTTCCAGTGTATCGGGAGAAGGCGCCTCGCCGCATTAAGCAGGTGAGGTAGCACGCTCTTCCTGTAGTAGTGGAGGGGGATCGAGGGGATATGCAGCAGGAAGTGCTTTGGGGACAGTGGGACATCCACCCCGGTCACTACTTTAATTTGTTCACGTATGTCAAAAGGGTTTGATTAGGGGGCAGTCCCACCATATGTGGAGTATTGTACCCCTGAGCTTACATCCCCGTCAGCACAACGGTGACGTGGAGGGGTAGATTAGGGCCATGTCTGCCGGGACCCTATACCAGCGGGACAAAAGTTTAAAGTTTGTTTCTTGTGTTCTCGAGTCAATGGAGGACGAGTGAGTCAGGTGGTACAAGTGGGTCAGTTGTGTTTCGGTAAACTCTGTCTCCAAGTCAGATTCCCAACGTCGGATATAGGCGGGTTTAGTTTGCGGTAGGGCTGAGTTAAGAAGTCGGTACAGTTCTGATACTATATGGGGAGTGGGAGCCTCGTCCGTGAACAAACGGTCAAACGGGGTAAGGGTTGAGGGGTATCTAATTTTGCGACCATGGATTTCAAAGAAGTGGTGTAATTGTCTATATTTCCAAAAATTCAAACGAGAGCCATGTCGGCCTACTGGGAGGGCCTCATAGTTCAGGAGTTTACCGTCTCTCATGAGTTTCCCACAGCTGGCATTCCCATCATCGACCCAGGATTCAAAGAAGGCCATTTGCTCGCCCGGGGAAACCATTGGAAGCAAGGGAGCCAACGGGGACACAGGGGGGGCCAGACCCAACTAAGTCCTGTCCCAGGGTGCAGATGTCAGAGGGGAAGTCGTTTCTGACAGTCCCTGCCTCGTATCCTGTTTCAAGGGTACCCAAGCTTTATGGGGAACCCAGTAGATCCTCTGCAGATCGCTCGGTAAGTTTAATATCAGGAACCCCATCCGTTAGCTTCAGTATCCTAAGACCCTGGCTTGCGCGTGTTCCAAATAAAAGTGGATATCATGCAAATATGGTCAAAGAACTGTTTGGGTAGTGGATCGGGAGCATTTGTAGGTAGAAGAGTATGCGCGGCAGGACAGTCATTTTTATGAATCTCGACCCAACCAAGTGAAAGCCGAGCCATGTAGGAGGTCATTTTTTACCGTGGTCGTGGGGTATAGTTTGCAGCATATAGGGTATTAAACTTGTCGGTGAGCTGTATCCCTAAATAGCGCAGGGAGGTCGTGGTCCACGCAAAGGGGAAGCAGGCCCGGAGGCTAGTAGCTACATGGGTGGGAGGTTGATGGGGAGAACCTTTGACTTTGTTAAGTTAATTTTGAAATTGGACAAGGATCCAAATAGCTTCAATTCATTCATCAGGTTAGGTAATGATATCAGCGGGTTCGATAGGTGGAAAAGGATATCGTCGGCGTATGCCGAAAGCTTATGCTCCGTATCTCCGACCCTCGGGCCCCGGATATCTTGATTGGCCCGCACGGTACGAAGCAGGGGCTCCAAAACGAGAGCAAATAAGAGGGGCAACAGGGGACACCCCTGCCTCGTATCGTTTCTGATGGGGAACCTAGAAGAAAGGGCCCCATTTACTTTGACCTGAGCACAAGGTGTGGAGTATAAGGCTAGAATCATCGCCATTATGCGTGGGCCTAAGCCGATCGATCGTAGTACCTCCGTCATGTACGGCCAGTCTACACGATCGAAGGCCTTTTCAGCGTCTGTTGAAAGGATTATATAAGGTGGGGGGTTTGGGCAGGTACGAGCCCAATGGATGAGCTGGATCGCCCTAAGGGAGTTATCTCTGGCTTCTCTACCTACTATGAAGCCCGTCTGGTCAGGGTGCACAATCTCGGGTAGGAGGTGTTTGAGCCTATTTGCTAAAATTTTTGCCAAAAGTTTTATGTCCAAATTGAGGAGGGAGATGGGGCGATAGCTCTGGGGAACAGTGGGGTCCTTGCCCTCCTTAGGGATCACAGTAATGTGAGCCAACAGGGCTTCCGAGGGGATGTTATCACCACGGGCCAATGAGTTAAAGTACTTGCACATAGGGAGCAGCTAGGTGGGTGAAAAAGGTCTTGTAGTAGGCCTTAGTCAGCCTATCTGGGCCAGGGCTCTTCCCATTGGGCAAGGACTCCACTGTGGCCCCAAGCTCCGCTGTAGTGATCGGGAGTTCTAGTGTCGCGGCCTGGTCATCCGTAAGCGGGGGGAGGTTGGCTGAGCTAAGGTAGTCCCGGATCGTCTGCCGCCGGGCATCCTGTACATCAGGGGAGAGGTCAGTTCTCAGGTTATAGAGGCCAGCGTAGTACTCGCTGAACCGCAAAGCTATCTTAGAGGAGTGTACCACCAGTTCACCTGAGGAGGAGCGTAGTTTATGAACGTGGGACAGGGCGTGTTGTTTCTTGATTGCACGTGCAAGCATCCGGCCACATTTGTTCCCATGCTCATAAAATTTGTGGGCCATATAGCGGAATCGCTTACAGGTTTGGCGGTCTAATAAGCGCAAAAACAGTTCTCTCAACTCTGTCAGGTCCCTCAAGGCTTCAGGGGTCCCATTCGCCTTATGTTTTAACTCAACCTTGCCCAGGGCGGTGTGCACCCTGAGAAAGTCTTTTGAAAGTCGTTTGAGTCGTGCCCCCTGGGATATCAGCTCCCCCCTGACTACTGCTTTGTGGGCCTCCCATATCAGGCCATCCCCCGCGCCATCAACCGAGTTTTCAGTAAAGTAGTGGGACAGCGTGTCTGACACCCCTTTCACTGCTCCCAAATCATCTAATAAGTTATCGTTCAGCCTCCACGTCCAAGCCTTACGTAGGTCCGACGGTAGGTCTAGAGCGATTGTGATCGGGGCGTGGTCTGAAATAGAGATGTTGCCGATGGTTGCGGTCTGGAGGCGGTCTAGTGTTTTAAGATCAAGATATATGTGATCTATGCGGGTATAGACGTCGTGTACTTTGGAGTAGTAGCTAAAGTCACGGTCAGTGGGGTGTAGTGTTCTCCAGCAGTCAGTGAGGAGGTGGGACTGGAGTGTTTTACGTAAATGTCTGAGAAAGGCGTTAGAATGCGGGGTTCTCGCATGGGAGGTATCCAATAGGGGGTCGGGGCTGACATTGAAGTCTCCTCCCAAGATCAGTAGGCCTTCTCTAAAGTCTGTCAGGCGGTCCAGGGTAGAGTCAATAAAAGTGAGTTGGTCTGTATTCGGTGCATAGATCGTCGCGAATGTGTACATTTGGCCAGCGATACTACCTTTGAGGAACACATATCTGCCTCGAGAGTCAATTTCATTACCCGTGGGCTGAAAGGGGCAGGATTTATGTATTGCGATAGCTGTCCCTCTAGACTTAGGTGTCGGGGAATTGCTGAGGAACCACTGGTTGAAAAGGTGGGTAGGGAGCTTAGGAAGGGACTGGGGTGTGAAGTGGGTCTCTTGAAGGAAGAGCACCTGTGTCTTCAGTCGCTTTAGTTCCCACCACAATTTACTGCGTTTGTGGGGGGAGCAAAGCCCCCTGACATTATATGAGCTTACCTGGAGAGAGGCCATAGGAGAAGATTGGGGTGGACGAATCTCGCTGAATGGCGACGTGCCCAGCGTGGAGATTGGACAGCATGGCACACCTGGGAGAAGTGAGAAGCGGAGAACAAGGGTAGAGGTAAGAGAGCATAGTAGAGGGAGAGGGGGAGGGAAACACAAGAGGTGAGTGGAAAATTGACATCAAATAAAACAAAACATTGTGGCTCAAGCCACTACAATCAAAGTCACATCTAAAGGCCGTGCCCAGGGCCCCATCCCCTATATGGGGGGGGGTACCAGGCCCCGACCGTGATCCCGGTGGGGGTCATCACCTCCGAAGGGGTGGCCTATTGGGGGTACGTGAGCCAACATGGGGGAAGACGGGAAAGGTCTCAGCTCCGTCCACCTCACCTAACACTGTGTAGTGGGAGGGGGATAGCAGGGGGGTTGCCCAATGGTGAAGCCGGCCCGAGGCGTGAGGGATAGTATGAGTCAGTGTTTGCGGCTAGGGCCAGGACCTGGGGCAAAGTCACACACCACGAATATCTTCCAGGGAAGAATGCAAGGTTAAACAGGATGCTTGAGCAGGGATTGGGGAGAGAGCACCTATGGCTCTGGTGCAATGAGGGCAGGAAGGTCAATGTCTCCAGAGTCAGGGGAGTAGCCTCGTGCGTAGCGAGAGCATCATGCAACCGCGCTGGCAGTCATCTAAAGGGCCGGATCCTCAAGAGGATCAGTGGGGCGGCGTCTCCGGTTCCTCTTACGGTTCCTGTTAGTGGCCAGTTGCCATGGCTGAGGACGTGGCAGGCTGGGTGTATATTGGTTTGACGATCCCCTCCAGTCAGGAAAGTCCACCGGGTCCAGGTCCAGGGAGGACAGGAAATCCGGGAAGTCATCTTTGGTGCGGAGTGTCACAGTCTTGCCGTCTTTAGTAACTTGAAGGTAGAAGGGGAATCCCCAGCGATATGTTAGGCCAGCTGCTTGAATAGCTGCCAGAAGGGGGCGGATTGCTGTGCGCTGCATTAGAGTGCGCCTGGAGATGTCCTGATAGAAGGCAAGGTGTGCGCCATCAAAATCAAAAAAGGGCTTTCCTCTCATTTTCTGCATAATACGGTCTTTAAGGGTGTATTTATGAAGTTTGCAAATGATATCTCTGGGGTTGTTCACGTCTTGGGAGGGGGGTTTCAAGGCCCTGTGTGCTTGGTCTATTTCAATGGTGGCAGTTGCAGGCAGACCCAGTATTTCTTTGAAGATGCTTCTAGGGTGGGGATGACGTCCCTTGCACTGGTAGCTTCGGGTAGGCCTGCGTACGCGAATATTGGCCCTGCGGCTGCGGTTCTCCATGTCATCTAACTGACAGAGCAAGGCCTCTATCAGGAGGTCCTGTGTAGTACACTTGTACTGGAGCATGGAGATGACCGGGAGGGAATCCTCAAACCTTTGCTCCAGGGACTCCAACCTCCCCCCCCAGATGCGTGTTATCAGCCTTAAGTGCAATGTCCTCCTTGAGGGCCTTCTCCACCCTGTCAGCAAATCGCTCCAGGTCTGCCTTTGTGGGGAGGGACCAAATATGGCGCCTAATGTCCTCCAGGGGGTTGGGGGGCCGCCTGATCACCCCCGTCGGGCATGGAGGAACCGAGGGAGTTCTGAGGGAGAGAATCACTCACTGACCGTGGAGAGGGAATCGAGGATTCGTCCAGCGCCTGCGATCGGGTGTGCTGTGAGGCCTTAGGAGTCTGAGGCCTTCGTCATCGGCGCCATCTTTGGGGCCTCGCGGCCGCGAGTGCCGTTCCTGGCGTAGAAATCTAGCTGCCCCTGCCTGGTCCGATCTGTCCTCGGTGGCTGGGAGGTGGATCGGTTCCTCTGGGACATCGTGGGCGGTGGATGGGGTAAGATTTTCCCCGTTATCTATGAGAAGATGCGGCGGTGAGACGGAGCTAAGGAGATGCACGTCCTCACTCCTCCATAGCCAGGACACGCCCCCCCCTTATTTTTCTTTTAAATAACAAACATGTGATACTTACCTCCACTGTGCAGTTCGTTTTGCACAGAGTGGCCTGGAAAGCTGTCTTCTGGGCTCCTCCTCGCAAAAGCTTTCCATCTTCATGCGAGGGCGCTCGCACGGTGGAAAGCTATTGCGAGCGCGCTCCCGTGATACAGCGGCGGCCATAGCCACCGACTGTATCACTCAGCCCCGCCCGTTGCGCGCCGCGTCATCCGCTGTGATTGACAGCTATCAATCCGCCCAGCCTAGCCAATCAACTGCCAGGCTGGGAACCGAAGAGGATGACGTGGACGCGCCCGGGAGTTTCGATTAAAGTAAAAAAAGTTTTACCTTTACAACCCCTTTAATAGGTGGAATGCTGAAGTTTGATGTAAGGGAGGACTCTGATGTGAATGTGGCGCTCATCCTGACTGCTGCACTCTATACTTGGTTTTGTTTGTTACTCCTGACCCCTGTACTCTATGTATTATGATGTACATAGAACAGTTGCTGGTTTTGATGAAGTTATTCTGTAAGGTAAGCTCAGTAAGACAAAAATATCCTTCGTGTGTAGTGCCCCCTTACTTTCAGAAATGACGTTACGCTTAAAGTTATTAGAGTGAGAGACTTACTTGCTCTCACTCAGATTGATTTGATTAGGTATGGCGGCTGTCAGCCCTGAATCGTCCTGTGGGTCATCCTGTGCTCCAGAGATGTGGTCCCATCTCTGGGCGGCAGGTGGCACCAGAGGGGTTCAGGCAGAACCACTTTTCCCCAGCAGCCAATTGGAGGAGCGTTTTCCTCGCAGGGCATGCTGGGGAAGGGTTTTCCGGGGGTTCTTCGCAGGTTCCAGGTGCGGCACCCACCTTCAGGGTGTGCGCACATCACGGGCCCCACCACTATGGTCTACCTGGCCGGGGCCTGTGCCACGCAGAGTTCCCGACTCTGGGCCCTCATGGCTCAGAAACACTGAAGTGACTGGGAACCTCAGTGACTTACTGGGGTTTCACATCTCAAGAGAACGGGATTGAGAGGATATGCTCTATTGCTCTTAAGTACCGGACCTGTGGCAGAGGCCTCTACTAATGTTCTAGAGCCAAGTCAGTGGCAGCGACTTGTTCCTTCTCAGCTTTTTCGGTGACACTCTGGCTGCCAGATCTGTGTGAGAGGCCTGTCCAGGTGCACTGCACCCACTCCGGCTGGAGTGGTGACGTGATTGACTTAACTACAGAGGGCAGGACTGCTTTCTCTATCCAAGCCTGACTCTGCAAAGTTACTCTACTTTCATTAACCTTTACCTAACTACCTCAAGTTGATGTGTTGATCGTGTTGGACCAGGAAAATAAAGCATTCAGAAAACTTCAGCTACAGGTTGGACATTCGTTACTGCTTTGCTCTCTACATCCACCCCTAGACACCACACAGAGGTAACTTAATTTGCAGATCCCAATCTAACCAGTGGCTCCTGAATGGGGTAGCGCTACATGTGGGGGCTCGTCCGGGATATCGGCTGTTACCCCTGGCAACGGAAATCGTGAGGAACGGATTTATTAAGAAAAAAAGTGTCGCGTTTGAACTGTCCGGTAACGAGGGAGTTAACCTCCAATGGCTAAGCTTGGGCGTACGTGCAGCAAGCACGCGTCTGGAACGTGCCTGGACAAGTTCTTCAAGTGGGGGGAACTGCCCAATTTCACGCCAAACCTCCAGTTGCTGTGCGTCCGAGAAGGAAGACCACATGTGCTAAGAGATGTCTGCCTCCTTGCTATCGACAGTTGCTGCTCAGCAGCTGAGACCCCCTACCACTTCACCGGGAGTCTCCAGCATGTTTTCTCCACCTGGGGTGCCCGTGACTGATACGGGTATCCGGATGTCCACGAAGAGACAATTTGTGTTGCTTTCGAGCAGAGGATCGGAGTTACTAGGACTGTCCTGCCCTCGCTGCGAAGAGCTGTCCGTGCAGATCCAGCCGTTTGCCCGGTGTCTGAAATGTCGGGTCTATCTGTTCGTTACGGAACCATTCACCAAAGCTTTCAAAGAGTACCGGGTGAATTACATCACCGGAGTTGTCACCGCGGAGGAGGAAGCCACATGGCCAGAACCATCCCCGTCGGTGGAAATCGTGGAGCCGGAGCCTCCCAACAATGAGGTCATCTCGGTCTCGTCTACACTGACTCTCAGAGCTACCTCGCCATCTTCTCTACAGGAGGTAAGCCCTATGACCGAGAAAGACCGAGAGGATGACCCGACCGGTGTGATTGGCACAACTGACGTGACCGGAACACACTCCGAGACCATACCGGAGACCACCACTTCCACAGTGGTCTCCGTGTGGTGTACCTCTATCAGAGCAAAGCCTGCTCCAGCCTCCCGCAGCCGCGGTCGAGGCATACCTACGAAGAGCTGTTTGCCCGATTGGCCAAGAGACCCTTCGAAAGTATATGCCTTCTTGCCTGCGGAGGAGCACAACTCCTCAGAATTGGACTCTGTGTCGGATGACGGAGAGACCCTGGAAAGTTTGTTGGAGCCAATGTTTCCAGAGCAACAGGGGTTCAGAGGATTCCGTGCCCCCTACACTACTAGAAGAAAGAAATGCTCCGGCCGGAAAGCATTGCGTGGGTCCCAACAGCCGTCTATTGACGTCCCGCAGCTGACCTGGGGAACTGGTGAGTCTGTTCAGTTGTTTTCACTCAATACCCCAATGCCCCTTGCCGTGCCTGCTCTGAGAAGGGCACCGGACGCTATAGTGCTGCCGGGACACGGAGACCCACAGACATTGCCAAATTTGGCCTGGCTACAGCGCCTGGTGATCCAGAGGGTTTCCACCCACTATGGGTATGAATACCCTTATGTGCCATCCTCCCTTTTCCATCAAGTGGATCAAGAACGGGAGGGATGGTGCCAGGAGGACATATGGACACATTTGAAGGTGCCCCACATCCTGAAAGGTGCAGACTTGGGCTTCTCCTATTTGAACCCCAGGTTTGAGCCTTGCCACCGAGAGTGGAGCTGGGGCCGGCACATATACAGTGACTGGGTTGTATTGAAGTCTCCTGGGAGAGAGGACCAGGTGTTTTCAGTCACCTCCACATCTGAAGAAGGTGATGTCCTTATTTTGCCAGACCCGCTTCTACAAGTGAATGGCATGTCTGCTCTGTCTGGCATACAAACTTTGAAGAAGTTTTGGACAAGGGTGCTCGCCCCCACTCAAGTTGCTTTTTTGTTTCCCCTTTCCCCCCTCCCTCTCCAGATCCACATTCTGGCCTATGTGAAGAACTCTGGGATGGTGGGTTCAGTCAGTTAGAGTGGGACCTTGCCAACTTCTCTGCAGCAACGGAAGAAGACTCAGTGAAAGAATTTGTTTTTCTTATTATTATTTGCTGCTATGTTCTGCTGTTGAAACTTGAACTGCCGTAGTACCAGCGCACTGACCGCTAGGGGGCAGAGTTCTGCACTGTTCTTATTGCAAAAAAATTGAAATGTACATATTGGGCCAGATTCAGGTAGAGTTAGGCTGGAGTATCAGTGATACTCCAGCCTAACTGTCACTTTAAGCCGGCATTTTTGTTTTCTGTTAGCAGAAAACAAGAAACGCCGGGTTGGAGTTCCGATGCGAGCGGCGTAATTGAATTTCGCCATCGCATCGCAACTTTAATTTAAAAATGGCGCTGGGGGCGTTCCCGCTGATTAACGCCGAAAAAATATGTTAATCAGCGGGAATCGGCAATTCACGATCGTATTCGGGCGCGACGCAGTGACTTTCCGACGTTTCCGTAAGAGATACGCGGCGTAAAGAAATACATGCCCCCTAGGTGGAGTATCCTATGTTAAGTATAGCCGTCGTCATTGCGTCGAAAAAAAAAAAAATTGCGTCGCTTGCGTAAAACGTCCATGAATGGGGATTTGACGTCATTGACGTTCACTGACAGAATTTGGAGCATGCGCACTGGGATGCATTGACAGTCGACGCATGCGCAGTACGTTCGCCGCGGGATCGCGCTTAGTTTAAATAATACACGCCCCATACCCGCCCAATTTGAATTCCGCCGGCTCATTTTCGATACGCTGCCGCAACTTTAAGAGCAAGTGCTTCATGAATAACAGCACTTGCTCCTAAAATTTCGCCAGAGTAACGTAAATGAGAAACGTTACTCCAGATTAAAGATGCTCCCATCTACCTGAATCTGGCCCATTGTGTTTTATGTCTTGCAGCGGAGTAAAAATCTGTTCTAGCACTTCTAGCTCCCTGGGAGGAAGGGAGATTTCACCTTCTTCAGGCTTCAGAGGGGGAAGTCTCAATTCCAATCTTGGAGATGTGTAAATATAAAAATTATTAATATATTAGAATGTATATTGTGGATATGTGTGTTTGTTTATTTTATATTTCCTATGCAGGTTATTGGACCCACCTACTATCAACACTGCGGAGAATGGGCAGCATAGATAGATAGGGTTGTGTATGTATTTTAATGTCATGTGATGTCTTAAGTGTCTATTATGTTCCAAAAAGGTATTATGTATAAGTGAAAGTTTACTATTTTGTTTCTCTTTTTCCTACTTTTCTATCCTGTTAGTAGACATCAGGCTAGCATTCAGGCTTGAATGCTTTGGAACACTGGGGACAGTGTCCACTCAAGTGGGGGGAGTATGTAGCACCCCCTTACTTTCAGAAAGGGCGTTACGCTAAAGTTAGTAGAGTAAGAGACTTACTTGCTCTCACTCAGATTGATTTGATTAGGTTCGGCGGCTGTCAGCCCTGAATTGTCCTGTGGGTCATCCTGCGCTCCAGAGATGTGGTCCCATCTCTGGGTGGCAGGTGGTGCCAGATGGGTTCAGGCAGAACCACTTTTCCCCAGCAGCCAATTGGAGGAGCGTTTTCCTCAAGGAGCATGCTGGGGAAGGGTATATCTGTGGCAAACGCCATTTTCCGGGGTTCTTCGTGGGTTCCTGGTTCCAGGTGCGGCACCCACCTTCAGGGTGTGTGCACATCACTGGCTCCACCACTATGGCCTACCTGGCCGAGGGGGCCCGTGCCACATGGAGTTCCCGACTCTGGGCCCTCATGGCTCAGAAACACTGAAGTGACTGGGAACCTCAGTGACTGACTGGGGTTCCACATCTCAAGAGAACGGGATTGAGAGGATATGCTCTATTGCTCCTAAGTACCGGACCTGTGGCAGAGGCCTCTACTAATCTTCTAGAGCCAAGTCGGTGGCAGCGACTTGTTCCTTCTCAGCTTTTTCGGTGACACTCTGGCTGCCAGATCTGTGTGAGAGGCCTGTCCAGGTGCACTGCACCCACTCCGGCTGGAGTGGCAACGTGATTGACTTAACTACAAAAAGAAGGACTGCTTTCTCTATCCAAGCCTGACTCTGCGAAGTTACTCTACTTTCATCAACCTTTACCTACCTACCTCAAGTTGATGTGTTGGCCATGTTGGACCAGGAAAATAAAGCATTCAGAAAACTCCAGCTACAGGTTGGACATTTGTTACTGCTTTGCTCACTACATCTACCCCTAGACACTACACAGAGGTAACTTAATTTACCGATCCCAATCTAACTAGCGGCTCCTGAATGGGGTAGCGCTACACGTGTGCATATAAACATACAGTATGTAAAGAAAACTTTTAATTTTTAAAAATGTGCCTTTGTCCTGAGGTTTATTTGTGTCTGTGAGGCTGTCAGTTGTGGCGCAGTAATTAGTATTTTGCGGATACAAAAACTGTGGAATATGTTTTCAGTGTATACAGTGGGTGCAGATTCTGTTCAATACCCCTTTAAGATCCTCCCAC
Organism: Rana kukunoris; assembly: GCA_029574335.1. NCBI lineage: Eukaryota > Metazoa > Chordata > Amphibia > Anura > Ranidae > Rana > Rana kukunoris. The sequence goes on along the minus strand of CM056057.1, from coordinate 138,448,313 downwards.
TGGCCATGCCCATTGTTTAAATACTGATTGTCTTCGTTTAAAATATAAGTTTTTGTCATATTTCAGGTTATGAGAAAAAAATGTGTTTGGTGAGTAAAATGTTCATGTATTGAACCGATCCAAGTGTTCGCTTCCAGTTAATCAGCTGCAGCAGCCTTCTTTCTCCACTCCTGTAGGTATCCAACTTCATATGCTAGGGTGAAAAAAAAAACACACTTTGGAACATATTTTTAAAGCAGTGAATGTAACGTTCATCAACCTTTGGCTAGTGTTAAATTATTCACTGTTATATAAGTCAGAACACCAGGAAGATACACGTGCAGTTAATGTTTGTTGTATAATATACATTGGAGTTGATTTACTAAAGGTAAACTGACTGTGCACTTTGTAAAGTGCAGTTGCACTCTGCAAGAGCAGTTGCTCAAGAGCTTAATAAATAGGCAGAAGTTCTGCTGACTTTCATTATCAAATCATGTGTAAGCAAAAATGCTGTTCTTTTTTCTGGCATGTGATTGGGTATTCTTTACCTCATTTACTTAGCTCTGTGGCAATTGCACTTGGAGCGTTCATTTGAACTCTGCAAAGCTAACAGTTTAGTTGACTTTAGTAAATCAAATCAGTTTATCTTTAGTGTTTATTGGGGGTTATCTATCAAAGGCAGATCCACTTTGCACTAACAGTGCACTTGAAAGTGCACTTTCAAGTGCAGTCGCTGTAGAACTGAGGGGCATGCAAAGAGAAAAAAAAAACAGCATTTTTGCTTGCACATGATTGAATGATAAAATCAGCAGAGCTTCCCCTAATTCCAGCGTTTCCCCTCGGATCTACAGCGATCTACAGCGACTGCACTTTCAAGTGCACTTGTAGTGCAGAGTGGGTTTCCCTTTAGTAAATTAACCCCATTGTGTGCACAATTATTAGGGAAGTTGTATTTTTGAGGATTAATTTCATTATTGAACAACTACAGTGCTCTCTGTCAATCCAAAATGTTAATAAACCTCAAATCTGAATATTTAAGAAAGTAAAGGTGAGGTTTTGGCTTTCCTATGAGAATATCGGTTTGCAGAATTAATTTACAACTAAATGAAAAACAAATATTTTCACATCTCACTTGTTTATTTTCATCTGTGAAAGTGAGAAAAATAAGTAAACAACTCAAAACTTGCAAATAAAAATTTCTGACATTTCAAAAGAATAAAGTAAAAATCAGTGAACAACATAGCCAACCTACTTTTCAATGACAGTTATAAGCTTTCCAATTAATGGAGTATGTCAATTTCTTGATACGTTGACAATCAGCTTTTTGTGCAGCAGCAACCACAGCATCCCAGACACTGTTTAGAGAGGTGTACTGTTTTCCTTCACTGTAAATCTCCCATTTAAGAAGGGCCCACAAGTTCTTAATAGGGTTTAGGTCAGAAGAGAAAGGGGACCATGTCATTATTCTTTCATCTTTAAGGCCTTTACTGGCTAGCCACACGTTGAAGTACTTTGATGCATGTGAGGGAGCATTGTTCTGCATTAAAATCATGGTCTTCTTGAAAGATGTAGACTTTTTACCATACCACTGCTTGAAGTGGTATGGTAAAAACTGGCAGTAGGATTGGGAGTTAATTTGAGATATTTTTAAACCAAAAGAGGTCCAACTAGCTCATCTTTAATAATACCAGCCCACACCAGTACCCCACCTCCACCTTGCTGGTGTCTGCGTCAAAGTTGAGCTCTGTGCCCGTTACTGATCTTTCTTGGCCCAGTCTTTAAGTTTCAATTTATGTGTTTTGTTCAGTGGTGTTCGGGTTTCAGCTATCCGTATCTTAGCTGTGTCTGAGCACTGAACATCTTGTTCTTCTGTACACTCCAGGTAGATTCTAATTTTGGCAGTTAATTTGCTTCTTCTTTGCTCAGCATGTTTCTTGTGACCCTATTGACTATTTGCAACAAAACGTTTGATGGTTCTGTGATCACGCCCCAATATCTTAGCAATTTTAAAAATGCTGCATCCCTCTGAAAAACGTTTAAAAATGTTGACTTTTCAGAGTCTCTTTTTTGCCCCATTTTGCCTGAGGAAAAGAAGTACACAGTAGCTGAGTTTGAAGGGCACAGTGGCTGAGTTTGGTACATTGGCTGCAATGTACCAAAAAAAATTGACCACCAGCCGCCACTGTGTAAATATAACAACCCTTCTATCACTTGGTAATCATACATTCTAGCAAGACTGTAAAAACAGCTATAAAGCCCAGTTCGAACCCAAACCCAAACTTTATGTAATAGAGTAAGTAAGCTCTGTCAGATTGTATTACAGTGTCCTTGTTGGAGAAGTTTACCATTACATCCTCTCTCAGCAACAGGAAATCTCTCCAACATGAACTCAGAGAGCTGTAAGCATGTGCGTGTCTCAGAGAGACACTGCTCACTTCCTGTCCTTGTGACCACATAGAAAGTGACAGGAAATCCCCTCTACAGGAACATAGTGTAGATGGCAATAAAAATTTGACCACATTTTACGTCCTTTTCACTGGCTTTTCTTAATCTGCAGGGTTCAGGATACTAACATCGGCAATACAATTGTAATCCTGCTTTTCTTATAATCTCTTTCTTCTTAGTGTGCCATACCACAGACCACCACCTTCTGATACCTAATTCCCAGTTTAAGATAATGTTTGATTGGACAAGGCACATTCTCTATCCTGTAGGAGAGTGCTGTGCAATATGGATATTCCAGTCAATGACTCTCTGTCGGGAAACATACACCCTCCTCAGATTGCTCCCTCCATTATTACCATATTCTTAACTTCTGCTTACTGAAAGGGATTTACAGCCAGGCTGCGAATAGCTGTTTACTATAGTTCTCAGCTCCATGGGGGAAGTCTTGAGATATCAAAATTGAAATCACAGAGCGGAGAGTAAGAGTAGGTAATAAAGTTAAGTAAGCTACAGTATATCCTATTTTTATACTGTCTCTTGGGAAAGAAAGCTCAGCAGTCGAAGAGATTATCCAAAGCATCACTTGCTTTCAGAGACCCAATTCCTGTGCCCCATTTTTACACTCTGAAAAAACTCTAAGAAAACATGCCAAGCACTGCGTCTCCATGATATATGGCGGCTGTACGAAGTGCAACAACCAAGTTCAGACATTTTTCCTCATCTACTGTATGTACATCCACCTTTCAGGCAAGGCATGGGCAGTCAATGTCATATATAGGCTGCATGGCAGGTCTGTATTATTTATGCCTACTGGGATTAGAAAGGTAGGAGGAATTATCTAAAAAATTGGTTAAATGGTGCCATTATCCCAATGTAGAGTAGGTACAGCTTACTGTTTGATGATTTAGCAGCAAGGCTATAGCCAGCCAGGGTTTATTTACTGCGCTCTGCAGGTTTCCCCAAGCTCAGGTTATTGATTGTGTCTGCCTGCTATTGTTAAGCAGGTTCTAGTTCGAGTGGGAGGCACCAATACCTTAGTTATGAATATTTATCCTCTTCAGCCAATCACTGAGGAGTTTGTTCACTGGTATGAGCAGATGGAAGATAATACATGTTTGGAGAAACATTCCAGTGTTTTTTCTCCTCTGGGCAGAGAGTAAAAGCTCTGTTGGACTACAGTTGCCCTGCTGTCTAGAGGGAACTTTGTATGAAGATGTCTGACTGGAGGGACCATCCTGAAAGGGACCTCCTGTGCAGGGGAATATCCATGGAGAGCTGGGTAGAAGATGCCGCTAGAATGGCAAGAACGATTCACTGCTTACAGATTAAGGAACACGTGGATGCTCTACACTGAGAAAGAGGAAGATTCATGAGAGTTTAAGAAAAAAGGCTGACTGTTCTTATAAAGTCATAGACCTGAACTGTAGCTGCTTTTATGGGGCCAAATATTACCAGCAAAACTGTATAAAACACAAACACAAGCTACAACTAAGGATAACAAAAACAACAGTTGGTTCAGATATATTGGAAAAAGATATTTGGAATTACTTCCAGAATGTTTGATCTCAATGTGTAACCAGACCCAGCCACTGCCTTGCTCAATCTAAAACCAGACTATATCACATATAGACAATTTAAACTCCTTATTCAACTTACCACAGCGGCTAAGAAAACAATTGCTAAGGCATGGAGGACCCCTGACCTAGAGATACTCAAGACTGAAAGTAGACTAAAAGTTTGTATGTCTCATGCCAAAATGCTAGCAATAGAAAGGGACCAAATTCCTGTTTTTGAAAAAATATGGAATCCTTGGATTAACTAACACTTATCACCATCCTGTGATAACAGAATTCTCATGCCTTGGTAGCTAACAAACCTACCCAGATAAACGTGACTTACAAACCCAAACCCTTAGGACTTAGCTGTTACCCTACTCTTTACTGTGAAGGTCATAATGCTCTTTTTAGATCCTCAGACAAAAAAACATGTTACTCGTGCCAATCCAGTGAACTCCTGTACTTTCTTTTGTATCTCTCCTACTACTCTTTCCTACTCTTCCTTGTGTCTCTCTGCTTCTGTGTGCCCCCCCTTTTTTTGTTTCTCTCTTCCCTCCTCTTTCTTTAAAAAATGTTTTTAGTATTATTTTTTTTCCTTATTTTCTGAAGATCAATAAAGTATTATTCTACTTAACGGTTTTAATAGTTCTGGTCCAAGCTATTACATCTTACAGTACCATAATTTCCACCTAAGTCAGTTATCTCACGTTTTATTAACTAATGTACTTTTTCTTTTTCTATAGTAATTAAATAAGCTACCTATCGGTAGTTTACTGTTGGACTTTAAAGTTTTACCTTTTCTGTTAAGCATGTATGTCTCATTGTAATATCTGTTACAACTGTATTGTAATTTACTTGCTAATTGCTAATTCAATCAATAAAATACTTTGACATGGAAAAAAACAACAGTAAGTGTAAGGAAATATCCTAGTTACTGTATCCTAGTCCATGGTCTCTTCCACAAAATACATTTTAATGAAAGTGTAGCACTACCCCCAGAGGAGCTGCTGATTTTTTTAGTGATTGCTCTGTACACCTGAACATGACACACCTTACTCACCCAGCACTTATTGACACATGTTTGTCAGAGCTGAACTGCATCTACCTAGCAACAGCATATAAAGACAGAACTAACTTGCTATATCAGTCCCAGCTTTATCCCGCTGGAAAAAAAGAAAAAAAAAACTGTTGCCTGGCAAAGTTTGGGCCCTTGAAGAAAGCACAACAGTTCCCAGCAAACAACAGATTAACTTGTGCAATATGCTGTGATATCTCTCTTTCAGTCTTGCTGAGACAGTCCTTCCTTTCCTTCCTCACAAGCAGTAGAGGTGCTCTCCAGTACAGTCTGATCGAGGTGTTCAAATCACCCTCTCACACCCTCTTAGGAAGAATGTTCCCAATCTCTAAGGCAAGGTGAGTAGATTCTTTGTTTCTCCTAACTGTGGTCAGCTATGGCAGAGTTCTGTTCAGCCAGCAGCAGCAGCAGTCCAGTCTTTTCCCCACACATTTGCTTGTTTTAAGACAGTCCTTTTCTGCACCAGGCTGCAGACCCACCTTTCCTTGCTTTGTCACATCAACCAGTCAGCTCCAGCACTGAATCAGACTCAACCAAGATGGCTGCCCTCTGCATCATTGGAAACAATCCATAGATGAGCATATGGCTCTGCATTATTGAATATTCATTTAAACCCTGTCCACACTGAAGAAGGATAATACAGCAGCAACAAACAAAAAGGTTCAACAGCAGTTATCAGCTGCAATCCAGGTAACAAAAGCATACATGATGATGATGCCAAAAGATCCACTAGAGCCAATGTAGTAAAGGCTGGCAGTATAATGTCACATGATCATTAACAGCCAGTGTGATGCTGGAAGCATGATGGTTTGTGACTATTCTGACTTCAGCACAGATACCTTGTCTTTGGTTACTAAAAGTGTGGAAGAGCCTGATAGTCTTCAGTGTGAGGCTGATGTTTTGGGAAGTACAGGACCACAATGGGTATTTGCAGTGTAAGTCATCAATAAGATGATGTTATATGTAGGCTACTATAGTGAAAGCTGTCTGTGTCATGTGATAACTACCCTAAATCAACATAGTGAACACTGGCAATATGGTAATGTCACATGATTATTCCGAGGAATGGCAAAGAAAGTTAGCAGTATAATGATGTCAAGTGAAAATCCAGAGCCCATGTATTATAATTAAGCAGCGGGACAGAAAAGTTCCTCTGGTGTTTTCTATCACAAAAAGCTTTTGTGTAAACTCCGATCTCATAGATGGCACAAATTTCTGATGCATTTGTTAAGAAGGAAGAGATCATCACAGCTGTTTCATCTGACATCAGCGATGTGTCCCGACTCAGCATCGCTCTGCCTCTGATCTGTCTCTGAATGTATTAATGAGATATTCAATTGTAAACAGGATAAAAGTATCTAAGCTCAAAAATAAGCACAGACAAAGTAATGAGCACACTTGCACAAACGGAATATTGCGCGATTATCTTCTCCACCCTTCTTTTGCATCAGAGCCAATCAGAATAACTTGAATATTCGGCAAAAGGAATATTGCGCAATATTCCTTTTGCCGAATATTCGAGTTATTCTGATTGGCTCTGATGCAAAAGAAGGGCGGAGAAGATAATCGCGCAATATTCCGTTTGCTGAATATTCAAGTTATTCTGATTGGCTCTGATGCAAAAGAAGGGCGCATCAGAGCCAATAAGAATAACTCGAATATTCGGCAAAAGGAATATTGCGCGATTATCTTCTCCGCCCTTCTTTTGCATCAGAGCCAATCAGAATAACTCGAATATTCGGCAAAAGGAATATTTTTGGCAACATAAAAGAATCGCATCAGCTACTCGGCCCAGGGTTTCTCTCTAATCATACCAGCAATGATTTTAGACGTCGATGGAGATCACTAGGATGTGATCTGTTTTAAAAATAAATTTGAAAAAATACGAATATTCGCCATAGCGAATATTCGCCGCGATATTCGAGTTATTCGCGAATACTCTAATATGCAATATTCGTAGCGAATATTCGCAATGCGAATATTCGTGAGCAACACTAATCCTAACCTGCAAAAACTAATTTCAGGGAGGTGGCGCCACACAGTGTTTCGTGCAATCCCCCGCCATCAGAGTCTGAAAATTTCCTCTTTACATCAGGGCAGCGGAAACAGCAAATTTGCTCAACCAACCTGCCAACAGACATCGGGGAGGGTCAGTGTGATCTGGATGCATACAGAAAAATGGGGAAATCACCTGAAATGTGTACTCCCCTTTGATCAGTGTCCCCCTGCCCCCAGACAAGGTCATCTAGGAGAATAACTAACCAGTCAGGATTCCCCACCAAATTATTTCACCTGCCTCCCAGGTACTAGCACTCCTCTATAGCTTCTACCCTGTGTGTACTCCACTTCGGGCTGTCTGCACAGTCACCAGGCTTTGTGTGGAAGCACACAGAGAGACAGCCAGGAACACAGTACTGCCAGAGAAGACATTGCAGTGTATAACAGTAATGAATGCCATCCTCATACTCACCAGCTTTCTCTCACTCACTCCTGGACTCACTCCTCCCTCCCTGTTGAATACAACACAAGCTCCCTCCACACAGCTGCTGATCCCCTCCCATTGGCTGTCCCGGATTCCTAACTCTCTCTGAGATAGACTGGCAGAGGGCAGGGCGCTCAGTGATTGGTGGAGCTGGAGGGTTACGAGAGGAGGTCGGAGTAACAGTCTGGGACACATAGGAAGTCTCATGTTGCATAGTGATGCCACTGCCTCCCCTGGCTGGGAGGAAGGGACAGCTCATGGCAGCTGCCAGCCCAGGAGCTTGTGCCGCACTCGCGGGTAGGGATTAGCTTTATGTTCGACTCAAACGTATGTTCAAATCGAACATTGTATGTTCGACCGTTCGTCGAAATACGAACAAAACGGGTCGTTCGCGCCAAATTCGAGAGACGTGCCACGGCCCATAATTCACTGCGGCATTGCGTGCTGATGATTGGCCAAGCATGCACTATGACCCGCATGCTTGGCCAATCACAGCGCGCAAAAAACGGAGAGACATAATTGGCCAAAGCCAGGGTGGCTTTTGCCAATTATGGCTCAGGGCTTTAGCACACGCCCCACACTATAAAAGGCCGCCTGCTGGGCGGCCTCGTGTAGTGTGTTCCAATGCTGGTTACAGATCAGACAGAGAGAGAGATTGTCTTTTTTTCTAGCTAGATAGAGCAGGCAGGCTAGTCAGTTAAATTTAAAGTGTGTAGAGGATATATATATATACATCCCAGGAGTTGTACATATATTTATACATTGTATAGTTTCGTTAGATAACTTCTTTCTAATCTGTCAGGCAGTTGATTGTGCTAGCTGCAGTGTTCTCACGTGTTGTATTGCCCGTGTTCTCAGTGCACCTAAACCAACTTGCTGTATACTGCAAGTTTGCGCATTACTTTTCAACTAAACCCACTTGGTGGTGCATAGTGCAAGTGTACTCATTACATTGCAACTGAACCCACTTGGTGGTGCACAGTGCAAGTGTGCTCATTACTTTGCAACTGAACCCACTTGGTGGTGCATAGTGCAAGTGTGCTCATTACTTTGCAACTAAACCCACTTGGTGGTGAACAGTGCAAGTGTGCTCATTAATTTGCAACTGAACCCACTTGGTGGTGCATAGTGCAAGTGTGCTCATTACTTTGCAACTGAACCCACTTGGTGGTGCATTGTGCAAGTGTGCTCATTACTTTGCAACTGAACCCACTTGGTGGTGCATAGTGCAAGTGTGCTCATTACTTTGTAACTAAAACCACTTGGTGGTGCATAGTGCAGGTGTGCACATTACTTTGCAACTGAACCCACTTGGTGGTGCATAGTGCAAGTGTGCTAAATACTTACATTATAAAACTTACATAAATACCCAGGCTCGGTCCGTAAGCTGACCTTGCGCCACAGCGGGTCCCAATTTGAGTACCCCACAGGGGACAAAAAGTGCACCCGTACTCTCACCGAGCAGGGTCACTGTCACCCACCTCAGTCACTAGCTTTCTCTTTAGACTGGACACCATTACTTGAGTCTGTGTCCCAATTTTGAAGGTTGACAAAACATTTCCCAAAAAAGTAAAAATCAATAAAATCATGATTAAATAGAAGTATTAATACATTTTTCGTCTTGATTTTTCTATCAGAATTTTGATCAAAATAAAAGAATACAGAAACCTATGTGTGGCTGAAGCCATATTAAGAAATCTGAAAAAAAAATTATACGTCTGAGGCTAGCACAAAAGTGATAAGAGGAATGGCTAAAAGCGTGCAGGACAGCTGTGTGATATGATATCCCACATCTGTTTCCAGTACATAACTCTACAATAGGAGCGAATCAAAGCCGCCACATCTAACGAGCCATATTAATAGCATCCAGGCTGCCTCATATTTCTCCATCATCAATTCAGACTAGTTTTTCTGGACTTGTTAAATATTCATTGATGCTGGCTATGGATAAATTCCACTCAAGCTCCAGGGAATAGGAAAATGTAGGTAATTATTAGACAAAAGCCTGTAGCAGAATTTGCTATCATATCCTCCGATGAGCAGCAATTTTTTTTCTTAAAATAACAGTATGGTGTTGTCCGCAGCAGACAGCGTTAGTTTTAATTATGCAAGGTGGAGGGAATTCGTCCTTTGTTATCATTATGCTAGAGTGGTAAATAACCCGCAGTGATGACTGCGTCTCATGACAAAGAGCTCCATTCACAAAGCGTGCACACAGCGTCTCCCCACAGGGAAGTCCCAAGGGAGGGGGCTAGCACGCTGACTAACCCCCAGCCAGAACGGCTCAGATGTTGGGGGCAAGCTTACTGAGGAGGAACAGGAAGTGTGAAGTTCAGACAAAGAAAAAAAAAATTTTCGACGGGAAATTGAAGTAAAGGGTAAGTGAACCAACAGTGCAATAGCTTAAAGGAACCTATTTAGAAAAAAAAAAAAAAAACCTTTACAACCCCTTTAACTATAGCATGTTTGGACCACTATTTATTTAATGCATTCATTTTTTTTTATTTTAGTGAATTGACTTTAACGTCGTGTTATGCAGTATTTACCAAGCATTCTTGCTTTTTGAGGTAAATATTGCATAAAGGAAAAGGGAGTTGACATTCTCAGCAATAAATGTGATATTTGGGAAAAATTGGTCAGATCACCTAAATACCTTATGTCAGGGGTGTCCAAACTTTTTTCGAAGAGGGCCAGATTTGATTAAGTGAACATGCGTGAGGGCCGAACATTTTGCCTGAAATTCTTTGAACCAATAAAATTCGGTCTAAGTGTGTTCGTCTGAGCAACTAATACACTGCCCAACAAGAATTCTCTTGCCTTTATGGCTGTGTGTGGTGAAGAGATGAGCTTGGGCGTATTATTTAGATATACCGTATTTATCGGCGTATAACACCTTCACTTTAGGAGGGAAGTTTCAGGCAAACAAATACAATTTTAAATTAAGAACTGTGAAGCAAAATAAGGGTCAGTGCCCATCAATGCAGCCTAATCATTGCCCATCTGCAGCCTCATCATTGCCATGAATGCAGCCTCGGAGGGGACATGGAGGGGGGCGGGACGAGTGCGAACAGATTACATACAGGAGACTCCTGTTTACACGGTGGCCTCTTTAATACAAAGTCCTGCATTCTATGACAGACAGAACAATCGTCCAATGGCAGCATAGGAGATGGGACTTCCTATTACAGAGGCCGCTGAGTAAACAGGAAATTCTCCTGTATGTAATCTGACGGCGCTCATCCCGCCCCCTCCCTGTCCCCTGAGGCAGCGCTGATAAATACAGTATATATATCTTTTGTGGCCCTGGGGGCATAAAAGATAGATATATCCAAATTACCTGGGGGGGCACATTAAACCAGAACGTGGGCCGCAATTGGCCTGCGGGCTGGACTTTGGACATGCCTGCCTTATGTGACCTGCTTTAATGAATGGAGCCAAATAAATCTTATCTTGTTTGGAGGTATAATACTTAGATATCATGACTTTCCCTGTTAGCACATTATTTTTAGGGGGCGCTATTCTAAATTTAAGGGATGTTTGGGCCAATACTTGGGCTCAGACCTGTTTTATTAATACAAATTTGCCTCTGCTCTGGCTATGGTACTATCTTGTCGTTTCCCTTCGTTTCGTTGCCTGCAGGTGGAGTTACCATCTCGGGCCTATGTTGGAACGCAGAGGTACCATGGTGTGTTGGGTGTCCCTTCTCGGCAGCAGTACAGTGGGCATGGAGAGGGTACTTAAGGGGGAGGACGCTATTGGGTTGGGGTCTTCGCCTCGTGGCCCTCCTGGCGCAAGTGTGTGTGTTTGTGCCTGACTTTGGGGGCCACGTTGGCCTGGGGTTGCTTCGCAGTTGAGTAGGCCCAGCTATTCTGGCTGGGGCCTGCAGTCCTAAAAGGGGATCCCAAGCTGTCTGTCCACAAGGGAGAAAGCTGTCTTAATGAAGGAAACCATGGGAGGACCTGCCCAGGAGGAGGCCTGCAAAGTGCTAGTGTTTCAGGTGAGGCCTGGTGACCTGATTAAGGAGGGATCCTCTACCGTGAAAGCCCTGCAGTCTGCCGGTTCGGCTTAGAGGCTCTTCTACTGGACGGCTGGAGGTTTGGGTCTTTAAAATCCTGTGGCAGAGGATTCCTGGACGCATCCAAGTTCATCCAAAAGGTCTGTGGCAAAGACCAAGTTCATCCAAAAGGTCTGTGGCAGAGACCGTCTGGACATTAGTTTGTTCATTATCCCGGCTGCGAGGCTGTGAGAGGGGATTATCCAGGTGAGCAATACCCACTCAATAGTTGCGGATGGATTTTTTATTTTTGAGCATTCTGTACCGCGTGCCTGAACCTTCCCCTACTCTTCTTTTTACTTCTACTTTCTCTTGTTCAAGTTACCCTGCAGAGAAAATAAAACCCAACTGTTAGGCCGCGTACACACGACCAAATATATCTGTTCAAATCGGTCTGACAGACCGATTTGAACAGATATGTCTGCTGGCTGTTTTGGTTTGATCGCTGTACACACGATCAAACCAAAATCCCCGCCGGCAGACGTGGCGGTGACATTGACGCCGCCACGTCACCGCATCAGGAAGTAAAACACTTCCGCGCATGCGTCGAATCCATTCGACGCATGTGCGGGCAGATATGTCTGCTAGTTAGCGTACTAACCAGCAGACATATCGGTCCGACGGGTTCCCAGCAGACAGATTTTAAAGCAGGCTTTAAAATCTGTCTGCTGGACAAATCCGTCTGCTCGCCCGTACACACGATCGAATCTGTCTGCTGAGACGGTCTGTCAGACCGTTTCCAGCAGATAGATTTGATCGTGTGTACGTGGCCTTAAAGGTTTTACATCTGTCTGGACATTTATTATGGACTTCCATACACTGACAACAAAGTATAAAAGGTAACGTGCAAACCCCAATTTTTTTTATTTTTTATTAAAACAATTTTTTTTTTTATGCTGAAAATATACAAACTCTTCTCCCACGTTTTAAGAAACAATGCTTGGTTTTGAATCCATAATAAATGCAAACCCAAAATGTAACAAACTGCTCCTTCTGGGGAAGGGCTACATTATTTATAAATGGTTTATAAATGGTTTAAGTTGATAGACCCACCACCGTTCCTTGAGAACCATCTATTTCCTATCAGTGGGCCGATTTTAGTAAATCCTGTTATTGAGTATTATTATTATTATTATACAGGATTTGTATAGCGCCAACAGTTTGTGCAGTGCTTTATAATATGAAGGCAGACAGTTACAAAAAAAAATATCATACTTACCTCCTCTTCTGGGGTCCCTCGCCGGTGCTCCTGGCTCCTCCCTCCTGCCGAGTTCGGCCACGTCCCCTGCTCTCCCCTCGAAGACTGTGATTGACAGCAGCAGGAGCCAATGGCTCAAGCTGCTGCTTTATGTCCAGTGATGTGAGAGAAAGCAGAGAGAGTCACTGGTCTTGAGCACAATGCAGGATCAAGATCAGGCTCTTGTACATATAAAGGGGAGTTGAGGGGGATCCTGTGCACAAACAGTTTTTTATGTTAATGCAGAGAATGCTTAACCTCCCTGGCGGTCTTCCCGTGTGTGGCACGGGGTGAGATTTTAAAGCTACGATCGGTAACCCCGTGCCACACACGGACTTGCCTCGCTGGATGCAGAAAAAAGTTTACTTACCTTTTCTCTGCGATCCAGCGATGAATCCCCGCAGTACACGGCGGGCGGATGTCCGCCTGATGCTGTGTGTTCCGCCGATTCCCTTCCCTGCTAACGTCGCGACGTAGGGGGGGGAACGGCGCCAAATTTAAAAAAGTAAACAAACACTATACATACAGTACACTGTAATCTTATAGATTACAGTACTGTATGTAAAAAATACACACCCCCCATGTCCCTAGTGGTCTGCCCTGTACACTACATGTCCTTTTATATAATAAAAACTGTTCTTTCTCCCTGCAAACTGTAGATTGCCCATAGCAACCAAAAGTGTCCCTTTATGGCAAAAATTGTTTTAGAGCAGCTAAAAAACAGCGATAATAAATCAGAATCACTTGCAGAATTTAGCGATAGCGATTTGTGGGGAAATTCGTCATAAAAAAAAAAAATAATGACAGCAAAAATTCTGCAACTGAGCAAATTTCAGTGATTTTGATTTGATTACATTATTGAATAATTTTTACTATAATTATATTATTATTTGTTATAATTTTTTATAATTATTTATTATATTATAATTTTTAATAAGAAAAAAAAAAAAAAAATCATACCCGGGATGCCTATTAGACTCTTGTTTGGATAGATTTCAGTGAGTTATTCCTAAGAATTACAAGCCTACAGTATAAAACGCCAAATTCCCTTGCAAATAATGGTACCGCTTTCAGCACCTAAAATCTTAAAGAATCATACCGCCAGGGAGGTTAAGGAAAAAAATCTTCCACCTTTACAACCACTTTAAGCATAATATTGCAAACTTGCTATGCCATTAATGCCAATCTATATCCAAATTAATACATGCATGTACATACAGTGGTTACGGTAAACCCTTTCTCATATAGCAGCTAAAATAAATATGGGGTGGTTTTGGATTCCCCCTATATATTATAAATATGCATTAACTTGTCTATTTCTATAGTTAGCTAGTCTATCAAAGCTCTGATAAAATGAATGGTGATGGTACAACAACAATGTTAGCTATAAAATAAACTAGGGCTGTGCAAATTAACTTTTAATTAATCGATTAATCTTAAATTTTTTTGATCGATCAAAATATTTTTGATCGATTAAAATTGTTTTGATTGGTACTCGCCTCTCCGCCGGCTTCTGGGCCTTCAGGGAGTTCCGTCGGAGATCCAGTAACATCACAGACACCGGCGGGGCTTGCAGTGTCCATCTGAAGGGCTCCTTAGCTGTGCCTTCATATCTGCATGCCGGCGGGACTTTACTATCTGCCACACGCAAGGGCTGTTACACTTCCCTCCATCACTTCCTTCTATCAACCTTGGGATTCTACAGCCATCCACTGGGGGTTGTGATGGTTCCCTTCATGGGACAGCTACATGCCAACGGACTGATGTTAACCTCTCCTCATCCGGATTCAGCAGTGGTATCATTGTACACATTTTTATACCAGTATCATACTTGACTACATATTTTTATGACTGCTTTTGGTACCGTTTGGTATTACTCGCACCATTTTTACGGTTTATGTAGCTACATCGATTTTATCTCCAGTGCAATATTTATTTGGTTACCTACATTTTTTGTATCCTTCTATCTATTTTTCCAGTGGTTGGGAGCTGCACTGGGAATCAGCCGGCTAAGAGATCAGCTAAAAGTAGTTGTATCTTTATGTGCGTTATAATTAATCGAAATTAGTCGATTAATCGATTAAAATAAAAAACGATTAATCGAACACAAAAGTTTTGATCAGTAAGGCCGCGTACACACGATCGAATTTGTCCGCTGAAAACGGTCCGATGGACCATTTCAGCAGACAAATCGGATCGTGTGTACGGGCTAGCGGACAGATTTGTCCATCGGACAAATTTCAAAGCATGCTTTGAAATTTGTCCGCTACAAACCTGTCCGTCGGATATGTCCGCTGGTTAGTACGGGAAACCAGCGGACATATCCTCCTGCACATGCGTCGTATCCTGTGAATGGATCCAACGCATGCGCGCGGAAGTGTTTACTTCCTGGTGCGTGACGTCGCGGTGACGTGGCGGCGTCAACGTCACCGCCGCGTCACCACGCTGTCTGCCGGCGGGGATTTTGATCCGATGGTGTGTACACGCCATCGGACCGAAATCCGATGAGACATGTCCGCTCTAAACTGTCCGTCGGACAAGTTTGAGCGGACATATCTCATCGTGTGTACGAGGCCTTACAGCCCTAAAATAAACACATGTATTATGCTTGATATGATATGACCTACTTGGATAATTGTGCTTCTGTTTATATTGATTACAGCCTAATTAAAAAATCCCTCCACTCTCCGAGTGAAACTCAGACTTAGACTGTCGGGTTTTTGTTTTTATTGGTGAAATTTCTCAAAATTACAGTAATAATCCAAGTTTACAGAGATTAATGTGTAAATAAGAAAAAGCGGTGCAAGTGTTTATTTCTGAAATATTTAGGCTACCACCGACATTTTTAGTGGCGCTTTACCGTAGTTTTTTCAGGGCTATTCGGCAGGGGTTAAAAGTGCAACGGCACCTTGCCGGTGGTTCGGCGGCACTGCCCATTGATTTGCAGGGGTGCTTTAGGATCAGTGTATTCACCGCTCCTACAGCGCCTCAAGGATTAGGCTGGCAGGACATTTTTGAGCGTCCTGCTAGCGCACCACTCCAGTGTGAAAGCCCTCGGACCCACTGGAGTTAGAGGAGCGGCTCTTTCAGGGTGCTTTGCAGGCACTATTTTTAGCTATACCTATAGCGCCTGCAAAGCACCTCAGTGTAAAAGTAGCCTTACAGATATTACTGGGTTCATACTCTTCATTCTTTCATCTGTACTCAAGGACCAGAGTATGCAACGCTGAATGAGTTTCCTTTACAGATAATGCAGTCTAGATTGGTGCTTTCCAAGGATACCATTCTGCAGAGTTTCAGTTGCCCCATGAGTACTACACAACCTCCCTGGCATGGGCTGCAAAATACCCCCATCAGAGATTCATAGTTTTTATACCCATACAGCTTTGTTGTTGGTGTCCCCAGAATTCTGAGCTGCCCAAACTTTTGTTGACATGCATAGTGAAAGTGTGTTTTTATAACTGATTTGAGTTATTGTTAAACTCTTCACATTTCAACTTAGCCATCAACTCTGCAGTCTGCTCACGTCATTTTTCTAAAACTGCAGCGAAGCGCATCAATAAAACAAAGTACACCAGCCAAACTGGAAAGGTAGTTCTCTGTGTCACCTCTGGAACATCTTCATCAGTAGCACACCAAAGCCTCCTGTGAGCTGATCTGCCAGCAGCGCAGGCTTTGTCTCTTTTAATAAGACACAAGCCGAGTGAGGCTCCAAGTTCTCATCCCTGCTGTTATTCTTATGCTGATCACAGAACAATAAACTGATTTGCTGCTGCCTTTTACTTACAGCAAGTGTAACATTAAGCCAACACAAGCCACAGCAGCAACAAAGAAAATTGAGCAGAAGAGGAAGAAAGGGAGCATTTAAGACAAAGAAGAATCTAAACCTTAAAGGGGTTGTAAAGGTAAAACATGTTTTCCCTAAATAGCTTCCTTTACCTTAGTGCAGTCATCCTCTGATTTTGCTTTTAAATATCCTTGTTTCTTCTGAGAAATCCTCACTTCCTGTTCTTCTGTCTGTAACTACACACAGTAATGCGAGGCTTTCTCGCTGGTGTGGAGAAAGCCTCTTGAGTGGGGAGGGGGCCGCAAATCCCTATTCGCGAACGGTTTACACAAACAACGTAATTCCGGTGTATCTTGTTTTGTGGATACAAAACAAAGATACGCCGGCCTAAATTTGAAATTGTCGCGGCGTATCTGGAGATACGCCGTCGTAATGCTTTGTGGATCTGGCCCTATATTTAAAAGCTAAGTTCACTTTTCCTATAAATTTATGCAGAGAAGGGGCCTAAGAAGTTAAAAATTTAGTGATCATTGCAGAGAGTTGTATAACATTCCTGAGTAAACTTACTCAATGGGTACTAAATTACAAGAAGAAATCATAGCACACAAACTTTCCTTGCACCATATCTAAGGAAAGTTTTCAACTCATTATCTACAGGAGCACAACTCCCCATTAGATGCTCATATCTCATTGATTCCTAAACCTGATAAGGACTATTCGGTATTTCCTATCTTTTGGCCTATTTCTTTGATTGGGGTAGACCTTATACTTTATGTAAAAAATTTTGCAAAAAGGTTCCAAACCTTGTTTCCACGTTTAGTTCAAACCAGGTAGGTTTTACATAAGGTCATGAAGGGGAGAAAATCATTTTACTCATGGAGTATTCACAAGCCCATAGATTCCCAATGTGTCTTTTGACAATAGATGCAGAGAAAGCCATTGACAGGGTGAGCTGCAGGTTTCTACAGCTCACCCTTTTACAAATCAGTCTGGGAACTAATATGTTAACTAATATAATGGCTTTCTATTCACATCCTTTTACTAGAATCCGGCAAATTTTTCCATTTCTCCCTTTTTCAAAAATAGAAATGGTAGCTGCCAAGGGTGACCACTTTCTTCCCTTCTTCACATCTTAACAATAGAAAGTTTTTCCATTTCACTATATCAAAATCTAAGAAGAAGAAGAAGAAGAAGAAGAAGAAGAAGAAGAAGAAGAAGAAGAAGAAGAAGAAGAAGAAGAAGAAGAAGAAGAAGAAGAAGAAGAAGAAGAAGAAGAAGAAGAAGAAGAAGAAGAAGAAGAAGAAGAAGAAGAAGAAGAAGAAGAAGAAGAAGAAGAAGAAGAAGAAGAAGAAGAAGAAGAAGAAGAAGAAGAAGAAGAAGAAGAAGAAGAAGAAGAAGAAGAAGAAGAAGAAGAAGAAGAAGAAGAAGAAGAAGAAGAAGAAGAAGAAGAAGAAGAAGAAGAAGAAGAAGAAGAAGAAGAAGAAGAAGAAGAAGAAGAAGAAGAAGAAGAAGAAGAAGAAGAAGAAGAAGAAGAAGAAGAAGAAGAAGAAGAAGAAGAAGAAGAAGAAGAAGAAGAAGAAGAAGAAGAAGAAGAAGAAGAAGAAGAAGAAGAAGAAGAAGAAGAAGAAGAAGAAGAAGAAGAAGAAGAAGAAGAAGAAGAAGAAGAAGAAGAAGAAGAAGAAGAAGAAGAAGAAGAAGAAGAATCTTTAAAAAAAAAAAAATTGACTCTTCATGTTTCTCTATGTCGAATCTTCATGTCTCTCTATGTTGAATCTCCATGTCTCTCTATGTCTCTATGTCGAATCTGTCATTGAAGGCTCATGGTGTCTGTTGAATGTTCTAAGAAAAAAAAAAAAAAGATTCGACAGAATCTTAAAAAAAAAAAAAATTGACTCTCCATATCTCTCAATGTCGAATCTTCATGTCTCTCTATGTCGAATCTTTTCTCTCTATGTCGAATCTTTTCTCTCTATGTAGAATAATATTGGACTTATAGAGTTAAGGTTAGGCACATTCGACCACAACGAAAATGAAAATAAAGCATTTGTTTATGTCGGATCTTTTGGTTTTCGTTGTCTGTGCTTTCGTTATCGTTTGTTAAAACGATAACGAAAATACCTGAAATTCGGACGAAAATGCATTCGGACGAAAACGAATGCACATGTCTAGTCTTTACAGCAATTTTAAGGTGAATTTTTCTAAGTCTGATATCCTAAATGTCTAGCTATCTTAAACCCAGCTACAACAAAAAGGACTTGATTTTAAGATATGCTCCTCCTCTATACGATATCTGGGAATTCACATTTATATGAGTCAATCACAGATTTTCTCTTCAAACTATCTTAACATGTTAAAGTCCAAAAAGAAATGAAGGCTTACTCATAGAACATATGTCATGGTTAGGTAGGTAATATCCTGAAGCAGGATGGCCTCCCGAGGTTTCTCTATATTTTCCAGACACTACCGATTGCTATCCTGATGACTTACTAAGTTTAAAACATTACAACTGTTTACCTCTTTTTTTTTTTTTTTTTGTATAATCATTGTCACCGAATACGCTTTAAAAACTATCTTCCTAGGACTAAGGGAGGGGGCAGTGCCTTGATGTGACATTTTATTATTACTTATTGATAATTGCAAGAGTAGTAGACTGATTTCATTATTTACACACAAGATTATGGGTTCAGCTGGAAAGCAATGCCATTATCAGAACTACAAGCTCAACCTTGGGTTTAGGAAGGATCTTAAAACTTTCCCAGAGTTAACAAAACAAACTCTTCCTACTTGGGTTTGATTTATCCATAAAAATGTGGTTTCTAAATATATAGGTCCTATGATATATTTTTTTGATCCCCTGCTGAACGAACTCTGGTCTTTGGCCCAAGGCTCAAGAGTACCCACCGTAGACTAGCTACGGTGATACAGAATAAGCCTAGCCTAATTTCTTTGCAAACAGGTTCATTGGAACCCAGAGCTGCGGGTGCTTTGCATCAGAGGCATCAACAAATTTCTGCAATCTATTCCAAATGTTCTACAGATCCAGACACAACCTACCCCACTAGAATTCCTTTTTCTTCAAGATGCCTTATCTACTGACATAATCTGTCGTACACATTTCTTCCATCATTTACAGTTGCCTGGGGAAAAAAAAAACGCTTGGTATGAACATTACCTCAGGAAAATTTAATAAATGATTAATTTTAACTCAGACTATCTTTAGCCAAAAAGCACAACAGAAGAAATTTAAGTTAAGCACAAATGGTATAAATGTCCAGAAACTCTGAATCATATCTCTTCCACCTGTTGGTGTTGCCATAGAGTCAAGGGAACTAAGACACATATTTGGTGGTTAAACATTTTTGGGCTAGGAGCATTAATTAGTACTACGGGTTAATGGGGATGGAAGTTGATATGCCCAAAGTAGTATTACTATCATTCTGGTCCCTATTATATCAATTTTAAGAAGATGTCCATAGACATTTCCCTTTGGCTGTAAGAGTTGTAATTCCTCCACATTGGAAGTGATATCATCACATCAGTGGCGGATTGGGTAGTTAAATTAAATGCCATTTGTGATCTTAAATGTCTGCTGTCACAGGAAAATTATAAAACAGAACCGTTTTTAAATACATGGACCCCGTGGCTCTCTTTTAATTTTTCTCCAGAATTTAATAATAGTATGGCTCCAAGATGGAGTCGTTACTCTTTCTTCCTTTTTTTTGTATACTGTAGATGTTTTGTCTGTTCCTTTCTTCCTTTCTATATTTTATTGATGTAGTTCATTCTGATAAATACCATTTTTGTCTAGAAGTCTAAAGCCCTGTACACACGATCGGTCCATCCGATGAGAGCGGTCCGACGGACCGTTTTCATCAGTTCACCGATGAAGCTGACTGATGGACTGATGTGCCTACACACCATCGGTTCATGAACCAATCGTGTCAGAATGCGGTGACGTAAAACACAACGACGTGATGAAAAAAACGAAGTTGAATGCTTCCAAGCATGCATCGACTTGATTATGAGCATGCGTGGATTTTTAACCGATGCTCGTGCGTACTAACGATCGTTTTTGACCTATCGGTTAGCCGTACATCGGTTCAATTTTAAAGCAAGCCATCTGTTTTTGGACCGAAAGATAACGGACCGATGGGGCCTACACACGATCGGTTTGGACCGATGAAAACTAACTTCAGTCTGTTTTCATCGGTTTGAATCGATCGTGTGTACGTGGCTTTATACATTCAGTTTCTTTTTTCCTTTTTTGGACGACCTGGTTTTATGCAAAATCTTGAGGCTATATGAGATAGTTATAAATAAACAAAAAAAACACACTAGGTTCCCAACAGCATAAAAAGTAAACAGCAGATAGAACTATACTCTGATACACAGTACTCAAATATAATGTAGAAATTATATGAAAATACATAAACAGAAATTAGCAGTGTCTATGTAAACGCATATATAGTGCATAAGTGAACACCCAATTAATGTGACAATATTCAAATGTGTGGAAACATCAATAAAAATAAAATAAAAAAATCCCAGTGAAGAGCCAAGGAAAATGATTGGTGATTATCCCAGGAAGCAGCAAAATGAGAAAATATGTAAGTCCCAATGAACCTTTAAACCTCCACACAGCAAAACCACGCAGCATGTGCAAATTAACAGAATAAAATGAGCCTCAATTAATAGTGTTCAAGTAGTGCTCTGTATAAACTCATCCACTACGAACAGAGGACGAGAGAGGCTAGTTCTACTCCACCTGCCCACAACCCCTGGCATGCAGCCAATGCTGCGCCTGTGAAGGTGTAGGTGGGAATTCAAAAGCAGTTCACACTCTGCCTGAGCCTCTGGTGAGTGAACTCTCCCCTCTCTCTCTCTTCCTTCCACATGCCATAGTGTTCCTGCTTACCTTGTGCCATAGTGATCCTACCTTCCTGTCTTTCATTCGTCATAGTGATCCTGCCTTCCATGTGCCATAGTGATTCTTCCTTTCATGTGTCCTAGTGATCCTTCCTGCCCTCCATGTGTCATAGTGATCCTTCCTTTCATGTGTCCTAGTGATCCTTCCTGCCCTCCATGTGTCATAGTGATCCTTCCTTTCATGTGTCCTAGTGATCCTTCCTGCCCTCCATGTGTCATAGTGATCCTTCCTTTCATGTGTCCTAGTGATCCTTCCTGCCTTCCATGTGTCATAGTAAACCCTCCTGCCTTCCATGTGCCATAGTGATCTTTCCTGCTTTTAATATACCATAGTGATCCTTCCTGCCTTCCACGTGCCATAGTGATCCTTTCTGCCCTCCATGTGCCATAGTGATTCTTCTTTCCTGCCTTTCATGTGCCATAGTGATTCTTTCTGTCCTCCATGTGCCATAGTGATCCTTCCTTCCATGTGTCCTAGTGATCATTCCTACCTTCCATGTGACATATTGATTCTTCCTTCCTACCTTCATGTACCATAGTGATCCTTCCTGCCTTCCATGTGCCATATTGATCTTTCTTGCCTTCCATATACCATAGTGATCCTTCCCACCTTCCATGTGCCATAGAGATCTTTCCTCCCTGCTGTCCATGTGTCATAGTGCTTCTTCTTGCCTTCAATGTTTCATAGCGATCCTTCGTGTCTTCCATATGCCATAGTGATCCTTTCTCCCTTCCATGTACTATAGTGATTCTTCCTTCCTTTCTTCCATGTACCATATACCATAGTGATCCTTCCTGCCTTCTATGTACTGTAGTGTTCCACCCTTCCGTTCTTTTATGTACCATAGTGATCCTTTCTTCCTGCCTTTCATGTACTATAGTGATCCTTCCTGCCTTCCACGTACCATTGTGATATTTCCTTTCTTCCATGTACTATAGTGATCCTTTCTTCCTCCCTTCCATGTACCATAGTTATCCCTCTTTCCTTTCTCCCATATGCCATAGTAAACCCTCCAGCCTTCCATATACCATAGTGATCCTTCCTGCCTGCGATGTGCCATAGTGATCCTTTGTGCCCTCCATGTTCCATAGTGATTCTTCTTTCCTGCCTTCCATGTGCCATAGTGATTCTGTCTGTACTCCATGTTCCATAGTGATCCTTCCTTCCATGTGTCCTAGTAATCCTTCCTACCTTCCATGTGGCATAGTGATCCTTCCTTCCTACCCTTATGTACCATAGTGATCCTTCCTGCCTTCCATATGTCATAGTGATTCTTTCTGCCTTCCATGTGCCATAGTGATCGTTCTTGCCTTCCATATACCATAGTGATACTTTCTGCCTTCCATGTGCTATAGTGATCCTTCCCGCCTTCCATGTGCCATAGTGATCTTTTCTCCATGCTGTCCATGTGTCATAGTGCTTCTTCTTGCCTTCAATGTGTCATAGCGATCCTTCCTGCCTTTCATATGCCATAGTTATCCTTCATCCCTTCCATGTACTATAGTGATCCTTCCATCCTTTCTTCCATGTACCATAGTGATCCTCCCTGCCTACTATGCAGGGCCGTCTTAATAGCTTTATGGGCCCCTGGGCAAAGTAATGCTCTGGAACCCCTACAATAGAGACAGTGCAGGTAAACGGAAAGTAGGTAGGAGTTGGGGATATCTAGGGTGTAGATGGGTCAGAGTGCTGGGGGGAAATCTGGGATGTAGTGCCCAGGTGTGCCCTCTCATTAAGACAGCCCTGCTTCTATGTACTGTAGTGATCCATCCTTAATTATTTCTATGTACCAAAGTGATCCTTTCTTCCTGCCTTTCATGTACCATAGTCATCCTTTCTGCCTTCCATGTACCATTGTGATACTTCCTTTCTTCCATGTACCATAGTGATCCGTTCTTCCTCCCTTCCATGTACCATAGTTTTCCCTCCTTCCTTTCTTCCATATGCCATAGTGATCCTTCCTACCTTCCATGTGCCATAGTAATCATTCCTTCCTGCCCTCCATATACCATAGTGATCCTTCCCTCTTACAAATCTCTCTCCCTAAGGGTCTTATTCACACTGGAACAGTGCAGGAAAGAGGCATTCCCTGTGCATGTCCCACACTGCATGCAACCATGCTGCTCTTGTGAGACGCAAACAGGTGCTATTCATTAATGGCAGCGTGTTTTCAACTGCCAAATCACATGGTACTGCAGTACTATGCTGTTTGGTGTGGTATGAATTGAAAAAGTAGTGCTTTGCAGAGTGTCCCCATTCACTTGAATAGGTCATGGTCCAAGGGGCAGTAGTGCCCACCAATGCATCAGGGGATATAATAGCTGCCACAGCCATGAAGCAAGCATCATGGTTGCAGCATAAGTACAGATATTAAAACCCCGTCGCTGAGCCATCGTTTTACCACCCCTACTAGTGTGAATGAGCCCTAAGTGTTATGTTGTATATTTCTGACATTTGAGATAAGATCTCCTTCTGATGTTCATTTGTTCAGGCAATGCTGCACTGTATCCAGCAATTAGACTCAGCTTCTGTTTAATCATCCCTGTTTAAGCCACTCACACTGTTAGACCATCACTTGCTAGTATGTGCTACACATACTGCAGTATATTTTTGGCCCCATCCCAGGGTTCTGAGCTTCTTGATAAACCAGATGTATTGGAAGTATTTTTTAGAATAATTGTGTTGAGGTTTATATGTATCCTTGAGACTCTGGGTTGTGGCACAGCAATCAAAGCATTTTTAAATGTAAAAGGAACATAGGCGTGCGCACAGGGTGTGCCGGAGATGCCCAGGCATACCCTAATCACCCCATGTACATTAGTGTAATCGCTTTGTGTAGCAACAGGAACATGGGAAAGATCTCCCTCTTACCTGTTCTGAAATAAGAGAAGCGTTTATGCTCTTCTCTTTCACTGTGCCAGCAGGGAGATCAGTGTGCCAGGGTCACATATCTGAAGATGCATACACATGCATGTGTGTTTGAGCTTAAGGGTGCACACCCTAATGCATTAGGCTGCGCACACCTATGACAAGGAATACCAGGTTTTGTTGAACAACTGCCCTTAAGCCCCTCCCATTATAATGTTTGGTCACACTCACTTTTTGCCATGGCATGGTTCACACGCCACAGGTCAATCATAGCCCCATCCCAATGGAATTCGAACAGAACATGTATGGGGACAGCTGGCTGGTTGGTGAGTGACATGGGTGGCAGGCATGACTGTCCCCCCCCCCCCCATGATGCAGAAATCACAAGGGGCACATGCACTACTAACATCCTCCTGTCTTTTCCCTTCAAGGTGACTCTGCATATGCACAGGGACCCCATATCATGACTTCTATGCGGAACCCCCCATGGTACCCTGTTGTATTCCCCAAACTTTGTATGCCAGATCATCGGTGCATGTTGCATGCTGCACAACTTCGCAGTGAGAAAGGACCTGGAGATTGACATACCTGATGACCTGACCCCTGAACCAGACAATCACCCCCTAACCGAGGGTCCCCCGTCTTCTGAGGGAAGAGCAGCCAGGAGACAGCTCGCATCTTTGAACGTTAAACACACACATTAATCATGGCACAATGAGAATGCATGCATGCACACCACTGTGGTCCCTAGCACAGACACATCACATCCTCATCAAATTGGATTAGCACAAGCCCACCATGCAGGACTTGTGAGCAGCAACGCCAAGCCTCTAATTATGTCACTGTACATTCATACACCATTCACACGGACCTGGGGATCACTTCTCCACCACAAATGAGGGTGACACCCCTTTTCCGGCAGGAATGTCACCCCCACATTCCAAAATCATTCACAAACAAAAAAAAATAAAAAAAAAATGCCCAGCAAAAATATATAAAAAAAAACACAGCAAAGTAAACACAGAAAAGACAAAAATCTCTCTCCAAAACAGTCACCAAATATCTCAAAGACATGTCACAAACCAACAAACGCTAACAAACAACAGAACAAAAGCACCTTGCTGTATAGGAAGGGATACAAAGGGATGTACTTTTGCAAATGAAGGGCATTTGTCTCTGTCTATTTAAGCTCTCTGCGTAGCTCACTAAGTTGACCGGGCCTAGTTCCAATCTCACTGATTGCGCCGTTCCCGAGTTGTGAGCATGCGCACAGAGGTGCTGACCATGGTCTGCTTCATGTGCGCATGCGCAATCCGGCCAGCCCTTCATTTGCATGGGGTCACGGCTCATTTAAATGGAACACGCCCACGTCCTTCCCAATTTGAATTACCCCGCCTTACGCCTCGGAAATTATGTTGCACCGGCGCAAATTTCTGCGCAAATACTACGAGGATATGGTAATTGCGCCTCTACATTGAGCCGGTCTAACGTAAAGGAGGTGCGCTACTCCGGTCAAAATATGCGCCACTGTACGTGAATCTGGCCCAATTTTTCCAACTTTACAGTGTATTTTAAATTTGTTTGTATGGCCAAAGTTTTGTTAAACTTTAACATCTAATGGGAGCCACAATTATTACAGCCACACCCCTTGCAAACAAGGACCAAATAGCATGATCACACAATCCTCTCTGGTGCCAGCTCATGTTAACAACAGTTTATTACACTCTATGTTCTGTATATGTAGCGCCTGTGTACTTTCAGTCCAGGTGCGATCTTAAATTTAGAGGGGGGTGAGAGAGTTATGTAGCTCTCATCCATTTGATTTGGGCAAATTTAGTTGCTGTGCTGTGCTGTCGGTTCATTCTGTGTTCCTAAAGTGCCTTTCCACTTTGAGGCCAGGAGAGGGGGCCTTCTTGCCAGCAGCCAATCAGAGGGGTTTTTCCCTCATGGGGCATGCTGGGGAGGGTACTTCTTGTTAGGCGCCATATTGGGCGTGAGAGTTCGAGGTTGGATCGGGGTGCGGCACCCACCTTTAGGGTGTGCGCACATCACAGGCTCCGGCGATATGGCCTACCAGGCCGGGGGGGGGGCTACTACGCGTTGCCTTTGGTTCCGGGACCATGTTGGCCCGGAGCAACTGAAGCAGAGATGGGACCCAGTGACTTATTGGGTCACCCCATCTTTTGAGAGAAGATCCCAAGCGGGTTGTGCTGTTCGGTGGGGAGTCAGTCTGAGGAGAGCCCGGAGGCAGGCAATCCAATAGGGCCTAGACAAGCCATCGGGGATCAAGGTGACCGGACACTGGGAGTTTGTCTTATGGCAACCTGTCGGTCGGTGACCGAAAACCAAGAACTACCTGAGGGAGATTAAGGCAACTATCTTCATTGAGAAGGAATCGCTCCATTAAACTGTGTTCCAGAGCAAGGGCCTGTGGCAGAGGCCCCACTCCTAATTTCATTTTGAGCCAAGTCTGTGGCAGAGACTTGTTCTCATTCTCAAGGTTCCGAGTGGCTGCCAGTTCTGTGGGGGGGCACTGTCCAGGTGCACTATGCCCACTCCGGCTGGAGTGGCGATGAAGCAAAGGTATCATTGAATCAGGACTGCTTCTGCAATTCTCCTTTTACCAATCTTTCTCTGTCCACTTCAAGTTAATTGTTGCCGTGTTTGGCCAGAGAATAAAAGCACAGAAAACGACACCCTGCTGTTTGGACATTCCATCATTGCTCACATCACCTCATCATCATCATACCCCTAGATGCATCACGAAAGGTAACACGCCAACCCAAATCTAACCAGCGGCTCCTGAGGGGGTAGTGCTACATATACTATATAAACTACATCACTACATATCCCACTTCATTAATCAAAGTGGATGCTGCATTAGCGAAATGCCCTTGAATGAAATATACAGTATGTACAGTGGGAACACAAGCAGGTGGTAGAAGAATGATGGGATGTATTTA
The DNA here is from genome assembly GCA_029574335.1 of Rana kukunoris. Lineage (NCBI taxonomy): Eukaryota > Metazoa > Chordata > Amphibia > Anura > Ranidae > Rana > Rana kukunoris. The sequence continues at coordinate 138,420,940 of CM056057.1, read as the reverse complement.
AATTACTGATTTAGCAGTATAGCATTGGGGGAGGGAGAAAGTTGTTCTGCTATCTCTACGCTCATGCAATCTTCTCCATCGCTGAGCATTATACAAATAAGATGCATGCTGGGTGCAGAGAGAGGTGAGTGATTTGATCTATCTGACAAGATTAGAAAGAAAATTTCCATATAACATGGTTTTTCTCAGTGCAGTAATTTCATTGTTATAGGGGTGCTGGTAGTTTACCAGAAGCAGTTGTACATTGCACACAACTTATGCTGAGAGTCCACATACCTATATTATAAATGCATTAAATGGAAGCAAAGGGCCAATTTAAAAAAAAAATAAACATGTTTGATCCCTGCAATATTCACATTTCGAAAATGTCCTATTATTAAAAAAGGAACTGCTGTCTGCTCACATAATTTGTAATAAAAACATATTTGCCATTTTGAAGCTTCCCTCCAATCACTTTGCATATTATCTTATATATACTGTGATTCTGTACTTGCCAAACATACTGCAGAAATCTCCCTCCACTAAGTCTGGCTGCAACCATTTTAACCTCCCTGGCGGTATCCCCGAGCGTGACTCGGGGTGTTTTTTTTTTTGCAGAGATCGGTGTCCCCGAGTCACGCTCGGGGTAGCCATGCAGAGCCTGCAGCGCGCGCTGTCTTACCTTCTTCCTGGATCCAGCGATGCATCCACGCTGTGTGAGCGAGCGGGTGCTCGCTCGATTCATACAGCGTCCCCGTGTGCCGCCGATCTCCGTTCCCTGCGACGTTACGACGCACGGGAGCGGAGAACGGCGCCAAATTCAAAAAAGCAAACAAACACTTTACATACAGTACAATGTAATCTTATAGATTACAGTACTGTATGTAAAAAATACACACACCCCTTGTCCCTAGTGGTCTGCCCTGTACACTACATGTCCTTTTATATAATAAAAACTGTTCTTTCTGTCTGGAAACTGTAGATTGCCCATAGCAACCAAAAGTGTCCCTTTATGTCAAAAATGATTTTAGATCAGCTAGAAAACAGCGATAATAAATTATAATCACTTGCAGAATTGAGCGATAGCGATTTGTGGGGAAATTCGTCATAAAAAAAATAATAATAATGACAGCGACAATTCTGCAACTGAGCAAATTTCAGTGTTTTTGAGTTGATTACATTATTGAATATTTTTTATTATAATTACATTATAATTTGTTATAATTATTTATAGTTTTTTATTATATAAAAAATTATGATTTTGTTTTTCAAACTTTATCATACCTGGGATGTCTTGTTTGGACAGATTTAAGCAAGTTATTCCTAAGAATTGCAGGCCTACAGTATAAAAAGCCAAATTTCCATGCAAATAATTGTACCGCTTTTGGTACGTAATTCCAGACAGAATCATACCGCTAGGGAGGTTAACTGTGGGCAGCTGAAGCTGCTGCCTGGTTACTTCCTGGATTCAAACAGACACATGCAGAGGCACACCTCCAGCTCTGCAGCCCTGCAGCTCTCATTGGCCCTCTTATGGCTCCTCCCCCTCCCTTCCTGGCAAACTCTCATGAGAATGAGAGAGAGAGCTGTGCATGATGTCATAAGCTTAGGCTTTTAACCAGACAAAGAACAGGAAGTGGGCTGTATATGGTATTTACTGGCAAAAAAATAAAACATTTTTACTATCCAAAGTTAAAACAACATGGGCAAAAGATTTAATAGATGGAAATTACTGAAGATCCGCTTCAAACTATAATGAGGCTCACTTTAAAAAATAAATACACCTAATCTCTACAGAGATTTCATAGTGTAAAGGCTTAAAGTGTTTGTAAAACCTTGCATATACACACTAAAGTAATTAGCCTCAGGTGATACACAGAGATGAAAAAAAAAAAAAAATCCTCCAATGTAAGTTATACCTGTTTATCTGCAGCAATCTATTTTCTACAGTAGTTTAAAGTGCAGAATTTATACAGCTTGTTTGAACTTTTAGACAGTAAGGGATGGGGAACTGAAGTTACAGAGAAGATAGTTACCGCTCCAATTAGGTATGTGGATGAATCCGTATCCTCTCAGAGAAACCCAGGTGCCGGCAATGCATGAAGCAATTGTGGAATATGAGTAAGCACTGATTGTAGTGCGAAACGTCAGCTGTATGCCCCTGTCTTTGCTGTGATGTGTGGTGTTTGAAAACTTTTATCAATAAAAGGCAACCAAGAAGGTTTTTCCAGAGTGCGGCTGTCCAAACATTTCTTTCCATAGCTCTGATGCCGCATACACACGATCACTTTTTGTGATAAAAAAAACGACGTTTTCAAAAACGTCATTTAAAATGACCGTGTGTGGGCAAAACGTTGTTTTATGTCTTAAAAAAAAACGACCAAAAAAATATTCCAACATGCTTGAATTTTCTGTGTCGTTTTTCAAAACGTTGTTTTTTGTGTCATAAAAAGTGATCGTGTGTGGGCAAAACAATGTTGAAAACGACGTTTTTAAACCCGCGCATGCTCAGAAGCAAGTTATGAGACGGAGCTTCAATGGAACAGAGTGCCGTCGAACGTGGTGTACGTCACCACGCTTTGCTAGAGCATTTTGGAAAAACGATGGTGTGTATGCAACGCCGTTTTGGAAAATGAAGTTTGAAAAACGCCGTTTTGTTTCATCACATAAAATGTTTTTTTTCATCACAAAAAGTGATCGAGTGTACGCAGCATCAGAGCTGATTGGAGGGAAGGTACACATCCCCTTCAACACAGCACATGGGAACAAAGCTGAGGCAGTCAATCACAGACTGTGTCCTGGAGCTCCCTTCCATGTCACCTGTCAGAAGTGACTCATGCAGATAGCAGAGGAATGAGGCAGCATACAGAAATGACACAAGCCCTGTACACACGATCGGTCAAACCGATGAGAACGGTCTGATGGATTTTTCCATCAGTTAACTGATGAAGCTGACTGATGGTCAGTCGTGCCTACACACCATCGGTTAAAATACCGATCGTGTCAGAACGCGGTGATGTAAAACACAACGACGTGCTGAAAAAAATGAAGTTCAATGCTTCCAAGCATGCTTCAACTTGATTCTGAGCATGCGTGGATTTTTAACCAATGGACGTGCCTACTAACCATCGTTTTTTTGCTATCGGTTAGGTATCCATTGGTTAAATTTAAAACAAGTTTGCTTTTTTTTAACTGATGGATAAATAACCGATGAAGCCCACACACGATCGGTTTTGTCTGATGAAAACAGTCCATCAGGCCGTTCTCATCGGTTTGACCGATTGTGTGTACGCGGCTTAAAACCCCTTTCTCATGACCAGTTTCTTAGCATGGGGTAACAGATTCCTGCAGCAAGAATCTGCAGAGTCAATGCATAGAGAATAAGGAACATAGAGAATTACACCCAGCATACTGCACAAGAGAATTGGCATGGTGTAGAATCCATGTATCTCCGATGAAACAGATACAGGGAATCATACCTAGCCTACAAGATAAGGTGTGGCACTGTGCAGAGTTCAAGCATACAGAATAAGAACTTGCCTTGAGAGTTGGACCTGGCATACAGAAAAAGGGATTTACTAGTGTGCAGCATTTATGCAGCAAGAATAAGAACGTATCTTAACCACTTGCTTACTGGGCACATATACCCCCCCTCCTGCCCAGGTGAACTTTCAGCTTCCGGCACTGCGTCGCTTTAACTGACAATTGCGCGGTCGTGCGAAGTGGCTCCCGAACAAAATTGGCGTCCTTTTTTCCCCACAAGTAGAGCTTTCTTTTAGTGGTATTTGATCACCTCTGCAGTTTTTATTTTTTGCGCTATAAACAAAAAAGTGGGAACATTTTGCAAAAAAAAACAATATTTTTTACTTGTTGCTATAATAAATAGCCCAATTAAAAAAAAAAAAAAAAATCTCAGTCAAGGCCGATACGTATTCTTCTACATATTGGTAAAAAATAAATAAAAATAAAAAAATCGCAGTAAGTGACTGGTTTGCGCAAAAGTTATAGCGCCTACAAAATAGGGGACAGAATTATTTTATTTTTTTTTTACTAGTAATGGTGGCGATCTACGATTTTTATTGGGACTGCGACATTATGGCGGACACATCGGACACTTTTGACACATTTTTGGCACCATTCACATTTATTTGCTATAAATATGCACTAATTACTGTATAAATGTGACTGGCATTGAAGGGATTAACACTAGGGCAGGGGTGGGCAAACTTTTTGACTTGAGGGCCGCAATGGGTTCATATATTGGACCCGGGGGCCGGACCAAGAATAGATGGACGGTGTGTATGTGTGAATTAATATAAATTACATTTAAATTTGTAACATTAAATGTTTAGATTAATTTAAGGTAGAAAAGCATAAACAGAGTTATTTTACAAAACTACAATTATATTTCAGACAGGAGGCTCATATCTTAAGCATTAATCCTTCTTTAATTAATGCTCATAGCAGAGAAAAAACAATATTTCAACTGTTATAAAGAAAAAATAAGGTGAAAGGCACTATGTGGACTACGAGTCCCAGCATGCCTAGTGTCCGTAACCACTCCCCCCTAGCGCCTCTATATAAGGAACGGCTCCTCCCAGAATCATCCTCTTTCTTTCTGCTCATGGCAAACTTCAGATAAGTATATATGATTTCAATATGTGATGAATTGTATGGAATACCTGTTTTCTCTATATGTGCGGCTCACACCCACATTTACAGGTCTTGCGCCGCCGTCCAGGAAGTATCCTAGCTTCTACTGACATTCGGCGCCGGGCTGAGGGAACCCCTTCCTCCCCTTCCCCTCATTCCCCTCAGCCATTCTATTCACAACGGCCGTCTCTGCGACGAAATCTCGGCAGGCGTAGTCTCGCGGGATTTCGGCGTGAAAGCGCGCTCTCAGGCTCTCCTCCCACCGCACTGAGAACTTCGGCGAGGAGGAGGTAGGAGCCTGGAGCTGTCAGGGCGGCTAAAACAATATATATATATATATATATAGGGAAGTTAGACTCCTAGTATTTTCCCTCATTAGTATCCCTGGGGAGAGCGGAATTTATTCCCCCCCTCTGTCTTGAGAGTCACACATCCCATACGATAAGATGTCTGAGGACTGTACAGTCCCTAAGGGGACTAGTGAGGCACCATTGCAACATCAGCCTCTTTCCGCTGCTCAAATACAAGAGCTCATTAATTCATCCATTTTAGCAGCCCTATCTGCTACTACCACCCCCATGGGTCTGCATCAGAGCCCATCTACTACCCCTACCCCCTTACCGGCCGGCGAGGAACCGCAGCCAAAGAAGGGCAAGTCCTCTCAGAAGAGGAAGCATATTGGGGTCACTCAGGACTCCCCGACAGGGGAAGTACATAATATGTTCGAAGCATTTCCACAACCGGAATGCAACCCCATGCATCCCTTGGACTCTTTACAACCCTGAAGCCTCAGGGAGTCACAAAAGAGGCAAATGACAACTAGACGGGCAAAACCCGATTCTTTTGTCATCGATTCAGAGGTAGATACATCCTCCGAATCATCTGAGACGGAAGTCTCCGAGTCCGAAGACGATACTGGAATGGATGCTGGGGCAATAGCGTTCCACCAAGACGCTACCCCTGAATCACAGGGTACAACAATAACAGACGCCCTGGGCGAACCTCTGTTCCACCCCGATGCAATTACTCACCCCCGATCTGGGGACTGGTCCCCCCTGCCACATGTGGCACAGTATGTGGAGTTCTGGGCACGTAGACCCCTCAATAAGAACAACCGCAATAAACTTAGAGCGGAATGCCCTCGGCCACACATTCCCAGAAAGGTTACCACTACGCCAGAAATAGACCCCATTCTGGCGAAGTACCTGGCCAAAACAGGGAAAGCTCCCAAAAGAGGCATTGACCGGTCATTTAAAAGTATCCAAGACCGCGTCCTAGACCTACTCGGCCCGCTCACTAAAATTCTCAACATCTCTGAACAGGCCGTGACTGTGCATCATGCAGTAGACGTCCCCCAACTACGAGGTTGGGCTCAAAGGGCCATATGCTTACTGGGCAGCGCCAACACTGCATGCTCGACCGAACGCAGACGGTCCATACTGATGAGACTAGATCCCCAACTGGCCCACCTGGCAGAGACCGAGCCAGGCCCAGCGGCAGAAGGATTCTTATTTGGTGATTCCTTGATGAAGGACATCAACAAATTTGTAGGCCTTTTTAATAGCCTAGACAAAGCGCAGACGTCGCTCAAGAGAACTGGGACACGTAGAGTTTTTGCCAGGGCCGGTAGAGGCAGGGGCCGCTCTGCTGGCCGCACCACCAACTTTAGACATGTCAACAGGGCTGCCGCCCAGACACTATATAACCAGGCTCCACCCTCATACCACGTGGTGGCACAACCCGCACCATTCTTCCCGCCCCGCGGAAGACCTTGGAGAGGACGAGGAAACAGAGGAGACCCTCGATCTCGGCCATACACTGGTAAGCCCACCTCTTATACTAGACTCCCTTACACCGGTGGGAGGGAGACTTCAGTTTTTTACCCACGCTTGGTCTGCGATTACGGCAGACGCGTGGATCTTAAACACCATTCTAGGGTTCAGAGTGGAGCTTCTATCCCCTCCTCAACTGAACATCATACCTCCCCCCATACGTTTTGCACAAGCAATCGCGACACTGATAGACGACGAGATGGGAGAGCTGATCTCCAAGCAGGTGGTGATCGAAGCCGACCCGTATTCCCCAGGATTCATCAGCAATCTATTCCTGGTCAAAAAGAAGGGAGGAGGCTACCGTCCCGTCATAAACCTTCGGGACCTAAACCAACATGTCACCTATCGACACTTCAAAATGGAAGGCATTCACTGCCTCCGAGACCTACTCCAACCCGGGGACTGGCTAACGAAGGTGGACCTGAAGGACGCCTATCTCACCGTCCCCATTCACCCAGAGTCGCAACCCCTTCTTCGCTTCAGATGGTGGGGTCGAACATGGCAGTTCACATGCCTACCATTCGGGCTGTCATCGGCCCCATGGTGTTTCACCAAACTCCTAAAACCGGCAGTAGCATCACTAAGGAGCAGGGGGGTGCGTCTCATCATATACCTAGACGACATCCTCATCATGGCCTATTCCCAGTCGGAAGCGCGCCGCCACATGGGCTGGACAATAGAACTACTTCAGAACCTAGGTTTCCTCATAAATCAGGAGAAATCGGTTCTCATACCTTCCCAAGAGATAGAGTTTCTGGGTTTCCTGGTGGACACCAACCAGGCAGTCCTCCGGCTGCCCAAGGCAAAACTGGCCCTGATCCGCAAGGAGATCAGAGCGGTACTACGCAAGGCAGTGTTGTCCCTGCGAGTACTGGCCAGATTGGTGGGCCTCCTAGCAGCCTCCATACAGGCCATCTTCCCTGCCCCTCTCCATTACAGGGCCCTTCAACGACTCAAAATTATGCACTTGCGTCGGGGTCTGCGATACGCAGACGAGATACCTCTTTCTGCCGAGGCCAGAGCGGAACTGCTATGGTGGCTCCGCCATGCCATGGAATGGAATGGCAAAACGATTTTCAATTCCCGTCCGGACATCATAATAGAATCGGACGCGAGCCTGAAGGGCTGGGGAGCTCGCCTAGGCGAGATTTCGACGGGGGGGACCTGGTCTTACCGAGAATCCCTCCTTCATATCAACGCCTTGGAACTTCTGGCCGCACTGTTCGCCCTACAGAGCTTCCTCTCGGAACGATCCGATTGTTGCGTACTATTACGCATGGACAATATCGCAGCAGTGCAATATGTCAATCGTCTAGGGGGCACCAGATCCAAAACCCTGGCGGATATCGCCAAGACCATTTGGCAATTTTGTCTATCACGCAACATCATCCCGAAGGCGGAATATATTCCAGGCACGTCCAATACCATAGCAGACTGGAATTCCCGACACCTATCCGACTCCAGCGACTGGCAGCTGGATCGCTCGATTTTTACGCGGGCGGATCGTCTCTGGGGCCCTTTGGGCATAGACCTTTTCGCCACACGCCTCAATCACCAACTACCTCGGTTCTTCAGCTGGAGACCGGACCCAGATTCCATGTCAGTAGACGCCTTCCGTCAGTCTTGGAAGGGGGAAATCCACTACGCATTTCCCCCCTTCTCGATGATCCCCAGAGTACTACTGCAAGTAGCACAACAGGACGCGACAGTAGTCCTGATTTTCCCATGGTGGCCGACGCAACCATGGTTTCCCCTCCTGCTAGAGATGATAATAGACTACCCCAGGCTCCTACCCCGGATCCCTCACATCCTTTCACACCCTTCCAAGGGTGTCCACCCTCTGGTTCTGGAGGACTCTCTTACCTTGATAGCAGGCCTGATTTCGGGATGCCAGACGCGGACAACGCTCTTTCAACATCAGCTAGAGACCTTCTTGCCCTGGCCTGGGCCCCCGGGACTCGATCGGCATACCGATCAGCCTGGGGACTCTGGGTACGTTGGTGTGATCAACGACAGGTTGATCCCACTCTGGCCCCTATAACCACGATAGCAAATTACCTGGCAGAAGTTTTTGACGCCAGTAGGGCTTACAGTACCCTTAATGTATACAGGTCAGCCATTTCGGCCTACCACTTCCCGGTAGATTCCCTGCCGATAGGCAAACATCCATTGATTTGTAAACTTATGCGGGGCATGAGGTTCCAAAGACCCCCACGCCCTAAATACCAATCGACCTGGGACGTCTCCAGAGTGCTCGATATGTTCTCCGCTTGGGAGGATAACGAGGCGCTATCTCTCAAATTACTGACGTTCAAACTAACGGTTCTCCTGTGTCTGATATCGATCAAACGAGTCTCAGACGTGAGGGCTCTAAACATCTCTAGACGCCAGTTCCTTCCCCAAGGGGTTCGGTTTTCCGTGGTCCGTAGAACCAAGACGGACTTAAAGACGGTTTACTACCCATATTTTCCCACACATCCAAGGTTATGTGTTGTTAGATGCCTACAGGCCTATGAAACCCAGACCGCATCCCTTAGGTCACCTGATTTTCCACAACTATTGCTCTCATATATCAAACCCCACCATCCGGTCACTTCCGCCACCCTGGCCCGATGGGTGCGAGCAACCATGGAGTTGGCCGGCATAGACATAACCCTCTTTGGCGCACACTCCTCTAGAGGTGCCATGGCTACCAAAGTTATCTCGGCGGGAGGCTCTCTTTCAGACCTCCTATTAGCGGCGGACTGGTCTTCAGAATCCACCTTCCGTTCTTTTTATTTCAGACCAGAAACCCACGTTTCCATGACCGTTCTATGACCGGGCGCGGATCCCTTTAGACAGGAGATATACTGATGGTTATTGTCATTATATATTTGGTTAAGCTTTGAAATTGCTTAAGATATGAGCCTCCTGTCTGAAATATAATTCGAGATTTTCCTAGCTTGTGACGGAAAATATTGATTATAAGAAGACAGGAGGCGAGTATCTTCCCTCCCTACCCTCCCTGTCATATGCCTCTGTTTCATTCCAGGTTTCTAAGGAAGATCGCATCAAGGATCTTAGTCGGCCTGGAGCCGCATAAACAAGTTTTTCCGGAGATCGGACGTTGGTTCATCCGGATGGTTCATGGTTAAATCCCCTGTTGGGACATAGTCACAGTTTCGACACAAGAGTTCTCCGAGAAGAGAGACCGGGCCGGCTGGCCGAAGATAAGTGACGGGAGACGTTGATCAACATAGAACCCGAAGTGATCAAGTTTTTTCGCATCAAGAAAGAAGATGATTCTGGGAGGAGCCGTTCCTTATATAGAGGCGCTAGGGGGGAGTGGTTACGGACACTAGGCATGCTGGGACTCGTAGTCCACATAGTGCCTTTCACCTTATTTTTTCTTTATAACAGTTGAAATATTGTTTTTTCTCTGCTATGAGCATTAATTAAAGAAGGATTAATGCTTAAGATACTCGCCTCCTGTCTTCTTATAATCAATATTTTCCGTCACAAGCTAGGAAAATCTCGAATTGATGGCACAGTGGCTGTGTTTGATGGCATGGCACAGTGGTGACAACTGATGGCACAGTGATTGCTTTTGATGGCATGGCACAGTGGTGACAATTGATGGCACAGTGGCTGCCTTTGATGGCATGGCACAGTGGTGACAATTGATGGCACAGTGGTGATAATTGATGGCACAGTGGCTGCCTTTGATGGCATGGCACAGTGGTGACAATTGATGGCACAGTGGCTGCATTTGATGGCATGGCACAGTGGTGACAATTGATGGCACAGTGGGTGCGTTTGCATGGCACAGTGGTGACAATTGATGGCACAGTGGGTGCGTTTGATGGCATGGCACTGTGGCTGCATTTGGCATGGCACAGTGGTGACAATTGATGGCACAGTGATTGCTTTTGGTGGCATGGCACAGTGGTGACAATTGATGGCACAGTGGCTGCCTTTGATGGCATGGCACAGTGGTGACAATTGATGGCACAGTGGTGATAATTGATGGCACAGTGGCTGCCTTTGATGGCATGGCACAGTGGTGACAATTGATGGCACAGTGGCTGCATTTGATGGCATGGCACAGTGGTGACAATTGATGGCACAGTGGGTGCGTTTGCATGGCACAGTGGTGACAATTGATGGCACAGTGGGTGCGTTTGATGGCATGGCACTGTGGCTGCATTTGGCATGGCACAGTGGTGACAATTGATGGCACAGTGATTGCTTTTGATGGCATGGCACAGTGGTGACAATTGATGGCACAGTGGCTGCGTTTGGCATGGCACAATGGCTGCATTTGGCATGGCACAGTGGTGACAATTGATGGCACAATGGCTGTGTTTGATGGCATGGCACAGTGGTGACAATTAATGGCACAGTGGCTGCATTTGATGGCATGGCACAGTAGTGACAATTGATGGCACCGTGGTGACAATTGATGGCACAGTGGCTGCCTTTGATGGCATGGCACAGTGGTGACAATTGATGGCACAGTGGCTGCGTTTGATGGCATGGCACAGTGGTGACAATTGATGGCACAGTGGCTGCGTTTGCATGGCACAGTGGTGACAATTGATGGCACAGTGGGTGCGTTTGATGGCATGGCACAGTGGTTGCATTTGGCATGGCACAGTGGTGACAATTGATGGCACAGTGATTGCTTTTGATGGCATGGCACAGTGGTGACAATTGATGGCACAGTGGCTGCGTTTGATGGCATGGCACAGTGGCTGCATTTGGCATGGCACAGTGGTGACAATTGATGGCACAATGGCTGCGTTTGATGGCATGGCCCCACAGCTCTGTACCCCCTGCATGTTACACAGACACCCTTCAGTTTACACCCCTTTCAGTGCAGACACCCCCCTTAGTGAAACCCCCCTCAGTGCAAACCCCCAGTGCAAACACCCCCCCCCCGTGAACCCCCCCAGGTGCAAACACCCCCTCCCCATTCAGTACCTCAGATCAGCGCAGCGACGATCACGGCACATGGACAGAAGGTCCCCTCCGTACACACAGAGAGGAGGGGGAGGTGGCAGCAGCTTCACTCGGCTGTGACTGTGTGCCGAGCAGTGCTGGGCAGGCATTCGCTGTCACTCTGACCCCCCAGTGTGTGGCGTCCCGCCCCCCCCCACTTAGTATGCCTCTGGGTGGCACCGCCCTCTCAGAGGAATTCTCCAATCCCACGGGGCGAGAGGCGGAGCGCCCACAGTCTATCTGCGCTCGCTTCCTCCAGCCGCCTTTGAAGCATAGGCCGCAAAGCCGCGGCCTCAATTAGCGGCAATCGCGGCTAGAGGAGATCGCCGATGGGGGCCGGATTAAAAGGTCTGCCGGGCCGTATACGGCCCGCGGGCCGTAGTTTGCCCATCACTGCACTAGGGGGTGAGGAAGGGGTTAAATGTGCACCCTGTTAGTGTTCTAACTGTGTGTGGAGGGGGACTGGCTGGGGGAGGTGACCGATCTGTGCCCCTATGTACAAGGGACACAGATCGGTCTCCTCTCTCCCTGACAGGACGTAAACACACAGATCCATGTCCTTGTCTCTGTAACCGCCAATCGCGGGTGCCAGGCACGCGCATTGGCATCTCAGAGAAGCGGCGGCCACGCGTGCCCCCCAGTGGCCGGAGGAGCGGAGGCCGTATATAGACGGCCTCCCAGAGATTTAGATCCACCCTGCGGCCGTATAAAGTCGTACGGCCATCAGGAAGTGGTTAATAAGAACATATCTTAATTACAGCGTACCCAACTGAAGAAGTGCTAATGTGCAGAATTCAGACATACAGGTGTAGCGCCCCCTACTTTCAGAAAGGGCACTACGCTAAAGTTAGTATGGTGAGAGACTTACTTGCTCTCACCCAGGTTGATTTTCTCAGGTTTGGCAGCTGTCAGCTCTAAGTTGTCCTGTGGGTCATTCTGCATTCCAGGGATGTGATCCCATCTCTGGGCGGCAGGTGGCGTCAGAGAGGTTCAGGCAGAACCACTTTTTCCCAGCAGCCAATTGGAGGAGCGTTTCCCTCGCGGGGCATGCTGGGGAGGGGTATATCTGTGGCAGACGCCATTTTTCGGTGTTCTTCGCGGGTTCCTGGTTCCAGGTGCGGAACCCACCTTCAGGGTGTGCGCACATCACAGGCCCCACCACTATGGCCAACCTGGCCGGGGCCCGTTCCACGCGGAGTTCCCGACTCTGGGCCCTAATGGCTCAGAGACACTGAAGTGACTGAGGGACCTTCCGCATCTCAGGAGGACAGGATTGAGAGGATATGCTCTATTGCTCTTAAGTCCTGGACCTGTGGCAGAGGCCTCTATCTACTGATCTTCTGGAGCCAAGTCGGTGGCAGCGACTTATTCCTTCTTAGCTTTCTCTGTGACACTCTGGCTGCCAGGTCTGTGTGAGAGGCCTGTCCAGATGCACTGCACCCACTCCGGCTGGAGTGGCGACGTGATTGATTTAATTACAGAAGGCAGGACTGCTTTCTCTATCAAAGCCTGACTCTGTGAAGTTATCCTATTTTCATTAACCTTTTACTATCTACCTCAAGTTGATGTGTTGGTCGTGTTAGACCAGAAAAATAAAGCATTCAGAAAACTTCAGCTACAGGTTGGACATTCGTTATTGCTCTACTCACTACATCAACCCCTAGACACCACACAGAGGTAACTTAATCCGCCAATCCCAATCAAACCAGCGGCTCCTGAATGGGGTAGCGCTACACAGGATAGGTACAGATACTTTTCATTACACCTAGCATAGAGATCAAGAGAAGTGGTACTGTGCAGATTCCATACAAACAGATAATCAGAATTACACCTCGGACAATTATAACAGATATTAAGCTTAAAGTGGTTCCAAAGTCAAAAGGTTATGCACCCCCCCTCTAGCCCCCACCCCCTCTTATACTTACCTGATCTCGATCCAACACTCTGCCCGAGAGCGTTGCGTCTCTCTTGTCTCTCTCTTTTCACTGGACAGAGAGGCAGCAGTGGTAGCCATTGGCTGTCACTCACAGCCAGTAGAAGGAGTGTTAATGGACACACAGAGCGTGGCTTGTGGTCGAGTCTGCACACGTGCCCCCATAGCACTGTGGGGTGGAAGAGCCAGGAGCACGAAGAAGAGCAAGATTGGGGCTGCTCTGTGCAAAACCATTGCACAAAGCAGGTAAGAATCACACTAAAGAAAAAAAGATTAGTAAGGACATTAAGCAGCTGTCTGAAAATGAATTATTGAAATGAATATGGAGAATGTCGCCAGGGCTGCTGTTAGAAATCACGGGGCCCCATACAGCCTATCTGACAGGGCCCCCCCAATATATCAAAACAATATTTTCACAAACAAATACACTAAAATCATTATTAGCAGACACAAACGTAACAGAGAACCTGTGTGAATTAGTCCTTTTTTAAATAGTTTTGAAAAAAAAAAAATGTTATTATATAATTTTATAGAAAAAAATGAAGTCGCGCTACAAATGGCATACAGTGTAAAAAAATAAAAATAAATGGTGTCATTAGTGCCAAATGATATATCACATACACAAACTTTTTAAAGAACAACAATAATAGTGAACAGTGAATATGATATCAAGTCCATATGGTGATTATACAGTCCATCAAGGGATATGTTTAAATAAACAGAAAAGTTTCCCAGTGTAGATAAATCCACGGACAGGTGTGAGTAATGACAAACAAAGACCTCCACCGCACAGAAAACACTGACCCTTACCAGAGTCTCTGATCTCACAGAGATCAATAACAGCATAGAGTGAAATCCATAGTCAGCAGGGAGCAAAGGGAACATCCATCTATTGTAGCCAGTAGATGTATTCAGCTCCAAAGCGATCATATATCAACCAGTGGTCCCATATAGAAATCAAAAGAAATCCACATAGTGTAAAACCATACATTTATTGGGTAAGAGATAAGATTGTGCGCACTTACATCAATCCTTAGTAAAAACAGCAAAAAACAGCATAAAATCCAGTAAGCCGGCCGGCGTTTGGAGCGTGTTACCCGTCTTCCGGGTCCTCACACGTGATGCGGTGACGTCAGCGCGTCGCCTCCCGACGTTTCGCGTGATCAAGTCCCTTTTGTGACGAAACGTCGGGAGGCGACGCGCTGACGTCACTGCATCACGTGTGAGGACCCGGAAGACGGGTAACACGCTCCAAACGCCGGCCGGCTTACTGGATTTTATGCTGTTTTTTGCTGTTTTTACTAAGGATTGATGTAAGTGCGCACAATCTTATCTCTTACCCAATAAATGTATGGTTTTACACTATGTGGATTTCTTTTGATTTCTATATGGGACCACTGGTTGATATATGATCGCTTTTGAGCTGAATACATCTACTGGCTACAATAGATGGATGTTCCCTTTGCTCCCTGCTGACTATGGATTTCACTCTATGCTGTTATTGATCTCTGTGAGATCAGAGACTCTGGTAAGGGTCAGTGTTTTCTGTGCGGTGGAGGTCTTTGTTTGTCATTACTCACACCTGTCCGTGGATTTATCTACACTGGGAAACTTTTCTGTTTATTTAAACATATCCCTTGATGGACTGTATAATCACCATATGGACTTGATATCATATTTACTGTTCACTATTATTGTTGTTCTTTAAAAAGTTTGTGTATGCGATATATCATTTGGCACTAATGACACCATTTATTTTTATTTTTTTACACTGTATGCCATTTGTAGCGCGACTTCATTTTTTTCTATATTTTGCTTGGTGTTGTATAACACTTTTGAGACGCTGCTCACTATTTGTTCATTTATTTTGTTAGATTTGCGCAATTTTTTCTCCTGTTTATATCATTTTATAATTTGTAATTTTTTTATGAGCCAGCAGTGCCATTGGGGGTAGCACAGTGACATGGGGCACAGAGGGGGATCAGAAGCAAGCAGAACAGGAAGGGGGATTGGTGCGGGGGAAGTAATTCTGTAACTGCCCCTTCATCCGACCACAATCATTCCCTCTGCTGTCTGGGCCCCCCTGTTTGCCCGGGCCCCCTACAGGAGGGCTGGTGCCCCCCCCCCCTATCAGCGGCCCTGAATGTCGCCAATGTACATAGAACATATTTTCTTGCGTGTTTGTTCAGACATACAAAATAATGTGCTCATAATTAGCTATACACTGAGGCAGAGGTTAATATGTTGTGCTTACTGGGCATTGTAGAAAAACAATTGTCTTTCTCACTTTTAGCTTTGTTTTCTATGCTTGAAGCTAGAAGACGAGGAAGGCCGTCTGGAAACAAATAAAGCGTGATTACTGCCTTTGTGAATGTCAACAAGATGTCAAGGCACTTGCCGCACTTAAGACGGTGATGTGCTTTTCCGCAGGTTGTAGAGACAATTTATGAACCTTAAATAGCCTTTTCTTTTCTGGCAAGATATATAGCAAATTAAAGAGAAGAGAATGAAAAAAAAAACACATGTAAAATCCTGAAATGACTGAAAAAAACAAAGCTAAGACAGCTTCAGCATTTTTCATCGTGACACCGGAAACCTTATCGAAATGTTGAGAGCTTCTAGATTGCTTATAAATTTAGTTAATGCGAGCTGCTTCAGTAGGGTCAGCATCAAGCAGCAATTTGTTATGGACTCGGCAATGCTTCACACAATGTGCTCAGTGGCGCCAGGAGGACGGAGAGGGCGCTGGTAGGCTGCAGAGTAGCTGCTCATTCTGTACAGGAACACGCAATCAAATATTAAAGACCTGTAATGAAAATAGCAAGAAAGAAACAGAGCAAGGAACAGGAAGGAAGAAGACACAACAGCATAGCCAGGGTTGGTGGTTCACAACTGTATTAGTGCTACTATTCTGAGCAGGAAACATCACATTATTTGCATAGTTGGCATTTGGGGAAATAATTCCCCAACACTTGTAGTGATCTGCACCTGAGCTCAGCCATAATGTGGTGTATATTCTAATGCAGTGGCGACTGGTGCTCAAAATTTTTGGGGGGGCACAAACGAAAAAAACAAACAAACAAAAAAACAATTGAAGCCTCACTGTGCCTATTAAATGCAGCCACTGTGCCCATCAAATGCAGCCACTGTGCCCATCAAATGCAGCCACTGTGCCCATCAAATGCAGCCACTGTGCCCATCAAATGCAGCCACTGGAGCCATCAAATGCAGCCACTGGAGCCATCAAATGCAGCCACAGTGCCATCAATTGTCACCACGGTGTCATGCATCAAACGCAGTCACTGTGCCATGCCATTAAATGCAGCCACTGTGCCATCAATTGTCACCACTGTGCCATGCCATCAAACGCAGCCACTGTGCCATCAATTGTCACCACTGTGCCATGCCATCAAACGCAGCCATTGTGCCACCAATTGTCACCAGTGTGTCAAGCCATCAAACACAGCCACTGTACCATGCCAGTTTCAGCCTGTGTCCCTTCTCTATGTTTTCCGAAAAGCTTAAAAAAAGATTTTATGGCTGAAGCTACACTTTAAAGAAGTACCAGTTGAAAATTACAGACAGATTCTACTTAACAACAAACCTACAGTCCCTGTCTTGTTTGCACCGCCTGTATACTGCTGTTCAAAGTATATAGGGTCAAAGGGGCTTGTAATGACCTGGGGGGAGTCATGGCAGGAAAACCCATGCTGTTTTTTCAGTGCTTTTTATCCATATTGCAGGAACCAAACATTACATTAAAGCCGCAAGCAGTCTTAAATTACTTTTCTCTTATAGTAATCTCATTTTGTGCAAGGACAGTTCTAAACACATGCCACTACTATAGACACCCAGCAGGTATGATATTTTAAGGAATTTTTCTTTTTTTTTTTGCATTTTAAGCATCATTAAAATCGCTGCTCCAGAAAAAACTACAGTTTTTAAAACTTTTTTTTCCTGTGATACATGTTCCCTGGGACAAGACCCGGGTCCCCAAACCAATTTTACGACAATAACTTGTATATTGGCCTTTAAAATGAGCACTTTTGAATTTGAACGTTCGAGTCCCATAGACTTGAATGGGGTTCTAAATGTTCGCGCGAACGGGAGGTCCGTTCAAAGGTTCTGGTGCGAACCGAACACAAGGGTGTTCGGCTCATCCCTAGTGGGGAGCATCACTGGTTCAAAAACCAATTAATACTGACAAATAATTAGACACATAGGTTAGACTTGATGGACTTGTGTCTTTTTTCAACCTCACCTACATTGTAACTATGTAACACACGAGAGCCTGACTGTAAAAAAAAAAAAACACACAAAACAAAGACATATAAAGTAATACCATTAGTAGTATAAAAATAGAAACTGTGTGTTTAATTTCTCAAACATATCCCGTCATCTACTGCTCTCACATGCAGCATTATCCAGAGTTTTCTGATGTCTCTTTTCCATCTTCTTCTGTCACTAGAAGGTCCCTAATGAGCCCAAAAATACAGATGCTATTGCAGCATGGCTTTCTCTTGCTGTTCGAAAAAGACAGGTCTCCCCGCATATGAAAAGGATTAGAGCACCAGAAGAAGAAAAACAGATATTTGCATCTCTTGGGGGGATGAAAATGGTGACAGGTAGCTTCAGCTATAACACCCCCACCTCAGTACGAATTCCTTTTACTCCCCCCCCCCCTTAAATTGCAAGTAAACACTATGGGCCAGATTCACAGAGCGATTACGCCGGTGTTACAGGAGATGCGCGGCGTAAGTCTAATTTTGCGCATGCGTTTCAATGCGCCGCATCCCCAAAACGAGATACGCAAGAAATCTACTTTTTTTTGACCGGCGTAATTTCGATAGACCGGCGTATCCGTCCGCGCAAAACTGCGCTAGACACGCCATTGATTTGCTATTCAAATATGCAAATGAGGGAGTTACGGGGATCCACAAAAGAACGTTGTTGTAGGACAGGCTACGCGCTGTGCGCAACAGCTGTACGTCCTGTCTAAAATTAGACCATATAAAAGGTGGTATAAAATTAGACAATCCGTCTACATGTCAGCTAAAGCAACACTGTTAGTTAGGAGCTGAGCAGTCACACTTGCTGGCCAACAAACTTTATGCCAAGATGCCCGGGGCATCCTTGCTCATAGCTATACTAATGACTTTAGAGGAGCAAAGAAGGAGGAGGGCACGGAGGGGGGCACAGGAGAGGATATACCGCACCCGCATAGACCTCTTTGGCATGAGTGATTCTGAGGTGTATCGCATCTTCAGATTCACCCCTCATGCCATCCTGGAATTAACCATAACCCTGCAGGATGACATCACCAGCCGAACACACCGCTCACATGCAGTGCAGTCACTGGTCAAGGGATGTCACAATCCTCCATGAGCAGATGTGTGCACCAGGTTGTCCCTGCAATCCTCAGATGCATGGCCAACCAAATCATCAAACCCACCACTGAGGAGCTGCGGCTGAAGGCAATGACAGATTTCTACAGAATTGCCAGATTCCCACGCACCGTGGGGGCCATTGATTGCACACATGTGGCACTCCAGCCCCCCCATGAGACAGAGCACATATACCGCAATCAGAAGCATTGGCATTCCATCAACGTACAGGTGATAGTCGATGCCCAAGGCCTCATATGGCACGTCCGTGCCAAACACCCCGGATCCAGCCATGACAGCTACATATACAATCAGAGCCCCATCCCAATGGAATTTGAACATAACGTGCATGGGGACACCTGGCTGGTTGGTGAGTGACATGGGTGGCAGGCATGACGGTCCCCCCCCATGATGCACACATCACAAGGGGCACATGCATGACTAACATCCTCCTGTCTTTTCCCTTACAGGTGACTCTGCATATGCACTGGGACCCCATCTCATGACTCCTATCCAGAACCCCCAAACCCCAGGAGAGGAAAGATACAATGAAGCCCACGCCCAAACACGTGCAGTGGTGGAGCGCACCTTTGGCCTCCTGAAGTCACGTTTCCGATGCCTGGATAAGTCTGGGGGTACCCTGTTGTATTCCCCAAACTTTGTGTGCCAGATCATCGGTGTATGTTGCATGCTGCACAACTTTGCAGCGAGAAAGGGCCTGCAGATTGACATACGTGATGACCTGACCCCTGAACCAGACAATCCCCCCCTAACCGAGGATATCCCGTCTTCTGAGGGAAGAGCAACCAGGAGACAGCTCACATTAGGCATCTTTGCACGTTAAACACACACACATTAATCATGGCACAATGAGAATGCATGCATGCACACCACTGTGGTCCCTAGCACAGACACATCACATCCTCATCAAATTGGATTAGCACAAGCCCACCATGCTGGACTTGTGAGCAGCAACGCCACGCCACAGCTCCAATTATGTCACTGTACATTCATACACCATTCACACGGACCTGGGGATCACTTCCCCCTGGTCCTGGGGAACCCTTCTCCACCACAAGTGACACCCCTTTTCTGGCAGGAATGTCACCCCCACATTCAGAAATCATTCACAACACCAAAAACAAAAAACGGCAAAAAAAAATAAAAAACCTGGAACAAAAAAAAAAACAGGAAAAAAAAAAAAGTCCATAAAAAAAAAAGGGGGGGGGAAACCAAATTAATGCCGCTGGCGTGACCCACGCCTGGGGTGACCACGGCCACGGCCCTGGCTCCTCAGGGGAGACTCATGGGGAGGGGGGGGGGTCCGGGGAAGGAGGAGCAGCCCCTGGTCTCTGCCCACCTGGCGGCCTGCCCTCCAAGGCCACGGCAATTCTGGTCAGGCCAGCACTTAGTGATGCCGTATTGGCCTGAATAGCCTGGGTGAGGGCCCTCACATCCTGCCCAACGTCTGCTGTAGTAGTCTGCAGTACATTTAGGCAGTTTGTAAGAGCCCGGGAGTGGCAGTCCAGGTCCCCAAGCATATCCTTTATGGAGGACAGGCTCTCCTCCATCCGCCCCAAAATCTGGCTGACCTGTCCCAGATGGTGGGTCTGAAGGGCCTGGTCCCTTCTCAGATAGGCGGGCAGAACCTCGGTCACACCCCTGGTCTTCTGGGACGACTTCCTGCCTCCAGCTGATGCTTGTGGCCGGGGAGAAGGGGAGGCCCTTGGGAGGGAAGCCATGTTGGGGGAGGAGTGGGAGGAGCTAGCCCTTATGGAGGGCTGGCTGCTGCCAGCCAGAGAGGAAGACTCCTCCAAAAATAATAATTCTCTGGCTGACATGACATCCTCCTCCTCCTCCAACTCCTCCTCCTCCAACTCCTCCTCCTCCAACTCCTCCGAGGACTCCGGTCCCCCCCCCCAATGCATTCACCTGGTCAGTAATGTTCTGCAAAATCTCCTTTTTCCTGGCCGGGGGGGTGTTGGCACTCTCCGGGCCGTGGAGGAAACGCCCATATTGGGTAATGGCCCGGGCAATAATTTGTTTCTCCCCCAAAGAAAAATTGCTCTTCCTCTTCCTCTCAGTCATACTCATACAACAACTCTCTCCCAAACAATCACCAAAAATCACACACAAAAACAAGCAGGAAAAATCAAGCAACAAAATAAACAAACCAAAGTCTATCAACCAAAAAGTCTCACAAGCAGTCACCAAAAAACACTTTCAAATATATTCTACCAAACACAAACAGTCAACAAATATCACAAAGAAAAGTCACAACGCAACAAACAACAGAACAAAAGCACCTTGCTGTATAGCAAGGGATACAAAGGGATGTACTTTTGCAAAGGAAGTGCATTTGTGTCTGTCTATTTATGCTGTCTGCGTAGTTCACTAAGTTGCCCGGGTCCACTTCCAATTTCACTGATTGCGCCGTTCCCGAGTTGTGAGCATGCGCACAGAGGTGCTGACCATGGTCTGCTTCATGTGCGCATGCGCAAGCCGGCCGGCCCTTCATTTGCATGGGGTCACGGCTCATTTCAATGTAACACGCCCACGTCCTTCCCAATTTGAATTACTCCGCCTTACGCCTCGGAATTAACGTTACACCGGCGCTAATTTCTGCGCAAATACTACGAGAATACAGTGATTGCGCCTCTACATTGCGCCGGTCTAACGTAAAGGAGGTGCGCTACGCTGGTCAAAAAATGCGCCAATGTATGTGAATCTGGCCCTATGTTTTAAAATTAATATTGATCAAAGGCTTAGCTGCCTATGATGTGACTCCATAGTTTATGTCTAAATACATATAAACAGAATTTTGGAGGGCGACTGAAAGCTTTACAGACTTAAAATCTAACTCTTTTAAGTTTTGGATAGTGTAGGGGAGGGAAAACATCTGTTGTGTTTTTTATTTATATGTCATTGTTAGTGAAAGTACAGCTAAAGGCAAAACTTTTTTTTAGTTTTGGATAAAGTAGAGAGGGATTAGAATACCTGTCGGTTTTTATTGTTGTCTGTGCCTCCGTTTGGGAGATTATCTTTCTCGATTTGTCCTGTGTACCATTATACTGTACAAATTTTGGGTTCTCCTCAGAAATGTAATAGAGGGGAAATATTCAAATTTGGACACTAGTTCTGGTGACCAACAGGGTGAAATTTCACGTTTAAGAATTACCAGGGGAGCAGATGTCACTTTCCCTCCCATTGAAAATGGTCATTAAAACAAATAATGAGCCCTGATCCTCCTCTTCTAGGGTTCCCCCAGTACTCCTGGTCCCCCCCCCCCCCCCAGAGCAAGCAGCTTAAAATGGGGGCACCCAGGCAGGCTCGCTCCTGAGTGGCTGCTCTGTGTGTCCATTCACTTGCAGAACTCTTGCTGTAATCTCAACACTGCAACTTTGCTCTTGCTAGAGGTCCCTGGTTTATTCAAAGAATTAAAGTCAGTAAATCACATACCGGGTATGAAGTAAAGCAATAAAGTAAGACAAACAGAAGAAGTAATGCAGTTGCTATGGGTAACCAAGAACAAGTGCTGGGTACATTGCAGCCATGAAGCTGGCATAGCGAATGGTCCTTTGGTAGTTTGGGTCCGATGGGTTTGGTGGTCTGGCCCCCTCCACAACAGTTGGTTTCTCATACTGTAACAACTGGAACCAAACCCATAGTGTGGCCACATAGAATGGGATAGAACAGAAGGTCCATGCTTGGTGCGCAGCGGGACCCTGTTCTGTCACTGGGAGTAAGTGGAGGTATGCTGAACTGGAGGAGAGGGCATGGGGTTAGCTGTGCCTCTCCTAATTGCAACATGCATCAAGCTAAGGGCCCTTTTACACGTACGGATCCTGCGAGGATCCGTTCCTTTAACACCCGCTTGCTCAGCGGTGATCGCTCCATTGATCCCCCGCTGAGCCAGCAGATCGCCGCTCTCCTCTATGGGGGGATCGGATGAACACGAATCATTTGTCAGTGTTTATCCGCTCTGCAGACTGATGGAAAAATAGGATTTTTCTCCATCTGCAGAAACGAAGCATAGCGGAGACAGATGAGATCGGATGCCAGCGGATGTTCATCCGCTGACTTCCGCAATTCCATAGGGATGTATATATGTCCATTTTTCATCTGAAAACAGATGGATGAAAAACTGACATACGGTCCACATGTGTGAAAGAGCCCTAAGGGGTGTAGTGACAAGTGACTACATATTTTAGAGGAACGCTGTACTTTTATGACTACACACAGTTATACGGCTCATCTTTTAAGTTGTAAAACTGCCATAATGTTTGATTCTCACATGAGCGCAGTCCACGCCTGGTCCCTTGCATTGATGAGCATGTGGATGGCAAAAGCTACACCCATGTGCAGGGCAAGTGACCCCGCCCACACACAAAACTGTTTGGAAAACCAACCCAGGTAGATTTGCTCATCCCCCAATGCTAGGCTAAAGGAAAACTGTGAACAGTGATAAATTACTTTTTAATATTTCCCCCATTTTCATAATGTTTTTTATTTTTTTTAGGAAAACCTGGAGCACCCCTTTAAAAAAAACATGAATGGAGTTCTCCTTTAAAACACTGCAGTATACATGAAACATGGAACCTCACTTAGCAATACAGAAATGTTCCTGAAATAACTATGTGGTCCCTCCAGCAACAACTTAATGAATTCTTGCATTAAAAACTACTTGAGGGTTTTCAGCTTGGTAAGTCAGAGACAATGCTGCAGAGCAATTGCATCTCTGAGACTGATTTTTAATTCAGGCTCAAAGTTTGAGCTTAGTAGGCAGATCCAATTGTTCGACAGTTGAAGAATGCAAATAGTTATTTCTTCTGGTGCTATAGAAGTCTGGTCTTGGGAGAATACACAAGGACAAAAGGTGTTTATTGGCACAGATATTAAAAAGCTTGAGAGATTATTGTTTCCAATCGTATTTCAAATGAGGGAGATACATGTGCGCAGGATAAATTTTTAGGGTTTTCAGATTCATATCCCTAAGTTGATTTCTAATAGAATAAATGTGCCGAGCATAATAATGAGTCTCCTTCTTGTGAGTCAGGTTTTTTTTCCCACTTTCTGCTGCAAGACACGTCTCAAACTAAAGACTGGAAATGCAGATATTTAATATCTGTCTGTTAAAAGTTCTTCATTGCAGCAAATTTCATCAGCCGGCCAGCAGAAAGATGGCAATTTATTATTATGCAATGGGAACAAACAAGGAGTCACAAGCTGTGTCACCAGAGGACAAGTCCAGCTTTGGAAAATTAAATCAGTGAAAAGGTCGCTTGTTATCAATAGCTTTCAAATTTCTTCCTTTTTTTTGTGTATGTTGTTCTCTTGAAAGGAGAAAAGAATTTAGTTCATCTAAATATTTTAATCTTATGCCCCGTACGCATGAGCAGTTTTCGCGTCGGAAAAAGTCAGATGAGAGCTTTTGGCCGGGAATCCCGACCGTGTGTATGCCCCATCGGAAAACTGCTGTGAAAAAAAAGAGAGCAGGATCTTTTTTTCCCCATCAGGAAAAAATGCTAGCGGGAAAAGCATTCGTGTGTATGCAATTTCAACGTGCAAAAAAAAACGCACATTCTCAGAATCAAGTATGAGACAGGAGCGCTCGTTCTGGTAAAACTAGCGTTCGTAATGGAGATGGCACATTCGGCAAACTGTAACAAACTGAAAACCACAAAGTCTGAAAAGCGCGAATCACCTCTCACCAAACTTTTACTAAAACAAGATTAGCAAAAGCAGCCCAAAGGGTAGCACCGTTGGAATAGAACTTCCCCTTTATAGTGTTGTACGTCACCGCGTTTTTGACTGTCGGGATTTGGTGTGACTGTGTGTGCGCAAAACAATCTTGAGCAGAATTCCATCGGGAAAACCATTGTTTTTTTTCCCCACAGGAAAACCGCTCCTATTGACGTGGCATTAGATCTACTGCCATTAATTTTGCATGCTTCTTTCCCAAAAAAGGCTCACTGTACTCACTTTCAGGTCAAATTGGTTATAAAGCTGGTATAAATCATTCATCTTTTTAAGGGATTCCTTTGGTCACATCATACACTTTATTGTATAGCATCAGCATTTAATAGCGAAACAAACAATAGTTATTTATTGACAATCCAATATAAGCTTACTTGAAAAAGTTCCTTTTATGCTGTGAGTGGCCTATTAGAGGTGAGCACGCAAGGCATTCCACATCCCGCAGCTGCACATATACATAAATCGCGGGAAAAATCGTGCAAAACAAAATTCTGGGGCCATTAGAAGTAATAGTATCGCCAGACACCTCTCAAATAATTGTAAGTACCAAATTTAAGTATCTAGGGATCTGGATCTCAAAGGACCCCACCCAATACATCAACTTAAATCTTGTTCCACTACTATTGAAGTGGAAAAGTAAAAGTGAAATTTGGAAAAAATTTCCACTGTCTGTTGCAGGTCGATGCAACCTAATAAAAATGATCTGGCAGCCGCAGTTATTATACATATTGCATAATTCACCGGTATGGATAGAATACAAGTGGTACAAAAGGATAGACTCATTATTTAGAGAACTTATATGGAGAGGAGGTCAACCTAGAATAAGCCTACAAACTCTACAACTTCCTGTCAAAGAGGGGGGAATGGCGGTTCCATATCCACGACTATATTTTCTAGCAGCACAAATGCAACATTTAGTAGGATGTGGAACCGCCAAAGGGGACGGAGCAAACACCCGACTTCTGCTGACAGATAACCCTCATAAGCTACTAGTGGAAGCTTTAGAGGCAATTTTTTTCTGCCACAATCACTCGATCACAAAACTAGTGACTAAAACGTGGAACACAGTAAAAGCAATAATGGGATATGCCGGCCCGACAGAATTTTCCCCCCTCTGGAACAACAACAATCTCCAGGAGACAGTTAGTGTCGAGGTGTCAACTGAATGGATGAGTAAAGGCATATGTCGCCTTAAACATCTGTTCGAAGGGAACATCATAAAACCATTTCAAGAACTAGTAAACGAATTCGGAATCTCAAATAGAACTTTTTTTTAAATATCTACAGCTACGCCATGCCATACACGCGCAATTTCGCTCCCAGATAATTATATGGGCACAGATTCCTGCGCTGCTCACTCTAATAAGGGCAACAGTGGCTAAGGGTTTAATCTCGGGGATATACAACAGCTTGGGTGATAGAGCACTAAGTAAAGCAGGCCTGTGCAAGAGTAGAGGGGCATGGGAGAATGATCTGGGAATAATAACTCCACAACAATGGGACAGGATTCTTCAACAGGGCACCTTGGTATCCATAGCCCCGGCCCAAAGACTGTCGCACTTATTCCTTCTACATAGGGTCTACCATACCCCCCATAAAATGTTTAAGTTAGGGTGGAGACAAGACAATGAATGCCCAAGATGTAAAAACAAAGGGGATTTCATACATATGGTCTGGAAGTGTCCTAAATTATATGGCTATTGGGTGGGAGTCATAGAATATATCAACAAAATATTTGGATCTCGACTAGACCCAACAGCCAGAATATGCCTTTTGGGCTGTATGGATGACAATAGAGTACCGCAGGGCACCCTTGAAGCTATACTAAGAAGCCTATTTCAGGCTCGTAAGTTAATTGCCCAAAAATGGCAGGCCCAGGTTCCTCCGTCCATAGACAACTGGATAGTGGTTATGAATCAAACAGTCTCAAATGAAAAAGTTTACTTCACCAAGCTGGGGAATTATCCCAAATTTGATAAAATATGGGGCTCGTGGCAGCGGAGGGCTGGAAACTCTGGAAACCCGACATCAGATCATCCAGGACCCTTGTGCTTGTGAGTAAAAAAGGATAACTCCTTTCCAGGCCTTGGTAGTAACATTTTATCAAGTAGATCTACCTGACTGGATCTCACTAACTTTTGACACCAAACGACATGACTCTTGGTAAACCCGTGTTAGTAGACATGGAGCGTGTATGCTCTCAAGGGTAAGGGTGGGAGGGAAAGGGGGGAGGGAAAGGGGGGAGGGGGAGGTTAATAGCCAACAAGACAAATAAAGAAGACCAAGAACTTCTCTCACCACGCCCCAGAGGACACTAATCTTCTTTTGTGCCACTTCGCACTCTATGCTTTATATCCTGCATGTAAAGAGTTTGTATATTTGCTGGCTGATTTGTAAAATGGTTTTAAATTATCAATAAAAAATTAATGAAGATTAAAAGAAGTAATAGTATCGCAAACGATTTGCAGCCATTTAAAATCTTGGAGTGGAATTGCCGCGATTCCGCCTGTTATCATGTGTGAATGGAGCCTTAATGATTTGTATAGAGTGGAGTGGAATTAGATCCTATGCTTGGTTTCTGTTGCTGTCTTTGGCCCAGATTCATAAAGCAATTACGCCTGTCTAACTGGTGTTAGACAGGAGTAATTTCAAATTTCGCGCGCCGTATCACTAGTTTGAATCCTCAAACCATGATACGGCGGCTTCGGGCTTCGATCCGAGAGGCTTACGTCTTCGTAAGCCTTCGGATCTACGCTGCGATATTTTTTTTCCAAATAACAGTTTTTTATTGATTTTTTCCATAAAAGATCAGTACAAAATATAGCAGCATTTCAGGTGTAAGAGAGAAGAGGAGGTGCAGAAATCCATCTTAATGAGCTTACATAGTGGCTCCATAATTATTTGTACGATCAGTAACTTGTAAAACAGCTATAAATCAGAGGAAAGAGAAAGAGGAAAGGGGGGACGGAGTGAGGGGAAGGGGTTGGGGAGAGAGAGAGATGAGAGGAAAGAGAAGGGAGGGGGTGGGGGCAGGCTAGCGGGGTGGGGGTAGTATCGTACCTCGGTGATCTGACGTCGGCTCATGGCGGGTCCTCTCCCACACGCCACCTCTCCCAGACAAGATCATGATCCTCCAACCTGTCCCTAATCCTAGCTGTCATCTTTTCCATGAGTTCTACATCCTTAACCCTAGCATAGAGGGCCTCGTGGGATGGGGGCGTCGGTTTCTTCCAGTGTAGTGCTATCAAGCACCTCGCAGCTGTGGTAATGTGTCTTAATAATTTTTTGTGGGGTTTGGCTATGTGAGGCTGGGAAAGGCCCAGTAGGAATAGCTTCGGGGAGAGGGGTATGGGCGCCTCCAGGAGGCGAGACAGGAGCTCTCGTGTTTGGGTCCAGAACGGGGCAATCATGGGGCAAGTCCAATATATATGGAACAGTGTGCCCTTCGCTTGATTGCAGCGCCAGCATCGATCAGAGGTGGAGGGGTAAACCCTATGGAGAACGTCCGGGGTCAGGTACCAAAAGAACAGCACTTTGTACGTATTTTCCTTATAAAGGGTGCAGATAGAGCTTTTGGCCGCCTGTCTCCAAACCGCCCCCCACTCCTCCTCCGAGAGCACTTCCCCCAGCTCCCTCTCCCATCGGAGCATATAGGCATGTTTACCTTTGTTTTGAAAGGGGTATTTGTTTAGGATTTGGTATATATCTGATATAAGGCCCCTTCGGGCCGTGCCCTCGAGCACAAGACGCTCAAACGGGGTCGGTTTCGAGAAAAGGAGCCGGGGGGCAATTGTGTGGGCGTAATGGCGGACCTGTAAATAGCTGAAGAAAGCTTGTCGTGGGATGTCATGTTTGGCTTGGAGATCAGTGAAGGAGTGCAGAATGCGAGACCTGGGGTCTACTAAATGACCAAAGTGGAAGAGATTCCGCGAAGCCCAGGGCCATGACATCTGGTGGGTTAGACTCGTCGGTAATTTGGGGTTATAGAGAAAGGAGGTCAGCAGGGAACTCTCGGACTTAAGTCCGTGGTCCTGAGCCAGCCTCCTCCACATGCGCAGAAGCTGCTGCATGGAGCCCAGCAAACGTCCGGGCTCCACTGCCGCATTCGCGTTCCAAAGGAGGTTGTTTGGGTGTATTGGTGCCAGCCAGATCTTTTCCACCTCCGTCCACCTATTGTAGGACTTCTGGGGAAACCACGATGTCACCGCTCGGAGTTGTGAGGCCTGGTAGTATTTAACCAGGTCTGGGAAGGCCAGGCCTCCCTCGGTTCGCGCGGCCGTCATGACCGAGCGTGGGATCCTGTGGCGCCTGTAGTTCCACACATAGCGGAGGAGATCTGCTTGTAGGGCTCGCAGGTGTGCACACGGGACCGGGACCGGGAGGGTCTGGAAAAGGTACAGCAGTTTTGGGAGGATCACCATCTTAATGGCCGCTATCCGGCCCATAAGGGATATCTGATGCGACTTCCATTTATGGATCAGCGCTCTGATCGAGCTGTAGAGGGGAGGGAAATTGGCCTGGTATAGGGACGTAAAGTTCGGGGTCAAATGGACCCCTAGGTATTTTAGGGAGGCTTGCTCCCAGTGATAAGGGAAGACGGACTGTAGGTGAAAAGTCTCCGGTTCGGACATGTTGATCGGCATGGCCATGGACTTGGAGGTGTTAGTTTTATATCCCGAGAGGGCCCCGTAGCGTTCCAGTTCCTCGTGTAGGTTGGGCAGGGAGATGCGGGGACGCGTCAATGTCAGAATAATATCGTCAGCAAAGAGGGAAATCTTAAATTCTCTCCCCCTAACTGGGATTCCCCGAATATCCGGGTTGCCGCGGATCGTCGCTGCTAGGGGTTCGACGCAGAGAGCGAAGAGGAGGGGGGAGAGGGGGCACCCCTGGCGGGTTCCATTGGTGACGGGGAAGGTGGCTGAAGTGGCAAAGGGGGTTTTAACCTGTGAGAGCGGGTTAGTATAGAGGTGTCGGACCGCCTGAAGAAAAGGTCCCCCAAACCCCATATGTCTTAACGTGGCAAACATGAAGGGCCAGCCAAGGCGGTCAATCGCCTTTTCTGCGTCCAAACTCAGGAGCAAGGACTCTGAGCCCTCCCTACCTGCCACGTCAATCAGGTCGATCACCTTTCTTGTGTTGTCCCCTGCTTGGCGAAGGGGGACGAAGCCCACCTGGTCTTTATGGACCAAGGAGGGCAGGACTACGTTCAGGCGGAGGGAGAGGACCTTCGTAAATATTTTGAGGTCTGAGTTTAATAGTGCTATCGGCCTGTAGCTAGCGCATGATGAAGGGTCCTTGTCTGGTTTAGGAATGAGGGTGATGAAAGATCGCTGCATATCTTGTGGGATGGGGGTCTCTCGTAGGAAGGCGTTAAAGAGCTTGGTCATGTGGGGGAGAAGCGTGGGGAGGAAGGTCTTGTAATATTCGTATGGGAACCCATCTGGGCCTGGGGATTTATGAGCAGGTAGGGCCTTAATGGCTAGGGTCAGCTCCTCGTCCGTAATGGGGGCATTGAGAGAGGTCAGGTCGTCCGGTCGTAGCCGAGGAATACCAGCCCGTGTCAGATATTGTGTCATCCTATCTAAGAGGTCGGGGGGGGGCGGGTTATGAGGGATTTCCGGTTTGTTGTACAGGTCTGTGTAAAATGCCGCGAATGCATCCGCAATACCTTGAGGGTGAGATAATATATTGCCCGATCTATCCTGAACCTGGTGCGGGGTGGAGGCGAGTGAGCGGTCGGCTAGTTTTCTCGCTAATAGGGCTTGTGCCTTGTTGCCCTTGTCATAATATACCTGTCGTAGGCGAACCAGGGCCTTCTCGACTCGACCCAGCGCGAGGTCCCGGAGTGTCGACCGCACTTGTGCAATGCGTTTTAGAAGCGTCAGGGAAGGTGAAGCTTGCAGACGGGTTTCTAGGGCTTGAAGCTGTGCTCCCGCCTGTTTTCTAGCCGACTCGGCGTTCCTCTTAAGGGCCGAGGAGATGGCCATGCAGCGTCCCCTGATTACCGCTTTGTGGGCGGCCCACAGTGTGGTGGTGGAGACGTCCTGCGTGTTATTTTCGCTAAAGTAAAGTTGCAGGGCAGATTCTATTTCCATTTTAGAGGGGGCGTGTTTCAAGAGGAAATCATTCAGGCGCCAATTATAGGGCCTGCGGGTGGGGGCGTTCAGGTCTAGGGTCAGGGTGACAGGGGCATGGTCAGACCAGGAGATGGGCAGGATCCGTGTGGATTCGGTGATGCGAAGTGTGGTATTGTTGACTAGAAAGTAATCTATGCGTGAGTGTGTGTGATGAGGGGATGAGTAAAAGGTGAACTGGCGATCTCCTGGGTGAAGCGCCCACCATGCATCAAATAGGGCATGTTTCCTCGTTAGTTGGCGGAAGAGCTTAGAGTCCCGCAGGGCCCTATTTTGGGAGGCCCGGGGGTTCACAACCAGGCGATCCCAGGTCGCCGAGTGGGGCAGGTTAAAGTCGCCCCCCACCACCAATAGATCGTGGGGAAAACGGGCTAGGCGCGCGAGAACCCGGCCCAGAAATCTGTGCTGATGGGCGTTGGGGGCGTATAGGGTGCATAGGGTTATATCCCGCGAATGCCATGTACCTCTCAGGATAATAAAGTGGCCTAGGGGGTCAGTGTAACAATCTGTGCAGGTGAAGGGGACGCCCTGTTTGACCAGGATTGCGACCCCTGCTTGTTTACGCGAACTAAAAGCCTGGTATGTTAAGGGGAAGTGTCTGGATGCAAACGTAAAGGAGTCGCCCTTGGAAAAGGGCGACTCCTGTACCATTATGATCTCTGCCCCCGACTGCCTGAACTCTGTGAGTGCTAGACGTCGCTTCCTATTGGAGTTAAGCCCGTGGACATTCAAGGATAACAACTTAGCCATACTGTGGGTGTAGTGAGCGCGGATTATACTTAGCTGGAGTCAGGCGCGCTGCATCCGGCTCTGGGAGGGTGGGCGGGGGGGGTCGCCGGGCCGGCGGCCACCGAGGTGTATCTTTGGGTCCTGCCTGCATGGAAGGGGAGAGAGAGGTATCGGAAAAGAAAGAGAAAGATGAGAACAAAAAAACATAAGGAGAACACAACATCATTCAACAATGGGGGCCCGAGTGGTCCGAGGGCCCTCGGGTCCCAACAGTTCCTTAAGGGCCCCCCGACCAGACAGTCCAGAAGTGTGGGTCGGGGGGTCAGGGGGGTGGTGTGGAGGAGCTCCACCGTGGGGGTTGGGAAAGGAGGAACTCTCAGGCTATAAGCCATGGGGGGGTCCGTAATCAGAAGGGCAGCCTCTTCGGGGTCTCGTCCGAGACAGGCCCGATATGTGGTGTACAGGTAAGGCTGGGGCAACCGGGGGGAGTGTAAAATAAAATAAGAAAAAATAAAAATAAAATTAATAACAAAAACAAAGAAAAAAAAAAAGAGGACAGGAGGGCTTCACGTGGCGTTCAATGCGGCTCTTGTGGCCAGGAGGAGCGTCTTATATGGGCCTGTGCCTAGGGGAGTTGCGGACAGGGTCCCGGCCTCTAGGGCGCTTGGGCGGGGGGACTCTCTGCCAGACCACCGGTGGAGGGGGTGGTGTGGCCACCAGGTCCCAGTCCGGCAGCTGGGGAACGGGGATGTCTAGTGTTTTGCAGAAGAGATCCAGGTCTTCGGGGTAGCGTAGGGTAGCGGATGTCCCCTGGTGGCTAGCTGAGAGGCTGAAGGGGAAGCCCCATCGGTACACTATGTCCTTGTCCTGTAGGGTGCGGAGCAGGGGTTGTAGTAGGCGTCGTTTCTGCAGGGTGATCCAGGAGAGGTCCGGATAGAGCTGTAGAGGGTGGTTGTTGAAGACTAGATTACGGATGGGGCGAGCTTTACGCATTATGGCTTCCTTCAGTGGGTAGGAATTTACCCGGCATATGACATCTCGCGGTTTGGAGGCAGGGCCCTTTGGCTTGAGGGCTCGGTGAGCTCTGTCCATCTCAATGGGCTTGTCTGTTGGTTCGCCCAGTATGTTATTGAATAATTTCTGGAGGGTATGCTGTAGGTCCTCTGCCCCGTCCGCCTCGGGGAGACCGCGTATGGGGACGTTGTTGCGGCGCCCCCTGTTGTCCAAGTCTTCAATGTGCCGCTGCATGTCTCTAAGCATAAGGTGATGGTCTGATGCCTGAATTTGGGTGCGATGCACCGCCAGTTTAGTCTCTTGGATCTCCTCCTCCGCCATCTCCACTCTGTCAGCTAAGTGTTTGAGGCCTGTATGGATAGCCTGAATTTCAGCGCGGCAGGTTGCTTTAACATCCTCAATTAATTGTTTGAAGTCATCTTTCGTAGGGAAAGCCTGCATATAGGACTGCCATGGCTGGGGGGGATACTGGGAAGGATACTGAGGGGGCCCCCTGTTGTCATGGGGGGTGTGAGGTGGGCCGGTGGGGGATGACTGGTAACTGGGAGCCAGTTCCCCATGCCCTCTGGTCTCAGGGGGAGGGTGTTGGGGGGGACCCCCTGATGCGAACCGGGCCTCGGCCTGTTCTCCCAGCATGGCTGTGGCCCCCCCGTGCCAAGGGGCGCTGGTGCTTGCCATCGAGGCATATGAGGGGGGGGAGATCCCTCTCCGGTCCCCGTTCCCTGAGTGTGTGGCCGGATGAAATTGTCCACGGGCCGCGGGGGGGGCGGGTTGCGGCCTAGCACTGGTAGTGGAGCTGCCATGCTCCAAGAGTCCCATGGAGGCCTGGGAGTCGGTGGGGGTTAGCAGGGCCGGGAAGTCTTCCCGTGAAAACGTGGGAGAGGGGGAGAGCTGGGTCCCGCTCTGCAGTCCCGGGTCCGAGGCGGTGCGGGGGAGGCGGGGGGGGACCCCAGTGCAGTGGATGTCCCGGGAGCTAAGGAAAGCTGCGGCCTGTGCCTCGTGGTCTGCGGTGATAGGGCGGGGGTGCGGGGAACCACTCACCCGTTGCTGGGAGCCGTCTGGGCTCGAGGAGGTTGCTGAGGTTTGCGATCGGGTTAGGGATGGATCTGGATGCAGAGGTAGGCGAGGGGGAGAGGCCCCTGTGTTGGATGTGGCTGCGTCCGGCGCCATCTTGTCCTCTCCACCCGGCGGCATGTCGGGTGGTTTAAAGTAGCGTTCGAGGGTCGTGGAGGAGCTCGGCGGTGGTTGTGATGATCCCCGTGCCTTGCTGGACCTGGTGGTCCGCGATCCTCCCATGGACGGCTGCGGTTTCCCCGGTTTTTTTGCCGTTAAGCTGCGGGCAGGAGAGGAGCTCTCAAGGGATGCTTCCTTCCAGGCTGGCTTCCGGTCACGCCCCCTACGCTGCGATATTTTGATGCGTCGGGATATGCAAATGTGTTTTTACGGCGATCCACAAAGATACGAGCGGTCTTCGCAATCGCTTAGGTCTGTTTTTTTTTTTACGTACTGTTAGACCAGCTTTTTGCTGGTCTAACGGTGCGTAGCCCATGTTAAGTATGGCCGTCGTTCCCGCGTCGAATTTAATTATTTTTATTTTTTTTTACGTAACTCGTTCGGGAATAGAAATGTCCGTAAACGACGCTACTCAAACAACAAATGATGTAACGACGTGATTTCGCGCAATGCACGGCGGGAAATTTGCGAACGGAGCATGCGCAGTTCGATCGCCGCGGGAACGCGCCTATTTTAAATCCTTCACGCCCCCTACTCGCGTAGATGGATTGCGTCGTTTACTGGACAAAATCTACCTGGATTCCACGTAGAGCCAGGTAAAAAACGGCGGCGTAGTGTATTTCTGATACGCTACGAGAATCTAATTCTCTATGAATCTGGGCCTTTGTTTCCATGAGGCTTCATTCACACCTATGCATGCTGCTTTTGAATATTTTTGCAGTGCTTTTTTATGTGCTTTTTGCGTTTTTCACCACAGTTTTACCGCGATCTGCAATAAAAAATAAACAGAACGAGGCACATCGGTATAGTGGCAAAGATGGCATTAGTTGGCAGCCTAGCAAAGTCTCAAGGTTAAAGCCTAAGTTTAAGAAGAAGAATCAGCAAAAGGGATATGCCTTACTACCAGTCTGATGTTGCCCTTGTGCTGCCTGCTCCTTGTTTGGTTGAAATTGTCCTCCTCTGATCCTCCCCTACCCCTGCAGCTTCTATGAATGAAAAACAGTCTATAGCTATAGTACAGCTTCTATGAATGAAGGCGGAGAGCAGAAAAGGTGAGCATAGTCATCACTCTTGATAAGTGCAAATGACAGGTCCCTTAGCAACAGTTGTAGCTGGTATTAAACTTTTTGGGGGGGGGCGGCAAACAGTGCACCGACAGCCACCATCTGGTCGGTTGTCTCCCCTGTGTCTCCTCAGCATCACAGTGATTTCTGCCGTGCGTCTCCTCCCCCCTCCTCCTACGCCAATTGGAATGCTACAATTTGCTATAGTCACACAACTGGGTAGGCTTGGGGCACAGTGCTTTGCGCCCCGAGTCCCCACCCTTTTTGTGAAGCCTATTAGAGGCAGGCAGGCAGTCATACCAGCAGAAATCGATAGACAGACAGATTGGTGCAATATGTGGATAGCAAACTTCTTAGGCTCGGCAGCATTGAGATCAAGGATAAGAGAAAAAACAGATCTAATTGCTCTCAGCTTTAAAACGGCTTAGGTTTATTAAAAAGGCATTAACAGGCTTCTCACATTAGCCCAAAAGACAAAACGGCAGAAAGGAAATACACACATTATGTGTCTTCTCAGAAATGGCAGCAAGCGACTTCAGGCTCCTTGCCCCGTACACGTTACGTTGTAGCAACTTCCTCAGCGGGGCGGGGCTGCAACTTGCTTGCAAGTGCATGCACCGGTTTGCCTGGTCATCTTCACACATGCAAGGTTTTCCACACACGCACAAAGACTTCTAGCAGGGAGATCCAAATGCTTCCTCATCTTTGTGCACATGCGGAAATTCATCTGTGCCTTTGCAGATGTGCCAAAATGGTGGTACCCAAGAAGGGTGGGATTAGGCCACCAAGGAAGGCGGAGTGATGTTTCACATTAGGTAATAGAAGTACATGGATTATTTCTGAAGACTAAAGTGGGGTACATACTAGGGTTGTCCCGATGCCTCTTTTTTAGGACCGAGTACAAGTACCGATACTTTTTTTTATGTACTCGCCGATACCGAATACCGATACTTTTTTTTAAATGCAGCCTTGTGTCTCCAAATGCAGCCTTGTGTCCCAAAGTTCAGCCATGTCCCTCTGATTAGCCATGTCCCTCTGATTAGCCATGTCCCTCTGATTAGCCATGTCCCTCTAAGTTCAGCCATGGTCCCTCTAAGTTACATCAGGTGTCCCCATCACAGTGCTTTTTTAAATCAGGCGTCACCATCACAGTGCCCCTTTACATCAGGTGCCCCCATTACAGCACCCCTTTGCATCAAGCATTCCCGTCAGAGTGCCTCCTTACAGCAGATGTGCCCATCAGAGTCCCCTTAACATAAAATGTGCCCATCAGCGTGCACATTAACATAAAATAAGGGACACTCTGATGGGCACCTCTAAGGTTAAGGGGCACTCTGATGGGCACATTTAAATTTAAGGGGCACTCTGATGCACAGATTTTAATTTTAGGGGCACTCTGATGGACACATATTTTATTTTAAGGGACACACTGATGGGTATATTTTTATGTCTACGCCTGATAGGCACATTTTATGTGAAGGGGCACTCTGAGGCGGCGTACACACGAGGGGATATGTCCGCTGAAAACGGTCCGATGGACCGTTTCAGCAGACATCTCCGCTCGTGTGTATGGGCTAGCGGACAGATTTCTCCACCCGACAGATTTCAAAGCAAGCTTTGAAATCTATCCGGTGGAATCTGTCCGCCCGACATGTCTGCTGGTTAGTACACTTACCAGCAGACATGTCGGCCCCCACCGCCGCCGCGCCGCTGCCGAATGGATTCGGCGCATGCGCGGAAGTGTTTTACTTCCTGGTGCGGTGACGTGGCGGTGACGCGGCGGCGTCAACATCACCGCTGCGTCACCGCGCCGTCCGGCGGCGGGGAATTTGATCCGATGGTGTGTACACGCCATCGGATCAAACTCCCGATCGGACATATCCGATGGAAATGGTCCGCGGACCGTTTTTATCGGATATGTCCGATCGTCTGTACGCCGCCTGATGGGCACATTTTAATTTAAGGGGCACCATGATGCACACATTTTTTATTTAGGGGGCACTATGATGGACACATTTTATTTTAAGGGGCATGCTGATGGCTATATTTTTATGTCTACGTCTATGTTAGGGGGAACTCTGATGGACACAACAAAATGTGTCCATCAGTGTGCACATTAAAAATATACCCATCAGCGTGCCCCTAAAATAAAATGTGCCCATCAGAGTGCCCCTTCACATAAAATGTGCCCATCAGAGTGCCCCTTCACATAAAATGTGCCCATCAGGCGTGCTCATTAAAAATATACCCATCATTATAATAAAATATGTGTCCATCAGAGTGCCCCTAAAATTAAAATCTGTGCATCAGAGTGCCCCTTAAATTAAAATGTGCCCATCAGAGTGCCTAAACAGAAAAAAGGTGTCCATCAGCGTGACCCTTAAAAAAATAATGCCCAGCAGCGTGCACAATACATGTTGCCATTCCCACATACCTTAATGGTAGGAGGGCACACGTGCAGGACCCGGGAACCACGAACACCGGCCTATTTGTAAAAAGAGCCTTCTGCCGTACAGCGGGAACCGCAAGAACAGGGGGCGTGGCGCGCACACTCGCCAGGAGAGCTGTCCTCAAATCAGGGGACTGCGAGCAGCATGGGGGGCGGGCGCACACGTGAACATCGCGGTCCCAGCAAATCAACTGCTAACACTACTGGCGGCATTGCGGTCCGGGCAGAAGCAGCACTGGGGCCATTTAGTGACGGCCGGGCTATAGGCTTACTCGAGGGGAGGAAACAAATGCAGTGTAACACAGTCACATACCAGCATTGCGATTCGTTGCCGCGGCTCTCTCCGCCCCTTCTCAGCTGCCGCCCACTATACGCCTCCTTACTATATGCACCCTCACCAGCCCGCTCGAGGGGAGGAAACACATTAAAGTACACACATACCAACTAATTATCGCTGCCGCTCTTTTCCGCCGCCTCTATGCACCGCTTCACCGCTCGTTGACAAAAAAAAAAAAAAAGTATTCTATTTAAGCATCGGGAGTATTTGCGCGAGTACAAGTACTAGCGCAAATACTCGGCATCGGTCCCGATACCGATACTAGTATCGGTATCGGGACAACCCTAGTACATACTATAAGAAAATCGGGCGAACTATCGTTGTTTCACAACAATGTGA
This sequence comes from Rana kukunoris, assembly GCA_029574335.1. Classification (NCBI taxonomy): domain Eukaryota; kingdom Metazoa; phylum Chordata; class Amphibia; order Anura; family Ranidae; genus Rana; species Rana kukunoris. The sequence goes on along the minus strand of CM056057.1, from coordinate 138,383,123 downwards.
AACTAATACAAGAAAATATGTAGGAAAGGCTTTTTTTTTCTCCTGTTTATTGTTTTTGATCATGCGCAGTCTTTCGTTTATGATTTTCCTCGTACAAAAATTGTCCAAAAATAGTTACATTAAACAAAAATAGTTTGTTCTGTTCCCATACAAGAAACATTTTGTAGCTTGTTCCTTCAGAAATTTTCATTCAGAAGGTCAGAATCGGCTGACAAAAGTTGTGTACACACTATACTGCAGCTGCTGACTTTTGATAATTGGACACTTACCTGTCCCAGGGTCCAGCGATGCGGGGGAACGAAGCCCCACTGTGCTGCGCACCCTGATGGGCCAAGCAATCATCTGAGACCTGTGACGTGTCACAGATGATTGCCGAGAGGGAGCAGGGAGAGCTGAACTTCCTTCAGGCGCCGCGGTGCCCAGGGAGGAAGTGGGAGCTGGAACCCTCTAAAAAGAGTGTTTCCGTGCTCCCCCCCCCCCAAAAAAAATGACAGGCCAAATGTGGCATGCCAGGGGGTCACCTTCACTTAAAGTGGAAGTTCAATTTATGGGTGGTACTCCGCTTTAAGGATATTATTTAGTGCAACTTTAAACCTCTAGAACAGGGATATGCAATTAGCTGTTGCAAAACTACAAGTCCCATCATGCTCTGCCTCTAGGTGTCATGCTTGTGGCCATCAGAGTCTTGCTATGCCTCATGGAACTTGAAGTTCTGCAACAGCTGGAGGTCCGCTAATTGCATATCCCTGCTCTAGGAGGTGCACATTTTCTATCTTTCATGTTGAACTATAGTGTCTTTATATCAGTTCTATGGAGCCATTTTTGAGTGAAACTGCGGTGAGCTAGCTGAAGAACGGTTAGCCTATCTTGGAAATTATGATGATATGCCCCATATCATTCTTGTCATTTTGAGTGCATTATTAGCATCCTTGCAGGGGCGGACTGACCATTCGGTCCGTCGGGCACTGCCCGAGGGCCCGTGGTGGAGGGGGGCCCGGGTCGGCTCAGTCCGCCCTTGACTGCAGTCCCAACCGAGTCTCTCTCTCTCACATCGGTATAATCAGCGGCGGTGAGAGAGAGACTCTAGTCATTACGCCGCGCTGGAGGGAGCAGGTGGGTGGAGCTTTGCCGCTGGCCAGTCTTCCCCTGCCCTGGTTGCTAACGCCTGTGCCGCTTGGCGTGTAGCAACCAGTGACGTCAGTCATGTCGAAGGCTGGAGCCACTGCTAATGAGGAGGAGGATGAGAAGAGAGGAGGAGCCGGCAAGGAGCAGCGCGCTCTGAGAGGTATCACAGCCACGTCCCGTTGAATCTTAGACTGCTTCATTTATTCAGGCGGCGGGTGAGGCACTGTTTTTTGCTGGAGGTACCATGGGCAGAGAGCGGGCGGCACGGCATAAAGTACAGGTTACAGGACCAAAGGAGGCCCCCGTGATAGTCTCCCCCCACAGTGTCTCCTTGTGCCTTACACCCCCCACAGTGTCCCCCTGTGCCTTATATCCTCCCACAGTGTCCTCCCACACCCACTGTGTCCCCTGTGCCTTACAACCCCCCCCACAGTGTCTCCTTGTGCCCCACACCCCCCCTACAGTGTCCCCTTGTGCCTTACACCCCCAACAGTGTTCTACCTCACATCCCCCTTACATCCCCCCACCGTGTCCCCCTGTGCCTTACATCCCCTCCACCGTGGCCCCCTGTGCCTTACACCCTGCCCCACAGTGTCCCCCTGTGTCCTCCTCCACCCACCATGTGCCCCTGTGCCTTACACCCTCCCACAGTGTCCTCTTCTGCCTTACACCCCCCACAGTGTCCTTCCCCACCCACCGTGTCCCCCTGTGCCTTACATCCCCCCACAGTGTCCCCCTGTGACTTACACCCTGCCCCACAGTGTCCCCCTGTGTCCTCCTCCACCCACCATGTCCCCCTGTGCCTTACACCCCTCACAGTGTCCTTCCCCCCTACAGTATCCCCCACACTGTCCCCCTGTGCCTTACACCCCCACACTGTCCCCCTGTGCCTTACAGCCCCCACACTGTCCCCCTGTGCCTTACACCCCCCACACAGTATCCCTCTGTGTCCTCCTCCACCCACCGTGTCCCCTTGTGCATTACACCCCCCACCGTGTCCCCCGTGTCTTCCACCCCCCACAGTGTCCCCCTGTGCCTTACACCGTCCCCGAAAAAGTGTCGCCCTGTGTTCTCCACCCACCGTGTCCCCCTGTGCCTTACACTCCCCCACAGTGTCCCCCTGTGCCTTACACCCCCCACAGTGTCCTCCACCCACCGTGTCCCCCTGTGCCTTAATCCCCCCCCCCACAGTGTCCCTCTGTGCCTTCCACCAACCCACGGTGTCCCCCTGTGCCTTCTCCCCCCATGGCTGCCCTGAGAGACACTGTGCTGTGTCTGGAGGATCCCAGTGCTCTGCTGTGTGCCCTGTGTTTTGGTTGTGTGCCCTGCTATTTGCCATACTGTGTGTCCAATGGTCTGTGATGTGCCCTGCTGTGTAATCCCCGGATTTGCCATACTGTGTGCCACATGCCCTGTGATGTGTCCTTTGCCCTTCTATGTGCCCCATGCCCTGCTGTGTACTGCCTGATGTGACTTACTGTGTGCCCTGTGATGTGCTCTACTGTGGTTATGTGCTGTGTACTCCCTGATGTGCCCTACTGTGTGGCCCATGCGATGTGCCATGCGATGTGCCTTGTTGTGTACTGCCTAATGTGCCATGTGACCCTGCGTGCCCTGTTATGTGACCTACTGTGTGCCCCATGACCTGTGCTCTGTGCCCTGCTGTGTACATCCGGATGTGCCCTGTGCTTTGTTGTTTACCCCCTGATGTACCCTACTGTGTGCCCCATGCCCTTTGATGTGTTATTTGCCCTGCTATATGCCCCATGCCCTGCTGTGTACCGCCCGATGTGACTTACTGTGTGCCCCATGCCGTGTGATGTGTTATTTTCCCTGCTATATGCCCCATGCCCTGCTGTGTACCGCCCGATGTGACTTACTGTGTGCCCCATGCCCTGTGATGTGCTGTGTACTCCCTGATGTGCCCTACTGTGTGCCCCATGGTCTTCTATTTCCCAGGGGCCCCATGGTCTTCTATTGCCCGGGGGCCCCATGAGTTGTCAGTCCGCCCCTGCATCCTTGTTTATCTCACAGTATACAGTACTTATGATAACACACAAGGTTGCTGTGTCCTCTCTCTTTGGTTGAAACTACCACAAGAAATTATTTTATAATGTTGACAACTATGTCTCAAATGAGTGTTCAGTAAACACAGGAAAATAAGTTATTACTGGCTACAACGGACTCTTGCTATTTCTACTGTATGGTACTGAAACATTTCTGCGCTCAGCATGCTGAAGACATAAAGCGCTGACCTTGGGAACTCACGGTTTACTGCAAAAAATTGTCCATTCCAGGCTCAATCACTAGCTCCACCCTGGGCCTAATTTAGCTCTGGCCAGCATCCAGCTACTTTAGCTTCTACCTTGGCCTCATCCTTGCATCTGTGAGCGCTCCAGTTCTTTTGGCAGGACAGTGGGACACTTTGGCTGCAGTGAGACACAGTCAGCTCTCTAATTTATAAGCACCTTGAGGCGATGGCATTGTGTGGAGAAAGAAGAGGGAGAATTACATTCTCGCCAATTCATTTTCACGCCACACGTCCAACCACATGTTATAAATCATGCATCGTCATATTGGCAGAGGACATAAATAGCATGGGGAAGAAATGTTGTGTTCATTCTTTATAATACTGTAAACCTTTCAGATTGATGTTTGAGAGGATAAAAGCCAAGACTGGATTTACGAGGGATGAACTTTCTGTTCTAACAAAGTTTTATTGTCAGGAAGTTTGGATAAGAGAGCCCCTTTATATAGTGAATATATGTAATGAAACAGGTCATGCTGATTCCTTAGGATACAGAAGTATGTACGATGTATCCGATGTATCCGACTGGTGCAGGAGGCCTCTGCAAAAGTCTTGAGTGAGAGATTTGTCAAGTGGCACTTAAAAGCCGTGTGGGAAGATACAGCTGTTAGAAGAGTGCTTAAACTGACATGTGAAACCTAATCATTTTCACTGCCTTTCCAAAGTTGCCAACATTTCAAAAAAGTTTTTAGCCCTTGTTCACATTGACTGCAGCTTTAAAATCGTGTAATGTCATCTGAAATTGCACGGATTCAAGCCTGAATGTCAGTGCGACTTTGGGTGCAACTTGGAAGACATCTGTTTAGCTTCATAAAAAGATGTCTATGCCAGTCGCCCCCGTAAGCTACAAAAGTTGTACAGGAACTACTTTTTCAAATCGATAAAGCACCCATTTTAACAGTGCGATTGCCGGCAATAAGGTGCAACTTGTCATGCGATTTGCAGATGTTAAGACAATAAATCTCTTGGTCAGGACTATGCAACCACTTCAGCCCCGGAAGGATTTGCCCCTATAATGACCAGGTAATTTTTTGCAAGACAGCACTGCGTCAATTTAACCGAAAATTGCGCGGTCGTGCAACGTTGTACCCAAACAAACTTGATGTCTTTTTTTTCCCACAAATACAGCTTTCTTTTGGTGGTATTTGATCACCTCTGTGTTTTTTTTTTTTTGCGCTATGAATAAAAAAAAGGCGACAATTTTGAAAAAAAATAACTATTTATTTATTTATTTTTACTTTTTGCTATAATACATATCCAAAAACAATATATAAAAAAAAAAAAAATTATTCATCGGTTTAGGCCAATATATATTTTTCTACTTATTTTTGGTAAAAAAAATCGCAATAGGCATATTTTGATTGGTTTGCGCAGAAGTTATTGCGTCTACAAACTACAGGGTAGATTTAGGGACTTTTATATTTTTTTTATTGTTTGTACTGGTAACGGCGGCGGACAAATCTAACCCCGAATAACACTTTTTGGAGACCAGTGACATTATTACATTGATCAGTGCTATGCACTGATCAATGCAAAAATTACACTGGCAGGGAAGGGGTTAACACTAGGGTCGATCAAGGGGTTAACTGTGTTCCCTAGGTGTGTTCTAACTGTAGGGGGGATGGGTTGCCTGGGACATGACAGAGATCACTGTTCCCGATCACTGGGTACAGTATATCTCTGTCATGTCACCTGTCAGAATGGGTAAATACCTTGCTTACATAGGCAGTTCCCCGTTCTGCCTGTGTACAAGGCGATCACAGGCTGCTGGCGGACATAGAGTCCGCCCGCCCTGCAGGCACGCACACCTACCCGCAACTGTGCCTGTGTGAGCCGCCGTACAGCTATGGCAATTTGCGCAGGAGAGCCGAGCTGCCTTAGTATATCTGCATGAGCAGGTCGCTAGTGGTTAATATACAACAAAATGTACAGTATAGAGTGCAGGGCTCATGAGCAGTAAGTAACATACAACACAGCATATAGAGTGCAGCAGTCAGGGTGAATCCTCTATTCACATCAAAGTCCCTCCTTATATCAAAGTATATAATTTCCCTATACGTCAGCATTCCAAGAGTCCCTCATTACATCAGGGTCCCCAGAGTAACCCCCTTACATCAGTGTTCTCCTTTCATCAGAGTTCATAGACTTCCCCCCTACATAAGAGTCCCTAGATTTTGCCCTTACATCAGAGTCTACAGGGTTCCCCCTTACATTAGAGTCTGCAGGGTTTCCCTTTACAATGTAAGGGGGAACTCTGTGGACCATGATGTAAAGGTGAATGCTGTGGACTCTGGTGTAAACAGAAACTCTGATGTAAGGGGGACTCTGGTCACCAGAGCCCCCCCTCCTACACAATAGTCCCCAGAGTTCCCCCTTGCATTAGAGTTCTCCTTTACATCAAACTCCACAGAGTTCCCCTTTACATCAGAGTACATAAAATGTTCCTTTACATCAGGGTGCACAGAGTTTTCCTTTACATCAGAGTCTGCATGGCTTCCCCTTAGAGTGCAGGGGAGGACTCTTCAGACCCTGATGTAAAGGGGGGCATTGCATATCATGATCTAAAGGGGTCTCTGGTCACCAGATCCTCCTCTTACACAAGGGTCCTCAGAGTACCCACTACATCATAATCCACAGAGTACCCCCATACATTAAAGTCCTCAGAGTTCTCCTTTACATCAGAATCTGCAGGGTCTTACCTCACAGTGCAAGGGAAAACTCTGCAGACACTGATGTAAAGGGGAACTCTGATGTAAGGTAAAACTCTGCAGACCCTGATGTAATGAACTCTAATGTAAGGGGAAATGTTTCAGACTTTGGGGTAAAGTGGAACTCTCTCAGGTGGTCTCTGGTCACCAAATCCCCCCCTTACATAATAGGTTGCAGCATTTAATTTTTACATCCGAGTTCCCCACAACTCTAATTTAAGGGGGAACGCTAGAACCCCCTCACATACCTGTGAAGTCGATGTTGTAGTGTGTACACAGTGACCATAGGCGTGCGCACAGGGTGTGCCAGGTGTGCTTGGGCACAGCCCCCAATCACCTTGTGCAGTGCTGACTGCCCCTACTGCCCTGGCTCACTCTTTCCTCTTCTCTCCCAAAGGCTGCTGCTGCTGGCACACACGGGGGAAGTTTAAAAAGGAGTGTGGGAAGGGGCCGGTAAATATATCATTTACCAGCCCCTTCTCTTTGTGAATGAACACAGTAAGTGATCAGTACCATGTGTTTGGGCTTTGGAGTGCACACTCTAATGCAAAGGGCTGTGCACACCTATGACAGTGACCTGTACTTAAGTGTGATCCACCCTATGCCTTTCACAGAAGCTCAAAGCTGTCTGTGGACACTGTGCCACATTTCACTGAACTATTAGCAAGTGGTGAGGCCGCGTACACAGTTTCAGCAGACATGTTGGATCGTGTGTACGGCCTATCGGACCGTTTTCCAGCGGACCAAAGTTTCAAAACATGCTTGAAAACCTGTCCGCTGGAAACCTGTCCGTCGGACATGTTCTATGGTTAGTACACAAAATCATCGGACCAAAAACCTGCGCATGCTCAGAATCTAGTCGACGCATGCTTGGAAGCATTGAACTTCGTTTTTTCATCACGTCGTTGTGTTCTACGTTACCGCGTTCTGGTCCGATGGGATTTTGGTCCGAATGTGTGTGCGCACATCAGACCAACAGACCACTTCAGCGTGGTCCGATAAAAACGGTCAGTCGGACAAGTTTCATTGGACATGTCTGATCGTGTGTACGTGGCCTTAGACATTAGATTGGAATCTGAAAAAATTACAGAATATGATATCATATAGATAGTGGAAAGACCAATTAAAAAAAAAAAAATCTTTCATAGTTGAGCTATAAAAATGTTTCCACAAATCTACAATACAGGTATGTGCACTAATTTCCGGACATAGACTCCTGCGGAAGTCACGCCCCTTCCTGTCCCCACCGCTGTCTTCTAGGAAACACACTGGTCCCAGGAGACAGCAGGGACCAGTAAAGACGTGCAGGGCAACTCATGCATGCGCAGTAGGGAACCCGGGAAGTGAAGCCGCAACGCTTCACTTCCTGATTCCCTCACCAAGGATGACGGCGGGGGCAGCTGAGAGCTGGACAGGTAAGTGTCTATTTATTAAAAGTGCAGTATTTGTAGCTGCTGGCTTTTAATATTTTTTATTTTTTTGGCAGATCTCCGCTTTAAAGTCCAAGCCCCTGATGCAGCAAATTACATCCTTTCCTTTACTCCTGCAGGTCTGGTGGGCAGGGCTTAAAGAAGAACTCTGGGGAAAAATAATTCCCATACAATGTGACAGCATTGTGTTAACTGTTAGTTTTGCCTAGGGTTGAGGAGAGTGGAGATATACTTACCTAATCCACTGTTCCTCAGAGTCCCAGTCAAACCAGTCCCTGCCACTTCTTCCCCCTGCACACTAGCGATCTTGTGTATGGACTGTTCCTGACATTATCACACCCATAGACCAGCTCTGGATATGAGGATGGCAGGAACAGTCCACCGGTGGATGTTTTCCAGAGGATCGAGGATCGAAGGATCGGTAAGTATAGCCTTTCAGTGTGCCCCTGGACAAAACAAGCAGTTAACCCATGGACCTGGACCTGCAGTTCTTCTTTATGGGCCAGATTCAGGTAGATGGGCACTTCTTTACTGTGGAGTAACGTTTCTCATTTACGTTACTCCGGCGAAACTTTAGCAGCAAGTACTGTTATTCACATAGCACTTGCTCCTAAAGTTGCGGCGGCGTATAGAAAATGAGCCGGCGGAATTCAAATGGGTGGGTAGGGGGCGTGTATTACTATAACTAGGCGCGATCCCGCGGCGAACGTACTGCGCATGCGTCGACTGTCAGTGCGCATGCTCCAAATTCTGTCAGTGAAAGTCAATGACGTCAATCCCCATTCACGGACGTTTTACGCAAACAACCCCAATTTTTTTTTTTTCGACGCAATGACGACGGCCATACTTAACATAGGATACTCCACTAGGGGGCTGCTTTATCTTTACGCCGCGTATCTCTTACGGAAACGTCGTAAAGTCACTGCGTCGCGCCCGAATACGATCGTGAATTTCCGATTCCCGCTGATTAACATATTCTCGGCGTTAATCAGCGGGAACGCCCCGCGCGCCATTTTTAAAATTGAAGTTACGATACGACGGCGAAATACAATTACGCCGCTCGTATAGGAACTCCAACCCGGCGTTTCTTGCTTTCTGACTAAAGAAAACAGAAACGCCGGCTCAAAGTGAAAGTTAGGCTGGAGTATCACTGATACTCCAGCCTAACTCTACCTGAATCTGGCCCTATGAGTCCACTTGTCCTCTGATAGTTACAAGATTGCCCAGGCTCAGAGGCCCCTGACACTTAAAGGGGAAGCCAGCCAGGGCTACAGTAATAATATGACTGTGGTGGGGACAATACAGTGAAAACTCATTTGGAGCTTAAATTGGTGGAAATGGCTCAGTACTGCAAAGTATGTCAGAGATATATACGTCACTTCCTGCCGCTGACCCCCACGGAACCGAGTGCCAGTCTGGAGGCACTTATAAATGTGAGTGAGCATTAATACCAATGTTTATTTATACTTTTATAAGAAAAAGCTCAATATATTACGCAATGGTCGGTTCTTTGCTTTTTATGAGAGCTTGAGAAATACTAATAAGAAAATCCATGAGATGAATAATGACATATCTGTTGAACAAATGGCAGATGGGTTCCTAGATGTGGAGTGATTAACCCTAAGATAAATCAAAGGCGTTTATACAACCTAGTTCTGGTGAGTAGACATACAGAACTAAGACTGAGAATTTTTGGGGATTTTATGGGAGGCGTAAGGTATGTAGAGCCAGACACCTACCATCCCCGATACTTTGGAAAAAGAGAGGCATGGGCGGGACTTTAAATAAAGCATACATCCCAGGAAATACATAACAAGAAACAATATGGCGATATCCTGCTTCATTGGAACTTAAAACATTAAATGAAGGCATTGCAAATTGACAATTAGCAGTCATTACTTTTATAAAAAAAAATATGGTGACAACAATGATAACACAGCATACCTAGTATATTGGTTAAAAGTTCAATGATATACAAAATACAACCATATTAGTAACAAGGTATAATAACATAATAAGTTCATAATTAGCACAATGCAACAGGGCCAATTCATAATGGTTTTTCCATAATGGATAGGTACAGCCTAAATATGTTGGTATACTCCAGTTAATATGTAATAATGATGGCTGATAATGGTGCAGTATATAGACAAGTGAGCTGATAAGCTCAAGGTAGCATAATATGACAACATAGGTAATACCCTATATGTTAAAGAAACAGTTAGTTAGAGTCTCCATAATTCTAGCTTTTCACTGGGAGTTCCAGCTTTATGATGGGGCTAGTCTGCCTCAGCTCCCGGGGGCTGACCTTTTTGTGGCCTCCCCCCCCCCCTCTTCATAGCTAGACCCTGTACAAAAAATCTATTTTTAGTTTTATAATTCCAATTTTTTAACATTTTAGACATTCATCATATACTTGCTTCTGAATAGTGGTGATGACCACGAAACGTGTCGGGCCAACAGATGCCTCATTGCACATATATTACCAATCTTTTGCCAACTATCCCAAATACCAATTGGACTCTACCTACCAATTAGGACCATAGCTATTATGGAGACTCACTCTAACTAACTGTTTCTTTAACATATTGGGTATTAACTATGTTGTCATATTATGCTACCTTGAGCTCATCAGCTCACTTGTAGAGTTGAGCGGACACCTGGATGTTCGGGTTTAAAAAAAAAGTTTGGGTTCGGAAACCCAAACCCGAACTCCGAACCCTATTGAAGTCAATGGGACGTAGACTTTTAGTAAAAAAAAATGCGTGGGGGCTCCCCCAAATTTAATAAGCGAATGACGGGGGTTTGACGTTTCTTTTATTGGGGAGGCGGGCCACGCGTCACGTGACCCCATCCCCCTTTGACGCACACTGTGCTACGTCACTGGGACAGCCCAGACATGCCCCTTGCGTCAGAGGGGGACGGGGTCACGTGACGCATGGCCCGCCTCCCCTATAAAAGAATCATTCGCGGAGCTGTGCTCTGAATGGATGGATCTTCTCATCGCTGGACCAACCCGCCGTCGCTGGAGAGATCACCCGTCGCTGGACCGATCACCCGGCGCTGGATAGAAGACAACGTTGGAGCAGGGAGCAGCATCGATCGTCTATTTTCACCGCTGGATTTTTATTTGGTTTAATTAATAAAGTAATTTGTTCTACGGTGTGTGTGTTTTTTTTTCTGAAAACTACTATTTACACTTCCTTCGTGAAATGGTAGGGGTACAGTGTACCCCATTACCATTTCACACAGGGGGGCCAGGATCTGGGGGTCTCCTTTGTTAAAGGGGTCTTCCAGATTCTGATAAGCCCCCTGCCCGCATACCCCCCACCACCACCGGGCAAGGGTTGTGGGGATGAGACCCAACAAAGCACCCTCCCAATGTTGAGGGCATGTGGCCTGGTGCGGTTCAGGAGAGGGGGGGGCGCACTCTGTCCCCCACTCTTTTCTGCGGCTGGCCAGGTCAAAGTGCTCGGATAAGGGGTCTGGTGTGGATTTTAGGGGGAACTCCACGCCATTTTTTAAAAAAAAATTGGGGTGGAGTTCCCCTTAAAATCTACACCAGACCTTAAGGGTCTGGTTATGGATATTTGGGGGGAACCCCACGTAATTTTTTTTTTAAATTGACGGCGGGGTTCCCCTTAATATTCAAACCAGACCTAAAGGGTCTGGTTATTAAATTTGGTGGGGCCCCGCGCATTTTTTTTTCCCGAACTCCGAACCCGAACTTTCACCAATTATTCGGGTTCGGGTCCGGGTTCGGAAAAAAACCAAAGTCCGTACCGAACCCGAACTTTACAGTTCGGGTTCGCTCAACCCTACTCACTTGTCTATATACTGCACGATTATCAGCCATCATTATTACATATTAACTGGAGTGTACCAACATATTTAGGCTGTACTTATCTATTATGGAAATACACTTATGAATTGGCCCTGTTGCATTGTGCTAATTATGAACTTATTGGGCCAGATTCTCAAAAGAGATACGACGGTGTATTACAGGAAACACCGTTGTATCTCTGTTTTTTTTACTGGGTATCTATGCGTGTGATTCCTAGAATCACTTACGCATAGATACAGTGAAGATCCGACAGGTGTAAAACACTTACACCGTCGGATTGTAGATGTAATTACTTTTCTGGCCGCTAGGTGGCCTTTGCGTCGTTTTCTCATTTGCCTATGCAAATGAGCCTTATACGCCGATTCCCGAACGTTTTTACGCCCCCCCCCGCCGTCGTTTATGTCGTTTCCGTAAGCGTAAACCTACCCCTGCTATATGAGGGGTAGGTTTACGAAGTTCCGTCGTTGCCATGTTAAGTATGGCGTTGGGTCAGCGTCGTCTTTTTCCGTCGGTTACATCGTTTTACTAAGTCGTTCGCGAATAGGGCATTGCATAAGTGACGATCACGTCGTTTTGACGTCGGTTTCAACTACGCTTTCCGACGTGAGCTGGAGCATGCTCACTGGGCTTTTTTCCCAGCCGGCGCATGCGCAGTTCGATTGACGCGGGGCGCTCTTAATTTAAATACAAGCCGCCCCCTTTGAATTACGCGGGGATACGCAGGGCCATTTACACCACGCCGCCGCAAACTACGGAGCAAGTGCTTTGGGAATACGGCACTTACTCCATTAAGTTGCGGCGGCGTAGTGTAAATGGCTTACGCTACGCTGCCGCAGATTGTATGTGAATCTGGCCCATTATGTTATTATACCGTGTTACTAATATGGTTGTATTTTGTATATCATTGAACTTTTAAGGAATATACTAGGTATGCTGTGTTATCATTGTTGTCACCATATTTTATTTATAATTAAAGTAATGACTGCTAATTGTCCATTTGCAATGCCTTCATTTAATGTTTTAAGTTCCAATGCAGCAGGATATCGCCATATTATTTCTTGTTATGTATTTCCTGGGATGCATGCTTTATTTAAAGTCCCACCCATGCCTCTCTTTTTCCCTAGTTCTGTTGAGTGCCCACTTCAGAAGTTGGTGGTGGTCGCACACATTGGTGGAATAGCAGCTACTTTTTTTCAGCACAAAGTCACACATATGAGGATTATACCAAATACCTTTGAAGAGGTTCACTGGGACTTTATTATGAGCACATTCTAATGATTTACACATGTTGGCACTTATGTTATGGGACTTTGTTATGAGCACATTCTGATGATTCTTATATGAAGTTTTTCCTTACGCATATATACATATATATATATATATATATATATATATATATATATATATATATATATATATATATTGTGACAAAGTCATAGAAATAGCGATAATGTCCTGCAGCAAAGTCGCTGATCTTAAGCAATAAATATGGCTTTATTGCACTCAAAATAAATAATACAAAACAAAATGGCCTACTCCAATTTAGGAGCCTAACTGGCAGTAGTGTCCCTCACTACACTGTACTGGAGGGGCTATTCCGGCCTCCAGTATAAAACAAACAGAATAACAGTCCAAAATAAACAAATCTATGACAGACCTTGTTCCTTCAATGCAGACAGTTTCCAACCTGTCCGTCCAGCTCAGCGTACCTCTCACACTGAGCTCTCACTTCCCACTTCCTTACCAGGTGAGGGTTAATTAATAGGGGAAGAGAGGAGGTTTTACCTATTGGCCAGGCTTAACCCCTTCCAGGGCAGGGAACGCTGACTTGTCCAGTCTCTCACTGGTGTACATACAATTGTGTACCCTGTCACACATCCTCCCCCCCAGCTTAACACTTGGGTGGGAAGCGGCCACCTCTACAAACCCATGCACTCGGGACAGAGCATCTGCATTACTGTGGAGGAGACCTGCCCTATGTCGTACCACAAAAGTAAAAGGCTGTAGGGACAGAAACCACCTTGTGACCGAGCGTTCTTGTCCCTGTTGGTGTGCATCCACTTTAACGGAGCATGGTCTGTGACGAGGGTAAACCGCCTGCCCAACAAATAGTAGCGGAGTGTTTCTACTGCCCACTTGATTTCCAAACACTCTTTTTCCACTGTGGCATAGCGCTGTTCTCGAGGTAACAACTTCCGACTCAAATACAGCACAGGGTGTTCCTCACCATCCACATATTGGGACAAAACTGCACCCAGACCCACCTCTGAGGCATCGGTCTGGAGAAAGAACTCCTTTCTAAAGTCAGGAGCCACAGGCACAGGTTGGGCACAAAGCGCTGCCCGCAGACCAGCAAAGGCTTCCTCAGCCTTGCTGTTCCACTTTACAGTGTCTGGACTTCTGGCTTTAATAAGGTCAGTGAGCGCAGCAGCCCTCGTAGCAAAGTGAGGAATAAACCTCCGATAGTAGCCTACAATCCCCAAGAAAGCTCTGACTTGTTTTTTCCTCAATGGTCTGGGCCAGCTCTGTATAGCTCCTATCTTGTTCATTTGTGGTTTAACAAGTCCTCTGCCAACCAGGTAACCCAAGTATCTAGCCTCTGCTAGACCCAAGGCACATTTAGAGGGGTTAGCTGTCAGACCCGCTCTTCTAAGAGTGTCCAAGACTGCCTGTAATTTATCCAGATGGCTTTCCCAGTCCGGGCTATGAATGATCACATCATCCAAGTATGCGGCTGCATACTCAGTGTGGGGCCTGAGCAACCTATCCATTAGCCTTTGAAAAGTGGCAAAGGCTGTCTTCTCTCGGGCGCGCTTTGTCAATGAGATCTGCCAATAACCCTTTGTCAGATCCAACGTGGTGAAGAACCTATCTTTGGCTAATCGCTCTACTAGTTCATCCACCCTAGGCATGGGGTAGGCGTCAAAATTAGATACCTCGTTTAACTTCCTGAAGTCATTACAAAACCTAATGGACCCATCAGGTTTGGGCAATAGAACAATGGGGCTGCACCACTGGCAATGAGACTCCTCTATCACTCCAAGCTCAAGCATTTTCCTGATTTCAGCCCTTACAGCTTCCCTCTTGGCCTCCGGAATGCGGTAAGACTTCACTCTTACGACAACCCCTGGTTCTGTAATAATGTCATGGGTAATCTCTCGGGTTTGTCCAGGGTTGGGGGAGAAGACATCGTTATTCCTCTCAACCAAGCCTCTAGCTTCTTTTATTTGCTCAGGTGTCAGCTCTGGAGAGATTGTCACCGAAGGACTAGGTGCCTGTGGACCAGGTGTGGTGTCCCCCACTGCGGCCATGCAGTCCTCTCTAGTCCTCCATGGCTTAAGAAGGTTTATGTGGAACACGGCCTCCTTCTTCCGGCGTCCCGGCTGACTAACTTTATAATTTACTGGGCTCACTTTTTCCAACACCTCATAGGGTCCCTGCCACTGTGCTAGAAGTTTGCTTTCTGCGGTGGGTACTAGAACCATTACTCTGTCTCCTCTTTCAAACTGTCTCACTAGGGCCCTCTGGTCGTAGTAGGACTTCTGCCTACTCTGCTCCTGCTCCATATGCTGGCGAACAAGAGGGGCAATCTGAGCCATACGCACCCGCATATCTTCAACATACTGGAGGACATTGGTCCCAGTTACCCCCTGTTCTTCCCAGGTTTCCTTTAGGATATCCAGAATACCCCTGGGATGCCTACCATATAAAAGCTCAAACAGGGAGAAGCCCGTAGAACTTTGGGGAATCTCTCGAACTGCAAACAACAGGTAAGGAAGTAACAAGTCCCAATCCTTCCCATCCCTGCTAACGACTTTCCTCAACATCCCCTTTAGGGTCCGGTTAAACCTTTCTACCAACCCATCTGTCTGGGGGTGATACACTGACGTTCTCAGAGTCTGTACATTAAATAGTTGACATAGCTCTTTCATAATACGGGAGACAAACGGAGTCCCCTGATCCGTGAGCAATGTCCTGGGTATCCCCACCCGTGTAAACATCTGAACCAACTCTTTTGCAATACTTTTAGCATTCGCCTTACGTAGTGGAATGGCCTCTGGGTATCTGGTGGCATAATCGACGATGACAAGGATGTACTGGTGCCCTCGAGCTGTTTTCTCTAAGGGACCCACTAGGTCCATGCCAATCCTCTCAAATGGAACGTCAACTATGGGGAGAGGTATGAGTGGGGCTCTCAACGTTCTGGGAGATGCCAGCTGGCATTCCGGGCAAGAAGCACAATACCTTTTAATCCCCTCATATACCCCAGGCCAGAAGAACCTCCTGAGCACCCGTTCTTGTGTTTTCTCCACCCCTAAGTGTCCTCCCAGCAGATGAGAGTGAGAGTAATACAGGATTTTTCGGGTGTATGATGAAGGCACAACCAGTTGTTCAAGCTCTTGTCCCTCATCGGAGGTTACTCTGTAAAGAAGATCGTTTTTAAGGATAAAATAGGGATAGGCCTTTCCTGTTACCCCTTCTACTGGTACCCCATTAACCTCTACAACATTACTCCTGGCTTCCTGCAGCAGGGGATCATTTGCCTGGTCACGGCCAAAGCCACTACCCGAGATATCCAGGATATCTGTATCCCCCTCATCGTCTTCACTGGTAGCCTTTGGGGCGGGTTCCGGTTGACCAACCTCTGCCTCATCTTCTGTCTGTCGTGGGGCCCCGCCTCTCCCGGACTGCTCCCCATGCTGATTCAACAGGACTTCCTGGACAGCCCTATTAAATCTTAGCTTGCTCTCCCTGCGTTCCCGTCTTGTTTTACCTCTTTTTGGATTAGAGATATACAAGTCAGGATGAGCAAAGGGAAATACTTCATGGACCCCTGTATTTCTCTGCTCCACTTCCGGTTCCCCTTGTTCTCCCCTCACAGGGGGCTGTAACAGAGCGTGGAAATGAGGGAAATTCCTTCCTATTATCAAAGGATATGGTAGACGAGGAACTACCACAGCTACGATCCTTACCAAACTGCCCGGTACTGACACTTCTAGGTTGGCAGTAGGATACCGCACAGGACACCCATGAATACACAACACCCCCATGGTTCTATGCTTCTGAAGTCTGCTTCCACTCCACTCCTCCGGTCTCCTGGTCTCTGTATTTTCCTGATCGTCCTAGAGAGAGATCGGTCCAAACTTTTGGTAGATAGGTACCGCTCCACTTGTGCGACCATACTATCACAGTCCAGGGGATTTCCCTGAGTGACCCACTCCCGGAGGCCATTTGGAAGCTCTCTCACGTAACGGTCCAGTACAAGCGCTTCTATAATCTGTGCAGGGGTTTGAGTCTCTGGTTTGAGCCACTTCCGCGCCAGATGAATTAAATCGAACATCTGGGATCTTGGCGCTTTTCCTTCTTTAAACCTCCAGTTGTAGAAACGCTGGGCCCTCACTGTGGAAGTCACCCCTAAGCGAGCCAGGATCTCTCCTTTCAGTTTGGGATAGTCTGCAGCAGCCACCTCATCCAGATCAAAATAGGCTTTCTGTGCTTCTCCCAGGAGGAAGTGTGCAATGATTCCAGCCCACTGTTCCGGGGCCCAGCCTTCTCGGGTAGCGGTCCGTTCGAACGCCAGTAGGTAAGTCTCCACATCATCATCCGGGGTCATTTTCTGCAGACAGCTGCTGGCACGTATTTGGCTTACCCCCCTTGCTGGTGGGTTAGAAGACCCTTGGGTAGTCATGTGATCCAGGATTGCTTTGAGAATAGCATGATCTGACTTTTGTGCTTCAGCTAGCTGTCTATTAGTTTCTTGTTGTGCTGCAGCTGAGGCCGCTATCTGTCTATTAGTCTCTTGTTGCGCTGCAGCTACCTGTCTATTAGTTTCTTGTTGTGCTGCAGCTGAGGCCGCTATCTGTCTATTAGTCTCTTGCTGCACAGAGACCGCTTGTAACAGGGCTTTCACAATATCTTCCATTTTCTGGGTCCTGTACCTTTAAGGCCACTGTAACTGTACATTGACCGGTACCACAGCAAACATCCCACTTCTGACCACCACTTGTGACAAAGTCGTAGAAATAGCGATAATGTCATGCAGCAAAGTCGCTGATCTTAAGCAATAAATATGGCTTTATTGCACTCAAAATAAATAATACAAAACAAAATGGCCTACTCCAATTTAGGAGGCTAACTGACAGTAGTGTCCCTCACTACACTGTACTGGAGGGGCTATTCCGGCCTCCAGTATAAAACAAACAGAATAACAGTCCAAAATAAACAAATCTATGACAGACCTTGTTCCTTCAATGCAGACAGTTTCGAACCTGTCCGTCCAGCTCAGCATACCTCTCACACTGAGCTCTCACTTCCCACTTCCTTACCAGGTGAGTGTTAATTAATAGGGGAAGAGAGGAGGTTTTACCTGTTGGCCAGGCTTAACCCCTTCCAGGGCAGGGAACGCTGACTTTTCCAGTCTCTCACTGGTGTACATACAATTGTGTACCCTGTCACAATCATAGGTGTGCACAGCCTGTTGCATTTGGGTGTGCACAAAGACACGGTACAGATCTCTCACTGTGTTCATTCAGAAAGGGAAAGGGCCAGTAAATGACATTACCCCTTCCCCCATTCATCCTAAAATATCATCTATGTGTGCCCACTGCAGTAGCCAATGGGAGAGGAGGGAAGCCAGCCATGCTGTGGGAGGGGACACTGGGCAGCAGGGGGAATCTGCATTGCAGGGAGTGATTAGGGTGTGCCTGGGCACACCTGGCACACCCTGTGCGCACGCCTATGGTCACAATATATATATATATATTGTAGGATTGGGGGATCAGACTCCAATGGTAGGTGCATTTTCCAGTGAGTACGCCAGTCCAGAACTGAGTTTTTAAGGGCCTGGTAGCCCACTTTTATTTAAAAGCACAAAAGTTCACAAATACATAAGCAGCCCTCGCAGGGGGTTCCACCATTACTGTATCTTGCAAAGTCAACAGATAAGCTTCCTAGCTTTCATTCTTTCCATCTGGCTGTTTCAGGCCTGTAGCCTAGGCCTAAATTCTGTTCCTCAGAACAAACAGTTTCCCAGAGTTAAGCACACAGCAGGATTTCTCCTATCAGCGTCTTGCTGCTCAATCATTAACCACTTCATTACTGGGCACTTAAACCCCCTTCGTGCCCAGACCAATTTTCAGCTTTCATCCCTGACGCATTTTGAATGACAATTGCGCAGTCATACAACACTATACACAAATTATATTTTTATCATTTTTTACCCACAAATAGAGCTTTCTTTTGGTGGTATTTGATCATCTCTGCGATTTTTTTTTTTTGCGCTATAAACAGAAAAAGACAATTTTGAAAAACAAAACACAATATTTTTTACTTTTTGTTATAATAATATCCCAATTTAAAAAAATATATATATATTTTTCCCTCAGTTTAAGCTTATTCTTCTACATATTTTTGTTAAAAAAAAATCGCAATAAGCGTTTATTGATTGGTTTGTGCAAAAGTTATAACGCCTACAAAATAGGGGATAGATTTATGATTTATTTTTTATTTTTTACTAGTAATGGCGGAGACCTGCGATTTTTTTTTTGTCAGGCCTGCTATATTGCAGCGGACATATCGGACACTTTTGACACAATTTTGGGACCATTCACATTTATACAGCGATCAGTGCTATAAAAATGCACTAATTACTGTATAAATGTGACTGGCAGGGAAGGGGTTAACACTAGGGAGTGAGGAAGGGGTTAAATGTATTCCCTGGGTGTGTTCTAACTGTGTGGGGGGAGGGGGTGACTGGAGGAGGTGACCGATGCTGTGTCCCTATGTACAAGGGACACAGATCGGTCTCCTCTCTTCCTGACAGCACGTGGAGCTCTGTGTTTACACACAGAGCTCCAAGTCCCTGCTGTCACCTGTTGGGACTGCCGATCGTGTGTACCCGCGGACATCGCGGCCGCCAGGCACATGCATCGGCTTCCCAGCAATGCGACGGCACAGTGTTTACCCGCTGTGCGCCCCCCAGCGGCGCGCGGGGGTAATGCAAACAAAAGCCGTCCAAAGACGTCCACCTGGCACCTCAGGTCGGCGCTGTGGACGTCTTTTGACGATAGCGCCGACCTGAAGTGGTTAAGGACATCTGCCTCCTGTAGACATGCACACAGCCTCTGACTTCTCTCAGAGAGATTGGAGTCCACCTGACTCCTTGCACAGACTCCTGACTCCTAGCAAAAAGCCCAACACACACCTGTGCAATTAATGTGTCTTTCTCTCCAAAAACTGGCGTAAAGCAGCAGTCTTTCATATAGCACAGAGTCCCACCCTTACAATATATATATATATATATTAGGGCTGTGCAAATTAACTTTTAATTGATCGATTAATCTTTAATTTTTTTGATCGATCAAAATATTTTTGATCGATTAAAATTATTTTCATTGGTACTCACCTCTCCGCCGGTTTCTGGGCCTTCAGGGAGTTCCGTCGGAGATCTGGTGATGTCACGGCCACCAGCGGGGCTTTCCGTATCCATCTGAAGGGCTCCTTTGCTGTGCCTTCATAGCTGCATGCCGGCGGGACCTTACTATCGTCCACACACAAGGCTGTTACACTTCCCTCTATAAGTTCCCTCTATCAACCTGGGATTCTACACCCATCCACTGGGAATTATGATAGTTCCCTTCACGGGACATCTACATGCCGACGGACTGATGTTAACCTCTCCTCATCTCGATTCAGCAGTGGCATTGTTGTACACATTTTTATACCAGTATCATACTTTGCTAAAAAAATGTATGACTACTTTTGGTACCATTTGGTATTACTCGCACCATTTTTACAGTTTATGTAGCTACATCGATTTTATCTCCAGTGCAATATTTATTTTGTTACCTACTTGAAGACTATAAAAGTTTTAATGCTTTTCCCATCGAGCGCTGCCTTTGTGTGTGTTTTTTATCCTGCTATCCATTTTCCCAGTGGTTGGTAGATGCACTGGGAATCAGGCTGCAAGGAGATCAGCTAAAAGTAGCTGGATCTGTATGTGCGTTATAATTAATCGAAATTAGTCGATTAATCGATTAAAAAAATAAACGATTAATCGAACACAAAAATTTTGATCAGTAACAGCCCTAATATATATATATATATATATATACTTTTTTCAGTACTTTTTTTTTGTATTGATTTTAGGTGAGTTACTTCCTAGGGCGCATGTCAATGTGCACAAGGAGACTGTTGCTTGCTTTAAAGTTTAGTTCACTGTAAATATTATTATTTGCACAGTAACACTACACTAATAATATATTGTAGGGTTAGCGCAGTTACCATTCCCCCTTTTTTCACTATTTGAAATTGCATTGGTGGTGTACACTGTACTGCAGCAGACCCATAATAATCAATAATTAATTAGAGGGATAAAGGTTTTTAATTTGTGCCGGTGACACATATCTTTTTTTGCACAGAGATATATAATTGTATTATAATAATAATTATTTGTGATTATGGTAGTTTCATTAGGTGTAAACTCCTCTGGTGCAAAGACTGGTGGGAATGGATCAATTTTCTTTGTAAAGCACTGCATAATATGGCAGAGATACCATATATAAATATATACTAATAATAATAATCGTGTGTGACTAAGGTAGTTTCATTAGCGTGTAATTTTCTTTTGTTGGCTGTATGAGAGAAAGTCAATTGATTCCCCCATCCTAGCTAACAGCATGGATGGAGGAATCTCTATTTCCCACTTATTGCATTTGGACAGCCTTGGCATCTTTATACAGTGGTGTTGCCGAACTGTGATTGCATCTGATAGGAAGCAGTCAATCTTCAGCTAGTGTGTAGCACCCTCTAGTGTGTTCTAGAAGTCGGTGTAGTGTGTGTTAGAAGTAAGGCCTCGTACACACGATCAAATCTGTCTGCTGGAAACGGCCTGCTAGACCGTTTCAGCAGACAGATTCGATCGTGTGTACGGGCAAACAGAAGGATTTGGCCACCCGACAGATTTCAAAGCATGCTTTGAAATCTGTCGGCTGGGAACCCGTCCGCCCGACATGTCTGCTGGTTAGTATGCTAACCAGCAGACATGTCTTCTTGCACACGCGCCGAATGATTTTGACGCATGCGCGGAAGTGTTTTACTTCCTGGTTCGGTGACGTGGCGGCGTCAACGTCACCACCACGTCACCGACACGTCAGCGCGCTGTCTGCTGGCGGGGATTTTGGTTTGCTCGTGTGGACACGCGAGCAAACCAAAATCCCAGCAGACAGATCTGTTCAAATCGGTCGGTCCGACCGATTTGAACAGACTAATTTACGAGGCCTTAGAGTAGGTAAAACATAGTTTAGCTCAGGGCTAAGCCTGAGCTATGGAATTTGGATCAGGGTTTACTAAGGTTCAGGGCCGGGCGACCCATTCTGGCAGCTCTCTGGTGCCTCCCCCTGGTCTAGAAGGTTGGATAATCTTCTAGAATTAATGGGTAGAGGTTAGGAGGAGCTGTCTTGGATATTTATGAGGTCTCGGCCATTTCCCAGTAGTGGGCTAGCAGGGTGCAGAGCTTACCTCATAAATAGACATACTGTATGCCATGCCAGCAGGGCAGTGGGGTAGACGATGAAAATACAGTGTTGAGGAGGCTGTTGGTGGCCCTCAGGGGTACCCCCTAGTTTTGGGGTGGGGGTGCCCTGCCTTGGGACAGGGCTTGGGTGCTGGAAGAATCCTGCCATAACACATGGATGGAAGCCCTTCCTGGAGAAAGAAAAGACAGAGTGAGTAGATTAACACTGTGGGGGCCTACTAAGGGGAAGACACTGTCTCCATTGAAGACAGTGGTGTGCTTAAGTCTTCAGCCTTTCCCTAGAGATCCCATGAGAGTCAGCTGGGTGGGCTGGTGAAGAGTCAGTCAGGTGGACTGGAATGGAGAGGTAGCCTGGAGGGCAAGTGAAAGGGGCAGCTGCAGCCATGTGGGTTGGCAGTGCCTGAAGAGGTGGTGCTAGGATCAGTGGTACAGAGGAAGAGGCTGTTTCACTACACTGTGCTACACACAAAGGGGCTACAACTTCCTGCCTGTAAAGGGCCATTGCTAATCTGACTGGGAGCATTTCAGACAAACCATAGTGATTCAGCTGGAGCAAGCAAGTGCTATGCAGGAGGAAAGTGACGCAGACTGTATATAAGAAGATGTCCCTGAATTGTTGCTGAAAGTTTTGCTGAAATCAAGTGGGCATCCCATAATCTCTCATCCCTATCCAAATTATTAACCCTCAATAAATGACAAAAACAGTTACGGACTGTTCTCTGTCTCTGGGTGCTTGTAAAAATTGGGTGTGCCTGGCTGTGCGGAAGTGGGGGAATCCAAGTTCATTAGCATTCCCTACGGGGGTGTTTTTTACAGATTTCCACCTAGTTCGACAAAAGTCATTTGTATACAGTGGTGTTGCCGATCTGTGATTGCATTTGATAGGATGCAGTTCAGGTTTCCACACGGTTCCACAAAAATGTATTTCAACATCCATAGTTGCCTGCAGGGCCTTTCACGGCTTGAATTTCAGCCAGATCAGGAGGAATCGGTAGTACAGACTATGGTGACTAACTCAGTGTTCTCTGTACAGTAGGCTGACCAGACATCCCCGGTTTCAGGGGACAGTCCCCTGATTGAGGACACTGTCCCCAGACCAAGTCTGTCCCTGGTTTTGTCCCCAGATTGGATTTTATAGGGGGTAGGGGCAATTTCAAAGATAGTCAGTGCAGAATTAAAATAAAAAAATTAGAATTACACCCCCCCCCCCCCCGCTCTGCCGTGCCTACTAGCATAGGGGGGTTGTATTTTTCCCTTTCTGATGATCATGTGCTGGTCGGAGTGGAGGGAATATTTGTTCAGTTTCGGGCACATGCCCATTCAGCTTCGCTCGCATGTTCTTCTGCCTTGGCTCAAATCCTGGCCAGCCACCTGCCTGCCTATCTCCTTGCCTTCCCTGGTGGAGTGATCTTCCTCTGCTCCCCACCCAGTAGTAGCCGGAACCCGAAAAGTAAGACTTGAGAGGCTGTGAGGCGGGCAGCGGCGGCGACGGGCAGAGAGTCACTGATTGTTGCTATTACTAGTAAAGAAAAAAATATGTCCCCGGATTTCATTTTAAAAATCTGGTCACCTTACTGTACAGTGCTGTGAAATACTGTATGTCTGGGTTACATACCATAGGAGAAGTATATTGTAAGAACATATGCTGCAGTCAGTCTGTGGGTAGACACTGCAGATTATCCTGTCCTCCCCTTTTTTTCTTTTACAGTGGTAGATCTGGTATTATTGAGGAGGTCTTGAAGCTTTGGCTGTTGCTCTCTTTTGTCTCACCGGTACCCCTAAGCTTAGCACCTCCCTGGGACACAGGATCTGCGTTTATCATGAATGCCTTCATAGCACAGTAGTGAATTGTGATTAAGAAAACAAATGAGAGTCTGAACGCATATGAGCAAACACAGCTTCCTTCTATGGAGCAATCCCCTGCAGAATAACATTTCCTGACTGCAATATTGAGAGTAAATTGAAGAGCACAACACCACACATCCCCAGGTCCACCCTAGGCTCACGTCAATCAGTTTAAATTTCACAGTAATAAAGCCTGTTTTGCTAGCTTGTGTGAAAATGACCTATTTTTATTTGCCTTTTTTTCAGGGAGAAAACCAGACAGAACAACTGTTTTTGGACTATAACTATTATTTCTGAATTGCAACTCTGTTTGATTAAAGCCCTTGTTCGCCCACTTTCATTTTATTTACCTGTAACATATACAGTATATTTTATGTTATATTAAATTTCCCTTCTTTCTTGATCTTTAAGGTTCGCCATGTTGAGGAATGTTCCTTACCTCTCAAATGCATATTCTGTTCTGGATTCCAGTTCTGGACTCTGTGGGACTGTTCTGGTAATTTAAAAAATATAGCATTCCACATACCCACGCTGAGTCCCCTGAAGGGCAGAGTAATCTTCTACCCAATAATATGAGCATAGCAATGACGTCACCAGACAGGCAGCAGCGAGGGACATAGTGCCATTGTGGCATCCCAGTGAACACCAGTGCTTTTCAGGAAGTGAACGCCACATATCACCAATGCTTTTCAAGGGTTTGGTGAGAAATTCCACTGACCACTAATTCCTTTCAGGAGGAGAAATGCCACTGACTACCAACATTTTTTCTACCACTGACCACTTATACCTTGGGAGGAGAGATTGTTTCTCCCACTGTTGTTGACAATGCGGAATGCCTTCACCCACTGACCACAATCTCCTTCTCATTTCACTGACCACCGAGGCTTTGGTGTAATTTTTCTCTCATGGACTGCCGATGCCAGGACATTTTTGCCGGTGCCCGGGTCAAGGCAAGTAATTTGCGCCCCGTAACATGTGGACTTATGTAGCGCCCCCTTGTTATTTGTAGGGGCGTTACGCTAAAGTTAGTGGGAAATGGGAGAGTTACATGGCTCCCATTCGCAATTTGTCAAATTTGGGCTGCTGCCATTTCCATAACTGTCCTGTGGGCCGGTCTGTGCTCCAGGGGTGTGTCCAGTTGGTGCTAGAGGGGTTCTGGCGGACTGGTTTTCCTCAGCAGCCAATCAGAGGGGTTGGTTCCCCCGCCAGGGCATGCTGAGGGAGGCTATATCTGGGGCAGCCGCTTTGGCCTGAGGGCCGTTCTTGTTTTCTGCGGGGTCCGAGCTCCAGGTGCGGCATCCACCTTCAGGGTGCGCACATCCATGGACCCCGCAGCCGTGGCCTACCTGGCTGAAGTTGCGCACCATGTGGACCTTCACTCTTACACGGAGAGGGATCCCAGAAGCTGCTGGGTCCCAAACCTTTCCTAAAAGGATCCCAAGCTGGTAGCTGTACGATGGGGGATCGGCTTGAGGAGAACCTGGAGGCAGGTGATCCAATAGGGCTTGAACGAACCATCGGGGATCCAGGGACTCTAACTAAATCTATTGGGAGGACTCGCTCATTTCAACTTCATGCTCATTCAAGTACTAGGCCTGTGGCAGAGGCCCGAGTCAGGCCTGTGGCAGAGGCCTGGTCCTCCCAGTATTTCCAAGTGACATTCCGGCTGCCAGGTCTGTGGCAGAGACCTGTCCGGGGGCACTTTACCCATTCCAATTGGAGTAGCGACAAACTGAGTTCATCACTGCTGAGAGTAAGATTGCTCTCTCACCTCTCGATATTTAAGGCCTGATACGCAAGCTGTCTCTCTCTCTGCTCATCAGCCTTTCCTGTCCTGTACTATGTTGATGAAGGCCATGTTGGGCCTTGGAATAAAGCATTGAAGAAAACCCAACTAAAGACTGGACATTCGCTCTCTTCTCAACTCACAAGTATCACCCCTAGACACCTGCCAGGTAATATATTATACTCAGTGGCTCCTGAATCCCTGAGTGCACCACTAGTACAATATTAAACCCCTTATAGTACATTTACAAAGAGAGAGGGAAGACTCTCTATGGAACTACAAATCCCAGCATAGCAGGCTCAAATTCCTCAGCTCAGCACAAACAGCATGAGGAGCATAGCATCACTAAATCACTACAGCTTGTCAGATTTTCTATATACCTTTACTCCCTACCACATACCACCAGCACCATGCCCCTCCCCACTCCCCTGCTACCAGTGTTCTGACACCCTCCATCTCTCAGCTGCATCCTCCTCCTCCTCCTCCACCTCCCCTTTCTCTCCCTCAGTAATCTGTCCTCCAGGGCCAGCTGCCATCCCCTGGGCAGGGGTCAGTGATATACAGAATGCACAGAGTGCAGGGGACAGGAGTGTTATGCTCAGAATGCAGGAGTCCAGGAGTACATAATGCACAGAGTGTATATGCAGGAGTGTACACTAGGCTCCACTCTCCAACCTGGCAGGAGCATGCTAGCGTGGACACCCTGGACATTTGCCCTGCATCTCTTGCAGGACGCCCAGGGTCCCAGATGGCACATTGGCCCCTTCTATGGCAGCTGGCATCTTGTTGATTTAAAGAGGGGGTTGGGTTAGAAGATATGTGCTAGCGGGTGCTTTGGGAGGGGAGAGGAATTGTGCTGTGGGGTCAAACTTAAAATCCACCCCCTTGTAACCTACCCACATCCCCTTCTCTGCAAGACCCTGAAAAATCTGTTATTACTAGACATGTGCATTCTTTTTCGTTAGAATGCATTTTTGTCCGAAAATCAGGTTTTTTCGTTATCGATTTAACAAATGATAACGAAAGCGCAAGAAACGAAAACTGAAAGATCCGACATAAAAAATGCTTTATTTTCTTTTTTGTTGCGATAGAAATTAGATATAGAGAGATTCGACATTATAGAGAAAAGATTCGACATCATAGAGAAAAGATTTGGCACTATAGAAATAAAAGATTCGAATTACAGAGAATAGATTTCGATTTATGAGAAAATAGATTCGACATTATAGAGAATAGATTTGACATTATAGAGAATAGATTTGACATTATAGAGAATAGATTCGACATTATTGCTATTCATGCAACATTACAAAAATACTTGTAGGCCAAATATTAGACCGGAAAGACCGTAAAGTTTCGAAGTTCCGTCGAATATTCTTTTGACCATTCGACAGAAATCAAGTATTGGATTTTCGGACGAAAGCTATTCCCCAATGAAAAACAAAATAAGTCAAAACGATTTTCGGGAGTAACTAAATACATTTATTTTCCAGACCAAAACGAAAAAAACAAACAAAATATTCCAGTCTGCACATGTCTAGTTATTACAGACCTCAGTTCAGCGCAGATGCTGTAGAGCAGTGTCCTTCCTCCTCCTCATCCCCGGCTCCATCTCCTGGTCTGTGTATTTGAAATGTCAGAGTGGAGGAGGAAACGGCTGTACTCCGGTCTGCAGTGAGTGATTATAGATGCATCCAGCGGGGAGAGAAATGCCTGCAGCTATAGAGAGATGTGGTTGACGCGGTCAGCTTGGACATTTCAGCACCTTTCTAAGGCTTCATTCACACATAGCCGACTCCGTCGCAGTCCGTTCCGACGGAGTCCGCCTGTGTCTGCCAGCTCAGCGGGAGATCAGTCCGCAGATCTCCGCTGAGCCGACGGATGACAAGCTCCTCTCTGCTCACTGAGCGGGGAGGAGCTTGTCGAGTCCCGCTGTCCTCTATGGAGCGATCTGATGAAAACGGACAGCATGTCCGTTTTCATCAGATCTTTCCCGATCCGATCCGCATGGACGGATGGGGACGTGAGCCCCATACGTTTGTTTTTAGCGGATCGGATCAGGTCGGATGTCAGCGGACATGTCTCCGCTGACATCCGACGCTCCATAGGGGTGCATGGAGCGCCCGTTCAGGTCCGCCTGAAAAACTGACAGACGGACCTGAACGGATCCATGTGTGAACGAGGCCTAAATGTTGTGCCTGGGGCAACTGCATCAGCTTCTCCCCCCTCCTGTACACCACTGGGACTATGTTACATACTGCTGACCTTTGCACTCAGTATCTTGTGCTGCATGTCCCACCCTTGATCACTGCCATCTATGAGCTATGTTGTACATTACACACTCCTGACTGCTACTCTGTGAGGTCTCAGCAGTGGCAGAGCTGGGACCTGCAAGTGATCTGGAACTTACTGAAGGAATTTACCAAAGGTATCTGGTCTAGAGAAGGAGTGTCTCACTGACTGGATTGTGTCCGAAGGAAGCTGATAGCTGGCAGCTGTCCTAGGGACTTGTCATTAAAAACGCTGAACTGATTCCTGGTGACTGTGTGCTTTGGGATATAAGTGCCAGAGGTAGTTTGGACAAAGACTGCTCTTTTAGGGTCTTGGATACTGGTCTTTCCCCATTCACACCAGTGTTCAGGACTGTAAGCTTAGAGAAGACTGCCCTCCTGTACTGTGCAGTCTTCCAGAGATTGCACTGGGTAGCAATAGCTGTGCAGTGGTGCAGGGTAACCAAAGAAACTTGCCTCATGGTCCCCAGCTGTAAGGCAGTAGACCAGTGGTCTCCAAACTGTGGCCCAAGGGCCGAATGTGGCCCTTTGCTTGCCTTAATCCAGCTTTTGGGGCACTACTTCTCCAACTGAGACCAACAATGGGATGCCATTTCTACCACTGACACCAATGATGGGGCACTTTTCCTCCCACTGACACCATTGATAGGGCACCATTCCTGGCACCATTGATGGCACACTATTCCTCCCACTGACACCAATGATGGGGCACTATTCCTCCCACTGAAACCATTGATGGGGCACTATGCCTCTCACAGACACCAATGATGGGGCACTATTCCTCCTGCTGATACCAATGATGGGACACTATAATGGTAGTATTCCCCCAGGGGATGTTTTAGCAGCAAAATTAACAAATTCGAAAATGTAAAAATATATATAAATTCTTTATTGGAAAAATTGTCAAATCATAAACATGTAGCAGTTAAAATATGAGCTCTGGTTAGGGGATTCCAAAATACATACATTGCAAACACAAGGTTAATTACAACATCACATATCAAAAGTTTTGACACCCTGTCGTGTTTCGACCTGTGGGGTCACGGTCTTCTTCGAGGTATTGGTTTGCTATAAAACAATGTGTTAAATATTTCACTTGTCAGAGACATATAGTGCACCAAATATTCAATCTTCAATCATAAAATTCAAACATAAGGTATAGTTACCAATGGAGGGTACAAGTAGGAGATCTCCTGACCAGAATTTTTTAAAATCAGTTGGATGATCCCAGGGTTCCCTTGGCAACTCGCGTTCCAAGGAAGGATGATATTCAACCCAAAACGGCTTGCAAGGAGTCACACTTGGGACACCATCAGGGGGTGTGGGAGGTCATTATATAATCAGGAGGGAGAGTACTTCTCCAATCTTAAAATCCTATTGGACTGCCAAATGTGTGCCATTGTTTATTATTGTGCAATTGCATTGAAGTGATGTTAGCTTAATGTACCTTGTTGGTGCCAGTTTGGTTTCAAACCGGTGTATCTTATTGATTTGTCAATGTATTAAAGTGATGATGATAATGATATAAAGAAAGTGAATAATAAATGAAAATTAGATGTTGTGAGATGGAGGAGTATGTATTGTATTGTGCGTAGTAAATGATAAAATATACGAATAAAACAACCTTTATGTAAATTGATATCACATGTAATGTGAATGTACAAAATAAGATGTAATAAAACAGAGACAAAACTGAGTGATAAAGAAGGCTGATAATGAGCAAGTAAAAAGGTGATAAAAACATGAAGTGAGTGTTTGAGAGATCAATGTAGCTAAAAATTGGTGCTTATTATGCTATACATTATATAAAGCTCAAATAAACATGTGTTGTAAAATAAGCTGTGCATAATGACAGCGAGTACTAAACTATATGTCATGTGTACAAAAAACTGGTTTACCTTGCTGGTGATGCGGGTGCAAAGCACCATCAGTGGCGTGTTGGTTAGTGCCTGGCTGTAGTTCACACAGAAAGCCTGAGCCCGCGTGCACACGACCGAGAAACTCGATGAGCGAAACTGTCGCTTTCCTCGTCGAGTTTCTCGTTCGGCTGTCGAGGAACTTGTCGAGCCAAATTTTCCCATTCCCGTCGAGGAAAAAGAAGACATGCTATCTTTTTGGCTCGACGAGTTTCTCGACAGTTTCCTCGTCGAAAAATGTACACATGACCAGTTTTTTCGGCAGAATTAGTCTCCAATCAAGTTTCTTGATGGATTCCGCCGAGAAAAACGGTCTTGTGTACGCGGCCTGAGGCTCTGTGAATGAACAGAAAAAGACGCCAAGCTGTTTTAAGTAATTGTTCCATTAAACATAGCTTATGCCACCCTTAAAGGGGGATGAAGCAAAAAACGAAAAGCAAAGTAGTATAACATATTATGTATAGAGTACTTACATTAAATCATTGGTGCAGATGGCAATCAGCTACAGGATGCCCGGGATCATGTTCTGATCTTCATGCATCCTGGTGTTTTTATAACACTTAGTTACATGTGTAATGGGTTGCAGGTGCCTCACCTCCCCTGATTGGTGGTGTCCCAATGCCGCTGAAAGACATTGTGTGGCTCCCTCGGTGTCCCAGAAGGCGGTAGTCCCTGATCACCATACAATAAATGTAACATCCTAAATATGTGACCTTAAAGAAGTTGCCGACACCCCGGATGAATAAGAATAATAGAGAATCCCCCAAAGGAGGGTCTTTTAAGGCAACAGTAGTAAGCGTAGTAATGCCAAATACAAAATTATATTCACTTCCGTCATAATAACGTGATGTCACGGCATCACGCGCATGCACGAGACCACCATGAAACATATGGAAGAGATCCAAGGATGCTGCCGGCAAGAAATTGCTCCCCCAATGGCCAAAGGGAACTAAAATCTTTTTTGGGATTTTTAAAGGGAATTACGGCCACATCTTGGAGCATGACTGGGAGCGCAGAGATCTCTACGCTCCCCCTTCTTGCCTGGAATCCATGTGGGGAAAGGTTTCCTCCAAAGGAAAGACTTAGGCTCCTTTCACACGGAGCGGACCGTTTTTGTGTCCGCTCCGTGTGTGTCCGTCGGCTCAGCGGGGATCCCCGCTGAGCTGTCGGCGGACAGGGCGGTCCCCGCACACTGTGCAGGGACCGCCCTGTCTCTCCTACGCTATCCCCTATGGGGAATCGGATGAATATGGACCGTGTGTCTGTATTCATCCGATCTGATCCGCCGGACGGAGGAAAAAAAGGGGTTTTCTTCCGTCCGAAAAACCGGACCTTTACGGACTCGGATCCCAAACGGACTTGTAAAAACGGAGCGGCGGATGCGGACGTCTGAAAGGGGCCTTAGAGAGACAGAAATTGACAACAAACAGAATGATAATTAACAAGCATAAATGCAATATGAATACAAATGCATTTTCTGGTTGATGAAAAAAGCACAACGCCTATGAATAAACATATATTGGATCAAGTTCAGTTTTCTATGGTCATGTCTGACTCAATACTAAAGACCAATCTGTTTCAAGAGCTGTGCCATTTTTTATGGAGACCAAGCTAATGGTATAGAAAGCTATAATCATTGATATGTGTGTTATAATAAGATGAATGAAAAACCCTTTAGAAAGGGGGCAAAGCAGATGAACTCATTCAGGCCTGGAAAGATGGTTGCCTGTAATCTGTTTCTGCTTATATTGAAGCAGGATTTTGTTCCAGTCTCCACCCAGATATGGAATGTGAACCCGATCTAGGGCAGTAAAGGTAACCTTAGGTACTTTATAGTCATGTCCAAGGCCAAGCACTGCATGCCAGCCTATTGGAAGATACCAGTTCCCAATCTGCTTGCTATACATGTGCTTGGACATGCGGTGCCAAAACTCTTTCCTATGTAGAAGGTACTGCACTCGCATGCCATCAGTTATACTATGCCAGCAGTTTGACAGTTGGCAAAGTGTGATGCCGCGTACACACGATCGGAATTTCCGATGAAAAATCCGATTGAACTTTTTTCATCGGAAATTTCGATTGTGTGGGGGACACATCAGACTTTTTCCCATCGGTGTTTAGAAATAGAACATGTTTTATTTTTTTCCGATGTAAAAAAAAACAATAGGAAATTCCTATCATCTGTGTGCAACTCGGATGGAGAAAAAACCCACGCATGCTCGGAAGCATTGGAATTCATTTTTCTCGGCTCGTTGTAGTGTTTTACATCACCGCGTTTTGGACGGTCGGAATTTAGTCTGAGCCGCCGTACACACGGCCGAGGTTCTCGCTGAAAACCAGCGAGAACCTCGCTGGAATGTGCATTCCAGCGAGGACCTCGGCCGTGTGTACGGTCTCGGCGAGCTTCCCGTCGGGAAGCCCGTCGAGCCGAAATAGAGAGCACGCTCTCTATTTCCTCGACGGCCCGCCCGGAAGAATAGCTGGTTGCCATTCCCGACGGGCGGGTCGCCGATTTCGACGGCCGGCAGGGAACCTCGACGGGCGGAACGATGTGTTTTGCCCGTCGAGATTCCCTGCCGTGTGTACGCGGCCTGACAGTGTATATGCAAGACTGATGGAAGTCAGCTTAATCGGAATTCTGACGAAAAATTCCATCGGCTTTTATGCCATCGGAAATTCCGATCATGTGTACATGGCATGAGGGTTTAAAAGTTCCCCATTGGGAAGGCAGAAAGTTTCCTCTCTTCTTATGAGGAAAGCAGTGTCCGCATGGAAAAGAAGCAAATGCTGGACGGTGTTTTTTCCTTTTTTGTTCACTTTTGTACTCACTCTGGACAAGTCTATCTTTAATAGATGTGGCTCGTTTGTAGGTTATTGAGAAAATGGTCGACACGGAGGTGTTGACCTTGGGGTCGTCTGTTAGTATGGTCACTTTGCATCTGGCTCTTTGTTGCGCTCCAATTAGCCGCCGTACACACGGCCGAGGTTCTCGCTGAAAACCAGCGAGAACCTCGCTGGAATGCACATTCCAGCGAGGACCTCGGCCGTGTGTACGGTCTCGGCGAGCTTCCCGTCGGGAAGCCCGTCGAGCCGAAATAGAGAGCACGCTCTCTATTTCCTCGACGGCCCGCCCGGAAGAATGGCTGGTTGCCATTCCCGACGGGCGGGTCGCCGATTTCGACGGCCGGCAGGGAACCTCGACGGGCGGAACGATGTGTTCTGCCCGTCGAGATTCCCTGCCGTGTGTACGCGGCCTTACAGTATCTGTGAGGGGTTGCAGTGTTGTGTTGTGTCTTATGCCGCGTACACACGATCACTTTTTGTGATGAAAAAAAACGACTTTCATGTGATGAAACAAAACAACGTTTTTCAAACTTAATTTTCCAAAACGACGTTGCATACACACCATAATTTTTCCAAAATGCTCTAGCAAAGCGTGGTTATGCAAGACACGTTCGACGGCACTCTGTTCCATTGAAGCTCCGTCTCATAACTTGCTTCTGAGCATGCGTGGGTTAAAAAACGTCGTATTTAACATCGTTTTGCCCACACACCATCACTTTTTATGACACAAAAAACGACGTTTTGAAAAACGACACCAAAAATCCAAGCATGTTCGAATTTTTTTTGGTCTTTTTTTTTAAGACATAAAAAGACGTTTTGCCCACACACGGTGATTTTAAATGACGTTTTTGAAAACGTCGTTTTTTTTTCATCACAAAAAGTGATCGTGTGCACGCGGCATAAGGCCCAATTTTTCTGCCCCTGTTTAACAGGGGCATCTAATAACAATTTTTCATGCAATACTTTGCATGTGGCTCTTTGTTGCGCTCCAATTACAGTGAAGCCCCATACACACTATCAGTTTTCCTGACGGTTTTCTCTTCAGGTTTACCAAAACCATGTAGTGCAAGGGCCTGCCTGATTGCATACAAATTGAAACTCTTGAGGTTTGACCTCATATTAGATAGTTTTGGTAAACCTGAAGAGAAAACCATCAGGAAAACTGATAGTGTGTATGGGGCTTATGACATGGTTCAGATTCTACTTAACAAACCTACAGTCCTTGTCTTGTTTGCACCGCCTGTATACTGCTGTTCAAAGTATATAGGGCCAAAGGGTCTTGTCAGGGCCAATCATCGCTATAGGCTCACTATGCAAGCCGCTTAGGGCCCCGCAAAGTTGCAAAGGGCCCCCCAAATTACTAGAGGCCCCGCCTGGTGAAATGTCATTTTCGCCCCCTCACCCCGCTTCTAAACTCGCTGGCTGAGTCATTTACGACAGCACTTATCAACTTTCTTTAATGTGACATGTCACTGTCTGTCAGGAAGCATGAATCAGACGTACACAGATCTATATGAAAGAAGAAGGTCTTTATTAAAAAACCACATAGCAAGGTAAAGTCCAAACAGATGATCACCAGCCAGAAGGGTCGTCCGCCGGAGCCAGGGTCGATAGCCAGGGATGGAAGTCAGCCAAGCCGGAGTCAGTAGCCAAAGGGTGGAGAGACGAAGCCGGGGATCAGGAACCAGGAGGAACGTCCGTTAGAAGCCGGGTCGATGACCCAAACAGCAGCACGATCACAGGAGGCTGTAAGACAAGGACCAAGCAAGGGAATGCTGCAGCAGCCGTGGTATATATGAGCTGAGCATCCAGCTCCTCCCAGTGGGAAGGAGGAGCCGCAGGATGTGGGAAGTTACAAGAAGCACAGGAAGCAAGATGGCCGCCAGCAGAAGTCAGTGACAAGAAGGCTGCAAATGAGGTAAGACCATGACAGTACCTCCCCCTCAAGGGCCCCTCCTCCGCGGCACAAAAAATGGCTTCTGAGGGAAGCGCGCGCGGAAGGCTCGGAGCAGAGCCGGAGCATGAACCTCTGTGGAGGGAACCCAGGAACGCTCCTCTGGACCATAGCCGCGCCAGTGGACCAAAAACTGCAACCGACCAAGCGTGAGTCCAGGATATCGCTCACCTCATATTCTTCATGATCGCCCACCTGGACAGGACGAGGCCGAGGCACCGAGGAGGTGAAGCGATTGCATATTAGTGGTTTCAACAGGGAGACGTGAAACACATTGGAAATCCGCATACCAGGAGGGAGCGCAAGGGCATAGGCAACGGGGTTCACCCTGTGGAGCACACGGAAGGGACCAACAAAGCGAGGAGCCAGCTGGGGAGTGGGTACACGGAGGTTGAGATTGCGAGTGGACAACAATACACGGTCTCCGACCTGATAGGAAGGAGCAGGCAACCGTCTGCGATCAGCCTGGAGCTTCTGGCGCTGCGCAGAGACCTCGAGGGACCTCTGGATCTGTACCCATGAAGCACGTAGAGCTGAAAGGTGGTCCTCTTCAGCCGGAATACCTTGGGGAGAGAATGACTCCGGTAACACGGCAGGTTGGAACCCATAATTGGCCATGAAGGGAGACGTCCCAGAGGAAGAGTTAACCGCTGTGTTCCTGGAAAACTCAGCCCATGGCAGAAGGTCGACCCAATTGTCCTGGTGATCGGAGACAAAGCAACGAAGCAATTGCTCCAGAGCCTGATTGGATCGCTCTGCGGCCCCATTGGACTGAGGGTGGTAAGCCGAGGAGAAGGAGAGTCGAATCCCCAACTGGGAGCAAAAGGCGTGCCAGAACCTGGACACAAACTGACTTCCCCGATCCGAAACGATCTCCTTGGGCAAACCGTGCAACCGGAAGACCTCCCTGGTGAATACCGTGGCCAACTCCTGCACAGTGGCTAATTTCTTAAGTGGAACACAGTGGCACATCTTGGAGAACCGATCCACAATCATGAGAATGACCGTATGGCCTCGGGACGCAGGAAGGTCCACAATGAAGTCCAACCCCAGGTGTGACCATGGGCGCTCCCCAGTGGTAATGGGTTGTAGAAGGTGCCGAGGGGACTTGTTCTGGGCACAAACAGAACATGCCGCTACATATGTGGCAATGTCGGAGCGTAGAGAAGGCCACCAGAACAAACGTGAGACAGCCCAGGACAGCTGATTCTTTTCAGGATGCCCAGCGGTCTTGGAGTTATGGTAGGTTCGCAACAGCCGGGTACCTAACTCCTCAGGCACGAAGCATTTGCCGTTGGGTCTCCCAGCGGAAGCACCAGGTTGAGCTGACAGAATTTGCTCCCCAAGGGGAGAGGTCAAGCTGGTGCGGATGGTGGCCAAAATCAGATTTGGAGGTATAACCGGAGTCGGTATCGATTCCTCCCTGGACAGCTTGGAGTACTGACGTGATAAGGCATCCGCCCTGGCGTTCTTGGAACCGGGTAAATAGGAGACCACATAATTAAAACGAGACAGGAACAGAGCCCATCTGGCCTGACGGGGTGTCAATCTCTTGTGGTCCGTCAGGATGAGAACTGGAACCACCGAACCCTCGAGCAAGTGCCTCCACTCCTTGAGAGCCTGCACGATGGCTAACAACTCTCTGTCACCAATCTGGTAGTTGCACTCCGCGGCAGACAGCTTCCTGGAGTAAAATCCACAGGGAAGCAGGGGACCCTCTGGTGTTCGACGCTGAGACAGAAGGGTGCCTACTCCCATCTCAGACGCGTCCACCTCGAGGACAAAAGGCAACCCAGGATTGGGATGAGACAGTATAGGAGCCGACACAAAGGCAGATTTCAGAGCCTCAAAGGCCCGGACGACCTCGACCGGCCAGACCTGGGAACTACAGCCCTTGCTAGTCAGATCCGTGAGAGGCTTGGCCAACGAGGAGAAGTCCCTGATGAACTTCCAATAATAATTGGCTAAGCCCAAAAAGCGCTGCAGGGAACGAAGACCACTGGGCTGAGGCCACTGTAAGACTGCCGAAACCTTCTCGGGGTCCATGTAGAACCCCTCCATGGAGATGATGTAACCTAAGAAGGTTACCTGGGATTGGTGAAATTCGCATTTCTCAAGCTTACCGAAAAGCTTGTTCTCATGTAACCGTTGGAACACTCGCTTGACATCCAGAATGTGGGCCTCCATGGATTCGGATTATACCAAGATATCATCCAAATAGACCACCACACACTGCTACAACAGGTCACGGAAAACATCATTGATAAATTCCTGAAAGACTGCGGGCGCATTGCACAACCCAAAGGGCATAACCAGGGATTCATAATGACCGGTCCTGGTGTTGAAGGTGGTCTTCCACTCGTCACCCGCCTTGATCCTTACAAGGTTGTACGCAGCCCTCAGGTCGAGTTTGGTAAAGACCGTTGCTCCCCTGAGGTGGTCAAACAACTTGGAAATCAATGGAACCGGGTATGCATTCTTAATCGTGATACGATTTAGGCCCCTATAGTCGATGCAAGGCCTCAATTCTCCGCCCTTTTTCTTTATAAAGAAAAATCAAGCCCCTGCCGGGGAAGAGGATTTGCGAATGTGCCCCCGGGAAAGCGCCTCCTTCACGTACTCCTCCATGGCCTCATTTTCCGCAGCCGACAAAGGATATACCCTGCTATGGGAGGAATGGCGCCAGGTTGTAAGTCTATGGCACAATCGTAAGGGCGGTGCGGAGGCAAGGCAACAGCGCAAACCTTATCGAATACATCCAGGTACTCCTCTTATTCAGGAGGCAACCCAGAGTACGAGGAGGCACACAACAACTTGACAGGTCCATGGATGCAACTAGCCCCACACTGTGGGGACCACGACAGGATCTCGGCCGATCTCCAATTAAAAATCCGATTATGCTTTTGGAGCCAGGGGTACCCCAAGACCACCGAATAGTGTGGAGACGAAATGACCTGAAAACAGGCCGACTCCTTGTGAACGGCCCCAATGGCTATCTCCACAGGAAGGGTCTCATGTGTAACCTGCGACGGCTGAAGGGGTCTGCCGTCTATAGCCTCAAGGACCAGCGGGGAAACTCGAACTGAAAAACCCACCGGCCCCAGAGTCCACCAACGCCTGGGTCGTCACCGAGCCCCCGACCCAGGAGAGGACAACGGTGATCAGAGGTTTATCAGTACGGGAAACCGTCGACGAAGAGACTCGACCCCAGATTTGCCCCCGACAGGATCTTAGGTGCGAGCGTTTCCCAAACGATTCGGACATGCCAACCAAAAATGCCCACCGAGACCACAGTACATAAATCGACCTTCACGTCTCCGAGATACCCTCTCCCCCTCAGACAGACGAGCAACCCCCAGTTGCATGGGCTCACCCTCAGACCGATCAGCCTCAGGAGGCGTGGGAGGAGAGGGAGGCACGGGTGGGACAGCAAAGGTAGGCACCAAACTGTTAGGAGGCCTCCGCAGGCACTCCTTAAAGGAAGGTCTCTCCCTGAGTCTGGTGTCAAACAACATCAGGAAAGAAATGAGAGCCTCGAGCTCCACAGGTAGGTCTTTAGCCGTAATTTCATCCTTTAAGGCATCCGAGAGACCATGTGAGAAAGCAGCGACCAGAGCCTCATTATTCCAGCCCACCTCTGCTGCCAGGGTACGAAACTCAATGGCGTATTTGGCTACCGATCGTGAACCCTGTTTGATGGACATGAGGAGCTTCGCAGCAGAGGCAGAGCGAGCCGGCACATCGGAAACCTTCCGAAGAGAAGCAACAAAACCGTAAAACTCGGCAACCATTGGATTGTTGTTCTCTTATAAGGGGCTTGCCCAGGCCAAGGCCTTGTCCGAGAGCAGCGAGATCAGGAAGCCCACCTTCGATCTCTCAGTGGGAAAGGCCTGTGGCAGCAACTCGAAATAAATGCCCACTTGATTAAGGAAACCTCGGCATTGAGTTGGCTCTCCCCCGAAGCGCTGCGGGAGGGGGGCAGAGCCGATCATACCCCAAGACACCGTAGGCGCAACAACAGGTGCCGGGGTAGACTCTGGCGCATTATCTGGAGCAGCAGTAGGAGTGGGCCCAGGAGCGACAACCGACCTATCGGCAACAGGAGCGAGGTGAGCCGTGCGTGCAAGCAGGGTTTGCAACGCCTGAGCGAACTGACCCAGCAGGTGATCCTGCTGATCAAGTCTGGCAACCAGCATGAGTATCGAAGGCAGCCCTGTACCGTCAGAATTCATGGCTTGGTCCTAATGTCAGGTAGCATGAATCAGACGTACACAGATATAAATGAAAGAAGAAGGTCTTTATTAAAAAAACAAACAGCAAGGTAAAGTCCAAACAGATGATCAACAGCTTATGACATGGTTCAGATTCTACTTAACAAACCTACAGTCCTTGTCTTGTTTGCACCGCCTGTATACTGCTGTTCAAAGTATATAGGGCTAAAGGGTCTTGTCAGGACCGATCATCGCTGTAGGCTCACTATGCAAGCCGCTTAGGGCCCCGCAAAGTTGCAAAGGGCCCCCCAAATTACTAGAGGCCCCGCCTGGTGAAATGTAATTTTCGCCCCCTCACCCCGCTTCTAAACTCGCTGGCTGAGTCATTTACGACAGCACTTATCAACTTTCTTTAATGTGACATGTCACTGTCTGTCAGGAAGCATGAATCAGACATACACAGATCTATATGAAAGAAGAAGGTCTTTATTACAAAACCACATAGCAAGGTAAAGTCCAAACAGATGATCAACAGCCAGAAGGGTCGTCCGCCGGAGCCAGGGTCAATAGCCAGGGATGGAAGTCAGCCAAGCCGGAGTCAGTAACCAAAGGGTGGAGAGACGAAGTCGGGGATCAGGAACCCGGAGGAACGTCCGTAGGAGCCGGGTCGGTGACCCAAACAGCAGCACGATCACAGGAGGCTGTAAGACAAGGACCAAGCAAGGGAATGCTGCAGCAGCCGTGGTATATATGAGCTGAGCATCCAGCTCCTCCCAGTGGGAAGGAGGAGCCGCAGGATGTGGGAAGTTACAAGAAGCACAGGAAGCAAGATGGCCGCCAGCACAAGTCAGTGATAAGAAGGCTGCAAAGGAGGCAAGACCATGACACTGTCGTCAGCGCCACCCGCTTCTCATTTTTAATGTGCCATGTCATTTTGCTTAGGGCCCCAGGGAGGTCAGGATTGGCACTGGGTCTTGTAATGACCTGGGGGGATTGGTGGCGGGGAAACTTATGCTATTTTTTTCAATGATGTGTATCCATATTGCAGGGACCAAACATTACATTAAAGCCGCAAGCAGTATTAAATTAATTTTTTCTTATAGTAATCTCATGTTGTGCAGGGACATTTCTAAACATGTGCCACTACTATAGACAACCAGCAGGTACGATATCTAAAGTAATTTTTCCTTTTTTTTTTTTTCACTTTAAGCATCATTAAAATCGCTGCTCCAGAAAAAATGACCGTTTTTAAAACCTTTTTTTTCCATTGATACATGTTCCCTGGGGCAAGAACTGGGTTCTCAAAGACGTTTTCCAACAATAACTTGAATATTGGGCTTTAAAATGAGCGCTTTTGAATTCGAACGTTCGAGTCCCATAGACTTCAAGGGGTTCTAAATGTTCGCGCGAACAGGCGGTCTGTTCGAACGTTCTGGTGCGAACCGAACGCGGGGGGGGTTCGGCTCATCCCTAATGCTAATATACTGTAAGGCCGCGTACACACACGGCAGAGAACCTCGACGGGCAGAACACATCGTTCCGCCCGTCGAGGTTCTCTGCCGGCCGTCAAAATCGGCGACCCGCCCGTCGGGAATAGCAACCAGCCATTCATCCAGGCGGGCCGTCGAGCAAAAAGAGAGCGTGCTTTTTTTCGCTCGACGGGATTCCCGACGGGCGGGGCGAGCCAGGAGCGTACACACGGCCGAGGTCCTCGCTGAAAAAAAATGTTGTTCTCATTAAATTCAGGCAGAGTGGCAGAGGCTTTTTTTTCGTAGCTACGAGTAAGCATCACATGATGTGAAACATGTCAGCCACCTTTTTCCTGTTGTTCACTTCATTTTGACTTCATTGTTTTGGTTGTTTTTTGGATTTCATTTGTACAATAAAGACATAGTTTTAACCACTAGCCGACCAGCCGCCGTCGTTCTACGGCGGCAGGTCAGCTCTCCTGGGCGAGAGCCCGTAGCTCTACGTCGGGACATTGGCGGCCACTAGGGGGCGCCGCACCGGGCACGCGCGCTCGTTCGTTACAGAGCAGGGAACGGGAGGTATATGTGTAAACACATTCCTCTCCTTCCTGTCAGCGGGGGAAACGCTGATCCTCCATTCATACAATGTATGAACGGAAGATCAGTGATTTCCCCTAGGGAGTCAACCCCCCCCCCATACAGTTAGAACACAAATAGGAACACACTTAACCCCTTCCCTGCCCCCTAGTGTTAACCCCTTCACTGCCAATGGCATTTTTATAGTAATCCAATGCATTTTTATAGCATTGATCGCTATAAAAATGCCAATGGTCCCAAAAATGTGTCAAAAGTGTCCGATGTGTCCGCCATAATATCGCAGTACCGAAAAAAAACGCTGATCGCCGCCATTACTAGTAAAAAAAAAATATTTATAAAAATGCCATAAAACTACCCCCTTTTTTGTAAACGCTATACATTTTGCGCAAACCAATCAATAAACGCTAATTGCAATTTTTTTTTACGAAAAATATGTAGAAGAATACGTATCGGCCTAAACTGAGGAAAAAAAATGTTTTTTTATATCTTTTTTGGGGATATTTATTATAGCAAAATGTAAAAAATATTGAATTTTTTTCAAAATAGTCGCTCTATTTTTGTTTATAGCGCAAAAAATAAAAACCGCAGAGATGATCAAATACCACCAAAAGAAAGCTCTATTTGTGGGAAAAAAAGGACGCCAATTTTGTTTGGGAGCCACGTCGCACAATTGTCAGTTAAAGCGACGCAGTGCCGAATCACAAAAAGTGCTCTGGTCTTTGGACAGCAATATGGTTCGGGGCTAAAGTGGTTAAGGAGTGTGGCAGTCCAGGATCTTTTTCTATCCATAACATACACAACTCTGGAACTTTCAAAGTTCAACGTACAAAAACTGAAGGCAATATCAGACAAAATGTGTTGATCTTGCCTTCATCAGATGGGGTGATGTCACCCATGTAAAAGCAGAATTTTGAAGATGCACACAAATTGAGAGGCAAAATGGGGATTACCCTCCTGATCCCATGCCTAATGTCAACATGTGCTATCTCCTATCATGGGGGATCAATAGAGGAACCCCTTCCTCTCACCTATTTGAGTTGCGAGGAAGGGGTGGCACCCAGAAAACGCATACATTAATATCCCATGATGGCAGATAGCACATGTTGACACACTGTGTGCATCTTCAAAATTTGGCATTTAAAATTCATAATTTTTTTTGAAACTCACAAAAATTCAACAAAAAAATTGTTGAATTTTTGTGTGATTTAGATTCTGCCTAAAACATCAATCATGTTCTTCATTTTTTGTTCAATCTCATTTGTTTTTTGCTTGATCAGGTCAAAAATCCCGATTGCACACCTGATTGAATGAGGATATGTGCACTTGCACTGGTGAAACAAGTATGTTCATCCAAATCAACTAAAATAAAATAAAAACACCATGTATTATTAATATGCAGGCATACTGTACATCTATTACCTGAAGCTGTGGTATCAGACACTGACCTGTTGTGGTCACAATTCCACCTCTTCTCCCTCCACATCCTCAGGTTCTGGTGTACTGAGTTCCCCTTCTTTAGGAGGTGTGGGATTCCTGGTGTCCTCAGATGTCCTGATTCTTTTCTCCCCTATGAGAATGAAACAAAAGATACAGTAAACTTAGCACTAGGGATGAGCCAATACCCCCGCGTTCAGTTCGCACCAGAACCGTCGAACAGACCGACCGTTCACGCGAACATTTAGAACCCCATTGAAGTCTATGGGACTCGAACGTTCCAATTCAAAAACTATCATTTTAACCACTTAAGACCCGGACCAATACGCTGGTAAATGACCCAAGGTGTTTTTGCGATTCGGCACTGCGTCGCTTTAACAGACAATTGCGCGGTCGTGCAACGTGGCTCCCAAACAAAATTTGCGTCCTTTTCTTCCCACAAATAGAGCTTTCTTTTGGTGGTATTTGATCACCTCTGCGATTTTTATTTTTTGCGCTATATACAAAAATAGAGCGACATTTTTGAAAAAAAATCACTATTTTTTACTTTTTGTTAAATAAAAATCAAATAAACTAAATTTTAGTCAAACATTTAGGCCAAAATTTATTTAGCCACATGTCTTTAGTAAAAAAAAAAATCGCAATAAAAAAAAATAGCTACCTAGCGGGAACAGCGACACTAATACAGCGATCAGAAAAATGATCGCTTAGTGACGCTGGCAATAGGGAGTGAAAGGGTTAACTCGGACGGTGATCAGGGGGTTAAAACTTTATTAGGGGGGGTGGGGGGGCTATCCTGAACCTAACACTAACTGTTTTTTACACTTCCTGTCACACTGACACTAAATGCAGTGATTAGATCACTGCATTCAGTGACACTGTGACAGGGGGGTGGGGGGGGGGGGCGATCACAAGGGGTTAATATGCCTATGTGAGTGTGTGTCAGTGTTGTGTTGGTGCACACTTACTTGTGATGTCTTCTCTCATCAGCAGCGCTGGGAAACAGCGCTGCGATGAGAGGTGACATCATTTCCTCCTTCCTGTGTAAACACAGGAGGAGGAACTGACAGGATGGGAGCGCGCTCCCATTGGCTGGGAGCGATCGCGGGGGGGCGGGTAAGCGCCGACATCCGCCCGCTGATCCCGGATCGCTCCCGGAGCCAGGGGGACCCCCGCACGCCGCGGAGGGGGTGCCGATGGGACCCCCGAACCGCACTTAGGCGGGGACGTAAATTTACGCCCTTGTGCCTGTACGTGCCATTCTGTGGC
This sequence comes from Rana kukunoris, assembly GCA_029574335.1. NCBI lineage: Eukaryota > Metazoa > Chordata > Amphibia > Anura > Ranidae > Rana > Rana kukunoris. The sequence goes on along the minus strand of CM056057.1, from coordinate 138,339,558 downwards.
CGTATATGTGCGTGCGGGGGTCCTTAAGTGGTTAAAGACCAATTTTCAAGTTGGAAAAAAGTTTAAAAAACGGTCGTTTTTTTCAGGAGCAGGACTCCTGAAAAAACAACCATTTTTAAAACTTTTTTTTCCATTGATACATGTTCCCTCGGGCAAGACCCGGGTTCTCAAAGACGTTTTCACAGGCAAACTATAAACTATAGACTATAGGAAGTTGAACTGATCCATATTACGGAGGAGACGGTAAGGTGACACTCACCTGATTCATGCAGGGGCGCCCAATTTTGAACTCCTACTCAGTAATTGTTGGACACATGCTCTTTAAAGGAGATACTAGCTGTACTTTAACTGCTTTTTGACTACATAGAAGCTGCAAAATACCATGAACTATATAGACTTATATGGCATACTACTCTGCAATTGTTCAACATCAGTACTGATGGTTCCAGGAGCAGTGATTTTATTGATGCTTAAATAAAAATAAAAATAAAAATTCCTTTAAATATTGTACCTGCTGGGTGTCTATACCTGTGATAACATCTTTAAATAGCACAATCACCTGCCTGCCAGTAAATTAGGAAGAACTGATCTAGCTAAGATATACAGTGTATAAATATATGTACAACTCCTAGGGATGTATATATATTCTCGACACACTGTAAATTAAGCTAAACTGACTAGCCTGCCTGCTCTATCAAGCTATATAAAAAGACTATCTCTCTGTCTCTCTGACTGCTCTCATTAACAACCGCAACACACTACACGAGGCCGCCCAGCAGGCGGCCTTATATAGTGTGGGGCGTGTGCTAAAGCCCTGAGCCATAATTGGCCAAAGCCACCCTGGCTTTGGCCAATTATGGCTCTCCGTTTTTTGCGCGCTGTGATTGGCCAAGCATGCAGGGTCATAGTGCATGTTTGGCCAATCATCAGCGCGCAATGCCGCAGTGAATTATGGGCTGTTGCACGTCACTCAAATTTGGCACGAACGACCCGTTTTGTTCGAAATACGTCGAACATACAAACAGACAATGTTCGAGTCGAACATACGTTCGTATCGAACGCGGAGCTCATCCCTACTTAGCACACAGAGGCCAGAAATAGGAATATGAAACATTGCTTGGAAGCGTGGTACAATTGTCTGTTTTGGCAGAGTTCCAAGCTGAAGACATGATTTTTCCTCTAACCAAAGATGGAATACTTACCTTTTTTGTACAAGTTTCACACATGGAGACACCCCCAAGTATCCACTGGAGCACCTGTGTGGGACACCCTAAGGCCGCGTACACACGATCGGTCAAAACCAATGAAAACGGACTGAAGGACCGTTTTATCGGTCCAAACCAATCGTGTGTGGGCCCCATTGGTCAGTTATCCTTTGGTCAAAAAAAAGAGAACTTGCTTTAAAATTTGACCGATGGACGCCTGACCGATGGGTCAAAACCGATCGTTAGTATGCAAAAGCATTGGTTAAAAGGTCCTTCGGACCATTCTCATTGGATGGACTGATCGTGTGTACGCGGCCTAAAAGGGTTGTTCTGGTGTCCCACACTAGTGCTCCTGAGTCCAGATGTGTAAACAGCTGCTGAGTGTCCTCTCCTTACACTGAATCAAGTTACAAATTCATTCTATACAAATAGGCCCAGCTGGAGCCAGGTATAGTATTTTTCTACATATTTATTGTCCTAAAATTAATGATGTTAACTAGATGTTCTTATTGATAACAAATTAATGATTAAACAAAACCTGCTTGACATATCAATAGTGGTCAAAAATGATTGGGACAAAAATGAAAACTGCTGGGTAAAATGATAGTCTTTTCTATTTATTAACATTCAATTTGCAACAGTCATGAGCTGAAAATTGTGTGTGATTGATGAACGAAAAAATAAAACTATGTCATTTTTTTATACACAGGAAGACCTCAGCCAAGATGAGGGTCTGGAAAGTGGCAGGCAGGAGGTGGCAGCCAGGAGGAGGCAGGGGAAAATGTCAGCCAGGAGGTGGCCGGGCCCAGTGGCCTGACCCAATGCCAGATGCCTCCCCTCCGTCTTACAACCAAAAGGCCCAGGAAGGGGAGGAACATGGATGAGGCAGCACTTGCCCTCATTCGGGATGCTCATGCGACCCTGAGAGAACCCCCAGCATTCAAGAGGGCTATGCCTGCATAGTAGCAGCGAAAACGCAGCAAATGGAGGAGTGCCAACACCTTCTGTGTGAGAACATAATTTTACAGGCCCTAAATAAGGGGTTGATGGGCCAACTGACTGAAAATACACATCTTTCTGAGTTCGTCCATCCTCCTCCACCTCCTGCAAAACCACAGTGTGGAGGGAAGGCTGTAAAGAAGACAAGAGTGATGGCCTGGGTTCAGTCTGGTCTGACAGAAGAGGCAGGCTGTTGTAGTATCACAGCCTGGGGACATATATGTCATCTGCTGCTGTTCCTGATTTCTGGGAGTCCTGGATTAGATTTTGCTCCATATTATATGGACTCCTCAGGCTACCAATTTTTTTTTCCAAAGAGTTGATGTCTGCCCTGGGGTCCAAAGGCTTCGCAAATTCCAGCAGTTTCTCCAGCATTGCCTTCCTCTTTATTTTGTTATGAGCCAGAATAAATGTATATATTTTCTGAAAATACTTGCCTATGTGTTTTTATTCAAATAGGACAGTTCGTTTGTGAGTAGGCAGGAACATTTAAAAAATACAACGTCAAATTAACAAGGGACACCAACCAACCTCCTTGAGGTTTAAAAATACAAGATAATAATGTTGTTGTGGTAACTTGACAGAAACAAAAAAAAAATATGGAGATCACTAGAAAATTATTTTAAAATAATCAAAAAAACAGGAGATCTTGATTTAAAAAAAAAAGAAAAAAGATGACTATAAAAAATAATTCTAAACATTATTTTGGAGATCTGGCTTTAAAAAAATAAACATTATTCATGAGATAACGAGAAATAATAAAGAAATAAGTTTAAATCAAAGTGCTTCACGTGAAGTGCCATATAATTGTGCTCATCTATCCAAGGCCATAGAATGACCACCAGGCCACCTTCAAGCCTCACACAGGCTAAATCACTGTTTCCAGATATTGGCAGGACTTTCCTTCAATCAATTATAATGTGAGAATAAATTCTTCAATCAGCATAGACATATACATCCGTGGCCCCCTTTCCATTTAATCTGCAAGGTTTTGGTCCCAGCAAAAAATGAGCCACAGAAAGGCAAAAATTGTGTGATACAGTCTTTTAAATGAATTAAAATCACTTACAAGACTTTTAACTTGTATCAGGTACAGCCGGTTTGCAGCGCAGCTTGAGGGAAGGCAAAGGCCATTCCGTCACAGGCACATGATACAAACGACGCGGCTTGAAGGAGGAAATATCCACGGAGGAAATTTTCCTTTATATGCCTGGTGGTCTTTCTATGGCCTTAGATATCTGGTGAGCACAATTATATGGCACTTCGGGTGAAGAACTTTGATTGAAGCACGTTGCACTTTAGGAAGCACGGTGTTGGTGTATTAGAAGACCTGAATTATTATACTGTTTACATATAGACATTTGTAGCGCCCTGCTGTTGGAAGTACAACAGGCTAAGGTGTATTGGGTGTCCCTTCTCCAGAAACAGCCCAGTGGGAGTGTTTTACCGCTGGGCATTCTGAGAGAGGATACTTAAGGGGCAGACGCCATTTCTTTCGCTCTCTGACCTCATGGTCTGCCTGGCCTAAGGTATGTGACAACACTTCTTCTGCCTCGGGGCTTGCTGGCAAGAGGCTATGTTACTCCAGGTAGGCCCAGGAGTCTGTCTGGGGCCTACTGGTTTAGAGGAGGCCCAGTGCTGTCTTGCCTGTGGGAAGAAGCCGAGCAATTGGAAGTTCTAGGGGAGGATCTTTCCTGTAGAGGACTAGGCGGAAGCCTGGTATCTGAAGAAGAGCCTGGAGGATGCACCCTAACCAATCTACCTCACAGTACTGCTGGATGGCTAAAGGACTTTGGTACTGTGGCAGCTGTGTTTCACTTGTCATATACTGATCACCATATCCTGTGGCAGAGGATTGTTTAACAGTTTAGTACTGTGGCAGAGACTTTTGTTCGTGCATCATTTTGGCTACTAGGTCGGTGAGAGAGGCCTATCCGGGTGAGCAAGATCCGTTGACAGCGAGTGTACTGGTCTCATCGCAAGTTTCTCAGTGATCTACACAAGGTTTTTGAACTTCCCGCAACCCTCTATCCCTTTACTTCGGCAAGTTGTTTGATAAAAAAAAGCATTGGAAAGACTAAGAGATTGATGTGCAAATTTGTTCTGACATTTGCTGATCATAGACTCTAAGTTCGGGACACTGTGAACTGTGGAGTAACGGTGTGACCCAAAAATAACTCAGAAGCTCCTACGGGGGTAGTGCTTGTAAGCAAAGTCTTCCGTTGCTGTTTGCGTTACACGCTGGAACGCATTTGGCGACCGTGCCCTGACGTCTTTGCCCGGCGCCGTATGCGTTCCATGCTGGAACGCAGAAGTGCCGAGCGCAATCAGCGCTGTTCCTTCTCACACATGTCTGCCTGCTATAAATTCACTCAGCTCTCACTAAACAGCGTTCCTTAATTGTCGGCCGTAGCCTGGTGAACCGCGGTCCGCGCTACCATCAAACTACTGCTTGCTGCTACTCCCAAGAATTAACCATTCTTTACCCGGATCCACGCTACCATCATTACTTTACTTGCTGTGGGGACACCCAAACATATCCACCTACAGAAGACTCTCATTACCTGATTTCATTGCTGGCAACAATACTCTGCTACTACTGAGAAGGCACATCCTCTGCAAACAGATAAGTACCCTTGGTACCATACTTTCAATGCTTGTGAATTAGCTTGTTTTCATATGGCACATACAATATTTGAACCCTGCTCTGTTTAAATGACCACCTTGCTTGGGATTAGCTACTGTGGATTCATATTATTATTGCGGGACTTTTCATACTAAATGTTCCTCGAGTACTCATGAAGATTACAGCTTGATTCTACGTCTTAGTCTATATCCTAAAGGGACATACATTTCTAAGCCGTTCATATTATCACCAGCTGCCTCTCTCCAGCATATATTATCCTAATACAGTATTTTCTTATGCTACGTGCATGACATTTGTTACCTATAGAAAACGTGCCTTTGGTCTGTATATGAAACATGTTCCCATATACCTTTTAAATTAGGGGTTGTAGGTATTAGATATGTGCATTCCCGTTCGTACAAATGTTATTTTCGTACGAAAATTTTCATTTTCGTACCCGCAGGATAATGTGTACATACGAAAAAATGAAAGCACCAAAATACGAAAACGACGGGATTACGAATGAGCCGCATAACGAACGACCGCAAATACGAACAAACGATCCAACGGAAATACGACAAAACGAAAACGGCAAAAGAACGAAAATTATATCTGTAACAAAAGATTTGCATACTGTATTTTGTTTGAATGCCTTTTCTGTTTGTATTTTGTATTCAAAATACAGAATGCCAATCTTCTGTTTATAGTATAAACAGAAGATTGGCATTCTGTATTGTCTTTGAATACAGAATGCAAATCTTTTGTTTATAGTATAAACAAAAGATTTGCAGAATGCAGTGAGTGTAGTTAGTGAAGTAGCTTTTTTTGTGCTGAGTAAAGCCAAATAAACTTTTCTGTGGATTTTCATCTGAAGGGAGATCAGTTGGCCAGACTTTTGAACCCAAAAATGGTTTTCTGATGGAGTTTAAAAACGAACAAATTTTCTGAGAACGATCGAAAAACGATCGTTTTTGTGTTTGTTGTTAAAAAAAGTCTGACCAAGTGTATGGGGCTTAACAATAGTTACTATGGATGAGCCGCGTGTTGAAAGTGCCGCGAATCCCGCAATATATTTACGAAAGTACAAAATGATGAAAATTCGCGAAAATTATTGTCTAACAAGAAACGACAATAAATTAAACAGAATAACGAACCATCCCGCATGTACGAAAATAAAACGGTAATGAAAATACGAAACTATCAGAATACGCGATAATCGCGTTCTACGGAAAACGAATGGGAATGAATGGGAAAACGGGCCTCTTACGAAAAACGAACGGAAACGAATCTACGGAACGATACAAAACGGAACAAAAAAAAACGTGTTTTTTTTCTGTGCACATGTCTAGTAGGAATGCAGTAATACCTCCCCCTTAGTTCCTCAACGCATTCCTCTCTGTGTGACAGATGATGTAATGAACCCCAAACTCTTTGCCTAAGATTAGAGTGACGCCTTGGGGTCCAAAACTTAGTGTCATATTACATTGAGAAATGCATTGACCCCTTTAAAAATAATCTAACCGCAGTTGTGGGTCACTCTCGTTCACCGTAGTTTGTGACAGTGCTACACATTTGATCTTTTGTTGACATTTGCACCTTATTTCTAATTAATTTATTGGTTATTGTTCATATTCTTGCTGCACTCTTTAAATTGTTTCTATTATGTTTATTAGTCATTACAAATTGTTTGAGCTGCACTAGAACACAGATACAGTTGCCACAACAAGTATGTGGCATTATATGGAATTATATGGACTTCTGCACAAATTGGTCATAAAATGTGTTCTGAGCTTCATCTAATGCCGCGTACACATGGTCATTTTTTGTGATGAAATAGAACGACGTTTTAAAAAACGTCATTTAACATGATGGTGTGTGGGCAAAACGTTGTTTTATGTCTTTAAATAAACGACCAAAAAAAAATTCGAACATGCTTGAATTTTTTATGTCGTTTTTCAGAATGTCGTCTTTTGTTTCACAAAAAATTATCGAGTGTGGGCAAAGCGACGTTTACAACAACGTTTTTGAACCCGCGCATGCTTAGAAGCAAGTTATGAGACGGGAGCTTCAATGGAACAGAGTGCCGTCGAAAGTGTCTTACGTAACCGCGCTTTGCAAGAGCATTTTCAGAAAACGATGGTGTGTAGGCAACATAGTTTTTTTAAATGAAGTTTGAAAAACGTTGTTTTGTTTTGTGAGATAAAACAACGTTTTTTATATCACAAAAAGTGATCGTGTGTACGCGGCATAAGTCACAACAATAGACAATCACAGTCTGCCTAAACTAATAACACACAAAGAATTAAATGTTACCATGTTTTTATTGAACACACCATGTAAACATTTACAGTGCAGGTGGAAAAAGTATGTGAACCATTGGATTTAATAACTGGTTGAACCTCCTTTGGCAGCAATTACTTCAACCAAATGTGTTCTGTAGTTGCAGATCAGACGTGCACAATGGTCAGGAGTAATTCTTGACCATTCCTCTTTACAGAACTGTTTCAGTTCAGCAATATTCTTGGGATGTCTGATGTGATTCGCTCTCTTGAGTTCATGCCACAGCATCTCAATCGGATTGAGGTCAGGACTGGGCCACTCCCGAAGGAGTATTTTCTTCTGTTTAAGCCATTCTGTAGTTGATTTACTTCTATGCTTTGGGTCGTTGTCCTGTTGCAACACCCATCTTCTGTTGAGCTTCAGCTAGTGGCCTTAAGTTCTGCAAAATGTCTTGATAAACTTGGGAATTAATTTTTCATCCGATGATAGCAATCCGTCCAGGCCCTGATGCAGAAAAGCAGCCCCAAACCATGATGCCCCACCACCATACATCACAGTTGGGATGAGGTTTTGATGTTGGTGTGCTGTGCCTCTTTTTCTTCACACATTATGTTGTGTATTTCTTCCAAACAACTCAACTTTGGTTTCATCTGTCCACAGAATATTTTGCCAGTACTGCTGTGGAACATCCAGGTGCTCTTGTGCAAACTGTAAACGTGCAGCAATGTTTTCTTTGGACAGCAGTGGCTTCCTCTCTGGTATCCTCCCATGAAATCTTTTCTTGTTTAGTGTCATAGATTTGCTAACAGGGATGTTAGCATATGCCAGAGACTTTTGTAAGTCTTTAGCTGACACTCTAGGATTCTTCTTCACCTCATTGAGCAGTTTGCGCTGTGCTCTTGTAGTCATGTTTACAGGACGACCACTCCTAGGGCGAGTAGCAGCAGTGCTGAACTTTCTCCATTCATAGACAATTTGTCTTACCGTGGACTGATGAACAGCAAGGCTTTTGGAGAGACTTTTATAACCCTTCCAGCATTATGCAAGTCAAAAATTCTTAATCGTAGGTCTTCTGAGCTCTTTTGTGTGAGACATCATTCACATCAGGCAATGCTTCTTGTGAAAAGCAAACCCAGAACTGGTGTGTGTTTTTTTATGGGGCAGGGCATTTGTAACCAACACCTCTAATCTCAATCTCATCTCATTGCTTGGACTCCAGTTGGCTGACACCTCACTCCAATTAGCTCTTGGAGAGGTCATTAGTCTAGGGCAGCGGTTCCCAACCTTTTAAAGAACGAGGGCCACTTAAGCAACTTGGTAACCACAATGAGCGAAGCGGGCGGATGAAAGATCACGACTACTCTATAGGTCCTCCGAACCGCCCAGATGAAAGGGGACAAATTCCCTTCTGTTTTTTGGATTGGAGGTATTTCGGGCAAAAACAAACATCTGTCGCTCTATAGAGGTGAATTGAGGGTCCCATTAGGTCAGACTGATTGTGTGAATAGGGCCTAAGGCCTCGTACACACGACCGAGGAATTCGTCGGAGAAGACACATCCTTTTCCTCGACGAGTTCCTTGTCAGGCTTGTCGAGAAACTTGACAAGCTGTCTTTGCGTACACACTGTCAAGACCAATTCTCCTCGTTCTCAAACGCGGTGACTTCAACACATACGACGGCAGGGGAAGTTCGATTCCACTGGCACAACCCTTGGGGCTGCTTTTGCTAATCTCATGTTACTGCGTGTTAGGTAAAAGTTTGGTAAGAGACATTTGCACTTTTCAGTCTGTTACAGCCTAACAAATGTGCTATTTCCATTACAAACGCTACTTTTACCGAAGGTGGGCGGGTTTCTAAGCATACATATCAACGTGTTTCTCGACGAAAACTAGCCCGACGAGGAACACGACGACATAATTGAGACTCCCGTCGAGGAAAAAGAGAACTTGCTCTCTTTTTTCCTCGTCAAGTTCCTCGACAGTTTTCTCGATGAAAAGCATACACACGACCGTTTTCCTCTGCAAAAAAGCTCTCCCACCAAATTTCTTGATGGATTCTGTCGAGTTCCTCGGTCGCGTGTACGAGGCCTAAGACTGCTTTCACACTGATGTGCTGTTGTTTACCCACACTGTGGGTGCAGTGTGGTGCACCTGTGTCTATACTGCGGGTTAGCTGAACTTTGCCATAGAGTCCATCTGTGACAGAAGCTGGCACTTTAGAAGAAGTTTTGGCTTATGGGGCTCTGCTCCGCAGCCACTTTTTTCCTCTACCACCAGCTTCATTCACAACACTGATGCTGTGGTATGGTGGGTCAGCAACCTGTGATCTGGGCTTGCCAACCCACCATTCCAGAGCAGTAGTTCGCGGGCCACATCAAAGGGCTCCGTAGGCCACATGTGGCCCCCGGGCCACTTGTTGGCCACCCCTGGTCTTGGGGTTGACTTTTTCCACCTGCACTGTGAATGTTTACATGGTCTGTTCAAAAAAACATGGTAACATTTAATTTTTTGAGTGTTATTAGTTTAAACAAACTGTGATTGTCTATTGTTGTGACTTAGATGATGATCAATTCACATTTTATGACAAAACTGTGCAGAAATCCATATAATCCATATAATTCCAAAAGGGTTCACATACATTTTGTGGCAACTGTATATATAAATTTTTGTAATTATTGGCGCCGGCTCCTATTTTTCTCTTTACATAAAGAAATACGTTTGTCTGAACTCTGTGTGAATATCAGCAGCAAAACAACTTCATTATTCTAGCATTATGAAGAAGAAAAGAATGTGCTGCATTAAAAGATCGCAGAATTTGCAGCGTGAAAAATGTGCTATCTCCGTTACGATGAACGCTAGTTATACCAGACCAAGCGATCCCTTCTGGTACTTGATTCTGAACATGCATGTTTTTTTATACGTTTGAATTGCATACAGATGATCGGATTTTCCAATAGGAATTTTTCCTGTTGAAAAATTTGAGGACTAGCTCTCAATCTTTTGTTAGCGGAAATTCTGACAGAAAAAGTCCGATGGAGCATACCCACGGTGGGAATTTCCGCTCAAAAGCTCACATTGGACTTTTGCTGTTGGAATTTCCGGTGAGTGAGTGAGTGAAAAACGTATATAGCGCAGCACATGCAAACTTAATCACCTCTGGGCGCTCCTTGTTCCTGTCTCCTTTGATATCAAAAGAGATGAGTTTTGATCTTTCTTCTGAAGGCTAGGTGGTTCTCCTCCAACCAAATGCTGGTTGGTAAAGCGTTCCATAGTCTGGGACCTTGGAGCGCAAATCTTCTTTCTCCTTTGGACTTGTATTTGGCTTTGGGTATCTGGAGCAGATTTTGGTTGGTGGATCGCAGAACGCGTTTGGAATTGTGAGCTTTTATTTTTTCACATAGATATTGGGGGGCTTTCCTATGGATGTACTTATGCGTCAGACAGAGTGCTTTAAAAGCAATTCTGTCTTTTACTGGCAACCAATGAAGGGTTCTCAGCGAAGGTGAGATTGATTCCCAGGGTTTTTTCCCAGTCACAAGTCTGGCGGCCGTATTTTGAACGACTTGCAGACGAGAGATTTGGTACTTAGGGAGTCCGAGATAGAGGGCGTTGGCATAGTCCAGTCTGGAATTAACAATTGTTCCCACCACGACTGCTATGTCTTCTTTAGGAATAAAATGAATAAGCCTGCATAGTAGGCACAGAAGATGGTGAGATCCGCTGACTAATGACCCTATTTGTGCATCCATTGTCATGAAGGTGTCAAAGATGACCCCGAGACTTTTGACTTTGAAGCTAGGGGTGATGATTTGGCCCAGAATGGGCGGGGGTGTCCAAGTTGTTGCAAGTTGAGTCTTACGACTGGCGTGAAACAGGAGAAGTTCTGTTTTGGAACTGTTGAGTTTAAGATAACTCTTTGTCATCCAGTTTTCTATCAAAGAGAGGCATGTCTCTAGACTGAGATGATGATCCTTTTTGTTGCAGATGCGAAAATACAGTTGCGTGTCGTCTGCATATGAGTGATAAAGTAGTTTTTGCCTACTGATGATTTTAAAGAGAGGGCGGAGATAGATGTTAAAACAGCACCGGCGACAGAGGGGATCCTTGAGGGACTCCGCATGACACTGTGCGTTTTTCAGAAGTGAAAGGTCCCAATTTCACTATTTGTGATCGGTTTTCCAGAAAAGAGGAGAACCATGATAGATCACCTTCTGCAACTTTGGCTACTTCAGCTAGCCTAGTCAGTAATAGATTGTGGTCTACAGTGTCGAAAGCTGCGTTTAGGTCCAACAGAACTTGAAGAGAAGATTCTCCTTCGTCTGCGGCCTCGAGAACGTCGTCCCATATTTTGAGCAATGCTGTTTCTGTCCCGTGCCCGGGACGGAAACCCGATCTAAATGGATCAAGTAGTTTGTGGGTATCTAGATGCTGTTGCAGCTGTTGTACCACTACTTTCTCCATTACCTTGGAGAGGACGTTTAGGCCTGTTATGGGGCAGCGGTGAGTTGGGCCTTTGGGGTCAAGGGTGGGTTTCTTCGAGATGGGTTTAATTATGCCCTGTTTCAACTGGGAGGGCACTAAACCTTCCTTGAAGGACTGGTTTATAAGCTGCGTGATAGGAAGTGCTAGAATACCTGCACATTCCTTCAGCAGTTTGGTGGGGATGATATCATTAGGCGCTGTGCTATTTTGCACAGTACCTATGATATTTTTGGCGGCATCGGTGGAGATGGGTTTAAGGGTGAACTTTGTTGAATGCAGTGAATTTGTATAGATTTTGGGCGAATGATTAAGGGGGGGTAAAGGGGGGTACTGTTTTGCTGAATGCTTTCACGGATTCTTTCAATTTTGTTAATGAAATAATCTGATAATTTTATTGCAAAATTATTGGGTATCTGACCTAGGGGCTTCAAGACAGACCAGATTCATGATCTGGGTGACAATCTTAAAGAGTTTACGGGGGCGGTTTAGGGCATTGGAAAAGTGATTTTTTTTGGCTTTGAAGATTTCTGTTATTTTTTTGTTATTGCCTTGTAGATGGCGTGGTTTTCCTCTGAAGAGCTTCTTTTCCAGGCGGCTTCTGCTCTTCTGCGCTCTTGCTTCAGCAACGACAGCTGGTCATTAAACCAGCTGGCGTTGTTTTTTCAGATGCAAGTTTTACGTTTGGGCGCTACTAGGTCGGCTGACTGTAGCAGAGCCGTGTTTATGGCATCCAATGTTTTCGTGGCTGTTTGGTGTGATTGGATTTCTTTTATTTTTTCACCTAAAGTGGTTTAGTAAAGCTTCTTTTGCGATCTAGTCCAGTGTGTTGTCACCGGTTTTGATGTTTTTGTTGAGGGGGTATTTATGGTGATTGTGGGCCAGATTCTCAAAAGAGATACGCCGGCGTTTCGTAGGAAACACTGTCGTATCTCTGTTTTTTTTACTGGGTATCTATGCGTGTGATTCCTAGAATCACTTACGCATAGATACAGTGAAGAACCAACATGTGTAAAACAATTACACTGTCGGATCGTAGATGTAATGACATCGCTGGCCGCTAGGTGGCCTTTACGATGATTTCTCATTTGCCTATGCAAATGAGCCTAATCCGACGACGACGATTCCCCGTCGTCGTTTACGTCGTTTCCGTACGCGTAAGGTTACCCCTGCTATATGAGGGGTAACCTTACGAAGTTCCGTCGTTGCCATGTTAAGTATGGCGTCGGGTCAGCGTCGTCTTTTTCCGTCGGTTACGTTGTTTTACTAAGTCGTTCGCGAATAGGGATTTACGTAATCGACGCTCACGTCGGTTTCATTCACTTTTTCCGACGTGAGCTGGAGCATGCGCACTGGGCTATTTTTGAGGCCGGCGCATGCGCAGTTCGATTGACGCGGGCACGGACTTAATTTAAATACAAGCCGCCCCCTTTGAATTACGCGGGGATACGCAGGGCCATTTACACTACGCCGACGCAACTTACAGAGCAAGTGCTTTGGGAATAAGGCACTTGCTCTGTTAAATTGCGGCGGCATAGTGTAAATGGCTTACGCTACGTCAGCGGCAATTCTATGGGAATCTGGCCCAGAGAGTTTAATTGCATGGTGGTCTGTCCATGGCAACGGTTTATTTTTGTCAATGTTTATTTCCAGATCTTGTCTGAAAATAAGATCGTGCGTGTGACCGGAAGTATGTGTGGGCCCACATACTAGTTGCTGCAGACCTAATCCTTCCAGGTGGTCAATGCAGGCGTCGGCAACGGGATCCTGTGAGGAGTTGGCCCACAGGTTGAAGTCCCCGAGCAGCAAAACGGTGTGATCAGGTGCCATCAGGTGCCCCAACAGAGTCCGTCCTTGCATCAGGTGCCCCCAGAAGCACAGCCCCTCCTTACAGATCTGTGTCCCCAGCAGGGAAGCCCTCCTTTACATCTGGTGTCCTCGCAGTGGAGCCCTCCTTTATATCCGGTGTCCCCAGCAGCAGAGCCCTCCTTCACATCTGGTGCCCCCAGAAGCAGAGCCCCTCCTTACAGATCTGTGTCCCTGGCAGCGAAGCCCTCCTTTACATCTGGTGTCCCCGTAGCGGAGTCCTCCTTCATATCTGGTGTCCCCGGCAGTGGAGCCCTGCTTACAGATCTATGTCCCCGCAGCAGAGCCCTCATTACTTCAGTGTCCTCCAGCAACAGAGCCCTCCTTATTTCAGTGACCACCCAGGGACGCGCGCAGGGGGGAGAGTAGGAGGAGCAGCAGGGCAGATGGCTGAAGGGGTGGAGAGTAGGAGGAGCAGCAGTGCAGAGGGCTGGAGGGGCAGAGAGTAGGAGGAGCAGCAGTGCAGAGGGCTGGAGGGGCGGAGAGTAGGAAGAGCAGCAGTGCAGAGGGCTGGAGGGGCAGAAAGTAGGAGAAGCAGCAGTGCACAGGGCTGGAGGGGTGGATTTCAGATCCCAGCCGAGAGACAAAATCCTGGGAAATAAATCGGGACAAGCTCTGATCGGGACAAGGGTTCCAAAATTGTGATTGTCCCGGGAAAATCGGGACAGTTGGCAGGTATGCACCAGTAACAAACAAATGGCCCCTGCCCCCACCTGTAACTGGCCTTCATAAATTCAGTAGTGTTTAGGATAATCTGGTTGGTCAGCAGACTGGTTGGTGAGTTGAGCTATGAAATGTTCTGTTTTTGTCTTTCATGCGTTTGCACTTCCATGTGCTCCTTGCTGTAAAAGCAAGTTATAGGTAGGGGCAAGGGGCAATTTGTTTGTTACTGCCACTGTTACCTTTGCTGCAACGGTGCTACTGCTGGGTATATAGTGTGCTCCTGTTTCTTTTAAGGGGGATTGGGGCTCCCTCTAGGCTAAGGTGACCAGATTTTTTTAATTAAATCCGGGGACATAATCTTTTTTACTAGTAATGGCAGCAATCAGCGACTCTCTGCCTGTCGCCGCCGTCACCCGCCTCACAGCCTGTCAAGTCTTAGGCCCCATACACACGATCGGAGATGTCTGCTGAAACGGTCCATCGGACCGTTTTCAGCGGACATGTCCGCTCGTGTGTACGAGGCCTTACTCTCCGTGCCCTGGCTACTACTGGGTGGGGAGTGGAGGAAGATCACTCCGCCAGGGAAGGCAAGGAGATAAGCAGGCAGGCAGCTGGCTGTGACTTGAGCCAAGGCAGAAGAACATGCGAGTGGAGCTAAATGGGCATCTTCTAATAGCATCAACCTGCATAGGTTTAGGAGTGTCTGAAGAAACTCTTGGACCCTTCTGAACAAACTGACTAGCAGAGAAACGTATGCCACTTTTACTTGGCCCTTGGCGGAACTGTCTTTTTTGCGCTGCAGGGTTCCAAGGGGTATCTGCATTGGAATGTCTGAAGTCAGCTGTGTACTCAGCAACAGAGCATTTTGCCCCTCAGCAAACTATGCAACTTTGCTTCAGCAGTAGTGCAGAAGTTGGGATCATGATTTATCACAATCACAAAAGTCTCAAAATTATTCAGAGAGGCGCTGTCTTGTTCTATGTAAGGAAAGGCCAAAGCTAGAGTTTCCCCAGTCAGGAGGTTGACAACAAACAGGACCTTCATTTTTTCAGAAATAAATGCATTTGGAAATATATGCAACCCTGGATAAAGAAACCTCTGTAATGGCGGTGGTCGCCATTGAACTTGGATTGGTGAGGAAAATGTGTGCATTAGCATGATCTCAGGAATGTAGGTCCAGCAATTGTTTTTGCAGAGCATGGATTTCCTGGTGTTGCACTTTCACCACACTTTCCAGTCCAGCACATTTTTCTTGGTAGGTGACACCAAACTCCTGCAGCTCTGCAATTTGTTGCCTGAAAGGAGCCACAGCATTTGCTAAAGGTGTTTTCCATGTTTTGGGCCAGATTTTTCTGCCAAAATCAGGGGTCAAGCTGAAAGACCAGTTGCTATAGCAGTTGTGCGACTACCACCAACCAGCAGGATAGGTACAAAGGCAGTCACCTGGCAGATGATGCAGGCTCATCTGAGGAGCAGAGTCTAAGTACTAACCAATGTTCACCAGAGCTGTTGATGGTGGGGATGGATTTTTCTGTGTGTTAGTACCAGGTTGCAGTCCTCAGGATCGCCCCACCGGTGGGGTCCAGTAGTGGATAAGCAGGTAAGGATCAAACAAAAGCGTAGGGGCTCATCTGAGGAGCAGAGTCTAAGTACTAACCAATGTTCACCAGAGCTCTTGATGGTGGAGATGGATTTTTCTGTGTGTTAGTACCAGTTTGCAGTCCTCAGGATCGCCCCATCGGTGGGGTCCAGTAGTGGACAAGCAGGTAATGATCAAACAAAAGCGTAGTTAGTAAACAATCCAAAGGTTAGTAACGAGTAGTTGCAAGTTGGGATCAGAAAGAAGCATAAATAAGAAACAAGGGTCGATAACAAGTGGTAGCAAAATATGGACTAGAGCAGCAGGGAAGAGGAGAGCGAGATACTGGCTGAAAAGAGCACAATAATCTGTCAAACAGGAAGTGCAAAGACATGGCTTAAATCAGGAAGTTTATGGGAGGATCAAAAAGTTCAAGGTTCAGCAAAAGTCAAGGAACAAGACCAAAAGGATCAGAGAGGGTGCTGTCCATCTCAGGTAGCTCAGTAAGAAGAGTCATTGCCAGACACAGCAGTGATCCCAGGTTCAAGTAAAGGCCTGAAAAAATTCTATATCAAGTCTTTCATATCTTATTGTATTGCTGCAGCTTTTTGCATGCAAAAAATACATTTGTGGATTCCAGGTATTTAGTGAGTTCAGCTATCTGATGAGGATTGTCTCTGTTATATTCATGTCAGGCATAAAAGTCTTAAGAAGGGTGTCACGGTTAGGGATCAAGCTCAGAGACCAGTAGCTATAGCAGTAGAGAGGTTCACATCGACCAGCAGGATAAGTACATGAGCAGGTCACCCTGGCAGATTAGGTAGGCTCATTCGAGGCACGGGGTCTAAGCACTAACTGTTTTTTCTTTTTTCAGATTTCCTGATTGGAGCTGCATGCTAGCGCCTGGTCACAGTCCTCATGATCGCCGCACCAAAAGGTGAGCAAGCCTGGGTCTGGTGGCAGATAGAGTAGGTAGGGATCAACCAGAAATGTAAATAGTAAATAAGCCAAAGGTGAGTAACACGTTTTTGTGAAGATATGGTTGGCAGCAGGAGAGAAAGGAGCAAAATATTGGCTGGAGAAGAGCACAATAATCTGGCAAACAAGGAGTGCAGAGACATGGCTTAAATCAAGAAGTTCATGGGAGTAGCAAAGGGTTCAAAGTTTACCAGAAACAAGCACAAAGCAAGGCTGTCCAAGGAATCAGTAAGGGGAGCTGTCCAGCATCTCAGTTGGCACAGTGGGAAGAAACACAGCCATACACTATAGAGCAATGGCCTCCAAACTGCAGCCCTTTGCTTTGCTTCCATCTGGCCCTTGGGGCACTATTTCATCCACTTATACTAGCAATGGGGCATTATTACCCCCCACTAAAACAAATGAAGGGGCACAATTCCTCCCAGTGACACCAATGATGAGGCACAATTCATCCCAATGATACCAACAATTGAGACCAATGACACCAATGTTCGGAAACAATTCCTCCCAATGACACTAAAGATGTCGGGAACTTTCCTACTCCCAATGGCCACAGTCCGGCCCCCTTAAAGTCTGAAAAACAGTAAACTGGCTCCTTGTTTAGAACGTTTGGAAATCCCTGCCATAGAGGTTCCAGGCTGACAAAACAATAGCCACTATTACAAAAATTGGAGTCAGAATAGGTATTGCACCGTGATCTTGCTTTACCCATCCTACATTATCTATAGTTGAATATATATGTTTTGATTTACAATAAAAAGGATCACCACCTCAATCTAGAGACATGCCTCTCTTTGATAGAGGACTGGATGACAAAGAATTATCTTAAACTAAACGGAGTAAAAACAGAACTTCTCCTGTTTCACGCCAAGCTTTTGAATCAACCTGCAACAACCTGGACACCCCGCCCATTCTGGGCAAAATCATCACCCCTAGCGCCAAAGTCAAAAGTCTTGGGGTCATCTTCGGCTCCTACATGACAATGGACGCACAAATAGGGTCAGTAGTCAGCAGATCTCATCATCTGCTGCGCCTACTACGTAGACTTATTCCTTTTATTCCCAAAAAAGATATAGCGGTCGTGGTGGGAGCAATTGTAAACTCAAGATTGAACTATGCAAATGCTTTATACCTCGGACTCCCTAAGTACCAAATCGCTCGTCTACAAGTCGTTCAGAATACGGCCGCTAGACTTGTGGCTGGGAAAAAACCCTGGGAATCAATCTCACCTTCACTGAGAACTCTTCATTGGTTACCAGTAAAAGACAGAATCACTTTTAAAGCGCTGTGTTTAACGCATAGATGTATCCATGGGAATGCTCCCCATTATTTATGCGAAAAAAATAAAAGCTCCCAATCCCAATCACATTCTGCGATCCACCAATCAAAATCTGCTCCAGATACCGAAAGCCAGATACAAGTCCAAAGGAGAAAGAAGATTTGCGGTTCAAGGTCCCAGACTATGGAACGCTTTACCAACCAACATTCGGTTGGAGGAGAACCACTCAGCATTCAGGAGAAAGATCAAGACACATCTCTTTTGATACCAAAAGGGACAGGAACAACAAGCGCCCAGAGGCGATTCAGTTCGCATGTGCTGCGCTATATACGTTTTTCATTCATTCATATGTTATATTATTAAAAATAAAATAACAAATGCTATATAATTGCTATGCAAGCTATTTAGTTATTTAATGCCATTTAAATTACTTTTCCATTTTAGTCTGAAACCATTGTACCGTATTTATCGGGGTATACCGCACGCCGGCGTAGTGCACCCCAAGCTTAGAAAGTTAGTTTAAGGAAAAAAAACTTCCATTTTCATCATGCGTCCATCGGCAGCCTTGCAGGTGTCCATCTGCGGCTTCCTTGCGCGGGGTCCATCCAGCCTTGTGGGTTTCCGTCTGCAGCTTTGAAGGTGTCCGTCTGCGGCCTTGCACGGGGTCCGTCCAGCCTTTTAGGTGTCCGTCTGCGGCTTCCTTGCGCGGGGTCCATCCAGCCTTGTGGGTTTCCGTCTGCGGCTTTGGAGGTGTCCGTCTGCGAGTCTATCCGCACCTTGCCTGGGGTTGAAGCGGTGTTTATTTTTGGAGGAGAGGAGCCAGATTTCCTGTGTGTTTGGCTTCTCTCGGCTCCTCTTGCGTGGCTGTGGGTGGAGCCGAGCATGGCCGAGTGCGCAGTACGCTCAGCTTGGCTTGGCTCTAGGCTGCGGCGCTCAGAGACAGCAGGGATCGGCGTATAACGTGCACCCACGATCTTCCCCTGATTTTAAGGGGAAACAAGTGTGCGTTATACACAGATAAATACGGTAATTTTCTGAAATTGTGAAATATTGCTTTCTTCCAATATTACAACCTGCAGGTGTTCCATACACCACTGGTGTAGAGACTTCTCCCAGAAATGTCATTGTATGATCGACTGCTTTTCCCAGATGTCTTTTCTAAGATAAAAGTCAAGTTGTAGACATCTCCAACAACGGGCTTTTCATTTGTAACACTACCCCTGAAGGAGCTGCTGAGTATTTTTGGGTGGCACTATCTTCTCGCTGTCCAGGGTGAAGTGAGAGTCTGAAGAATTTCAATGTCTACACAATACACCTCTTTTTCTGGGATTTATTTGTAGAACTTAGTAGAAAAGAAGTTGGAGGGGTGGAAGGGTAAGAAGGTAGGTTCCGGTGTATAGTCACAAATAGGAAACGCTCCTGCTTCCAGCAAACAGTTCTCGTCACCACTCTAGCCAGAGTAAGTATTTCTCACCCGGATAGGTTCCTCTCACTGGCCTTGCAGCCAGGATGGCGCACAGAATAAAGTACAGTCTCTGCCACAGACCTTCCTTTATGAGGAGACACGTTTGGTCCAGAATCCCCTGCCACAGGATTCAGCACCTGGAACTCCCAAGTTTAGCTTTAGTAAAACTTAAGACCCAACAGGCGACACTGTGAAGCCTCTCAGTGCACGGTGCATCCTTCAATGAAGTTTCCAGGCCTTCTCCCAAGATACCAGCCTCTTGCGTGGTCCTCTCCAGGATAGGTCCTCCCCTGGCTTCCTTCATCAAGTGGCTTCCTCCCGCAGGACAGATAGCACAGGATCACCTCTGAAAAAGGCAGGCCCCAGTCTGACCACTGGGCCTACCAGGCGAAGCCGCGACGCCGGTCCAACGTGGTTCTGGAGCCAGGACTCAGGAACACGCACCCCAGGCCAGGCGGGCCACGAGGTGCGTAGGACGATCAATCACCCTGCCAATCCATCTGTCCCTTAAGTACCCCTCCCCAGCATGCACAGCGAAGGAACCACACCCACTGATTCACTGCCGAGGGAGATACACAAAACTGACTTTGCTACTGCAACCCCTGGCCTGGGGTAATAATGACACCCCCAGGCGAACAATGGTGGAACTCTCAGCACCGCCATGGCTGGAACAGAGGCTAAATTTGCCATTAATCACTACTCTGAGCCAAATGACAGCTCAGCCCCCCACTAAGCAGTGCCTGTTTAACAGGAGCAAGGCGCTACATATTTATAGTAAGATACTCCCTAAAGTTTCCTACTTCCAAAGGGATACAGACACTGCAGATTTCCCTAGAAAACTAAGATCAGCTGGTGAGAATGAAGGATGACCCTATCATTCAGTAGTAAGTCTGAAAGAACATGGTAAAATAACCCCCAATTTCTTCAGTACAGAAATATAAATCATTTTACAACAAAAAGAGCATACAAAAGCTCCAGTTGTCATAATTAAATGAACAACTTTAATAAAGCACCGAATGCAATCACAAACACATATGCCCGGATTCACATACATCAGCGCACTTTATGCCGCCGTAGCGTATCTTCTTTACGCTACGCTGGCGCAACACAGAGAGGGAAGCATAGAATTCACAAAGCAAATGCTCCCAACGTTGCGCCGGCATAGCGTATATTCGTCGGTGTAAGGCAGCGTAAGTGGAAGTGGGCTGGAAGTGGGCGTGATACATTTTATTGAAGCGTGACCCCATGCAAATGATGGGCTAAGCTTCAGACAAGTACTTAAAATTAACTGCGCATGCGTCGTACCTTGGACGTATCCCAGTGCGCATGCTCACAATCACGTCAAAACAACTGGCTTAGATACGTTGAATCACTGCCTACGACGTGAACGTAACCTATGCCCAGCCCTATTCATGTACTACGTAAACAACGTAAAATTCGAGGGCGTTCGTTCCCTGGTCCATACCTTTGCATGAGTTGCGCCTCCAATATGGGGAATAACTTTACGCCGGATGTAAACCTTATGCAAATCGCTTAAAACTTGCGCCAGCACAAGTACGTTCGTGAATCGGTGTATCTCCCTCATTTGCATCGAAAATCAATGGGAGTGCCAAATGCGTCCAGCGTAACTATGCGCCCACTATACGCCGGCGTAGGCAAGTTACGTCGGTCGGATGAAGTCAGTTTTTAGGCGTATCTTAGTTCTGTGGGCACGGTGCACAGATACGACGGCGCATATTTACACTTACGTGGCGTATCTCAAGATACGTCGGCGTAAGTGCTTTGTGAATCCCGGCCATAGACACATTAAGGACAGAAAAGGACAGAAAATAAAACAGCCAAGACAGCATGAATAGGAAGCTGTATTCCAGTGCTCTGACTCCTGTCATGAACCTAAGCAAGGACTGATGAGCCATTACCTAGATGGATGAACACTAGAGCAGCATGGGATGAGAGAATGGAAGTGCGCTAGTCAACCCACTGGCTGCCCAAGCTATGCCTCTCCATGTGATGTCAGCAAGATCGTAGGAACATGTTTTGGGTATAAAGATTTTACTTCATTCTTCAATTGGAAGTCAGCTAATAAGCTAGTAAGCTACCTAACCATACAACAAGAAAAAAATATTAATTTATTATCACCCCCCACATCTTTTTGTTTTGTTTTTTTGTTATATCATATTGATATTCATTTATTTATTTTCTTTTTGCCCGCCTACCCATCTCAGGATAAACTTCGTTGGATAGGTATAGACTAAAGACCAGTTAATATCTGATTTTGCATTGTAGTTAAGGAGAAGTGACCCATTAAATAAAATAGAAAGGTGACGTACGATTAATGGAGAGAATCAGATATCTCAACTGACTGCTGGATGACAAATGGTAGAAATTAACGTAGGCGGTGTAGGCTAAATGAACAGAAATATCATTTTCTACAGCTAACGCGAGAAGCTAAGCAGCCGTAATTTTTACAAGAACGGCAATAATGTGATTTGGGGAGAAGACGATGCTTCCGACATTATTACTTCTTGCATTATATTTATGGGCAGCAGGGCTAAATTTAATATGATCCAATTAGAAATGTAAATGACTTTATTCTTTCAGCAAGGCTGGAAGGAAAATATATTCTAATATATTCATTCTATATGCCTTCTAACTTGTATGAATAGACTGAGGCTGAAAATATGCAGCATTGTTTCATTACAAATAATATAAAGTGAGAACACTCCACCATTTTTTTAAATAAATTCCTGATATTTTTATATATATATTTGATTGAATGGTAAAACAAAGTTGGCAGGCATTATACATTTTCTAAAGTAGTCTGTATTTTGCAACCGTCCGACTCCTGCGATCGATGGCAATTAGCAAGTCAGTGTTAGCCAATAACAGAGGGTGCAGGATGTTCCCATGATGCACTGCAGCTTACACTCACACCGGGAGTTAGATTAATAAGCCATTATGATGAACATGCTTATTATAAGGATGAAAAGGAGGTGGAGGAAGTAATTGGAACCATTTAACAAGATGCAGGCAATGTCAGTCTCAACGATTCATACAGAGCAGGAAATGTACAGACACACTGGGGGATATCACCATATTAACTGTTACAAACTGTATATACTGTGCCTAAAGTGGAACTTTAACTTAAACTTGTTTTTTTTTTTTTGTGTGTGGATAGAGGAAGGATCCGTTCCCAAATCAAGTTCTTCATTGACAGCTGGTCTCTGCTGTAATCATTTGTTTTAGATGCTGTGAATTAGGTATTATTAGGCATGGGACTATTGCATTTGGACACTATAAAGTTATAAATTCTGAGTATAAAATCAGCTTTAGTCTTCATTCACATAAACATACTATAGCATACGTAATGAAAAGAAGAAGAGAGACAGTATCCTCACATGTAGTGAACATGTGGATACTTAGTAATACAACACGTGCCACGTCCTAATAAGTATGAAGAGAGAAATAACTAGGGGCGAGTTGTTGGACTTTTTAGGCACTGTATACTGGTATGGATATATCCATACCAGTATACAGTGCCTAAAAAGTCCAACAAATCGCCCCTAGTTATTTCTCTCTTCATACTATAGCATACACCTGTGCAAGGCCATGTTTGCCTGCACAGGGATGCACAAGTGTCCTTTGCATCCCTGTGCAGGCTTTCCCATTCATGTCAAATTTGGTAGACACCTGAGTTCACTTACCCGTCTGCATTTGGGGCTGTGCACCTACACAGTTGTCAAATTGGGAGCAGCAGCAGGTGTCCTTTGTTGGCAAACATGACACTCGCACTGAAATATGCTATAGTATGCCTGTGTGAACAAGGCCTTTTAAGACAATTAATTGTAAATTCTTTAATGGAGACAAGCTGAACCAGCACCTGAGATGCGATTGTGGAGTGTTCAGTCAGATCTCACCTGGAGCGCCATATAAATGATTTGACTTTCGTCCCTTTCACACAAAGGACTTGATTAGGTCCGCCTGTCAGTTTTTGAGGTGGACCTGATCGGACGGTCTATTCACCTTTAAGAATCAGTGGGTGTAAACGGATTTGTGTCCATTTACACACTCTTACCTCTGATCCAGTCTGCTAAAAGAAAAATGAAAGGGGGTGAGTCCTCCTCCATCTGATCGGATCGGAGGTTAGTGTAGGCTGTTTAAAAAAACGTTTCAAATCTAGATATCAAATATTCCAACCGTTGACAATGACAAACAAGACTTGCTTGATTGCTGAACATGGACTGTTTATTTGAACCAGAATACAAGTCTTATATGGCCCAGCCACCAACACCAGATTAAGCTGCAGTTTTGAGGTGCTGATTGCATTCTCTCCTTGATTCCTGATCTGAGTGACCGCCATCTCCTCACCCTGGGCCTCCACAACTGCTGCAGGTGTTGGGTAGAGGTCTTGGACCCTCTGTACAGTTGCCAGCATGTCAGCTGGGTTGATGTCATGATTCTGGGGCGCTGTCTGCTGTTGGAACTCCCTTTCACTGGTATTGTCTCCCAGGTGCACACACCCTTGTTGGGGAGGGGAAATGGCTGCTTCTCCTCCCTGCATCTCTGAAATTCACTAGGAAAGTGGAATCATCACCTTCTCGCCTTGGGCCTCCGAAACTGTCATGGTTGTAAAGCAGGGGTCTGCAGTCCTGCTGCCTGTACTTGAGCAGGTGATGCATAATCTATAACATCCTCTGATGAACAGTCCATTAAGTCCATACATTCTGTAATCTGTGGCTGGAGAGATGAGCCGTCTGCCCCAGCTCCCTGGAACTCCACGGTTGTTGCCGTTACTGGGCAGAGTTTGGTAGCACTCTGCCCTGTTGCCAGCACTTCTGCTTTGGTGATGGCAATCTCCAGATTTTTCACTGCCGATTCTCTGCTGGACAGGCACATTCCTCCATCCAAGATCACCCCATGCAGAAACAGGATCATCAAGGTCAGTCAGCACTTGCTGCATCCGCCAAAAGACATCCGGGTCCATAGCTGGTTGGCAAAGCGCACTATTACTCTGCCACATTGCTGACTCTTCAGCCAGGATTTCAGAGTTGTCAACTGGTATTTCCTGATAGTCCCAGGCAAAGGGAGCACAACCCTGTTGCTGAGCAGAGTCTAGCAGCTGCCTGTAAGCGATCTCCATCTCCTATTCCTGAACGGCCAGAAAATCTATATCTTTCAGTGCCCAGTGCACTTCCGAGAAGTTCAGTAGCCCTTCTCTGAAATCAAACAGCCACTCCAAATCACTCCCAAAATTAGGGTCCCCTGTCAGCTTCACATACAACAGTCCCAGGCTGCCATAGCCAAAGCCTTCTGTTGGGCTATCATCTGCTATCCAAGGACATGCTTGGCATACATGCCACCGGAGGGCTCTGTAGATCTCATCCAGCCGCATCTCTGCCCAGACCAGCCTGCTAAACTCAGCTATCTGCTCCTTGTGTGTTTTTTTTCCCCAAAAACAGCACATGCAATTCATACTGCAACCAGTACCTTTCCTGGATGGAGGGGAGAACTTTTCCCTGGTGTCACTGCTTACGGGCTAGCGCTTCCTTTCAGAGTTCGCAGCGGATAAAATCAAACCATCCCAGCAGGACCTGCTCTGATACTTGCCCTCTGTGCTGTATCTGCATTTCTCGCAACCTCCTTCTGAATTCCTCTTCCATGGCAACTGGTATCTGTACCTCTCCTCTCCTGCTATCCGGACCTTGGATCCAGGTGGAAGTTTGGAGGTCCCAGACTGCAGGAAGTGTCCCACTGCTGTAACGAAACGTCCCACACTTTGCTTGAGTGCTTTTCGTCATATACCACTTCCTCCCAGTGCAAATCTAGATATCAGATATTCCAACCGCTGACAATGACAAACAAGATGATACTTGCTTGATTTCTAAACATGGGCTGTTTATTAGAACCAGAATAAAAGTCTTATACACAGTAGAAGAGAAGGTTCCGCCATCCTGCTCATAATAATTTTAAAATACACTTGTAACCAGAAACATAACTTAACATGAGCTAATTAACTAACCCCTTTAAACAGCAGATGTGACTCTGTGCCCTTCTGGTCATTGTTATGATAAATCAGGATTTCACTACAAGTCAGACTTGTTGTCCTCGAGCTTCACACAGTAGATGATACATTATCATAAATATAAACGCAGGACACCTTCACACAATTCACACAATGGCAGGAGCTCCAGCAGGAGTCCGTCCATCTCCTACATTGTACAGAGGCCAATGTGATCAGCTCTCTCAACTAACATGTTGAGTTCAGAATCAAACAAACCAAGAATAGTCTTTACATATATCCTGGGAGATAATGTGGATAAATATTACTGTCTCATTTTAAGTAATCCAAGACATATGACATAAGAGGTGCATGGGGAGCTGAAACAAGGGTTTCCCAACCTCTCCAACGGACATTTATGGTCAAATGCTCCACCCATAGGCTATAGACGAATTCTAATTTTAGTTGACTAGTAATAATAATTAATAAATATAATTATTACTAGTCATAAAACATTATAAAAAAGAATTTCGGATATAACTAAATAATTTCATTTTTTGGACGAAAAAAAATTCCGAAATAAAATATTTCAATGTGTACGTGTCTACTGCATCCTGGTGCCATCTCTTCTCCAGGTAAGGGACACGCCTCTTGCCATTCACATGATGTAAAAGAAAACATGATTCATAGGCCAACTTCTTCTAATTTTACCAAAACTTTACTTACCTCTGTGCTTCTATATCTTTCCTAACCTAAAAGCTTTAAACAAAGATGGTGTGCTTATTACCAGTGATGTTAACAAATAAAAGCTATAAGTGTAAAGCCCAGTGCTCCTAATGTTCTCAAACCTAATACTAAACAATGTGTATAAAGTGTCTAAACCAAACAATTATCACAAAATGATACACTGAGACTCTAATGCCGCGTACACACCATCACTTTTTGTGATGAAAAAAAATGTCATTTTTAAAAATGTCATTTAAAATGATGGTGTGTGGGCAAAATGTCATTTTATGTCTTCTGAAAAATGACCAAAAAAAAATTCGAACATGCTCGAATTTTTTATGTCATTTTTCAAAATGTCATTTTTTGTGTCATAAAAAATGATCGTGTGTGGGCAAAACTACGTAAAAAATTACGTTTTAAACCCGCACATGCCCAGAAGCAAGTTAGGAGACGGGAGGTAAAACTACCATTCATAATGGAGTAAGCACATTCATCACGCTGTATCAGACAAAAAAGCAGGAATCATCTTTTACTAACAAGTAACCAGCTAAAAGCAGCCTCAAGGCAAATAGAACTTCCCCTTTAGAGTGCCATCACTTTGTTCATCATTTTCCAAAAATGATGGTGTGTACGCAACGTCATTTTTTAAAATGAAGTTTGAAAAATGTCATTTTTTTTCATGAAGAAAAATGACATTTTTTTTCATCACAAAAAGTGATCGTGTGTACGGGGCATAATGCCCCGTACACACGATCACTTTTTGTGATGAAAAAAAATGACATTTTTTAAAATGTCATTTAAAATGATCGTGTGTGGCCAAAATGTCATTTTATGTCTTCTGAAAAATGACCAAAAAAAAATTCGAACATGCTCGAATTTTTTATGTCATTTTTCAAAATGTCATTTTTTGTGTCATAAAAAATGATCGTGTGTGGGCAAAACTACGTAAAAAATGATGTTTTAAACCCGCACATGCCCAGAAGCAAGTTAGGAGACGGGAGGTAAAACTACCATTCATAATGGAGTAAGCACATTCATCACGCTGTAACAGACAAAAAAGCAGGAATCTTCTTTTACTAACAAGTAACCAGCTAAAAGCAACCTCAAGGCAAATAGAACTTCCCCTTTAGAGTGCCATCACTTTGTTCATCATTTTCCAAAAATGATGGTGTGTACGCAATGTCATTTTTGAAAATGAAGTTTGAAAAATGTTGTTTTTTTTCATGAAGGAAAATTACATTTTTTTTCATCACAAAAAGTGATCGTGTGTACGGGGCATTACAGTCATAATCTCCTATAACTAAATATTTGTGCAAAAAACTGTGCATATCATAAAATAGTCCACTCTGAAACAGATCTGCATCTTTCAAGACCATGTCTTTGGAAATAATGGGGCAGATTCACAAAGACGTAATATTCCGCTGCGTAATCGAAATACGGTACGCTGCCGTATTTCACCAGACTCTACACCGAATTCAGGTAGTTTTTTTGCGCGTACGCTATTGTGTCGTATTTTTTTTCCGCCGCGCAATCGAAATACGTGATTAGGGGGCGTGAAGCATTTAAATTAAGCGCGTCCCCGCGACGATCGAACTGCGCATGCTCTGTTCAGGAATTTCCCGCCGTGCATTGCGCGAAATCACGTCGTGACGTCATTCGTTGTTTGAGTAGCGGCGTTTACGAACATTCCTATTCCCGGACGACTTACGTTAAAAATAATAAAAGACATCGGAAAACGTTGAAATTCGACGCGGGAACGACGGCCATACTTAACATGGGCTGTCTAATATTAGAGCAGCAAAAAGCTGGTATAGTGAAACGGAAAAAAAAGATGACTAAAGGTGCCGTAAGAGATTGCGTTTAAAGTGCGAAATTTTGTGGATTGCAGGCAAAAGCTCATTAGCATACCCTGACGGCGAAAAACAACAGGAAGTCCGCCCAGTGGCCGCAATTTTCTTGCAGCGTAGATCTGAAGGCGTACTAACACGTAATACAGTCGAAATGAAGCCCGCAGGTGTCTTTTCATGGTTTGAGGATTTCGACTAGCTTAAAAACGCCCGTAAGTCGAAATTACTCCAGTCTAACAACATTTACACAGGCGTAATCGCTTTGTGAATCTAGGCCAATGTGTTTGATGCAAAATGTGTTTAAATGGTTTCCAATTACTCCTCTGTGTCCTCCACCAATTTCATTAATTGTTCACCACAGTGCACACCCTAAGGGATAAGCAGTCACCAGATGATATTGACCACTTTGGTAAAAAAAATCACATTTTAGCTGGATCCACTCTGTCTTTACTTTATTTTTCTCCTCCAATGTGCAGGCTCTTCTTTCAGTAGCAAGGCAGGAAAAATAATGAAGAGGCTTGTATAGCATAAAAACATTTAACAATTTTAATAAAAACCTGTATAAAAAGAACTCCCAAATACCTTTTTGGACACAGCTACCCCCATGTACAGTATTAGCAGCGGTGTCACCAATACTTTCAGGTAAATGTGATGACATCACATACTAATCCCACTTGCCCCACTAAGAGTGGCACAATGGCTGGAAATGTCCAGGTGGCAGCTTCTGTTCAGCTCCCCTGTAACACACCTCAGTGGAGATCTCTTATCCAGAAAAGCTTCAACAGGTGTCTTTTCCTAAGGACTTCAGTCCATAGTACATGCCGGGGCCTAGTAGAAGTAGCAACTTCTCTAAAACAGACATCTTCCCAGGAAAAGAGGGCCTGATCAGATTCTCCAAATTATGTAGTCTTTCCTAGGCCATAACTTCTAAGCTAGCTTTCCAAGGGATCGGCTGGTTTGGATAAATATTCATAACTACAGAATTTGATCCTCTCACACTATTTGCTGCAACATTTTTACACCAATACGCAGGTGTAATCAACCACCATGTTTGGTTTGAACCTTTGAAAATCTTACAAACCAATCCCAAATCAGCTGTAGTGCACCAATTTTAGGTAGCCCAGGGCAGGGGCGCTACACGGTTAGCTTCAGTCTGCCAAAAAACACAGGATGAACAAAGTTTGTGCAAAAATTGTGAAATTTCAGTAAAACATCACCATTTAAGAGTCAGTGGGAAGGCAAAATTGATGTGCTTTTTCTGTGTTCTTAAGGGTAAAATGTTTTTTGTTTTTTTTATCTGATTTCATTAAATCAAAGATGCAAGTACAGATAGGTAACCAATACAGAACTTGGTAAGTATAATAGACTATCAAAGTGGTTTTCAATTCTCGAGAGGACATTGACATGGAAAAAGTGCATAAGCGTGTAATACTTTCTGGGATGTCAACTAGGGGCCAGATTCAGGTAGATGAGAGTATCTTTCCTCTGGAGTAACGCTTCTCATTTACGTTACTCTGAAGACCCTTTCAGCGCAAGTCCTGTAATTCACATAGCAGTTGCGCGTAAACTTGCGCCAGAGTAACGATAATGCGCTGCCGTAACCCGACGCAAGTGGAAGTGGGTGTGATCATATGTAAATGATGGGCGGAGCCCAGCGCAGAGGCTTACGTTCAGCGCATCAACCACGGAGCATGCGCAGTGAGTGAGGCTCCACTCGCCCCCTTTGTGCGCATGCTCACAACTTCCGTCGGCACCACTGCACGGGAAACGTCAGCGCAATGCCTTCCGTTGGGCGTTTAAATGCGCCCGTAGAAGCGCCATTCCGGCACTAAAGTATATCCTGCTCCCCCTCCCCACAGTGATGTTACTTTTGTTCTGAGATGGCTGCTCCCGTTCCCCGCAAACACACAGGAGAAAGCTGAACTTTAATGGCCAGGAGCTGTCAGCCATCATCTCGGCTATGGAGACCTATGATGTCTTCCTCCATGGGGGGGGGGGGGGGGCATCAGCGCAGGCAAGTAGGACAGGTAAATGTCCTTATTCAAAGTCAGCAGCTACACTGTTAGTAGCTGCTGACTTTAAAAAAAAAAATTACGGGTGGAATCCCGCTTTAAATAGGTGTGGCTTCTATGGGCCAGATTCACGAACACTTGCGCTGGAGTATTTGGATATGCGCCGCGTAACTGTGATGATGCGCCGTCGTTTCTATGTGCCCGTACCCACCAAACTAGATGCAAAGTTATTTCTACAAAAGGCTGCTTTATCTTTACTCCAGATGGCCACAGGTCAGCAGGAGAGCAGCTACAGCAGCGTTACCGACGATAAGAGCTAGCTGAGCACCCCTACTTGCAGGACAACACCTCTGTCCATGCTTGTCTGTCAAATTTTACAGCCATGGAGGAAGACATCATAGGTCTCCATAGCCGAGATGACGGCTGTCAGCTCCTGGCCATTAAAGTTCAGCTTTCTCCTGTGTGTTTGCGGGGAACGGGAGCAGCCATCTCAGAACAAAAGTAACATCACTGCGGGGAGGGGGAGCAGGATATACTTTAGTGCCGGAATGGCGCTTCTACGGGCGCATTTAAACGCCCAACGGAAGGCATTGCGCTGACGTTTCCCGTGCAGTGGTGCCGACGGAAGTTGTGAGCATGCGCACAAAGGGGGCGAGTGGAGCCTCACTCAATGCGCATGCTCCGTGGTTGATGCGCTGAACGTAAGCCTCTGCGCTGGGCTCCGCCCATCATTTACATATGATCACACCCACTTCCACTTGCGTCGGGTTACGGCAGCGCATTATCGTTACTCTGGCGCAAGTTTACGCGCAACTGCTATGTGAATTACAGGACTTGCGCTGAAAGGGTCTTCAGAGTAACGTAAATGAGAAGCGTTACTCCAGAGGAAAGATACTCTCATCTACCTGAATCTGGCCCTATGAGTGAGCTGGTAAAGAAGGTTTTAAACGGCAACTGAGGGATAAGAAAGCTCCTTTGAACTATCCTTGACCGTTTCTTCTTACCAAAAAAATTATTTCACAGAAAATAGTGACATTAGAAAAAGTTACATAAAACATTTAGGACCCATATACACTGTGTTGCATTAGTGCACATATCGTTAAATAGAAAGGGGACACATGATTGAAATCTTTGAATCTTTGAATACATTAGGTGAATGCGGTTCAGAACGGCAGTATTTTAAATATGAAAGGAGGAAAGGCTCCTCCCTCCTTTCATATTTCTCACAGAGATACACTCTAGGGATGGCTGGCACCTGAACCTTCTTTTGCACCACAGTTGTTATGGACAACATTACCTACAACAAGGATCATTACAATCATTAATTTTGATCAAAATGTGCAGACTCATTACTGTTATGCACTGGGTGGTTTTATCTTTTTAGTATTTTAAATATGAAGGTAAGATCAAGAACACAGGGCGGCATGGCTGGGATGTGATAAATGCTAGCCGTATATTAACAGAGCTCTACTTCTCTCATTCATATACCATCCTGTCCCCGCATGTGATCTGCCCAGTCTGGCTGCCGATCCTCCATACTATCATCTCCGCTGCTGTCAGTGACAAGGATGTTCCCTGTTAAGGTTTGGTCCAGGCAGGGGCGGACTGACTACTCATGGGGCATACACAATATACACACACAGTATACACACAATATACATACACACACTGAGAGGGTACTGGAGAGGCAGGGCAGCTATAATCTTGGGATTTTTAGACCAAAATGATGTCGGTAAGGGACATTTCAGGGACAGATGTAAATAAAAAAACAGATTTTTACATACTGTCTGTGGTTACACTGAGGCTGGCAACCCTGATGAGGCCCCCTAGTAGCAAGGGGCCCTCGGGCAGTGCCTGAGTGCCCGAATGGTCGTCCAACCCTCGCTCCGGGTGAACTTCTCAGGGTCAGTCCCACCAATCTCCTACAGTGGCCATCTTGTAAATGAAGCACACACCAGCAGCCATGTCAGTGAGCACTCTGCACCAGCTCCCGATCCACAGGGACCAGATGGCCCGACCAGCACTGACATTCTGGGCCCATAAATTCCTGTAAAGAATCGTTCATGGCCAAGATCAAGAACACAGGGACAGGGCCACCAACTAGCAGGGGAAAAGTTCAAAACTAACCCCAGAAAGTATTATTTTACTGATAGAGTAGATCAGTGTTTCTCAACTCCTGTCCTCAAGGCACCCCAACAGGTAATGTTTTCAGGATTTCTCTCAGATGAAACAGCTGTAATTAAGGCAGTGAAACTGATCAAATCACCTGTGGAAAGCCTGAAAACATGACCTGTTGGGGTGCCTTGAGGACTGGAGTTGATAAACACTGGAGTAGATGATGCTTGGTATAGACTTCCAGCAGAGGAAGTTAGTCAACAGTAAATTAATTCAAACATGCTTGGGAAAAACACAGATTTATACTTAGACATAGGGCCAGATTCAGGTAGAGTTAGGCTGGAGTATCAGTGATACTCCAGCCTAACTGTCACTTTAAGCCGGCGTTTCTGTTTTCTGTAACCAGAAAACAAGAAACGCCGGGTTGGAGTTCCGATGCGATCGGCGCAATTGAATTTCGCCATCGCATCGCAACTTTAATTTAAAAATGGCGCCGGGGGCGTTCCCGCTGATTTACGCCGAAATAATATGTTAATCAGCGGGAATCGGCAATTCACGATCGTATTCGGGCGCGACGCAGTGACTTTCCGACGTTTCCGTAAGCGATACGTGGCGTAAAGATAAAGCAGCCCCCTTGTGGAGTATCCTATGTTAAGTATAGCCGTCGTCATCGCGTCGAAAAAATAAATAATCGCGTCGCTTGCGTAAAACGTCCATGAATGGGGATTTGACGTCAATGACGTTCACTGACAGAATTTGGAGCATGCGCACTGGGATGCATTGACAGTCGACGCATGCGCAGTACGTTCGCCGCGGGATCGCGCTTAGTTTAAATAATACACGCCCCCGTATCCGCCCAATTTGAATTCCGCCGGCTCATTTGCGATGCGCTGCCGCAACTTTAGGAGCAAGTGCTTCATGAATAACCGCACTTGCTCCTAAAGTTTCGCCAGAGTAACGTAAATGAGAAACGTTACTCCAGAGCAAAGATGCTCCCATCTACCTGAATCTGGCCCAAACTTTTTACAGAGCACATTATTGAGCCTTAAGGCATACTACATTAGGACAGTCCTTACTGACACCTTAATGCTGCGCCCTGAAGTCTGGGTGTCTTTCCTGCAACTTTAGTAGTGCATTGGGGTGCTATTAAAAATAAATAGCAGCACACTGCAAATCATGCACTAATGTGCATTCAGTGAACATTTAGCAGTGGCAAAATTAATTTTGTCTAAATAACTCCACACATTCGTAGCAATAACATTATGGGCCAGATTCAGGTAGAATCCGGCGTTTTTGTTTTCTGTAACCAGAAAACAAGAAACGCCGGGTTGGAGTTCCGATGCGATCGGCGCAATTGAATTTCGCCATCGCATCGTTACTTCAACTTAAAAATGGCGCCGATTTACGCTCAAAAAATATGTTAATGAGCGGGAATCGGCAATTCACGATCTTTTTCGGGCGCGACGCAGTGACTTTACGACGTTTCCGGAAGCGATACGCGGCGTATAGATAAAGCAGCCCCCTAGTGGAGTATCCTATGTTAAGTATAGGCGTCGTCATCGCGACGAAAAAAAAACAAATCGCGTCGCTTGCGTAAAACATTCATGAATGGGGATGTGACGTCATTGACGTTCACTGACAGAATTTGGAGCATGCGCACTGGGATGCATTGACACTCGACGCATGCGCAGTACGTTCGCCGCGGGATCGCGCTTAGTTTGAATACTACACGCCCCGTACCCGCCCAATTTGAATTCCGCCGGCTCATTTGCGATGCGCTGCCGCAACTTTAGGAGCAAGTGCTTCATGAATAACAGCACTTGCTCCTAAAATTTCGGCAGAGTAACGTAAATGAGAAACGTTACTCCAGAGCAAAGATGCTCTGATCTACCTGAATCTGGCCCTATGTGTTTTATTGAACTGCTGATAGAAGAGAGAAGGAAAAAGAGCACTTTGAAACTGGTGATAATGATGGATGTTTCACAAAATTTCACATAAAGCAGAGTAAGTAAAAAATGAGCATTTTGAAGCTGGCAATTATGGTGGGTATTATATTGAAGTGCCTATAGAAGAAGCAAGGAAATAGAGCAGTTTCAGTATGATTGTAGCGCTGAGTGTATTGCTGTAGTGCCTATAGTGGGGAGCAGGAAAAGGAGTAGTTTGAGGCTAGTGATAACAATGGATGTTTTAATAAAGCGCCTATAGAGGACAGCAGCAAAAGAGCAATTTCATTCTAATAATAGCGAGTGTTCTATTGAATTGCCTTTGGGGACAGCTGGAAATGGAGTTTGAGGCTTTTTGTTTGTTTTTAGATATTTTTTTATGAATTGCTTATAAGGAATTAAAGGAAAAGGAGTAAATTAAAGTTGGCAATAATGGTGGGTGTTTTATTGAAGTGTCTATAGAGGTGAGCAAAAAAAATTGCATTTTCAGTCTGGTCATAACAATTGTTTTACAAAGTGTCTATAGTGGGGAGCAGGCAAAGAAGCAGCTTGAGTCTGATGATAATGATGATTGATTTATTAAAGTGCCCTATTGACGGGAGAAAATACAGCTTGCCATTGTTAAATGCTCATTTTATGTGAAAAAAAGATACTGTAATTTAACACCTACAAAACATTTAGGGCCCTTTCACACAGTGGCTGTCCGTGTGCGGGCTCCGCTTTGCTCAGCAGAGATCGCTCCGTCGATCCCCACTGAGCAGGCAGATGACAGGTCTGTCTCTGCACACTGTGCAGGGACCGACCTGTCAGATCGCCGCTCTCCCCTATGGGGGATCGCATGACAATGGACCGTAGAGTCTGTTGTCATCCAATCTGATCCGCCAGACAGATGGTAAATAGGGTTTTCCTCCATCACACTTTGGCGGATCGGAGTGGATCGGATGTCAGCGGGCATGTCACCACCGACATCCGTGGCTCCATGGAGGAGCACAGATCGCCCGTTCAGGTCCGCCTAAAAAACTGGCAGGTGGACCTTAACGGTCCGCCCGTGTGAAAGGGCCCTTACAGTGCCTTGTAAAAGTATTCACCCCCTTGTTTGATCAATAAGACCCCACATCTCTCCTCCAGGCTGGAAAGAATAAGAATGGAAAGAATAAGATTGTGAAAAAAAATTCACAGATCTCATTCAAACTAGCCACGGTTTGTTTACTTACGGGGACCCGGGCGTGACGTCATCACATTGCGCCCAGGCCACCGACGGTCATAGAGATGGTCATGACCATAGTAAGTGACGAACATACCTGCCTTCCTCCCACACATCTGACAAAGGGTAGATTGGATGCTTCTATATCTGGCAACCCTAAGGGGGGTGAGAACTACCTGATGGATAATGTAAATTTGAGTCAATCTGTTGGGGAGCTTGGGTGAGACAGCCTTGCAGGATTCTAGAGCCTCCTCCCATTCTTCATCCTTCAAGGGGCCTATCACTCTCTCCCATCTAGGAGGTATCTCCATTCTTCCAAAGCCGCCTTAATGACCAGTAACTCTCGGTCCCCAACGACATAGTTTCTCTCCGCTGGGGAGAGCCTGCGGGAGAAAAAGGCTACTGGATGCATCAGATCCTTGGGGCCTTGGCGTTGGGAGATGACTGCTCCAAGAGCGACTTCAGATGCATCTACTTCTAGTATATACGGCAGAGATGGGTCAGGGTGACCAAGAACAGGTGCTGATGTAAACAATCCTTTCAAAGTATCAAATGCGCCTTGTGCCTCGGGTGTCCAATAGAAGCGGAGGTTCTGTCTAGTCAACTGTGTGATAGGGGTTATGATAGCGGTGTAACTGTCCGCTTGTCATTGTGGATCTTGTTCAGCACTTGCTTCTGGGTGGAACCTTTCTGCCTCCCTTTTAGTTCCCGGGGGGAATGTTTAACTAGCAGGATCACAAAAACCACTCCTTTCTTCCTGTCTTAGAAAGAAAGTCTTTTCCTGTATTAGAGGCCACATGTTAGCTTTATGCATAGGACTTCATGGAAAATGTTTGCAGAAAATCTCTAAAGCTTAAAGTTTTGTACCCCCCTTGGCAAGTGGATCGAGGTATGCAGAAAAGTGTGCATTGTTATAAAGATGTATATGTTCTAGATGTAAACCGTGTTCATGCTGTTTGGTTTTAAACACAATATAATCCAAAGCACCTTGCATGTAACCATGTTTCTTTGAATGTTCAATGTAATTAGATGTGTGTGCAGACAACTGCAATTAACCCTGTAACCCCCTTTTGTGGTGATAACTGTAAATAAGTGTGTTGTATGTCATTTACAGTTTTCACGGTGCAACAGTGCGATGGTGCTACGGTGCTTACGATATTCATGTTTACGGTGCTCAAGGAGATAAAGAGAACAATATTCAACCCTGCTGCGCACCTTTGTCGCAAAAGAATAAAACTACTGCACCCGTCAGAAGCTCTCCTCTTGTTATTTATTCGATGCCATAGGGGCCGTAACAGTGAAAACTCGTCGCTGCGGTGGAGACTCGTTGCTGCGGTGGAGACTCGACATCACCGGCTGCGTCGCTGTCCTCATCAAACCGTGAGTAAGGCTTCCCAAGGCCTCGCAGGACACGTGCGGACGCCATCTTGGCGACAGAGACTTGGCTGAAAAGCAAACACGCCACGTGGACTTTTAAATATAGCGGGCTCTTTATATGTGATCCGGAAGCCTCCCTTAACTAGTATGCGAGCCAAATAGTTAATATTTTGCTAAATCAAGTTATTATATTCGTGTTTAGAGGCCTAGTGTCAGATTTAAAGCAATGCTATCTTCCAAGTTCCTAATCCACTAAACTGCAGTTAGTTACGTAAGGGTTAATTGTCTGGTTAGAAAGTGTCAGCAGTATATTCGTTTAAAACATTTTGTCATACTGTGTGCATTGGTTGCTAATCTTTAGTTACAAGGGTAAATGCCTGTTTTCTGTCGTAGCCCTTAGGAGCAAGTTTGAGCCAACACTCATTCAAGTTAGGTTTCAGGCACACACACTATTGAAAGGCACAGGCACACTAGAACAAAATGCTGTCACCTGCTGAAGAAACAGACAAACCCACAGAGTCACAACAGGCGCGATCCAGCTCCAGAGAGCGAATCCTAACAGAAAAAGGCAAAGAAATGCACAAAGAAACAGTTAAGAGAAATGAAAAGGCATTCAACAAGGTGTACAACTCTTGGAAGGAGATAGCAAAGGAATTTAGGAAAAGGTTAAAGGATTTCTGCTCAACTGAAGACCTTAATACAAGATTGAAAGAGATTAAAGCCAAAGAAGCGTTAGTACACCAACAGTATGAGTCCATGTGCCGAAATAATTCCACTACCCCGCACGTTGTTAAGAGAATGGATGCATGTACCGTGTTAACGGCTGAAATCTGCAACCTCATCAGCAAGCGGCTAGAGAATGTAGATGAAATCTTTAACGATCAACTTGAGAAGGAAAAGGTGAGAATGGTGCTTAATAAAGAAGATCATGAGTCAGTCTTTGGAAACTCAGAAACAGAAACTGTCCTCTCAGAGTCATTACCAGACTCCAGCGCAAGCTCGAGAGCCACTTCCAGATCTAGCAAACGCGCAGATGCAGAAGCAGATCTTGCAGCCAAGATAGAACAGGCAAAGGCAATGCAACAGATGCGCGAGGAGCAAGCTAAGCTGAACAAACTAGAGGCAGAAATTAAACTGAAGTTGGATGAGGAAAAGACAAGACTACAACAGCTACAAGCAGAAAATGAAGTCAAGGTAGCTGCAGCTAGAGTGAAAGCCTACGACGCCTATGATAGTCTTGAATTTTACGAACAGGAGACAGACCACCAGGTGCAATACCTCTACCAAAATAATGAACCTCGAACCTCATTGAATCCAAAGGCTGTGCCATTTAAACCTTCAAATACACCACTTGAGGTGTCAAGACCAAAGGAAGAAATTAGTCTGACCCCAGAACTTGCAAGTCTGCTTATCTCCAACCGTCTCCCTATACCTGAACCGACTGTATTTACAGGTGATCCTTTGAAGTTCATAGATTGGAAGATATCCTTTATGGCGCTGATTGATCAGAAACCAATCCCTGTGTGCGAAAAAATGCTGTACCTGAAGAGATATCTCGGTGGTGAAGCTCAAAAGGCAGTGGAAGGGTTCTTCTACCGAAATTCAGAAGACGCCTATCTGGGTGCTTGGGGAATCCTACAGGACAGGTATGGAGGTCCATTCATAGTGCAAAGAGCCTTCAGAGAAAGGTTGGCTAAATGGCCAAAGATATCAGCAAATGACCCTGTAGCATTAAGAGAGTTTGCGGATTTCCTTCAAGGTTGTGTGGAGGCCATCCCTCATGTTAAAGGCCTAGCTATTCTAAATGATTGTGAAGAAAACCACAAGCTTCTCAAGAAACTGCCTGAATGGATCGTACGCAGATGGAGTCGCATCGTTGTGGACGAGCTTGACAAGTCTCAAGAATACCCAACCTTTGCTCGTTTCACAGAGTTCCTGCAAAGGGAAGCTAAGATTGCATGCAACCCCATTGCCTCTCCTTTCCTCCTCAGTACCAAGACTACAGATGAGAGAATCCCCAAGAGAGCCAAGGTGCTCAACACAAGCACTCAAATGAAGCCCTCTACCTTCAACGTTCCAAAGATTTTAGCTTCAAGACCAAAACCACCTTGCCTAGTCTGCAAAGACGAAACACACGGTGTCGCTAAATGTCTGACCTTTGCTGCAAAGACCATGGATGAAAAGAAGGCCTTTATTCACGAAAACCATCTCTGTTTTAGTTGCCTAAGAAAGGGCCACACTACAAAGGACTGCAAAGGAAGGCACACATGTAGCATATGCAGTCGACGTCATCCAACCTGTTTGCACATGCAGAGAAACACTGAGCCTATCAAAACATCAAACGATGATTCAGTAGACATGGAAGGTAAAGCAAACGACAATGTTCCCAAAGTTATGTCCCATACTTTGACAAGACATACTTCTGCCACATCCTGCATTGTTCCAGTTCTGTTGTCAGCTACGACGGAGCCTCAGAGGGAAATCCTCACTTATGCCCTACTTGACACACAGAGTGATTCAACCTTTATTCTGGCAGACCTGGTATCGAAATTAAGTGTGAGCACCAAGCCATTACAGCTAAAGCTCAGCACAATGACAGCTGTTGACACAGTTATATCAAGCCAAATTGCTCACGGTCTGCAAGTGCGTGGCTTCAACTCTAAAGCTCAAGTCCAACTCCGTCAAGCCTATACAAGAGATTTCATTCCAGTAGATAAGTCTCACATCCCCACTAAGGAGACTGCACTCCAGTGGTCACACCTCAAACACTTGGCAAACAAGTTACAGCCACTTCAAGACTGTGAAGTAGGACTACTGATCGGTTATGACTGCCCATCAGCACTGGCTCCCTTGGAGGTTGTTATCGGCTCCGAAAATGAACCCTTCGCTCAAAGGACTATGCTCGGCTGGAGCATTATAGGATCAGCAAATCCACATCTTGATAGACAGGGTAGCCATAGCTTCGTACACAGAGTCGCAGTAAAGGAAATGCCAATGCCGACGGTCACTGATGTGTTAAAGGTTTTAGAAATGGACTTCATTGAAAGAAATTATGAAGATAAGTACGTGTCTCAAGACGATGTTCGCTTCTTGCAGTTTCTCTCGGAAACTATAATGAAAAGGAAAGATGGACACTACGAGATGCCATTACCCTTCAAAGACAACAGTCAACTGGCTCTACCAAACAATAAGAGGCTGGCCCTTATTCGACTTCATCATCTAAAGAAAAGACTAAAGGCAAATAGACAGTACCATGAACACTACACTGCATTCATGGAAGAAACAATCAGAAAGGGTGATGCAGAACCAGCCCCTTCATTATCAGAGGAAGAGACAGTGTGGTACATCCCACATCACGGGGTTTATCACCCCAAGAAGCCAGACAAGTTAAGAGTTGTCTTCGATTGTTCAGCAAAGTTCAAAGGCATCTCCCTAAACGATACCTTGTTGACAGGTCCTGACCTGATAAATTCTCTAGTGGGAGTCCTCTGTCGCTTCAGGAAGGAAGCAGTTGCTGTGATATGCGACATTGAAAAGATGTTCCATCAATTCTACATCCCCACAGAAATGCGCAATTACTTAAGGTTCCTTTGGTGGGAGAACGGTCAGTTGGAAACAGAACCAAAAGAATTCAGAATGGCAGTCCACCTTTTCGGTGCCAGTTCCTCTCCAGGATGTGCCAATTTCGGCCTTAAGTATCTTGCACGACAATATAAGTCAGAATATCCCTCAGCATCAGCCTTCATCGAGAAGAACTTTTATGTCGATGACGGCCTAACCAGCGTTCCAACAGTCAGTGAAGCTTCGAATCTAATCCTTGAAACTCAAAGATTATGTAAAAATGCTGGCCTACGACTGCATAAGTTCAACTCTAA
The DNA here is from genome assembly GCA_029574335.1 of Rana kukunoris. Classification (NCBI taxonomy): domain Eukaryota; kingdom Metazoa; phylum Chordata; class Amphibia; order Anura; family Ranidae; genus Rana; species Rana kukunoris. Next base: position 138,299,042 of record CM056057.1, on the reverse strand, counting down.
TAGAAGGGACGTCCTGTCCTGTATAGCTCCGTCAGAAAGAGCAACAACTAGTGTACCTGTCAAACTTGACCCAGACTCAACAACAGAAGGACAAGTACTGGGCATTCAGTGGTCAATTGAAAACGACACCTTCAGTTTCAGTGTTGACATAAAGGATCAACCCTCAACTCGTCGTGGTATCCTGTCAGTCGTAGCTTCTCTCTATGATCCTCTAGGCTTCATAGCCCCCTTCATACTGAGTGGCAAGTGCATTCTCCAAGAGCTTTGCCGCAGGGGCATCAGTTGGGATGAACCACTTCCTGAGAGCTTATGTCCACGGTGGGAGGCTTGGATGAGTAGTCTGCAAGCTTTAAGGGAAATCAAGATACCCAGATGTTACCATCCCCCAGACTTCGGTAACAGAATGAAAGTGGAACTACACCACTTTTCCGATGCCAGCAACATAGGATATGGTGCCTGTTCGTACCTTAGGTACAAGAATGACAGAGATCAAGTCCATTGCAGCCTCATAATGGCTAAAGCAAGAGTCGCACCAACGAAGATTGTGAGCATCCCAAGGCTTGAACTCTCAGCTGCTGTCACCGCAGCAAGGTTGAGTGTCATGTTAAAGGCAGAACTTGAAATAGAAATTGACAAAGAATTCTTCTGGACAGATTCCCAAGTAGTCTTAGCCTATATCAATAATGAAGCAAGAAGGTTTCACGTGTTTGTAGCCAATCGTGTTCAACTCATAAGAGAGATTACAGACCCAACTCAGTGGCACTATGTGGATACGACACAAAACCCAGCCGACCATGCATCCAGGGGTCTACATGTAGCAGATATCCCCCCCTCAAGCTGGTTATCTGGCCCTAGTTTCCTTTGGAAAACTGAAGTGCACGCATCTTCAAGATCTTCGGCAGAACTAATTGTAGGTGACAGAAGATTGCAAGATAAGAAACACTATGTATCAAAACCTTCACTTATTGAACGTCCTATTCAAAAGCTAGTAGTCCTCATAGAAAGCAAATAAGTTCAGTTTTAGTGATACACTAGCATACCACCACACGAGACGGTAGCCAGTTACAGAGGTACCTATAGGCTAAATTGTGTACGATGTACCATGTTTTATAGCGGCCTTAGTTATGTTCTGTAAATTATGTATGACTTTTAAGTTATATTCATCATAACATAATTTGGTGGGAGTGTAACTGTCCGCTTGTCATTGTGGATCTTGTTCAGCACTTGCTTCTGGGTGGAACCTTTCTGCCTCCCTTTTAGTTCCCGGGGGGAATGTTTAACTAGCAGGATCACAAAAACCACTCCTTTCTTCCTGTCTTAGAAAGAAAGTCTTTTCCTGTATTAGAGGCCACATGTTAGCTTTATGCATAGGACTTCATGGAAAATGTTTGCAGAAAATCTCTAAAGCTTAAAGTTTTGTACCCCCCTTGGCAAGTGGATCGAGGTATGCAGAAAAGTGTGCATTGTTATAAAGATGTATATGTTCTAGATGTAAACCGTGTTCATGCTGTTTGGTTTTAAACACAATATAATCCAAAGCACCTTGCATGTAACCATGTTTCTTTGAATGTTCAATGTAATTAGATGTGTGTGCAGACAACTGCAATTAACCCTGTAACCCCCTTTTGTGGTGATAACTGTAAATAAGTGTGTTGTATGTCATTTACAGTTTTCACGGTGCAACAGTGCGATGGTGCTACGGTGCTTACGATATTCATGTTTACGGTGCTCAAGGAGATAAAGAGAACAATATTCAACCCTGCTGCGCACCTTTGTCGCAAAAGAATAAAACTACTGCACCCGTCAGAAGCTCTCCTCTTGTTATTTATTCGATGCCATAGGGGCCGTAACAAGCGGAGAAGCCCTTAATGAATCTCCTATAAAAGTTGGCAAGTCCTACGAAGCGCTGTACCCCCTTCTTGTCGGTAGGTGCAGGCCAGTCTAAGATAACAGAGACCTTTTCAGAGTCCATCTTGATCCCTTTAGGAGAGATTATCAGCCCCAGGAATTGGATGCTTCTTTGTTCGAATTCACATTTTTCACCCTTAGCATAAAGTCCGTGTTGGCGTAGTCGGCTTAGTACCCTTTTGACATGACCTCGGTGAGAGTCTAGAGAAACGGAAAAAATCAGGATGTCATCAAGGTAAACAATCAAAAATATATCTAGGAAGTCTCTGAATATATCATTAACAAAATGTTGAAATGTAGCCGGGGCATTGCATAGTCCAAAGGGCATCACTAGGTACTCATAGTGGCCGAATCGGGTGCGAAAGGCTGTCTTCCACTCATCCCCTTGGCGGATGCGGCCTAAATTGTAGGCCCCCCGTAAATCTAGTTTGGTAAAAATGGTTGCCGACCTTAATCTCTGAAATAGTTTGGGTACTAAAGGGAGGGGATATCGGTTTTTAACTGTAATTTTGTTAAGCTCCCGATAGTCCACGCAAGGTCGTAGGGAGTGGTCCTTTTTCTAAATGAAAAATATTCCTGCTCCTGCTGGGGAGGTAGAGGGTCGGATGAACCCCTTTTTCAAGTTTTCTTGGATATATTCTTTTAGTGCTTCCTGTTCTTGTTCAGCGAGGGGGAAGATTCTACCGAAAGGGATTTTGGACCCAGGGAGCAGTTCAATTGGGCAATTGTATGGCCGATGCAGGGGAAGAATGTTAGCCCCTCACTTACTAAAGACATCCAGGAACTCATGGTAGGGTTCAGGTCACTGGCGTAGCGGGGGGGGGGGCAGGGGGGGCTGTCGCACCGGGCGAAAAATGGGGGGGGGCGAATCCATCCACCGGCTCCGCGGAGCGCTCCGGAGCCTCGGCCTAGGAAAGTCCCCGGCTTCGGCCTAGCTCCGGAGCGGCGGCCATCTTGGTACACCTGGCGGCGTCCCTCCTCTCTGTTCACACCCACAGAGGAGGAGGAGCCCGCGCTTGAGGGAAACAACACACGCCGCTGTCTGAGGTCTGAGGTCTGCACTACTGGGGGTTATTGTCAGAGGTCTGCACTACTGGGGGTTACTGTCTGAGGTCTGCACTATTATGGGGGTTACTGTCTGAGGTCTGCACTATTATAGGGGTTACTGTCTGAGGTCTGCACTACTGGGGCTTACTGTCTGAGGTCTGCACTATTATAGGGGTTACTGTCTGAGGTCTGCACTACTGGGGGTTACTGTCTGAGGTCTGCACTACTGGGGGTTACTGTCTGAGGTCTGCACTACTGGGGGTTACTGTCTGAGGTCTGCACTATTATGGGGGTTACTGTCTGAGGTCTGCACTATTATGGGGGTTACTGTCTGAGGTCTGCACTATTATGGGGGTTACTGTCTGAGGTCTGCACTACTTGGGGTTACTGTCTGAGGTCTGCACTATTATGGGGGTTACTGTCTGAGGTCTGCACTACTGGGGGTTACTGTCTGAGGTCTGCACTATGGTGGGGGTTAATGTCTGAGGTCTGTTAAATAGGGGGTCTGTGATTGTGGGGGGTCTATCTGTGATTGGGGGATCCATCTGTGATTGGGGGGGATCAGTCTGTGATGAGAGGTCTGTTATTTAGGGGGTCAGTCTGTGATGGGGGATCTGTGATTGTGGGGGGGTCAGTCTGTGATGGGGGATCTGTGATTGTGGGGGGGGGTTCAGTCTATGATGGGGGATCTGTGGTTGTGGGGGGGGGTCAGTCTGTTAATCCCTTACAGTAAGGGGTTAAATGATTAATCCTGCAATAATTTACCCCTTACATGCTGAAAGCCCTGAGAGGGATACATTACAGATCCTTATAACCAGAGTGGATGATTATACAAGGGGGGGGGGGGGGCGAAAAAAAATTCTGCCCCGGGCGCCCATAACTCTGGTTACGCCACTGGTTCAGGTACAACTTGCCGCACTTCAGAGTCCACACAAAGTAGCGTTGTAGAAAAAGCTGGGGACCTTGGTAGGCAGTGTTCCTGGCAATAGGCTGAGTGGAAGTTGATACTGCCTGTGGCCCAGTCAATTTGCGGGTTAATGCGCCTGCAGCCAGGGTAGGCCTAGAATAACAGGAAATAGCGGAGAAGAGATAACATCAAGGCTTAAGATTTCTTTGTGTTGGGAGGAGGCCAATACGGGTAAAGGAAATGTCTCTTGGGTCACAGGTCCAGACTTGATACATGACCCATCAGCTAGAAAAACAGAAAGTCCTTGTGCTTTAGATCTCAAGGGAATGTGTTGTTGTGTTGCAAAGGTTACATCGATGAAGCAACTGCAGGACCCGGAATCAATGATCGCGGTGACTGCCACCTCCCTTTCTGGCAGCTGGAAAGAAATAGGAAGGGTTAGGTTGGTGGCAGTGGTAGATGAAGAAAAGTTATTAACTGAAGTGATCATTCGCCACTTACGTGTCTTGGTTGGACAGGAATGCATATAGTAGCCTGCTTCCCCACAGTACAGGCAAAGGTTATTCTGTCGTCGGTGCAGGCGTTCTTCTGGAGACAGAGGGGGGCGTATCAGGCCGATTTGCATAGGCTCTGGAGCGTCGGTAGCAGTAGTAACAGGAGCGGGCTGAACTGGAGTGAAGCCAACAGGTGCAGGGTAAGTAGGAGCTGGGATCCGGGGCATCATCCAGACTGGACGTGGCTGCTGGGCTGACCTTTCGTATCGCCGCTCACGGAGCCGACTGTCAATTTGAATGGTCAGTGTGATAAGGGCTTCCAGGGTATTTGGGACCCCGACACGTGCCAATTCATCTTTCAGACCTTCTGACAACCCCAAGCGGAACTGATGTCACAGGGCTGCGTCATTCCATTGTGTGTCTGCACTTCAGCGTCTGAAGTCTGTAACATAATCTTCGGCCGTTCTGCGGCCTTGCTGGAGTGTATGAAGGGCAGCCTCTGCTGTGGTGGTTCGTTGTGGGTCATCGTATAATTCGGCCATTGCGCCGAAGAAGGCGGACATGGACTGTAACAATACATCGTTCTTCTCCAACATCTGATGAGCCTAGGACTGGGGCTTACCCTGAAGCAGTGATATGATGAATCCTACTTTAGTGGTTTCAAGGGAGAAAGTTCGAGGTTGCAGGGCAAAGTACAGTTCACATGCGTTGCGGAAGGATCTAAATTTTCCTCGGTCGCCTGAAAATCGCTCTGGTGCTGGAACTCTGGGTTCGGGGGGCAGCATCACCACTGAGGGCGCTGCAGTGGAAGTCCCTGAGGCAGAAGGTGCAGCAGTGCTTGCTGGCTTGGCTAGCGTCTGTACACGTTGTTCCAATTGTGTGTAACCCTCCTGTGGCGATTTGACTGCTTGGGTAAGGGCTGCAAGGTGCTGGCAAATGTCATTCATGGCCGACTTCCCACTTGCAGGCTCAGACATGGCTGCCTGATACTGTTACGTACCTGCCAGGTGAGCCTGACGTGCAGTGGGAAGGCCTTCTCGTACAACCCCGGCTCAAGGGCCACCGATGTTGCAACAGTGGCCACAAGAGCCTGGCGGTGTATGGGTGCCTGGTTCGTCTTGTTCTTGTCAGTCCAGCTGGTGCAGCAGGTAACAGGAAGCAGGATGGAAGATGCAGGGCTGGGGAGACACTGTATACGTTGTCAGACAAGCCGGGTTTGGTAACAGACGATCAGATGTAGGTACAGACGACAGGCATAGAATGGTCAGGATACAGGCAAAGTTTGGCAACAGGATATCAAGCAAGGTAGAGCTGAGAGTTGTCACAAGGCAGGCCGGGATCAGGATAACAGAGATCAATCGTAGTCAAAACAAGCCGGGTCAAACACAGGAAACAGGTCAGATCACAGGAAGTCACGGGAACAGGTATGAACTGCAGATCAGGCAGCGAAGACACTGTGCTGCTGAGATGTTTAAATAGGGCAGCCTGCTGTCAATCACTGAAATCAGTCTGCACCATTAACCCTTAAGTGGCAGATCCATGACAGTCTGCCTTGCTTACATAAGCAGACTGCCATTCTGTCATTCCCAAGAACGATCTCAGTTGACCGGTGGCCAGTCCGGAACTGGTTAAACTTGGATGGGGAAAGGGTTAGTATGGGATGCTTACTTGATCTACAAGGAAATCTTCAGGGACACAAGCTATATACTGTACATTCAGTATATACACACTTCTCCTCTTCTACCTCCAGCACAATCTTGCTTGTAGAACTATACCTCCAAGGACCAGCTAGCACTGACAAACTGATCCAACACAGACTCAGTCAGATCCAGAGAAATTGCCCTTTGCAGGCAGGGACTGCAGGCCCATTTGGTAATGTAGCAAAAAGAGAGGTCTTTGGTGCTTAGCTGTCCTATTCCTGTGGCTACTACTCACAGTACTGCCTCTTTAGGCACTGCCAGCCCACCCGGCTGCAGCTGGCCCTTTTAATAGCCTTCCTGGCTACTTCTCCATAGTCCTCCAAGACTGACTCTGCATCCATCCCAGACTGCTTGCACCCAGTCCCTTCAGGCGTGCCTCTCAGTTATCCGACTGTAACACTCACCAGCCCTCTTGGTTGTCTTCCTCCTTGGAGATTTGCATGGCAGTGTTGTCCTCTCCTTGCTCCCATGCCTCCTGGTCAGGACTCCTCCGTGTGTCATGAGAAGGAGTCTCTTTTGCACCCAAAAGGCCTCCGAAAGTCTAACACTCCAGCTCTATTTTCCACCTGAACTCCAATGTGCCCCACCTGGGCTGACCCTGGGTAATTGAGGGGGCCTGCCCCCTGCCAACCCTTCTGTTGGGAATTATAGAGATAATAGAATTAGTGTTTACCATAAGTGCAGCTACATAATTATTTTTTTATAATATTAAAGGGGCTACTATTGCTGATCACATTCAGAAATGTCTTGTTTATACCATTCTAAAATACAGTAACAGAATCTTTGTGGCTACTCAGCACTGACAACAGCACTCACAGATGAATATGTAGGCAGGTATTCAGTCGGCAATGCTGCCCCAGCCAGGAGGGACATGTTAATTTGGTTCCTGGGTTTTTCTTGGTGTGCTTCTGCCACCCCTCCCTGTGCATATAAATTCAAGAGAAATGCTCTGCTCAGAGAGACCAGCCACATGGGAAGAAGAAAGTCTGACAGCTAAAGATGTAACCCAATCTCACTATATGACCTGGCCGAGGGAGGGGCCCTGCTTGGCTCTTCTTCAGCTATCTTCTCATCCAGCTCTCATCAGCCTGCAGAGAGGAGCCTGCTAACATGCCTGGGGCTGCTGAGCTTTGTAGTCCCACTACACACAGCCTGCTGCAGGGGAAGGAAAGACACAGACAAACAGCAAAGTGTGGTAGAGTGCTTCTGTTCCTGATTCTGACAATGCTGTTACAAACCTGTGTCCTGGAGCCTTCCATGTGTGTGTAGGGGGATTGCTGGTACTTGCAGTCCTTCTTTAAGATACCAACCATGAACTCTGACAACTATGGACCCTTTCCTGTGCAGGTATGCTGGGGCAGCCACAAGCCTTGTGTTAGGGATCTAAAGAAAAAGGACATTGGGGTATGAAGACATCAGTACAAAGAGTTAATACTGTGTGAAGATACAGTGCATACCTCCCAACTTTTTGAGATGAGAATGAGGGACACCTATCAGCAAAAGTATGCCGGCATAGGACACACCCCTTGTTACGCCCCTTAAAGTATTGTACAAAAAAACAAGATTGGTTTAACCCACAAGTGCTTTTTTTTTACCACTACTATTCCTTTATATTGGCTTTTGGAATTTACAAATGCAGCAATTTATAAATCAGATCAAAGATTTTAAGCTGGAAAACACTTTTTGATAGATAAAAAGTGCTATATATATATATATATATATATATATAAATATATATATATATATATATATATTTATATAGATCAGACCGAAATGGGGAACAAATGAGGAGCAAGGAGGGACATTGCTCCAAATCAGGGACAGTCTCTCGAAATCAGGGACAGTTGGGAGCTATGACAGTGGTTACCAAGAGTAATAAAGATTTGGCAAGCAGCCTGTTGTAAGTGTGTACATGTGGCAGGTGAGATAGTGTCTTGCAGAGAGGGAGATGTTGTCGGCACTCCTTCTACAGCGATACATCTCTCAGAACAGATCCGCACCGCTGAGGCCCTCAGTCCATGCACAGGTATGGAAGAGGAAGAATTATTCAGTGCATGCATGGAGTCCAGTTTACTTGTTAAAGTGTATGTGATGCTCATCACAAGTAAAGGTACCCCCTATCCCAAGCAAGTGACCCTGTTCTACATTGCCAGCGTAGAACCCCTCCTACATATATACAGTATAGTCCTTGCAGGAAGCAATGCATGTATAACCAACAGCACATGGTGCAGGAGGAGGCAGTGAACAGCAAAGACTAGTAGCAAAGAGGTTCCCCACATGAAGCACAAGTGACCAGTCCCTATATTGTCCCTTCTCTTCTGTAACCTCTCCCTACCGCTAAGTATACTCTCTTTGTTCGGGGATTTTTGTTCCTAACCTACCCTCATGCAGAATCTGCTGAAAATGCATTAAGTAAGTGCTTTTTATGAGCACTGCCCTCACTAAAGATGGACACGGGGTCATCCGGGGCAGCAGCCTTCAACCAGAGAGCTGATCATCCAATGGCACATGACCAGTGTACTAGAGATAATCCCAACTTGCATAACCTCTTTATAACCCTATAACCTCCCTTACATACCCCTTACCATAACCATACACCATTGTATCCTAATAATAATAGTAATAGACCACACCAGAGTTGGAGTATAAATGGCCACAACAGCCTTAACCAATATTGAAAAATAACTCCACCTTAAAACTTTAATCAAATAACTTTCCATTAACATGTAAACCATTAACATGTAAAAAACACATTTTAAATCACATTTATTTACTCCCAGTCTATTGGTCTCTGACAGCATCCCGGAAACTTCTCTCTTTCCACCACTACACAGCAGGCCATAATTTTTCCATAACCAGGCCTCCAGCGGTAACCCCCTCCAGCAGTGCAACCATCACTGTATTCCAGCAGACACCATTCCACTGGAATACAACCGAGGGGCACATACCACCGATGAGCCCCCACCATTTACCATACCATCTGATTTTAGCCACCGTCAAAGACCAAAGACACTGCCTTCTACAGCTGTTATGACGACCAGAATCCAGAAAACCTGAAAGAAAAAGAACAAAACCAGCAATACAGAAAAACTTGAATATGTAAATTAGGGAGATACGCCGATTCATGAACGTACTTGCGGCCGGGCATCGTAGTTTACTTCATGTGTGTAAGCGTTAGTCCGGCGTAAAGTTACCCCTGCTATATGAGGCGCAGCCAATGTTAACTATGGACATCGGGACAGCGTAAATCGTTCGGGAATGGGGCTGTACGTAAGTTACATTCACATTGTTTACATTGACTACTTGCGACGTGATTTCACGCATGCGCACTGGGATACGTCCACGGACGGCGCATACACAGTTCAGAAAATACGTAAATTGCCCCCTACATGACTAATTTGAATTTGGCGCCCTTACGCCGGCCACTTTACACTACGCCACCGCAAATTACGGAGCAAGTGCTTTCTGAATAAGGCACTTGCCCATAAAACTTGCGGAGGCGTAGCGTAAATACCATATGCTACGCCGCCGGATACATACACAATTGTATCTGAATCTGGCCAATGCATTTTAATAATACTGCATGAAAAGGAAAAGGCAGTCTTTGACAACAACACCTGGTAACTTTAAGCTCTTATTTACTTACATTTTTTTCTTTGTTTTCTATTGCGTTACCCATTAATCCTAGGTTTCTCTTAAGTCAATCACAAATGTATTTATGACTAAAAAAATAATAGGAAAAAATTATAGGTTGCTTTTAATATCATTATTGCAGCAGGTCCAGATATCTGAATTCCAAACCATCTGCACCATGATTGGGCGCAAACTGTCTCTCTTTAATGTCTTTGTCTCATGCTGCTCCCTAATAAATGGCGTTTTCTGTTCCATCCATTTGCGTTGATGAGTTCTGGATGAACGCTATTGGCCCAGCAGGTATCCCTCACTAGCCGGCAGAGGGGCTTCCCGAACCATTTGTTTAATGACACATTAAATCGACGCACACTGCCAGGCCCCAGGGTTACCAAGCTTGCCCGTTAAATAAAAAGCAAATGTGAACCACAAGCTCAGACTTTTTTTTTTTCCTCCCACTTATTGTTCGATTCAACATTTTTATGCATGTATTAATGCTAATTAGTGTTTTGTCCCACGTGACAGCCGTATGACGCTTCCACCAGCTGCTACAAGAAGCCTGGATTCAGCTCCGCATTGCGCTTGGCTACGTTCTGGAAGGTTAGGTATAAGCTAAGTTGACAGCTCCATCTGCTCTGTTCAGAATGAGTCTTGGGGCAGCAAACGTGGTTAAACATTCATGCCGGGCCTGGTGTAGCGAAGCCGAAGTCACAGCTTCACAGTGCCGCCGCCAGCAGTAGATCACAGATGCAATAAAGGAAAAAAAAAGAGAAAAAAAATTAGATTTGTGGGTTGCCGTCGGAGTAATGGCAATAAGGGAGGGATAGTCGGAGTAGAGGGCTAGATGCCGCACCTTATGTTGAAATCAGGCCATCGTGGCAACAATTTACACAGAAGGGATGTCATCTGGTGATTGGAGGACAGGGCAGCAATTCGGGAGCCAAAGTGAAAAACAAAGATTGATTGCATGGAGAGTCTGTGCTGTAAAGGCGAATTGTTTTATTACCTTCACTCTCCCACTGTCAGGTGGAAAATTGTGCTGTAGCATACTCTGCTATTATCACACTGTAGCAATCTCACCCCCAACCCAGGGGCTGGCTGAAGTAATTCCTTACAGAGATATGAGCTAAAATACCAAACACAGATTTACACTTCAGCCAAATGAAGATTTTATGCCTCACAGCTACAGTATATATAAAGAAGAAATAGCATAGGTGTTGTGTTCTCCAAGATATAAGAGAAAAAGAATGCAGTAAGAAAACTTTTCTCAAACAAATAACCAAGACTACTGTATTTTGTAACTTTTACCTCATTAGAAAAATGACATCTCACAGCTCAGAGAGCACTGCAAGAGGAACTTTTCTATCATGAGGACTTATGACATAAGTTAGCACTCTGGCTGTATAATGCTGAGGTCCTGGGTTCAGTTCCTGCCATGGCATTGTTCTTTGTGCAATTTGTTAAAACTCTTCCCTTGCATGTTTTGCATTGGCGCATGCATATGATACGTTTTGCCATCTGTGTCTCATCGTAATAGTGATGAACCAATGATATTGTGTATAAACACTATACCCATACTAAAAATATCGGCCCAGATTCAGAGAGAATTGGATTCTCGTAGCGTATCAGAAATACACTACGCCGCCGTTTTTTACCTGGCTCTACGTGGAATCCAGGTCGATTTTGTCCAGTAAACGACGGCGGCGTAGTGTATTTCTCCCGTCGCAATCCATCTACACAAGTAGGGGGCGTGAAGGATTTAAAATAGGCGCGTTCCCGCGGCGATCGAACTGCGCATGCTCCGTTCGCAAATTTCCCGCCGTGCATAGCGCGAAATCACGTCGTTACGTCATTCGTTGTTTGAGTAGCGTCGTTTACGGACATTTCTATTCCCGAACGAGTTACGTAAAAAAAAAAAAAAAAAAATTAAATTTGACGCGGGAACGACGGCCATACTTAACATGGGCTACGCACCGTTAGACCAGCAAAAAGCTGGTCTAACAGTACGTAAAAAAACCCAGACGTAAGCGATTGCGAAGACCGCTCGTATCTTCGTGGATCGCCGTAAAAACACATTTGCATATCCCGAAGCATCAAAACGACGCAAACTCCTCCCAGCGGCCGCAAAAATATCGCAGCGTAGATCCGAAGGATTACGAAGACGTAAGCCTCTCGGATCGAAGCCCGAAGCCGCCGTATCATGGTTTGAGGATTCAAACTAGTGATACGGCGCGCAAAATTTGAAATTACTCCTGTCTAACACCAGTTAGACAGGCGTAATTGCTTTATGAATCTGGGCCATCATGTGTGTGTGTGTGTGTGTGTATACAACATAAATTTATAAAACACTGCCGATAGGAATGGTGAACAACAAAAAAGATTAATGTAAATAACTAAGGGTGACATAAAAGACCACCGTAGTGAAGAAGCGTCACTATGGGATCATCAGTAAATGTCCAAAATGGAATATCCCAAACTTAGGCAGTTGTCACCAGAACACGACTTGAATAATGCCCTTCAATTCCTCTTCAGAACATTTTGGATTTTCCTTCATATTTATTCTCGGTGACTTTATTTACTGGCACAAATAGAGAGTAAATCTTCCTAACAAATACAAAGAGAGCAATACCATCCTTAAAGGGTCACTAAAGGAAAACATTTTATTTTTGCTGAAATGACTGTTTACAGGATATAGAGATATAAAAGTTAACTGATTTCCTTTCAAAATGATTAAAAATAGATAAAAATCAATCATATAATGTGCCTGCAGGTTAGTTTCACTATTGAACTGGTTTCATGTTTCTGTGAAGAAGAGAGAGACACAGAACAAAAACAAACAAATCCAGGGCAGTGTTTTGTTTTTAAAATGAATCTGATTGGTTCTGAAAACAAGACTGCAGTAAGGTAAAGGAAGCTATCTAGCTAAAAAAAAAAAAAAAAAATCCTTTAGTGATCCTTTAACGTTGTCTGCATCTGTCACTTCTGACAGTTTTACCCAACAACAGGCAATCCATGGTGACCATTGCCTAACTCTAGTACACAGCAGATGGTTGACAGCCTCAAATGTGCATGTTTCCATTGGAGATTGTGTAGAAGGAGTGTGCTTATTCTTTCCACTCAGGTGCCAGATTACATTCATCTCTCTGCTCTGTGCTGTGTTTGGTGTCAAATCCTCACCCCCTACCTCTTTGAAACTAAGAAATACCATCTGATCTGTTTACTTCGGAAGGCTCTGAAGGAATGGAGGGCCGACGATAAACAAGTACAGCTTATGTTAGAATGGCCTCACCTGAGGTCAGTCACTTCAGTGGACTTATGTAGGGGTTTATTACCACTTTTACAAAAAGATGGCAATCACTGCAGATAATGAGTCTCAAATCCCATCAATGTGTATTTTTTTTATTTTTTATTAATATACAGGATTTATATAGCGCCAACAGTTTGCGCAGTGCTTTACAAAATGAAGGCAGACATTACTGTTACAATACAATTTGGGACAAGAGGAATCAGATTTACTGAAGATTTTTTTAGATAGACAAAATATCAACCACCACTGTTGCAGGTGCATGGAGGTCCCCTTTATAATTGTTGTAGTTAATAGTCTGTCTATATCATATAAATTGTCACTTGTAACTTTAAAGTGGAACTAAAAGCCGGAAAAAAAATTGCAAACATGCAATGTAATTGCAACTGCAATAAAAAACACTTACCTGTTTGTTCCCAATACTCTTCAAAATGTACATGATGTTGTGCTTACGCATTTACATTTACATTTCCACTTACAGAGCCAGAGTCCTGGGATAAATGACTTCATAATGCACCAGCCAATCAAGATGGCCGAAGAGCGACACCTGGAAAGAAGATGCCAGAGAGACCTTGCGGTGTTGGGCTGTTGGAGAAGAGGTTAGTGATCTCGACTTTAGTTCGCTTTATTAATGGAAATCACCATGTCCCTGAAAGGTTGGCGATTGATATCCTGTCTATCTGTCCCTTTATCACTCTGTCCAAAACCCCAAAATGAAACCATAAAGTCATCCTTTTCAATTTAGCCTGGTAATCTAACCACCTACCCTAATATTAAAGCGGAGTTCCACTCAGGAAAACCACATTTGCCCATCTAGCTTAAAAAAATTAAATTAAAAAAAACGTGAAAAAAAAAAATACTCACCCGAAATACCTGTTGCTATGCGGAAGTCCGTAATCTGCCTCTTCCACACCGCGGTGTCTTTTCTTCTTCTCCTTCTGCTTGTGAATGGGGCGCGCTGCTTTCTGGGAACTGTGTGTGTTCTCAGAGAGCAGCCGCCCATTCACAAGCCAGCGTGAGACTCACGCAGGCGCAGTAGGAAATGGGCAGTGAAGCCGTACGGCTTCACTGCCTGTTTCCCATAGTGTGAATGGCGGCGCGGGACCTGGATCGATCGTGGGACCGGCATCGGGGGGGCCATCAGCACGGGCAAGTAGGACAAGGTAAGTGTCCTTATTTAAAGTCAGCAGCTACACTGTTAGTAGCTGCTGACTTAAAAAAAAAAAAAATTGCGGCTGGAACACCCCTTTAACATTAGCACATTAGGTTAACACTTTAAAATCCATTTCTAGCTTGTTCTTACCATTTTTGTCAAAATCGGTACTGGAATCACCCTGTTCCAGTGCCAACTACAAGCAACACATATGTATGTGTTCAGTTGAAGTGGTTGTAAACCCTTACAGACTACTTTAGGCTACAGGTAAGCCTATAATACGGCTCACCTGTAGCTACCCTATATATCCCCTGCATGTGCCGATGTCACCAGCATGGGGCATACTGAAGCAATGGCACGTACCTGCCGTTGCTTTAATGACCGTGCTGTTACCGGCGATGTCATCGCGGCTCCAGCCAATCACAGCGCCAGAGCTGTGATACCCGAAAGTCACACCGGGAGAGATATCGCCGCCAGAGGGGGGTGGGCGAGGACTGCTGCGGGGGCTTCGAAGTAAGGTAAGTAGCTAGTATGCTATGCTATCCTTTGTCTTGCATGGTTTTATTTTTTTTATTTTTTTTCCCCAAAGGGTTTATAGCCACTTTAATGGCAGATGTATGTGATATGATTGCTGAGGCAATATTCCTCCTGCTTCTCTGGACAATCACATACCAACAAATATCCTATTCCCTTGACATGGTTGGGTATTTAACCACTGCTTACTGGGTACCTATACCCCCTTTCTGCCCTGGCAAATTTTCAGCTTTCAGTGCTGTCACTCTTTGAATGACAATTGCGCGGTCATGCTACACTGTACCCATATGACATTTTAGAATTTTTTAACACAGATAGAGCTTTCTTTTGGTGGTATTTAATAACCACTGTTTGTTTTTGTTTTTTGCTCAACAAATAAAAAAAGACCAAACATTTAGAAAAACAAAACAGTTTTCATAGTTTGTTATCAAATTTAACAAGCAGGTAATTGTTTGTCCTTTATTGATGTGCGCTGATGAGGCTGCACTGATGGGCACTGATCAGGAGGCACTAATGAGGCTGCACTGATAGGTGGCACTGATGGGAACTGATGGACACTGATAGGCAGCACTGAGGGACACTGAGAGGTGGCACTTAGTGCCACTGATGGGCACTGATAGGCACTAGTAGGTGACACTGATAGGTAGTACTGATGTGAAATGGTAGGTGGCACTGGCTGGTACTGGTAGGTGGCACTGGTTAGCAGCAGTGGCTGTCACTGTGTGGGTCCAATGTCCCATTTACACAAGCCAGCAAACAGCTTATTTCTTTTTCCTCGAGCTGTTAGCATGAGGAAAAAAAAGCAGAATAACGGCTTCTGTTTACATCATGTGATCAGCTGTCATTGGCTGACAGCTGATCTCGTGGTAAAGGACTCAAAGATCACAGAGTGTGCCCCCCGTGCACCGCAGGGGGCATGCTGGCAGCGTGTGCATGGGAGGACGTCCATATACACCCTCCCGGCAATCTAAGTCAACGCTGTAGCCTTTTTTGAGGCTGAATGACTCAGCAAGCAGCATCTATGGTGCCCCCCCCTGTTTTCTGGAACCTGGGAGAAGCTTCCAGATGTAGTGGGAGGAGGTTTGGAGGAGCTGTTTGGCATGATTATGAGGTCCTCAACCAATCCCCAGCTGAGGAGGCTGTTGGAGGCCCTTGCAGGACACCCCTTAGTCTGGGGGGGGGGTAACCTCCAGCCTGGGGCTCTGGTGCTGGAGGAACCCTCTATAACACACAGAGGAATCCTTTACTAGAGGCACAGGAGCAAGTGAGAGGACAGCAGGTCAGCACGTCTGGGAGATCGACTGAGAAGTCTGTAGAGTGTTCTGTCTGGGAGGACTGTGGAGAGAGTGTCAGTCTGGTAGTACTGTGGATAAGTTAGCCAAGAGGGCTAGTGAAAGGGGCAGCTGCAGCCAGATGGGATGGCAGTGCCTGAAGAGGTGGTGCTGGGCTCAGTGACCACAGAGAGGAAGTGCTGGCAAAGTGTAAGCTGTGTCACCCTATCTTCAAGTATAGGGGCTGGAAGTCCCTGCCTGTAATGAGCCCTGGCTACCAAATTGCAACAAGGTGACACAACTAGAGTTCTGCAAGCAAGTAAATTCTGGAGGAAGCAGTGGAGTGTATATAGACTGTATATAGTCAAAGTGCTCGTTGAAGTTTTTTTAAGTCAAGTTTTCCAATCCCTATCCAAGTGCTAATCCTGTATGTTTGGCTCTGCAGCATGGGAGATCCCAATTACTTGCCGCCCTTAAGGGGTGCTACACATATTTTCACTTAAACAGGGGTTATAACCTTCCCTTATTCTATCCAAAATGAAAAAAATAAGTTTTGCCTATAGTTCTGCTTTTACCACTTCAGCCCCGGAAGGATTTTCCTTCTTAACCGCTTCAGCCTCGGACCATTTTGTAGCTAATGGACCAGGCCACTTTTTGTGATTCTGCACTGCGTCGCTTTAACTGACAATTGCGCGGCTGTGCGACGTGGCTTCCAAACAAAATTGGCGTAGAGCTTTCTGGGTTGGGTCCTGGACGGGTGCTATACGGCACCACTATTTGGACTAGGGTCCATTTAAATAGAGGTAGAAGGTTCAGGGGTCACCCAAAAGTGGGTGAAAGGGGTGGCCCCGTGACCAATGGGCTGGCATTATCTCCCCTTTTCTCACTGGTGACCCACAAAAGGCCTATTTTGATCTCCCATCTGAGCACATCAGTGACTATGAGCGACTGAAGGCAGAGATCCTGGCCCGCCTGGGGGTAACCACAGCCGTCCGGGCTCAGAGGGTGCATCGCTGGTGGTACAAACCTGACAGACCACCCAGGTCCCAAATGCACGAACTGATACAGTTGGTCAAAAAGTGGCTGCAGCCCGAAAAGTTGTCCGGTCCACAAATGGTGGAACGGGTAGTGATGGACTGGTAACTGCGGTCCCTGCCAGAGGACCTACAGCGCTGGGTAAGCCATGGAGACCCTGCAACTGCTGACCAGCTGGTTGAGTTGGTTGAAAGATATACCGTTGTAGAGGATTTGCTTGGGCCTAGCGTCGGGAACCCACACTAAGGATGACCAGACCAGACATTGGAACCCGAAAACCTGCACCAGCTTCGTAGAAGCACGAAGGTTGGCACCTGTCCCAAGGATGGAGAACCTACAGTGTTGGCGATGTCGGTCCTGGGGGCATACCCGGGCACAATGCCCACTGCAGGAGGAGCCTATGGAGTGCGAAACTGGTCGGAGAAGCTCCTTCTATGTGCAAAGTGTGTGTACCACTCATCTTGATCTGGCTACAGGACGGTTTGAGTGTGAAGTGTGGGTGAACCACCTTCCTGCCAGGGCCCTACTGGACTCCGGTAGCATGGTAACATTAGTACATGCCAGGGTACTTGGGAGACTTGGACCAGTGACTAAAACTCTTTGGGTAGTATGTATCCATGGGGACACCAAGGAGTACCCCTTGGTCCCGGTGACTGTCTCTTATGGCAATGCCTCAGTTACACAGGAGGTCGGGGTGGTAAACAGTTTAATTCATGACATCATAGTGGGGCGGGACTGTCCACTATTTCTGGAACTATGGAACGAGGTACAGATGGGGCTACCAGGGGAACTGGAGACACTGGGCCTGGAAGGGACAGGGTCTGAGGGGTCCGGACCTGAAATACACCTCTCTGATATGGAAATACCTGTCATTGATAATGAAGTCGCAGGGAATGCTAATGTGGAGGATAATGCCCCTGACCCAGGTCTTAAACCCAAGTTGATTTCTGAGGGGGGGGAGTCTTCCCTTTACAAGTTATGCTGGCGGAGGATGATGAGGAGCTCTCCCCAGTTGAGGAGGATGAAGGGGAAACATCCTCAAGGCCAGTACATCCAGATCTAGATGTGTCCAGGGGTGCATTTGGTACCGCCCAATTACAGGACCCTACCTTGGTCAATGCTCGAGAGCAGGTTTCTATTATTGATGGGGTCCCACAAATGCCAGACGCAGATCAGAGGTTCCCTCACTTTGCGTTGAAGGGGGACTTACTGTATCGAGTAGCTGAGAGCCGAGGGGAAACTATAGAGCAGTTGCTGGTTCCCCAACCGTATAGGCGGATGCTCCTCGATCTAGCCCATAACGATGCACTGGGAGGACACCTGGGGGCGGAGAAAACAGAGGCCAGGATAACCGACCGGTTTTACTGGCCAGGGTTGAAGGCCGAGGTTAAAAGATACGGTGCGTCTTGTCCCATTTGCCAGTTAACTGCCCCAGTGCCACACTATAGAAACCCTCTGGTGCCCTTGCCAATTATCGAAGTCCCGTTTGAGCGGATCGCTATGGATCTGGTGGGTCCCCTGTTAAAGTCGGCACGGGGGCACCAATACATATTGGTCATTACGCAACTAGGTATCCAGAAGCCGTCCCTTTGAGGAAGACCTCCTCTAAGGCCATTGCCAAGGAATTGTTTCAAATGTTCTCACGAACTGGGTTCCCCAAAGAGATCCTGACAGACCAGGGTACCCCTTTTATGTCAAAGGTGATGGCGGAGTTTTGCAAACTGTTTCAAATTAAGCAGTTGCGGACGTCCGTCTACCACCCGCAGACCGATGGCCTAGTCGAAAGATTTAATGAAACCCTAAAGTCCATGTTGAAAAGAGTGGTCCAGAAAGATGGGAAGGATTAGGATATGCTACTCCCTGCCCTGTTTGCTATCCGGGAGGTCCCACAAGCGTCCACGGGTTTCTCGCCATTTGAGTTAGTGTATGGACGAAGGCCCCGGGGGTTACTCGACCTGGTAAAAGAAACGTGGGAAAGTGAGTGCTCACCGCACAAAACGGTGGTAGAGCATATCTCTCAAATGCGAGAGAGGGTGGCTAAGGTGATGCCGCTGGTGAGGGAGCACATGCAGAAGGCTCAGGATGCCCAAAGAAGAGTGTATAACAGGTCGGCAAAAATTAGACAGTTCTAAGTAGGAGACGGGGTGGCTGTTCTAATACCCACGGTGGAGAGCAAGTTGGCCAAGTGGCAGGGCCCATTTGAGGTGGTAGAGAAGGTCGGTGAGGTGGACTACAAGGTGCACCAGCCGGGGAAAAGAAAACCATACCAGATCTATCACATCAATTTGTTGAAACCCTGGAGAGACAGAGAACAGGTGTCCGCGGTAGTAGGGGTACAGTCAGGGGACTATGCAGGGATTGACTTGGTGCAGGTTGCTGCTACCCTGACTAGGCCCCAAACCCAGCAAACAAAAGAGTTTCTACAAAGAAATAGAGACATGTTTTCAGAGTTGCCTGGTCGCACCAATGTCATCGAGCATGACATTGTGACCGAGCCCAATGTAAAAGTCAGGTTAAAGCCTTACCGTATCCCAGAAGCTCATAGGGTGGCAGTGTCAGAAGAGGTTAAAAGAATGGTCGAGCTTGGAGTCATTGAAGAGTCGCAGAGTGAATGGTCAAGTCCAATTGTGTTGGTACCCAAGCCCAACGGCACCCTCCGCTTCTGCAATGACTTCAGAAAGCTTAATGAAGTCTCCAAGTTTGACGCATATCCCATGCCACGGGTAGATGAGCTAATTGAGAGGTTGGGTCCTGCCAGGTACATTACCACGCTGGACCTCACAAAAGGGCACTGGCAGATTCCCCTGACTAAGGAAGCCAGGGAGAAGACAGCCTTCTCTACCCCGGAAGGCCACTTCCAATATAAGAGGATGCCATTTGGTCTACACTCAGCCCCTGCCACGTTCCAAAGGGCCATGGACAAAACTCTGCGTCCACAACAATGGTACGCTTCCATCTACCTAGATGACATAGTCATCTTCAGCACTAGTTGGGAGTCCCACCTTCCCAGGGTTCAGGCAGTCGTAGACTCCTTGAGAAGAGCAGGGTTCACCATCAACCCCGAGAAGTGTGCCATTGGGATGGAGGAAGCAAAATACCTAGGGTATATTGTGGGTAGAGGGCTGGTGAAGCCCCAAATGAGTAAGGTGGAAGCCATACAGGACTGGCCCCGTCCCCTAACCAAGAAGCAGGTCAGAGCGTTTTTGGGCATAGTTGGCTATTATAGGAGATTTGTCCCCAACTTTGCCACTATTGCTGCACTGCTGACCGACCTGACCAAAGGCAGAAAGTCAGTGATGATAAAGTGGAACGCCGAGGCCGAGACAGCTTTTCAAAAGCTTAAGACAGCTTTGTGCCAAGATCCGGTGCTGGTAGCTCCAGATTTTACAAAAGATTTTAGTGCAGATGCTTCAAGTGAAGGGTTGGGAGCGGTCCTGTCTCAGGAAATCAGTGGAGAAGAGCACCCTGTGGTTTTTCTTAGTAGGAAGCTGACTGCAGCAGAGAGAAACTATGCGGTGGTGGAGCGGGAGTGTCTGGCCATCAAGTGGGCTTTGGACTCCCTACGATATTTCCTCCTGGGCAGGAAGTTTCGCTTGGTGTCAGACCACGCTCCCTTTACCTGGATGAGACAAAATAAGCACACCAATGCCAGGGTAACAAGGTGGTTCCTTTCTCTCCAGGAGTTCAATTTTGTGGTAGAGCACAGACCCGGGAGACAGCATCAGAATGCCGATGCCCTCTCCCGAGTCCATTGTATGGTGTCTACTGGTGCCTCCAACACCTCCGCGTTGAGGCAGAGGGGGGGGGGATATGTACAGGACGCCGGGGTTGGGTCCTGGACGGGTGCTATACGGCACCACTATTTGGACTATGGTCCATTTAAATAGGGGTAGAAGGTTCAGGGGGGTCACCCAAAAGTGGGTGAAAAGTTCCAGGCAGGCGCTAATTCAGAGAGGACTAGCTCGCAGTCTTCTCTATCTTAATAAAGTAGTTTGGGGCCTGGAATTAAGGAGGCTCCAAAGTGTTATTTGGGTGGTACGGAGCCTCCACTCCTAAACCTTGGGAGTCAGCGCACAAGGTGTTAACTCTCACAGAGAACCACCCATTAAAGCAGGAAGTGGTGCTGGAGGTGGTCTGTGAGTTTGGTTGGAGAGTGCACCTGTGAGGACAAGATGGAAGTCTGCTAGCTGCACAGTGAGGACTTGTGGAATGCAGGGGATGAAGACTTGTCTTTCAACAAACCGTATGTCATTTGCTTTCACTGTTTTGTGCTGGAAATAAGCAGACTTTTTGTTGACGCTGGAGCCAAGCGGACTTTTATGTTATAGTTTTCTGACATGCTGAGAAAGCCTTGGTTTGTTTTTTTGTGAATAAAAGCCTTTTTTCTTCAAAACAACGGTTTAAGCACTGAATCCCTGCTGAGCTATAGCCCCAAAAGTTACAATATATGCATATATATATATATTTTTCTCAGTTTAGGCCAATACGTGTTCTACTTATTTTTGGTAAAAAAAAAAGGAATAAGTGTTTATTGATCGGTTTGAGCAAAAGTAAAGCCTTGTACACACGATCAGTCCATCCAATGAGAACAGTCTGAAGGACCATTGTCATAGGTTAACTGATGAAACTGACTCATGGTCTTCACACCATCAGTTAAAAAAATGATCATATCAGAATGCGGTGACGTAAAACACGACGTGCTGAAAAAAATGAAGTTCAATGCTTCCAAGCATGCGTCGACTTGATTCTGAGCATGCGTGGATTTTTAACCGATGGTCGTGCCTACTAACGATCTATGGGTTAGGAACCCACAGATTCATT
This sequence comes from Rana kukunoris, assembly GCA_029574335.1. Taxonomy (NCBI): domain Eukaryota; kingdom Metazoa; phylum Chordata; class Amphibia; order Anura; family Ranidae; genus Rana; species Rana kukunoris. Next base: position 138,277,238 of record CM056057.1, on the reverse strand, counting down.
TTAAAGCAAGTTGCCTTTTTTTTAACTTAAGGTTAAATGACCTATGGGGCCCACACACGATCGGTTTTGACCAATGAAAACGGTCCATCAGACCGTTGTCCTCTGGCTAACCTATCGTGTGTACGAGGCCTTATGCCGCGTACACACGGTCGTTTTTTGCGATGAAAAAAAACGACGTTTTCTGTGAAGTAAAAAACGACGTTTTTGAAACGTCACTTTTCAAAGACAATTTTGCATACACACCATCGTTTTTTCACAAAAAGCGAGGTTACGTTCACCACTCTTTTCCATTGAAGCTCGCTTCATAACTAGCTTCTGGGCATGCGCGGGTTGAAAAACGTCGTTTTGAACGACGTTTTTGCTACACACGGTGACTTTTTGTGAAACAAAAACGACGTTTTTGAAAAACGACACAAAAAATTCAAACATGTTGGAATTTTTTTTTGGTCGTTTTTTTGAAGACAAAAAACGACGTTTTGCCCACACACGATCAATTTAAATGACGTTTTAAAAAACGTCGTTTTTTTTCATCGCAAAAAACGACCGTGTGTACGCGGCATTATAGTGTCTACGAAATAGGGGGTAGTTTTATGGCATTTTTATTAATATTTTTTTTTACTAGTAATGGCAGCGATCAGCGATTTCTACCATGACTGCGACATTATGGCGGACACATCGGACACTTTTGACACATTTTTGGGACCATGGTCATTTTTACAGTGATCAATGCTATAAAAATGCACGGATTACTGTGAAAATTACACTGGCAGTAAAGGGGTTAACCACTAGATGGCGCTGTAGGGGTTAAGTGTGCCCTAGAGGGTCATTCTTACTGTAGTGGGGCGTGGCCTGGTCTGGCGTGACACGTCACTGATTGTCGGTCCCGATTACAGGGAACAGACGATCACTGACACTGCCACTAGAAAGAACGGGGAAAGGTTTGTTTACACTTGCCCCTCCCCGTTCTTCAGCTCTGTGAGGGAAAAGGAAGTAGCCGCTCCAGGTGGGAACCCAGATGAATATCCTCTGCTGCAGACAACTCAGGTGCAGGCAATGCACTTAGCAAAGCAGGAACAAAAATTGTCTCTGGAAAGCCGCACTCTGAACAAATTGTAGTCTTTATTAAAAGAAGGACAGCACTACTAGTCAGCAAAATAAAATAATAAAATAAAATAAAATAACTACAGCAAAATAAAATAAAACCCGGCTACTGACGCGTTTCGCACTAAAACTAGTGCTTAGTCATAGCTCTGTGACCCAATCGTGGGACATGGCATAGATTTAGGGATGTAGGGGGGATGGGTGAGCAGGGACATGACAGATATCTATGTCATGCCTCCTGTCAGAAAGGGGATCTGCCTTGTTAACAAAGGCAGATCCCCATTCTGCCTCTGTACTAGGCGATCGCCGGCGAATATCAAGCCCGCCCGCAGCATGACGCGTGCACAATCACGCACTGCCTGCTATCACGCTTGCGCGAGCCGTCATGCAGCTACTGTGAATTGTGCAGGAATGCTGACCTGTCGCCGCATAACGACAGGGGTTGGTCGGCAAGTGGTTAAGGTATAAGCAACTATCACAAACTGGAAAAACATAATCCAGGATATTTACAAAGCAGTGAATTTGACATTCACCAAACAGGTAAATTAATCACTGCAATTTAAAACACATGCACTTTGAAAGACACCTGCAGGACATGATTGGAGAATATCACATGTATTTCTTACTAAATATACAGTACCACCTTTTTTTAGAAAGCTAATTTTTCAATGCTAAAGGCTACTTTCCAAAAACTTGAGGGGAAAAAATGCCATCATGTAAACACATTGCAAATTGTTATTCTCATGGGCTATGTATTTACATAAGTTGGCAATTAGACCCCTTTCTCACTGGGGTGCTTTTCAGGCGTTTTAGCTCTAAAAATGTAAAGCGCCTCTAAAGCCACCCCAGTGTAAAAGCTTTCACACTGGGGGTGCCAGTGTAAAAGCCCGAGTGCTTTCACACTGGGGCGGTGCGCTTGCAGGATGGGAAAAAAGTCCTGCAAGCAGCATCTTTGAGGGGGGGCTTACACACTCCACCACAGCCCCCTGCCCATTGAAATAAAAGGGCTGTGATGCCAAAGGGGGCCTGATATATATCTCGCAGTGCATTGACGGCATTGCAGTATGGGGTGCTCCATGGTGGGTGAACTTGCCGCGAGTGCCACATATGTTTGTTTGTTCTCCGAACAAACGAACAACTGATGTTTAAGTCGAACTTACATTCGACTCGAATATCGGTATCATCCCTACCCAGGACCCTGCATTCACTATAACTGGTCTTCCACAGTACACAGAACATGGAAATTCAATTGTTTTAGTAAATATAAACTGCTAAATACATTTCATCAGCATTATATAGCAGCCTTGTGACTTCTATCAGTTTCTGGTTAAAGCTTGTAGGAGGAGATTTCATTCCACTCTGACTGTCCCATGAGGCTGCAGGGCGCCTGACCCTCTGTCAGGACAGTGCTGATTGGCCCTGTGCTAAAGACATGCACCCTCCCAAGAAATGCAATACACACCAAACTGAGCATGTGGCAGAGTGACTCCAAAGGCTCTAAAAAGGTAATCGGGATGGCAAAAATTCAAAATGATCCAACGGTTGTTAAAGTCAGGGGCATGGAGTTCACCAGAGTTTCACAGGTTGCCACTGGAGTCCTCTTCTACTCCACCTTTGGTTTGAGGATGCCCAACAGATGCTCAATAGGGTTTAGGTCTGGAGATATACTTGGTCAGTCCATCACCTTTACCCTCAGCTTCTTTAGCAAGGCAGTAGTCATCTTGGAGGCGTGTTTGGGGTCGTTATCAGGTTGGAATACTGCCCTGTCTCCAAAGGGAGGAGATCATGATCTGATTCAGTATGTCACAGTACATGTTGGCATTCATGATTCCCTTAATGAATTGTAGCTCCCCAGTGCCGGCAGCACTCATGCAGCCAAAGACCATGACACTCCCACCACCATGCTTGACTGTAGGCAAGACACACTTGTATTGTACTCCTCACTTGGTTGCCACCAAACATGCATGAAACCATCTGAACCAAATAAGTTTATCTTGGTCATATCAGACCACAGGACATGGTTCCAGTAATCCAGGTCCTTAGTCTGCTTGTCAGTGTGTGGCATTGTCTGAGCACTGACAGGCTTACCCCCCCACCCCTTCAACCTCTGCAGCAATGCTGGCAGCACTCATACGTCTATTTCCCAAAGACAACCTCTGGATATGATGCATGTGCACTCAACTTCTTCTGAGTGGAACCTGTCCTGTTAAACCGCTATATGGTCTTGGCCACAGCTCAATTTCAGGGTCTTGCCAATCAAGCCTAGGCCACCTTTTTGTAGAGCAACAATTCCTTTTTTTCAGATTATCAGAGAGTTTTTTGCCATGAAGTGTCATGCTGAACTTCCAGTGACCAGTATGATAGAGTGAGAGCGATAACACCAAATTTAACACAATTTGGACATTTTCACTTATGGGTGTACTCCCTTTTTTTGCCAGCGGTTTAGACATTAATGGTTGTGTGTTGAGTTATTTTGAGGGGACAGCACATTTACACTGTTATACAAGCTGTGAACTAACCACTAGTGATGAGCGGAATACGCCATATTTGGTTTTGCGATATTTCGCAAATATATAGAAGAATATTCGCGAATATTCGTTAATATCGAATATTCGTGATATTTTATCAAAAAAAAAATAATTGCGAAATTTCGCTAATGCGAAATTTCGCTAGTGCGAAATTTCGCTAGTGCGAATGCGAAATTGATTGCGAAATTCTCGTCAACACGCGAAAACGGAGATCATTTCCTGGATTACTAATAGGCACTAAACACTGAGGCCCAGATTCTCAGAGGCGTTACGACGGAGTATCTCAGATACCCCGTCGTATCGCCTTTTTTTTTGTCTCGTATCTATGCGTGTGATGCTGAGCATCACTTTTGCATAGATACGCTTCTACATCCGACAAGTGTAAAAGCATTACACTTTCGGATCGTAGGTGTAATGACAACTCCGGCCACTAGGTGGCCTTTACGTTGTTTTTTCATTTGCATATGCAAATGAAGTAGTACGCCGATTCTCGATCGCTTTTACACCGCCCCGTCGTCGCGTACGTCGTTTTCGTTCGCGTAAGGTTACCCCAGCTTCTATGTGGAGTAACCTTACGAGGTCCCGTCGGATGCCGTCGTGTCCCGTCGGATGCCATGTTAAGTATGGCCTCGGGACCGCGTCGTGTTGTGCGTCGTTTACGTCGTTTGCGTACGTCGATTCTCAATGGGGCTGGCGTACGCTGCGATTATGTCGTTTACATTGAGAAAATGTGACGTCCTTTGGAGCATGCGCACTGGGCTTTTTCCCCAGCCGGCGCATGCGCAGTTCGTTCGACGCGGGGGCGCGCTTAATTTAAATACAAGCCGCCCCATTTGAATTGCGCGGGTTTACGCTTGGCGATTTACGAGACGCCGGCGAAAACTACGGAGCAAGTGCTTTGAGAATAAAGCACTTGCTCTAGTACGCAGCGGCGGCATGGTGTAAATGGCTTACGCTACGCCGCCGAATATATATGAGAATCTGGCCCTAACTCTTCTTACACAAACTAAACTAAAGCTAATTTTTTTTTTTTTTTTATATACACAAAACACAGAAGGGCAGAGAACGTATTCGGGAATATTCGTTAATATCGAATATTCGTGATATTTTATCAAAACATTTTTTTAGCGAAATTTCGCTAGTGCGAATGCGAAATTTATTGCGAAATTATTGCACTGGCACGGCGCCCCTGACTAATGTGCACTGTAGGCTGCTGCCTACCTCGTCTATAGGTAGTGTCGGCCCTGTACAGGGTATATGTACACAAATAATCAAGGCACTGTTGATCAGTGCAGGCCCATTAGTGTCGCCTATCAGTGCCACCTATAAGTCTCCATCAGTGCCATTTATCAGTGCCACCTCTTAGTGCCCATCAGTGTTGCCTCATCAGTGCCCATTTTTGGGGAACCCCTCATAATGGGCACAGCAGGTGTACAGACTTGGGAACTCAGCACAGGGATGGTGGGAACCCCTCATAAAGGGCACAGCGGGTGTACAGACCCAGGAACTCAGAACAGAGATGGTGGGAACCTCATAATGAGCACAGCGGGTGTCCGGACCAGGGGAACTCAGCACATGGATGGTGGGAACCTCATAATGAGCACAGCGGGTGTACGGACCAGGGGAACTCGGCACATGGATGTTGGGAACCTCACAATTAAGAACAGTGGGTCTACGGACCAGGGGAACTCAGCACATGGATGGTGGGAACCTCATAATGAGCACAGCGGGTGTACGGACCCGGGAACTCAGCACAGGGATGGTGGGAACCTCATAATGAGCACAGCGGGTGTACAGACCAGGGGAACTCAGCACATGGATGGTGGGAACCTCATAATGAGCACAGCGGGTGTACAGACCAGGGGAACTCAGCACATGGATGGTGGGAACCTCATGAGCACAGCGGGTGTACAGACCTGGGAACTCAGCACAGGGATGGTGGGAACCTCATAATGAGCACAGCGGGTGTACAGACCAGGGGAACTCAGCACATGGATGGTGGGAACCTCATAATGAGCACAGCGGGTGTACAGACCAGGGGAATTCAGCACATGGATGGTGGAAACCTCATGAGCACAGCGGGTGTACAGACCTGGGAACTCAGCACAGGGATGGTGGGAACCTCATAATGAGCACAGCGGGTGTACAGTCCAGGGGAACTCAGCACAGGGATGGTGGGAACCTCATAATGAGCACAGCGGGTGTACAGACCAGGGGAACTCGGCACAGGGATGGTGGGAACCTCATAATGAGCACAGCGGGTGTACAGACCAGGGGAACTCGGCACAGGGATGGTGGGAACCTCATAATGAGCACAGCGGGTGTATGGACCAGGGGAACTCAGCACATGGATGGTGGGAACCTCATAATGAGCACAGCGGGTGTACAGACCAGGGGAACTCAGCACATGGATGGTGGGAACCTCATGAGCACAGTGGGTGTACAGACCTGGGAACTCAGCACAGGGATGGTGGGAACCTCATAATGAGCACAGCGGGTGTACAGTCCAGGGGAACTCAGCACAGGGATGGTGGGAACCTCATAATGAGCACAGCGGGTGTACGGACCAGGGGAACTCGGCACAGGGATGGTGGGAACCTCATAATGAGCACAGCGGGTGTACGGACCAGGGGAACTCGGCACAGGGATGGTGGGAACCTCATAATGAGCACAGCGGGTGTACGGACCAGGGGAACTCAGCACATGGATGGTGGGAACCTCATAATGAGCACAGCGGGTGTACGGACCTCTGGACAGGGAGGGCAGCATTTACTAGAACTGATTGGCTGTATTTTCTTTCTGCAGCTGCTGACTGTTGGTGGAAGGAGATGAGGAAAATACCCCTTTAGATGCTACAGCACAGTTCTAGTAAATTCTGCACCCCCAGCTGCACTAGCATCAGCAGCAACTAGAATACATAGGGACTAGTGGGCAGTAACCTGACCTGTAGGCAGTGTTTTTTATGGGTGGTCACCACCAGCAGAAGAAAGAAACTTAAAGAAATGCACTAATCAGTGATACCAGCTTCAGCAACAGCATACTGTATGTACCATGGCCGAGCACTCACCTATATTCTTGGCTTCCAATCTCCCACGCTGTGATCTGTGCAATGTGAGAAGGGGGGTGAGGGGGACATTCCAGGGAGGGAGTTCGGGGGTTATCAGGAGGAAGAGCTGAGGTGAACTGTGGTGTGTGTTAAGGCAGACATGTATGAAGTCCAGTCCCCACCCCCTCCTCCATCCATCCATGTGGTCTGACTACACACAGCATTTATTAATCAGCGGCAGCTGCAAAAACAGCGACTTCTCCTCTCCCCCTCCCTCCCAGAGACTCCTCTGCACCTACCTCCCGACCACACCGATCACTGGGGTTGCTCCTCCTGATCACCCACGCCAGGTCCCCAGAACTAACTACGAGTAGAGCCGGAGGAGATCGGAGCGGCCACGCCCCCCTGTCACATGGCACATGGAGGAAGTGCAGGAGCTGTGATGGGTTCAGCGCTGATCGCAGGGGGGTAGCGGGCGATGTCCGATGCCGTACGATGTGTGATCAGCGTGGAGGAGGGAGGAGACTGTCCCTGACGAGCCGCGCTCCGGGGTGCTGGCGCCACGGCACTGCTTAACATGTCAGGGCGCTGGTGGATTGTGTGCAGGCTCTGTGGAGGACAGTGCAGCACTGGGATGGACTGCAATATCCAGCGGTCGGGCGCCTTAGGCGGCAGTGCGCTCCTAGGCGGTCGCCTAATCCGCCTAGTGGTAGCGCCGGCCCTGGAAGCAACTTCAACACGACTTGAGCATGAACCACAGGGCGATTTACAACACGACTTGAAGTCCTTTTCAGGTCAGGAGACATTCCAGTGGCCAATAAAACAACAATCAGCTCTGGGAGAGGGAGGGGGAGGGAGGGGTTTGCCTGAGAAATGTATGTTATCTTGCTAGAAAGTAGCTTTAATTAAAACAGTGATCAGACTTGGAATCGACTTACATTGAAATCAATGGGTACAAATCGCCTAGAAGTCTGATTGATGTAGTACAGGAACCTCTTCTGAAGTCGGAGCGACATGAGTAGTGTGTATTAACACCGCTCCCATTCACTTACATTGCTTTTCTGGACAGCACGACTTGGGACGACTTGAGACGACTTCAAGTCGGATCCCAAGTCGCCCCAGTGTGAACCGACTCTTAGCAGTAGTGGATCAAGGCAGATATTTCCCATTTTCCCTCCAAAAATTAAAATCCTTTTTTGTTCAAGAGCAGGGCTATAAGCTCCTTTCTAGATGGTACAGAGTCCTGGAGTTTCTTTCCTTAAGTTTCCTGGATGTGCTGGCGTTGTCACACAGAATCCTGAAAAATAGAAAGACAGCACTCACATTGCCAACATCCGTAAATAATATGGTAAAAAAAAAAAAAAGGGGGAAACCAAAAGGTAAACCCTATTCGTACTTCAGCGGCACAGTAAACAATATAGATACATAGAAATATATAATTTTAATAGAAAAAAGACACATAAATGAAATAAAAGGACAGGGCAAATATTAAAAATCATACATATGAATACATGTTATATAATGAGAGCCCGATTGCATCAACGCGTTTCGCCGTTGGGCTTCCTTAGGACGAGGTTCAAGATACAGTGATTGCAAAAGCAAAAAAGGGATCTCACTTGTAAGTTCAAATCTTTATCAGCATAATAGCTAAAGAAGATATCAAATATAGGAAAAAAACTAGCTAATGCAGAGAAAGTGCAGTGCTGGCAGAGCGCAGTCAAGGGAACATGGATGCACCCTAATAAAAATGTTAGTTATGGGGGGACACAGGTGCTCCTGGGTCCAGATGTGTAAACAGCTGCTTATTATTATTGTTGAGCGGAATACGCCATATTCGATTTCGCGATATTGCGCGAATATATAGAAGAATATTCGCGAATATTCGCTAATATCGAATATTCGTGATATTTTATCCAAAAAAAATTCTCATAAACGGAGATCATTTCCTGTATTACTAAACTAATATGCACTAAACACTAACTCTACACTAACTCTACTTAACCACTTCAATACCCAGCCATAGAAAATTGACGGCCTGGGATGGGATTTACCATCCTAAGTGGCCGTCAATTGACGGCCTGGGCATTGCAGGCGAATATCTGGATGATGCCTGCAGCCAGAGGCATCATCCAGATATCCTCTTCTTCAGCCGACGATTCTGCACAATGTAAGAACGATCATAGCGGCGGTTCCGCCGCTTGATCGTTCTTACAGGCCGCGGGAGGGGACACCCCCCCTCCCGCCGCCATCCGGTGCTTCTCCGGGCTTACCTGTGCCTTCGGGGGCCCGGAGAACGAATCGTCGGCGGCAGCAGGAAGCATAGAGATGACTGGTGACCAGATGGTCACCAGTCATCTCTATGATCGTCGGAGGACCCGGGCGCGATCTGATGACGTCACGCCCGGGTCCCTGTAAGTAAACAAAGCCGCAATTGCGGCTGTAAGCCCCCATTCATGAGATCGGTGAATTTTTTTTCACCGATCTCATGGTTTCCAGCCTGGAGGAGAGATGTGAGGTCTAATTGACCCCACATCTCTCCATAAAGAGGACCTGTCACACACATTTCCTATTACAAGGGATGTTTACATTCCTTGTAATAGGAATAAAAGTGGAAAAAAATTTTTTTTTTAAAAAGTGTAAAAATAAATAAAAAATAAGTCAAAAAAATAAATAAATAATAATAATAAAGATAAAAAAAAAATTAAAACGCCCCTGTCCCCGATAGCTCGCGTGCAGAAGCGAACGCACACGCAAGTCCCGCCGACATATGTAAACGCCGTTTAAACCACATAAGTGAGGTATCGCCGCGTGCGTTAGAGTGCCAGCAACGGATCTCCTCTGTAAATCTAAACTGTAAACTGTAAAAAATAAATAAAGCGTTGCCTATGGAGATTTTTAAGTACCGAAGTTTGGCGCCATTCCATGAGTGTGCGCATAATTAAAGCGTGACATGTTGGGTATCTATTTACTCGGTGTAACATAATCTTTCACATAATACAAAAAAATTGGGCTAACTTTACTGTTTTGTTATTTTTTTAATTCATAAAACAATTTTTTTACAAAAAAAAGGCGTTTGAAAAATAATTGCGTAAATACCGTGCAAGATAAAACTTTGGAATGACCGCCATTTTATTCCCTAGGGTGTCTGCTAAAAAAAAAAACATATATAATGTTTGGGGGTACTGTGTAATTTTCTAGCAAAAGAATGATGATTATTACATGTAGGAGAGAAGTGTCAGAATAGGCCCGGTATGGAGGTGGTATAAAAGCCTGGTATTGAAGCGGTTAAAAGAAAGGAGAATAAGGGGGCAAAAGAAGGGTGGAGAAGATAATCGCGCAATATTCCTATTGCGCGATTATCTTCTCCGCCCTTCTTTTGCATCAGAGCCAATCAGAATAACTCGAATATTCGGCAAAAGGAATATTGCGCGATATTCCTTTTGCCGAATATTCAAGTTATTCTGATTGGCTCTGATGCAAAAGAAGGGCGGAGAAGATAATCGCGCAATATTCCTTTTGCCGAATATTCGAGTTATTCTGATTGGCTCTGATGCAAAAGAAGGGCGCATCAGAGCCAATCAGAATAACTCGAATATTCGGCAACAGGAATATTGCGTGATTATCTTCTCCGCCCTTCTTTTGCATCAGAGCCAATCAGAATAACTTGAATATTCGGCAAAAGGAATATCGCGCAATATTCCTTTTGCCGAATATTGAAGTTATTCTGATTGGCTCTGATACAAAAGAAGGGCGGAGAAGATAATCGCGCAATATTCCGTTTGTCGAATATTCGAGTTATTCTGATTGGCTCTGATGCAAAAGAAGGGCCGAGTAGCTGAGGCGATTCTTTTATGTTGCCGAAAATTCGCAATGCGAATTTTCGGCAACATAAAAGGATCGCCTCAGCTACTCGGCTCAGGGTCTCTAATCATACCAGCAATGCTTTTAGACGTCGATGGAGATCACTAGGATGTGATCTGTTTTAAAAATAAATTTGAAAAAATACGAATATTCGCCATAGCGAATATTCGCCGCGATATTCGAGTTATTCGCGAATACTCGAATATGCAATATTCGTAGCGAATATTCGCAATGCGAATATTCGTGAGCAACACTACTTATTATCACTGTGTGAATGAATCCGGTTTGCCTTTCACATTCTAGTAAGGTTGAACAAACACATCATCTTGACAACAATGTTTATAAACGTTGGTTTACTTTTCCTGGATCAAAAAAAAAAACATCGGATTTTGGAGGAACAATGTTTACTACTAACGGAAAATACTACACTTTGCCAACTTATAAAAATAAATTTGCCATGTTCAAAAGTACAACCAGGCCAAAGAAGCACATGGAGAAAAACATGTCCACAAATTATAAAGACAATTGCAAAAAGCACATAAAAATTACCTACTTTTTTCAATAATTCTCTTGATCTTCCTATACTGCTCTGGCTCCCGCAATTTCAAGTCAGACCACCTTTTTCTGAGCTGCTCCTTGGACCTCCTGACCCCAAATATGTCATAAAGTCTCCTCGCCACTTTGTCCATTATTTTGGCCTTCCTTCGATTAGGTATGTGGTATGGGCCATGAACTATAATCTTTCCTCCGTAGTATGTCCACCATCTCCACCATCTCTTCAAGTGACATATCTGGCCCAAGACCTGATGGCATCTGTGATACCGTGGGGGAGAAGGGACCTGCTGACTACGACCACAGAATTGTGGGACCAGGCCCGGGCTTCTTCTCCTCCTCCTGCTACCACATCGTCACCATGCAAAGGCTGATTAGATGAGTGTAGAGGCACCACACGGAGAGACATGGGCTGATTTGCAAAAGCGATCCAATGTTTCATGAGGTGGATGCCTTACTCTGCTTATAACACTGATCATCGGTCAACTGTGGGAGACATTTCGGCTCTTGGATATCCTGCCACACAACCCCTAGGCTGGGGAGTAAGCCATCTGCCGTCAGAAGATCTCTGGTTGGGATCTTCCCCTCTGGTAAGGGGCAGTGTGATTGAAAGGTAGAGGTGTCATGTCTATCCATGCACTATTCTGAGGTTTTCTTGCATTGATGTCACTATATGCTTGAAGGAGAATGATATTTTACAGCTATCAAATATCATCAGATGCACTTTTTCGTTGTTGAAAAACAGACTTATTTTTACCTTTTACTTTTGCTATATATTGTTTGTAGCCATTGGGATATATCATTATCTCACCAATGGGGCAAATCACTTGTTCCATGTGAATTTTTTTCATTTGTACCATATCACTATGTGTCAAAATTACTAGATTGTTCACTTTAGTTACGCAGCTTGTTTCATTGTACATTGTCACCACCCGCAAGGGGCCGCGGACGGGGCCGTGGAAGGAACGCTGCGGGAAAGCCTGGAGGGAAGGCTGTAAGGAAGACCAGAAAGTAATTCCCTGGCTTCCAGATGATTTGGCCCCAAACTGAGGTTGTTGTAGTACCATAGCTTGGGGTCATGTATGTCATCTGCTGCTGCTTCTGATTTCTGGGATTTGGGGAGCACATTGTGACTCCTGAGTAGTGTTGAGCAGAATATGCCATATTCGATTTCGCGATATATCACGAATATATAGTCGAATATTCGTGATATATTCGCTAAATACGAATATTCGTGATATATTTTGGAAATGAAATCATTGCGAATTTTCGCTATCGCGAATGCGAATTGCGAATTGCGAATGCGAATGCGAATATTCGAGAAATGCGGAATGGTGCACTCTGATTGGCTCAGAATATTCGTGATATATTACAATATAAAATAATTGCGAATATTCGAGAAATGCGTAATGGAGCACTCTGATTGGCTCAGAATATTCGTGATATATTACAATACACAATAATTGCGAATATTCGGCAAATGCGGAAGGAGCACTCTAATTGGCTCAGAATATTCGTGATATATTACAATACACAATAATTGCGAATATTCGGCAAATGCGGAAGGAGCACTCTGATTGGCTCAGAATATTCGTGATATATTACAATACACAATAATTGCGAATAGAAATGCGGAAGGAGCACTCGAGAAATGAATATTCGGATATATTACAATACACTCTGAATTGGCTCAGAATATTCGTGATATATTACAATACACAATAATGCGGAAGGAGCACTCTGATTGCGAATATTCGAGAAATGCGGATAGCACTTGATTGGCTCAGAATATTCGTGATATATTACAATATAAAATAATTGCGAAATTTCGAGAAATGCGGAATGGAGCACTCTGATTGGCTCAGAATATTCGTGATATATTACAATACAAAATAATCGCGCGATATCGCTATTGCCGAATAATCGCATTGCGATTTTTCGGCAATATAAAATGAGCGCTGCAGCTACTCGGCCCAAGGTCTCTAATCATACCAGCAATGCTTTTACACGTCGATGGGGATCTCTAGGATGTGATCTGTTCTAAAAAAAAAATTAAAAAATACGAATATTCGAAATAGCGAATATTCGCCGCGATATTCGCGTTATTCGCGAATACTCGAATATGCAATATTCGTAGCGAATATTCGCAATGCGAATATTCGTGAGCAACACTACTCCTGAGGTTGTTGATTTTGTTCTTGATCATGGTGGAATGTGCCTTTGGTGTCCAAAAAGTCTGCATGTATTTTTTGAATTGGTCAAGTGTTGTCCTTCTTTTTTTAATTTTGGTTTGCCAGAATAAATGGTAATTAAATTTATGTTAAAACCTTGTCTATTGTGTTTTTCTGGTGAATAGCCATCAAACATTTCTGAAATACAATGTGTAATTAACAAAGGACACAACTTCCTTGAGGGGGGGGGGGGGGGTGAAACAAAAACATTGTTGTGATAACTTGCCAAAAAAAAAAGAAATGTCTCCAAAAAATTATAAAAATAAATTTCTCCAAAAAAAACCCATGGTGTGATAACTTGCAAAAAAAAAAAAAACATTTCTCCAAAAAAAGAAAAATTATTTTGGAGATCTGGCTTTCAAAAAATACATAAAAAAACATGAGATTACAAGCTAAAATTAAAAGAAATCAGTATGGGAGAACTCTGTCTAAATACCATCAGCAAAACAACGTGATTATTCTAGCAATAGAACGAGGAAAAAAATGCGCTGCAATAAACGGGACACTAATTTTAAAAATTTAGAATGTGCCATCTCAAAAACAAACGCGAGTTTTACAAGAACGAGCGCTTCCATCCCCTCATTTAGTCTGAGCATGCGTGGATTTTTAACCGATGGTCGTGCGTACTAACGATCGGTTTTGACCTATTGGTTAGGCGTCCATCGGTTAGATTTTAAAGCAAGTTCTCTTTTTTTTTGACCGAAGGATAACTGACCGATGGCGCCCACACACGATCAGTTTGGACCGATGAAACAGACCTTCAGTCTGTTTTCATCGGTTTTGACCGATCGTGTGTACACGGCCTAACACCATTCCAAAAAGTCACTGACAGTTCACTTATTAAATGCTGCCAGGGTGTGTATCCCAGAACTGTGGAGACAAACCTTTCCTCCGACCCTCAGGTACTGCTTTAGTAAACTTGAGGAAATTAGACCTATGGGAAGCTTGACAGTGTCACTCCACTATAAAGAGGACATATTTCATAATACTTGGATGCCATGGACAGTGTACACCTGTACTTCTCAGCATTCTGATGTCATGATAGACAACCCCTCATCCGTTTTTGGTTCTCCAATCTATATGTTCTTGATCCCTCACCTTTGCGTATTGCCATCTCATTGGGGAAGTGAGAATGGGAACAGGCAGTCCTGAGTTTTAAAGCCCTCTGAATGTTATATGTACTGACTGCAGCAGGGTGGATCAACTATAAAAATTTGCATAATGCGTCAATATTTTCTGGAACCTTTAAAAGGGGATGCATGTTATTGTTTCGGCTGTAAACGGAAATCTTTGTAAATTCCTCTCTATTGTAATTGCACCTGCTTTGTACAACTACGACTCTTGTTCAGCCTAGTGCCACTGAATCCTTGCTTATTTGTAATTTTGTCACATGTGGGGCATAATTTATAAAAATAAGGTCTAATACAGAAACTCACATCTGTATCTCATTTTGGATCTGTATCCATATGTATCATATATGTAAAATTTACAAATTCCTCTTCTGTATTGTAATATATGTGGCAAATACTATGTGCAGAAATGACCGAATGTCATTGAGTAGGTAAACCAGACTGAATGATTAATGAATTACCATCACACCTCCAACAGAGTAAGAGAAGAAAACGATTGGCAAACCTTTCTATCTACTGATTTTAAAATATGCTCCACTATGTCATTCCCAGAAAATGTATTTGCTGGCATACCATTTATACTGAATTACAATAAACCTTTTTTTGTGGGATTGAGACCTATAATATATGCTGACATTGTATGGTGGATTTCTGAGTCGACACAGTAAACAGTCGTTTTAGAAGTGTCTGACTTCAAATAGCTGCCAATTCCCATAAAACCGGGAATGTGTTGCCAAGAAGGCTAGGCAGCTCTAGTGTCAGAGACAATTTGTCCCACATTGTGATGAAAACCTGCAGGCCCCCCAGCATCTGTTGCTCCCAGTCTTCCTATTATTTATGACTTTACAGTGCACGGAGCGGAACACGAAGCCTGGCATGCACAGAGCCATCATATTTTTATGGATATACGGACAAGAGGTTTTGTGATATTTGCCTTGAGCCTGGGTAAAGGAAGAGATGTTGTTGTCATGGCAACGCAATGTGACCTATGACAAAATGGCTTCCCCTGAGTTTCAAAGCAAAGTCCTACTGCACAGCTTCATTCCTGTGTCATGAAAACAGTAGTTGCTTAAATGGGAAGAAGTACAAAACTAAGGGTTAATGTTTATGTAAGTGTAGTTTTACATCCTTATACAATTTAAAACAAAGTACATTGATTTAAATTACTACTCCAATAAAAAAAATTAAACTAAAACCTTTAGTAAAATAATGTGTTTTCTGAATTATGTTTATATGCCCTAGTAGGTGTTATCACAGTCAAATTTATGGTGTCAGAGAAAGGATTAGTATAATGTATCAAAATGTAAATTTTTAATTTTAGATAGGGTAGGAAATGGTTACAACCCCCTCTGGTTCTTTTTATTCTTTGTTCTGTCGGGGAGATATCCTTTTACTTCCTGTACCAGAAAAAAAGTAAGGGCAATTTCACACGTGCGGACTGTATGTCCGCTTTTTCATCCATCCGCGTACAGATGAAAAAGGGACATACATTGGTCCCTATGAGATTGCGGGTGTCAGCGGATAAACATCCGCTGACACCCGATCCCCGCCCTGTCATCCGCCGGCTCAGCGGGGATCAACCGAGCGATCCCCGCTGAGCAAGCAAAGGTTTTCGGGGCGGATCATTACTGATCCGCCTCATTTGAAAGGGCCCTAAGAAGAAATCTCTCTAAAGTTAGACAACTGTTAGACAATTATCACCTAAACAAATATCCCCATTGGAAGATTTCCCATCACCCCCTGTTCTGGTGACAACAGTAAAATTACGGGGTTCCTATTATTTTCTGTCCACGTGGCAATGGTCAGCAATGATTTAAGGAGCCATGTCATATGCTGGTGTTAGTTCACTGTGTTTTATCCACAAACTCACAGAAGGGGGCAAAATCTACCAACTGAAAAGGCAGCAGTTGAAGTGCTAGCAATTTAGCTAAGCTAGCATTCAACCGCTGGGCATTTGGATGGCTGGGAGATAACTTCTTTCGGCACTGCAGCAGCTGGGGCAGGGAAATTTGCCTGGTACAATATGATGTTGGTGTACCAATAGTAGATTGCCCGCAAGTACTTGGCTGTGACACACCCCTAATTCTACATATTCAGTCCTATCAGTGCAGGCTTCAGAGAGGACTGAGGGTATAGTGGGGTTGGAAATCACAGCTGATGAGGAGCAAGGAGAGGTCTGCTTTGTTCTTTGGTGTGATTCTTTGAGGTACGCTTGCCAACAAACTGCATGGCAGGTCGACATATGTCTGGTAAAGCATGTGGTGCCCAAGCGGGTGATGTTTTGGCCAAGTGAGATATGCTTGAGACATATGTTGCAAATAGCAGCGGTGCGATCTGATGCACTCGTCTCAAAAAAGGCTCACACCAAAGAACTTTTGGAATAACGCTGAGAGACAGCAGCGCCCTGTAAATGCGGAGCTCTGCGTTGTGATGCAGTCGGTGTGCTGGCCCCTGGAGGGCACCCTGCCTCGTTGGAGATGTGCCTCCTCCTCCTCTCTCCTATCAGGCACCCACATGGCGTCAGTGACCTCATCATCCCCTCCCTCCTCATCACTGTAGAAGACCTGGCAGTATGCTGCAGCTGGGGGAACATGACTGCCAGACTGCTGTCCTTCTTAGGCACCCCCTCGCTCTGGGCTCACGTTACCGCCTTCCTCTAGCTGTGTACCATCATTGGAGCCGTCAAAACGCTGTGCATCCTCCTGCAGCATGTACCCAATACTGTGGTCAAACAGTTCGGGGGACTACTCAGGAGTACATGGTGGAGCTAGGGAAAGAGTGACTGATGCCATTGAGCAGAGGGAAGAGGCCACGTTGGCAGCTGCTTTGCCAGACAAAGTACCCTGAGCCTGGATGAGAGAGGATGAGGAGGATGAGGACGGCTTGGTCATCCACTCTACCAAGTCTTTGGCATGTTGCGGCTCAACACGGACAGCTGCCCACGTGCTGATGAGGATGCACCGTGTCCATGACCAGCACTGTTGCCTCTAGACGCAAAGCCTGCTTGCCCTCATTTATCGGCTTGTGACTCTCTGCCTCTCCTTGTTGTCCTTCCAGACATACTAATGGCCTGCAGGGAGATGTAGCTGCACAAATACTGACAATACCTGCTGATCCCTGCCTGTGGTATTAATATGAGCAGATCCCTGCCTCTAGGAATAAATATGAGAAACACCAGCTTTACATAGCTGCACACTGTGCAGAGGACACAGACAGCACACACACCATGTCGTTTTAGGTTCACACTATGCAGAGGACACAGACAGTACACACACCACATAGCTTTAGGTGCACACTGTACAGAGGACACAGACAGTACACCATGTGAAAGTACTTGCAGAATGATCCCCTGCCTGTGGAATTAATATGAGCAGATCCCTGCCTCTAGGAATAAATATGAGAAACACCAGCTTTATGTAGCTTTAGGTGCATACTGTGCAGAGGACACAGACAGTACACACACCACGTAGCTTTAGGTGCTTTAGGTGCACACTGTGCAGAGGACACAGACAGTACACCACATGAAAGTACTTGCAGAATGATCCCCTGCCTGTTGTATTAATGAGCAGATCTCTGCCTCTAGGAATAAATATGAGAAACACCAGCTTTAGGTGCACACTGTGTAGAGGACACAGACAGTACACACACCACGTAGCTTTAGGTGCACACTGTGCAGAGGACACATACAGTACACACACCACATACCTTTAGGTGCACACTGTGCAGAGGACACAGACAGCACACCATGTGAAAATACTGCAGCTAGCACTATCACCTGCCTGCCTGTCAGTATATTAGGAAGAGCGGATCTAGTAGGGCTGCGCATCTTCACCCGTCTCACGATTCGATGCGATTACGATTATCAATGCCACGATTCGATTCGATTCCGCGATGCATCACGATGCATCATGATTGCAGCGCAAGTGCGCATGGCTTTCATCAAAAAAAAATGTAAGTACTCCAAACAAAAAAACAACACACAATAACACTTCCTGCATGTAGCAAAGTCTAAACACAGCAGACATGCTACAAGAGATGGTCAGAGACTGCAGACATGCTACAAGAGATGGTCAGAGACTGCAGACATGCTACAAAAGATGGTCAGAGACTGCGGACATGCTACAAGAGATGGTCAGAGACTATGGACATGCTACAGGAGATGGTCAGAGACTGCGGACATGCTACAGGAGATGGTCAGAGACTGCGGACATGCTACAGGAGATGGTCAGAGACTGCGGACATGCTACAGGAGATGGTCAGAGACTGCGGACATGCTACAAGAGATGGTCAGAGCCTGCGGACATGCTACAAGAGATGGTCAGAGACTGCGGACATGCTACAGGAGATGGTCAGAGACTGCGGACATGCTACAGGAGATGGTCAGAGACTGCGGACATGCTACAAGAGATGGTCAGAGCCTGCGGACATGCTACAAGAGATGGTCAGAGACTGCGGACATGCTACAGGAGATGGTCAGAGACTGCGGACATGCTACAGGAGATGGTCAGAGACTGCGGACATGCTACAGGAGATGGTCAGACTGCGGACATGCTACAGGAGATGGTCAGAGACTGCGGACATGCTACAGGAGATGGTCAGAGACTGCGGACATGCTACAAGAGATGGTCAGAGACTGCGGACATGCTACAGGAGATGGTCAGAGACTGCGGACATGCTACAGGAGATGGTCAGAGACTGCGGACATGCTACAGGAGATGGTCAGAGACTGCGGACATGCTACAGGAGATGGTCAGAGACTGCGGACATGCTACAGGAGATGGTCAGAGACTGCGGACATGCTACAGGAGATGGTCAGAGACTGCGGACATGCTACAGGAGATGGTCAGAGACTGCGGACATGCTACAGGAGATGGTCAGAGACTGCGGACATGCTACAGGAGATGGTCAGAGACTGCGGACATAGTACAGGAAATGGTCAGAGACTGCGGACATGCTACAGGAGATGGTCTATATTTCACCTCCATACAGCCCAGTCCCTGCCTGCAGTGACAATGACTTGTCACAGGTGACAGTACACCTCCAATATTTCAATACATGCCCATACCCCGTGTCCCCGGATCACAACACCCCCCCCCCTCCTCCTCTGTACTTACATGCTGCTCTGCACAGAGGATGATTAGAGGGAACTTGCAGCCTTGTAGTGAGATGGGCGATCTGCCAGCTCACCATCCCCCGATCTCCATTCCAGCTCTTCATTCTCTCTCTCTCTCTCCACTGTCGGCCAGGAATTCTCAGCGTTGTACATATATTTATGTGACTGACTGACTGCCCGCCTCTCTCCAGTCTCCGTCGGCCCCGCTCACTGACTAGAACTTCAGATTAGTAGAGGATAGTGTTTGTAAATGCCACGCTAACGTGATTGACTGCACGGCTTGCCTATCTCCTATGTCCACTCGGCTCTTACGTCTCTCCTGGCATCAGCCCCTTCCGCCTTTCTACTGATCCAATCGTTAGGCAGTGGGCGGGGCTGACGCCAGGAGAGACGCAAGAGCCGAGTGGAGATAGGAAAGCCGTGCAGTCAGTCAGCGGCATATACAGACAGTATCCTCTACTAAGCTGAAGTTCTAGTCAGTGGGTGGGGCTGACACCAGGAGAAACGTTAGAGCGGAGTGGACCGTAGGAGAGAGGCGGGCCAGGCAGTCACACAAGCGCTGAAAACAAAGGTACCATAGAACGGAGCACTCTCCCGGGAGGGACGGGGGCGGGGCTAGGCATCGATTTTCGCGGTCGCATGCATCGGAATCGCATCGGGTACACCCGAATCGCGATGCACCGATGCAGCGATTATATTTGACACCCTTAGGATCTAGCTAAACTTAATGCAGTGTATAAATATGCATACAACACCTGGGATGCATATATATCCTCTACACACTGTAACTCTAACTGACTAGCCTGCCTGCCTGCCTGCTCTATCTAGCTGCAAAAAATGACACTCTCTCTCTGTCTCTCTCTGTGAACCACCGCAACACACTACACAAGACCAACTTCCAGGCAGCCTTATATAATGTGGGGCGTGTACTAAACCCCCTGAGCCATAATTGGCCAAAGCTTTTTAAAACACTGACCAGGCCTGCAGTGAATAATCAAATATTATAAAGACTTTGGGCACACTCTACAGAAAACTTCTATTTACAATATAGATTAGCAAACAGTGACATACCTTGAGGAGCAGGACATGAAGAAGTCAGCCTCGGGAAGAGCAAACTGGGGATGTTATAAAATCACATTCTAATTCACTTTTATATACAAGCAGCACCCAGTGGCAGGAAGGGAGAAGTGCATGTCTAAAGAGAAGCCAGGGGTGCTGTACATTTTAAAACACTGGGAAGGGAAGCAGTACTGTCACTGGCTGCGTGCCGCTGATGATTTTCAGCCTGATTTGTGGGCAGCACAGGGGCTTAACGGGCGGCAGGGCCGCAATCAGGAATTATGGGGCCCCTTACACAGCTCCAGGCATGGGCCCCCTGGGGCAGAGAACGGGTGGGGGGGGGGTGCTGCCACCTGAAATTGAGAAATGGGGGGTGCTGCTGCCTGAAATTGAGAAATGGGTGGTGCTGCCACCTGAAATTGAGAAATGGGGGGGGGGGGGGGCTGAAGAAGAAATAAAGAAAAATATATATAAAAAAAAGGGGTGTAGCCATCTGGGGACCTCTGGGCCCTTTAATAAAAAGAAATAAAAAATATATTTTTTTAAAAAAAAATGGGGTTGCCATCTGGGGATCTATGGGCCCTTTAATAAAAAAATAAAATAAAAAATATATATATTAAAAATAAACATTTATGAAAAAAAGGGGGGGACCTCTGGGCCCTTTAATAAAAAATAAAAATAAAGAAAATATATAAACAAAAATAAAAATTAACATTTATAAAAAAAAAAGGGTGTTTGCCACATGGGGCCCTGGGGACCTCTGAGCCCTTTTAATATATAAAAAAAAGGGGGGTTGCCAACTGGGGACCTCTGGGTCCCATAATAATAATAACATTTATATATATATATATATATAAAAAGTTTTTTTTTAATAAAGGGGGTTGCCATCTGGGGCCCTGGGGACCTCCGGACCCCCAAAAAAAAAAAAAAAAAAAGGGGTTGCTTTGGGCCCCCAACAGTGACAGGGCCCTGGGCAGCTGCCCCTGTTTGCCCTATGGTAAAGACGGCCCTGGTGACAGGTACTCTTTATGGAGAGATGCGGGGTCAAAAAGACCTCACATCTCTCCTCCAGGCTGGAAAGCATTAGATCGTGAAAAAAATTCACAGATCTAATGCTTTCAGTCGCGATTGCGGCTGTGTTTACATTCCAGGACCCGGGCGTGACATCATAACATCGCGCCCGGGCCTCCGACGATCATAGAGATGACTGGTGACCATCTGGTCACCAGTCTGCTCTATGGTTTCCATCCGATGCTGGCGGATAGTTTCTCCGGGTCTCCGATGGCAAAGGAGAGCCCGGAGAAGCACCGGATGGCGGCGGGAGGGGGGGGTGTCCCCTCCCGCCGCCTATAAGAATGATCAAGCGGCGGAACCGCCGCTATGATCATTCTTATGGTGCACAGAATCGCCGGCTGAAGAGATGAATATCTGAATGATGCCTGTGGCTGCAGGCATCATTCAGATATCCCCACTGAAAGCCAGGACGTCATTTCACAATGGGTGGGTATTGAAGTGGTTAAAAAATGTAATTTAAAATGATCGTGTGTGGGCTTCACATCATTTTTCGGTTTCTGAAAAACGAAAAAAAAAATTTCCGAACATGCTGCATTTTTTAACGACGTTTTAAACAATGTCGTTTTTCGTGTTGTAAAAAATGATCGTGTGTGGGCTAAAACTACGTTAAAAACCCGCTGTTAAAACTACCGTTCATAATGGAGTAAGCACATTCATCACGCTGTAACAGAGAGAAAAGCGCAAATCGTCTTTTACTAACATGGAATCAGCTAAAGCAGCCCCAAGGGTGGCGTCATCTGCATGGAACTTCCCAGGGCCGATCCTAGGGTCACAGGCGCCTGGGTGCAGAAATTATTCTGGCGCCCCACAAAGGGGGCGTGGTCATCTTACCAACTCCTCCCCTTTACAAATGTTTCTATGGCAATGACTCAAACACAGAGATGCTCCTCTAAGAAGTATTTGTTGTCCTGGGATCCTCCCATGATCTTTTAACTATAAAGAAAATACTGGAAGAGCGTACACTAATGAGACCTAGAGGGGAACCTCTCTGATACTGTTAGAAAGTGTCCCAAAACATAGTACAGGAGATGGTCAGAGACTGCAATTATAGTACAGGAGATGGTCAGAGAGTGTAGACATATTACAGGAGACAGTCAGTGACTGGAGAAATAATACAGGAGACAGTCAGTGACTGGAGATATAATACAGGAGATGGTCAGAGACTGCAGGTATAATACAGGAGATGGTCAGAGACTGCAGGTATAATACAGGAGATGGTCAGAGACTACAGTTCCTATTGGCATAAGTAGATAATGGCCGATCGGCTCTCACCTGACCCAGCGATACAGCAACAACAGTTCCTCTGATCAGGAGTCAGCTCACTCTGAATTGCCCATGGATACTCCGCTGGGTAGAGCCCAGATCTGTATTCTGGCAATGACTCCATTCCTTTCTCCTCCAGGGATGGCACTAGGCTGTGTGGGCTGCGGGGGTCTCTCTCTGATGGTGTTCTCTCAACACTGTCCTCTCCCTCTAGAGTCCTGGGTGCATTTCCCATTGCGCGTAAAGAGAAGGAGGAGAGGGTGTGGAAGGAGGAATAAATAGCCGGCAGCTGCAGTGGCATCACTAGGCTTGTTGTCACCCGTTGAGGTAAAACATGGTGTCACCCCCCTTCCTCCACCTATAGTTGCCCCTCAGTACAGACCCCCTCCACTAAGTATAGACCCCCTCCGTCAGTGCAGACTCCTAACTAAGTCTAAACCCCCTCCCTCAGTACAGACCCCCCAGGACAAACCACCCCCCCATTAGTACAGACCCCCCAGGACAAACCATCCCCTTCAATTAGTACAGACCCCCAGGACAAAACAACCGCCATTAGTACAGACCCCCTCCATTAGTACAGACCCTCCTCTATAAGTACAGACCCCCCTCAGGACAAACCACCCCCTCCATTAGTACAGACCTCCCTCAGGACAAACACCCCCCCAGTAGTGCAGACCCCCCCGACAACCCCCCTCCATTAGTACAAACCCAACCAGGACAAACCCCCCCATTAGAACAGACCCCAGAACAAACCCCCCCATTAGTGCAGACCCCCCAGAACAAACCCCCCAATTAGTACCGACCCCCCAGGATAAACCCCCCCATTAGTACATACGCCCAGGACAAGCCCCCCATTAGTACAGACCCCCCCAGGACAAACCACCCCATTAATGCAGACCCCCCAGAACAAACCCCCCCATTAGTACAGACCCCCCAGGATAAACCCCCCATTAGTATTGACCACCCAGGATAAACCCCCCCATTAGTGCATACCCCCAGGACAAGCCCCCCATTAGTACAGACTCCCCCCATTAGTAAAGACCCCCCTCAGGACCAACCACCCCATTAGTGCAGACCCACCCAGGACAAACCCCCCATTAGTACAGACCCCCAGGACAAACCCCCCCCATTAGTGCAGACCCACCCAGGACAACCTCCCCATTAGTACAGACCCCCAGGACAAACCCCCATTAGTACAGACCCCCAGGACAAACCCCCCCATTAGTACAGACCCCCAGGACAAACCCCCCCATTAGTACAGACCCCCAGGACAAACCCCTCCATTAGTACAAATTCCCCCCATTAGTGCAGACCCCCCCCCGACAACCCCCCTCCATTAGTGCAGACCCAACCAGGACAAACCCCCCATTAGAACAGACCCCAGAACAAACCCCCCCATTAGTGCAGACCCCCCCAGAACAAACCCCCCCAATTAGTACCGACCCCCCAGGATAAACCCCCCCATTAGTGCATACGCCCAGGACAAGCCTCCCCATTAGTACAGACCCCCAGGACAAACCACCCCATTAATGCAGACCCCCCAGAACAAACCCCCCCATTAGTACAGACCCCCAAGGATAAACCCCCCATTAGTACAGACCCCCCCAGGATAAACCCCTCATTAGTATTGACCACCCAGGATAAACCCCCCCATTAGTGCATATCCCCAGGACAAGCCCCCCATTAGTACAGACTCCCCCCATTAGTACAGACCCCCCCCTCAGGACCAACCACCCCATTAGTGCAGACCCACCCAGGACAAACCCCCCATTAGTACAGACCCCCAGGACAAACCCCCCCATTAGTGCAGACCCACCCAGGATAACCCCCCCATTAGTACAGACCCCCAGGACAAACCCCTCCATTAGTACAAATTCCCCCCATTAGTACAGACCCCCTGGGACAACCCCCCCTCATTAGTGCAGACCCCAGGGACAAAACCCCCCCCCCATTAGTACAAAAACGCCCCCTACATTACTATAGACCCCCCCCCCCCCAGGACAAACCCCTCCTCTCCATTATAATACATAAAAACACATGCTCCTCTCTGTGTCATAAGAGGACTCCTGTTCACGGCGATCTGTGATCCACCCGGGCGGCAGCTGCAGAGGAGGGGACAGCGTGCAGCCGCGCCGCCCGGGTGGATCACAGATCGCCGCAGACAGGAGTCCTCGTATGACAGAGAGGAGCAGAATGTCCGGCATCATAGACCGCCCCCACAGCCAGCCGCTCTGTTTCTGGATTCTTCTAACAGGAGGAGGAAGGGGGGGGCACTGACAGCCGTACATTACACACGCGGCGGCGGCGGGGAGAGCCACCGGCGCCGCGCTACAAGAACAAGGAGAGCGGAGAGGGATTTGAGGGAAGCACTCTGCCACTTCAGCGCCCCCAGCTCTGTGGCGCCTGGGTGCACTGCACCCTCTGCACCCCGGGTAGGATCGGCCCTGGAACTTCCCCTTTATAGTGCCGTTGTACGTGTTGTACGTCACCGCCCTTTGCTAAAGCATTTTTTAAAAACGATGGTGTGTGGGCAACGTCGTTTTAATGATGAAGTTGGAAAAACTTTGTTTTTTCTACATGCCGAAAACTTTGCTTTTTTGATGCCGAAAAATGATCGTGTGTATGCTGCATTACTCCTGGAAACTGAAGAGCTGTAGTTCCATGAGAAGATAATGAATGTATAACACTTAAAGTGAGTGATTCATCACAGGCTCCACTGACTAAACAGCTGTAGGCTATGAATAGTGGTGTCACCCTTATGCCTATAAACAGTTACAGGTGTATGCAAATCACAAGTCCCACTTTACAGAATAACATGTAAAAATATATCAACAATATTTACATCAACACAGCTTAGCTGGGTTCTACAGTTATTTTTGTTTGCAAAAACCAGATATATTCTATAGGTCTCTGTTCCCAAAAATAACCCTAGCAGAGGAGATGTGATTAATACTGTGCTCGTTATAAAGGTGAGAGTTTCAGCATGTATAATTTTCATCTGTGTTAGATTATTCCCCCTAGAGCCTTAGCAGTGGGGGAAAAACAACATGATGCTGGGAAGACATTAAGTGCTTCAATCTTTTGTAAATCCGCCACTCACTGCTTCAGTTTCCTGGTGAGAAGTAATCATAAATGATGTATTGTTTTCATTTATCTGTGGATATAATTATTCTATAAACTGCCAGACCTGTAATTCAAGAAGAAAATAAAACAATACTCCGGGAAGTTATAGGATCTATATTCAAGTAGAATTCTGTGCTAAACAAAAACGTTTCCATAGTGTGTAGCACTTGAGCTATCTAGAAAACTGAATACAACCTACTGAACTTTGTGTTTTTTTTTTCTGAAGTTAAAGCGGAGTTCCAACCTGTATTAAAAAATTGGTGTTCTATCAGATTACCGCTACCCATCAGATTGTGCAACAGAAGGGACGTTCCGATCAAAAAGGCTTTCAGAATTTAACATCCAAACAGCATTACAGATATCAATATACTGTACTATATTTATTTAAATACGCTCACTTTATTGCTAAAATTACTCTAAAATTCAAGACATAGCTGGGTGTAGTAAAATGTCCGCATGGGTATTCTATCAGATTACCGTTACTGGTCAGATCATAAAGTGTGTTGAACGCAATGCATCACGCCGTGGAACGCATGGTGGAAAGCATCGCTCATGCGCAGTAAGTCTTTTTTGGTCGGAACATCATTTCCATTGCATCTGGTGGATAGCGGTAATCTGATAAAATACCGGCATCCTTACTAAGGGAAACAGGAAGTGAAGCCTAAGGCTTTACAGCCTATTTCCTACTATGCATGCACTAGTCGCTCTTCACTTTCTGAATGGTCCTGCTGTCTTCTGAGCCTGTGTGTGTGTCTAAGAAGGTAGCAAGAAGAAGGAGGAGGGGCCATAAATGGTGCCCTTAAACAGAAGTGGGAGCGAGTATCTGTTTTTGACAGGTATCCACTCCCCCCAAAAGGTGCTCAGTGTGGCACCAAAGGGGGGGGGGGGGGGAGAAAGCAGATAAGCAGAACTTCCACTTTTGGGTGGAACTCTGTTTTAAGATGTGCTGCCGATATGATAAGATAATCTACATTATTGTCATTGTATATGTACAACAACATTTATCAGAATACTCTTTACAAAGCAATAAAACACTTCTCAGCAAAACCACACATACATACTCTTATCACATGCTCACATATTTGTTTAAATATAACAAAATATAAATTTGATTTAAAAACATTTAAATTCAACATATAATTCCTAAAATGCTATACCTGGTGGGGTTATGGACAATATGGCCCTAGGGAAAAGAAACTATACTTTAAGTGATTAGTGAGCATTTTAAGTGTCCTATATCTTTTCCCTGATGGCAACGGGATAAACACACTGTAACCTGGGTGGGTTGGATCACTACTAAAAGCTTTTCCCCTTCTTTTTTAATGGGCTGACATACGCTGTGTCCAAATTTGGTAACCTATGATCCGCTGTGGTGTTTTTACCACACTACAGGAACTTCTTATCCTCTGCCCTGCAGCTGGCATACCACACTACAGCGCAGTGGAGAATACTCCCAATGGTACAATGAAAGAAAATGACCAGAAGCCTTAAGGGCAATCCACCCTACTTTAGTCTCTGAAGTAAATTCCATTTTCTTTCCTGCTTTTTTTTCTTTTGCCCTTTTTTACCTGTGTGCATTGCAATTTAAGCTGGCCATCAGGGGCGGACTGACAGCTCATGGGGCCCCCGGGCAAAAGGAGATCATGGGGCCCCCTGTGTCCTCGCCCACGTTCAATCTACATCCACACAAAGTCCACCTACATATTGCACTGCCTACATTGCATGCGTTCAAAGAATTTCTCTACACAATGTTCAAAATTAAATGTTTATTGTAGGAATTAAATTCTTCTCACTGATGTAAGGAACATTCTTCCCATTGATCACCAATGTAAGGGACATTCTTCTCACTGATCACCAATGTAAGGGACATTCTTCTCACTGATCACCAATGTAAGGGACATTCTTCCCACTGATCACCAATGTAAGGGACATTCTTCTCACTGATCACCAATGTAAGGGACATTCTTCTCACTGATCACCAATGTAAGGGACATTCTTCTCACTGATCACCAATGTAAGGGACATTCTTCTCACTGATCACCAATGTAAGGGACATTCTTCCCACTGATCACCAATGTAAGGGGCATTCTTCTCACTGATCACCAATGTAAGGGACATTCTTCTCACTGATCACCAATGTAAGGGACATTCTTCCCACTGATCACCAATGTAAGGGACATTCTTCTCACTGATCACCAATGTAAGGGGCATTCTTCTCACTGATCACCAATGTAAGGGGCATTCTTCTCACTGATCACCAATGTAAGGGACATTCTTCTCACTGATCACCAATGTAAGGGACATTCTTCTCCACTGATCACCAATGTAAGGGGCATTCTTCTCACTGATCACCAATGTAAGGGGCATTCTTCTCACTGATCACCAATGTAAGGGGCATTCTTCTCACTGATCACCAATGTAAGGGACATTCTTCTCACTGATCACCAATGTAAGGGACATTCTTCCCACTGATCACCAATGTAAGGGGCATTCTTCTCACTGATCACCAATGTAAGGGGCATTCTTCACCAATGTAAGGGACACTTCTCACTGATCACCAATGTAAGGGACATTCTTCCCACTGATCACCAATGTAAGGGGCATTCTTCTCACTGATCACCAATGTAAGGGACATTCTTCTCACTGATCACCAATGTAAGGGACATTCTTCTCACTGCACCAATTCTTTCAACTGAGCACCAATGTAAGGGACATTCTTCCCACTGATCACCAATGTAAGGCGCATTCTTAGTGTACAGATGACAGTATTAAGCTGCTTTCACACTGGGGTGGCGGCAGGTATTTTTAGAGGCGCTTTACCGTGATTTTTGTGGAAGTATTCGGCCGCTAGCGGGGTGCTTTTAACCCCTGCTAGTGTCTGAAAGAGGGATAAAAAGTGTCTGAAAGAGAGATAAAACCACCCGCAAATCACCACTCCAAAGATGCTGCTTGCAGGACATTTTTTAATGCCCTGCCAGCACATTGCCTCAGTGTGAAAGTACTCGGGCTTTCACATTTACACTACAGGTGAGACATTTTTCAGGTGCTTTACAGGTGCTATTTGTAGTGAAAGGGGACTTGGGGGGAAAAGCACTTAGTGTATACATTTCAATGATTTTATATATATATATATATATATATATATATATATAGGGAATAACACTTACTTAGCCCAGGTTCACACTGACGAGGGGAATGAAATCCTGCAAGTTCAGCTAAACTCGCACGATTTCATACCTGCATGTCAGTGCGAGTTTGGCGGGCAATTTCAGAGACATCTGTGCGGGTTGCTGCACAGGTGTCTATGAAAATTGCACCCCAAAGTCAGCAAAAGTTGTACAGAAACTACTTTTGGGAATCGTTGCAGCGCAACAAATGGGGCATCGCACTGATTCAGGTAGTGCCATTGCCATGCGATTTGACATGTCAAATCGCATGGCAAATTGCTCCAATGTGAACCAGGGCTAAGTGCTATTCCCTATATATAACACTGATATCTATACACTGTGTGCATTGAGTGGCATTCAGTGTAACAGATATCAGTGTGTATTAGTGAATAGCACCTGACCTGGTATATAGGCGCACAGCACAGGGCAATAAGGAAGGAACCAGAAAGTAACACTCAGCATGGCTCTTATAACAGACACATTATCACACTGACCTGCTGCTGCTGCACACAAGGCAGGTCAGAGTGGGTGCCGTTGTGAAATTTCAAGCTGACTCAGTCTGTTCCTTTCTATGTGCAGTGCTCTCTGCCTCCAGCTCCTTCAGTGGCGTCACTAGGGTTAGTGTTACCTGGTGCGGTAATACTTGGTGTCACCTCCACCCCCTGCCACTAAGCAGGCTAGTGCGTCGGTGCGCCTCCGCCCCTTAACCTACCACAATGGATGGGATCAGGGGGAATGGGATCAGGGGAAAGGATGGAGTAGGGATGGGATCGAGGAATGGATGGAGCAGGGATAGGATCAGGGGGGATAAATGGCGCAGGGATAGGATCATGGGGGGATGGATGGAGAAGGGATAGGATCAGGGAGGATGGATGGAGTGGGGTTAGGATCAGGGGGGATGGATGGAGAAGGGATAGGATCAGGGGGGATCGATGGAGCGGGGTTAGGATCAGGGGTCATGAATGGAGAAGGGATAGGATCAGGAGGGATCGATGGAGAAGGAATAGGATCGGGGGGGATGGATGGAGAAGGGATAGGATCGGGGGCATGGATGGAGCGGGGATAGGATCGGGGGGGATGGATGGAGCGGGGATAGGATCAGGGGGGATGGATAGCTTAGGGATAGGATCAGGGTGGATGGATGGAGCGGGGTTAGGATCAGGGGGGATGGATGGAGAAGGGATAGGATCAGGGGGGATCGATGGAGCGGGGTTAGGACCAGGGGGGATGGATGGAGAAGGGATAGGATCAGGAGGGATCGATGGAGAAGGAATAGGATCGGGGGGGATGGATGGAGAAGGGATAGGATCGGGGGGATGGATGGAGCGGGGATAGGATCGGGGGGGATGGATGGAGCGGGGATAGGATCAGGGGGGGATGGATAGCTTAGGGATAGGATCAGGGTGGATGGATGGAGCGGGGTTAGGATCAGGGGGGATGGATGGAGAAGGGATAGGATCAGGGGGGATTGATGGAGAAGGGATAGGATCGGGGGATGGATGGAGAAGGGATAGGATCGGGGGGATGAATGGAGCGGGGATAGGATCAGGGGGGGATGGATAGCTTAGGGATAGAATCAGGGGGGATGGATGGCGCAGGGATAGGATCAGGGATGAATAGAGCCGGAATGTGATTAGAGGGATAGCGGGAGTGGGTATGGGATCGGGGGCTGGGTGGAGCTGGGAAGGGATCGGTAGGAATGGATTGAGGCGGGATGGGATTGTGGGGAATGGATAGAGCTGGGATGGGATCAGGGGGTTGTATGGAGCAGGGATGGGATCAGGGGGATGGGTGGAGCTGGGAAGGGATCGGGAGGAATGGATTGAGGGGGGATGGTATTGGGGAGAATGGATAGAGCTGGGATGGGATCAGGGGGTTGTATGGAGCAGGGATGGGATCAGGGGGATGGGTGGAGCTGGTATGGGATCAGGGGGGATGAATGGAGCCGGGATGGGATCAGGGGATGGATGAGCGGGTATAGGATCAGGGGGTGGGTGGAGCTGGATGGGACCTTTGATTTGGGGGGGGGATTAAAGGATATGTTCTAGGGTAAGGTGACCAGATTTTTTAAATAAAATCCGGGGACATATTTTTTCTTTACTAGTAATGGCGGCAATCAGCGACTCTCTGCCCGTCGCTGCCCACCTCACAGCCTCTCAAGTCTAACTCTTCGGGCCCTGGCTACTACTGGGTGGGGAGCGGAGGAGGATCACTCCGCCAGGGAAGGCAGGGAGATCGGCATGTGGCTGGCCAGGATTTGAGCCAAGGCAGAAGAACATGCGAGCAAAGCTGAATGGGCATGCGCCCGAAACTGAAGAAATATTCCCTCCGCTCCGACCAGCACATGTTAATCAGAAAGGGGCACAGATAATGGGAAAAATACAACGCCCCTATGCTAGTAGGCACGGCGGAGCGGGGGTGTGTCATTCTAATTTTTTTATTATAATTCTGCACTGATTGTCTTTAAATTGCCCCTGCCCCCTATTAAATCCAATCTGGGGACAAAACCAGGGACAGACTTGGTCCGGGGACAGTGTCCTCAATCAGGGGACTGTCCCCTGAAACTGGGGATGTCTGGTCACCCTATCTAGGGGTGCTTTGGTGGGGGGGGTGGTCAAACTTCAAATCTGCCCCCTCCTACTTCTAGTACAATGACTCCTCTCTAACCCAAAACAAAGAGCACCCCCTAGCACCCATTCTCTAACCCCCCTAAAATAACTCCTGGCAGCATAATTGTTACCTGCAAATGCCCCCCCCCCCCACTATGTCCCCCTCCTCTGCAATAAAGTACACCTGCAGCATACCTCAGAGAAGGTGCTGACTGTAGCGTGGATGGTGTCACACGGTGGGGATAAAGCAGCAGTGAGAACAGAGTTGTGGCCGCGCCCGCGCTGTGTTGAGGTGTGTGTGGGGACGGTCGGAACCCGAGCACCCACGCTGTCTCTGCCTCACTCCCTGCTCCCCCACTCTCCCCGCACATTGCATGGAGCAGAGGGGATCCCGGAAGGGGAGGAGGGAGCCGCGGCGCCAGTCTGAGCTTCTTCAGATTGTACCCCACCCACGGCAGTGACATATGGCCGGAGCGCCTGTCACTAAACATCCCCACACGGCTCTGATGAGCCATCCATCTGCGCTACTGCGGGCACCTTCGGGAGCGGACTGAGCCGGCCCGGGCCCCCCCCACCACGGGGCCCTCGGGCAGTGCCCGAATGACCGAATGGTCAGTCCGCCCCTGCTGGCCATAAATGGTTAGTTTATTAACAGATTTTTTCATTCACAAGAAGAAGGGGAATGGAGGAATCCTCTCTGCCGGATCATTTTAATCTGACAGCTTGGCTCTCTACTCTCAGAATACACTGATAAGTGGCTACAGCTGATTGGCTGCAGCTGCTGATAAACAAAATTATTTCAACATTCCCGTTCGACAGAAGTCATTCTAATGGTTCAGACTATATGGATTGAAATTTGTGGCCGGCAGCGTGGCAGATGGCCTCAGTGTGAGAGAGCTCCGGAACATCTAAGCTTCCAGCAGTGCCACACTGCGACGAAGGGCAACAAAAATCACCCCCAAACCTGCAAAGCCCATCCTAACACACATGAGAGGAGAATGAGTAAAATAAAATCCCACGGCGGGCCCTGTAATCTCGCAGAGAAATTTACATCAGTCGGGGAGCTCCTGCAGCCAAAATGACACTGCTGTCTTAGGAGCGACCTCACGAGACAGTCTTCATCTTCGGACCCACAAGCTGGATACAGGAACAGAATCATCCCATCGTTGATCAGGGCAGCCAAGAAACCAAATCTCCTCTTCCCAGAGCCCCTAGAAGTCCAAACCCAAGCTAGATCTTGCACTGTAGGACAAAGATTAGGAGGATGGGGAGGGTGGCCTCATGGAGGAGACAAACGATCCAAATGACCCCCTAATACAGTTACCAACCACAGGCCAACCTATTGTGTACTCTACACTAAAAAGCACGCTAGTTGCTCCCCGCAGCACCCTTCACAGAGACATGCTCTCAGCAGTCTCAAATATAAGAGCTGAAGTGGCAGAACTAGGAGAGAGGGTCGACCACATGGAAGTTTGCAGAAGCCCATCATGACCTAGTGGATGCACATAGAGATACAGAATACATCATTATACAACTCAAAACAAAAATCTTAGACCTTGAGGGTGCTCTAGGTGTACCCTACTACCAGAAATCCCAGCCCAAGAAATTATTAACCGGGCCCACAGTCGCAGTACGCAGGGATTAAGTTATTCGCAGACCTCTCCCAACACACCTTGATGGCCTGCAGACAACTGGTTTCTGTTACAAAAATGTTATAAAATCACAAAATTCTTTACTGATATGGCCCTCCAGCTAAACTATGATCACTGGAGGCAGCAGACAATGTAATCACCACACTAGAAGATGGCCTTAGCTTCCTTTAAGCATGGAACCTTCTTCTACCTCCAGACGACCAAACCCAGCGAAGGAGAAGTGGCTCCCAGCCTAGAAACCCTAGCGACATCTCAGACCGCTGAATACTCACAGATGATCAACACAACCTTCACCTTGGAGATAGTATTCGACCATACCTGTATTTGTTGGGGATCTTTCAGTTTTTTTGTCCGTAGTCCCCTACAGCATCATACAAGAAAAAACATAGAATGCCCCCTCAAGGGTGGGACTTTTAAAGTGACACAAACACATAAATTGTAGAAAAGTAGATAACAACAATTTTATTCAAGTAATTAAATCAAATCGGTATCAATAAGTGTCCTAAAAAAGGATAAAAGCCACATGTAAGTGGTATACAGATCATATTTCATAAAACAATTGAACAGACATACAGTAAAACCAAAAATAGTCCAACCCGACAGCCGTTTCGGTATCTGTGATCCTTCTTCAAGGGGTATTACAGACGATCATAGCGTCAGAAAGTTACATGTCTATTAGAAAAGAGATATATAAGAAGGCCAGTATGGTGGCCTGAGTTTATGGGAGGAGCCCGGAGGGTATTTAAGCAGCCCACTCACACAAGCTCTTTGTCGGTTCAGTGTGCAGTACTACACGTCACTGGGCCGACTCTTCCCAGCTCATCTCATGTCCGTGAGTCTGCGCATTCAATCGCATTCGACACCCTCCCGCCCTTCCCTTTTTCAGGGCACTTCTCAGCATATCCTTCTTCAATTAACTACCCATTACTTACTTTGGGTATGCCCCCTTTTCTTGGCATACTGACCAGACCACCAAGGCACACTTCAGGTCTATTTATGTTGTAAGTCTTGTCGCGTGTTTATGTGATCCACATCACTCTCAGTCAGAAGGCCACGACCATAAACATACATTACAGAGAAAAAATAAACGTCAACATTATCTACAGCTCAAGTGATTAGGGTTGTATAGAAATGAAGAGAGAGACAAGAAAAAGGGTAGCCATGCGATTCTAATTTTTAACAGAATAGGCATTGGTTACTTACAACAAATAGGACCTGCAGAAAATCGCCTGTCTCAGCATCGAACACGCACCAAAAGGAGAAAGAAATATATGGAGACGAGGCTCTCCGTGTTCACAGAGAGGATGTTCATATATAGCCAACCAAACAAAGGTCCCTGCTGGAAAAAAATATATATATATTTTTTTTTGGGGGGTAAGTAATCAAAAGACTAAATGAAAACGCTCATTTGGAAAGAAGGGGGCATTACAGCCCAATAAAGTTGCTGGATCTGGTAACTTAAACACGAGGAGCAACTTACCAAATATGGGAATATGCATAAACAAGAATGTGCATATACAGGAAAAAAACAACTCTCCGTCAGCGTGAAATGGAACTGCCCAACTGCTCCTATAAGCAAGGAGGAGTGGGTTGCTGGGTGATGGCAAGTTGTAATCACTGTGGGGAAAGTTGAGAAAAAGATATATACTGTAAAGTAAATAGCTCATTTGGTACGTTGTGCAACAAAGCACACCACCTAAAGAAGATAGTTAGCCAAATATCAACAAGGGGGAAAAGGGAGAGGGGAGAGTATCTGCCAGGAAATAATTCCCATTGATCCAGCAGGCGCCATGACAGCCTAAGTCATTGGCGACTAGTGTGGGCTTTATAAAGCCTACAAATGGTACAGGCGCATGCGCGTGCTCATAGGCAGCGTGCGGCGTCATGACGCAATCGTGGCAATGACGCCCGCGACAACGTCGACACGATGACGCAATCATGGCAAATGAGCGTGAGCCCGCAAAGCAGACACAAATAAGGAACCAATTGCGGTGACTACATATTGAACATTGACAGGTACAGGTACAGGTCTCAACAAATCAAAAGAGTGACAGCCAATCAATGTAGGAACGAAAAATTACTTAATTAAGCAATGTTGCAAGTGCAAATCCAACCTATATAGAATACTTTAAAAAGTATACAGTCCACGTTCTGGTAACAGTGACACAGAATCGATGACGAAAAAAACGAAAAAAACTAAACGGGGATGAAAAGGGCATTTCGCACAAGGTATGCCGGAAACGGTCCTAAATGAGCAGCACCCGGCATAGAGTGTGCGCTGACGCATGAAAGCAGAATCAACTGCATTAACAGGGGGAAGCCTAGCCCACCACAGGTGTATAAAACAACTGTTAGTATGCACAAAAACCCCCCTATGTGCGTCAGGTGGAGGCTAAAACATCCAAGCTGTGTGGAGCTGGGCAAGAATAATCAGAAGATCAAGAAATTATCAAAAGGGTGGATATAGATACTGTATGTCTATTCCTCCCATCCCCCAGAGGAAAAACCCTCAAGAAAGGGGCGGTAACTAACCATTTCGTCCTGGCTTAGTAGTGGCATTTAGCATGGCTATCCATCTTAAAGTTCTATTCCAATCACTTCCTCTACTATTGGGGTGTATTCTGTCTAGAATAAGGAATTTAATCTTGGAATTTGGGATCTTGCCACCATGGGCGTCTCGAATGTGGCACCTGAGGGGAAGATCTGGGTCTGCCTTACGCATACACACATACACGTAATGCGTCTGGAAGCGCGTTTATGAAAGGGTTGTTTAGTTTTGCCGATGTAAAATGCCCCATAATGGCATAGAAGTAAATATACCACTCCAGGTGTTTTGCAGTTTGCAAAATGGGTGGGTCTAAACGGTTTACCATTAGGTAATAGGATAGTGTCTCCAATATTCATATACTGGTTGTGAGGGGCTAGCTCGGCAGCGGGTCTGTGCGATTCCCTGGAAGGGTTCAGCACACAGAAAAGAACTAGGCACAGCAGACCATGGTAGGAGAAAACAAAAGAAGGTGCGGTTTTATTTTAAATACACCACAAAAAAATTATGCCAGAAAACAAAAGAAATAACAAAAATAAATCCTGGTCAACTTGACCTGCTTGCTACACATGCTGGTGTCCCTAACTACCAACTAGGTACAGCCTTGTGCTGCCCCAGTTCCTGACTCCCTGGAGTTTAAATGTTTTAGGAATAGCCACACAGGCTTTAGCTCACCGCACAAAGCACAAACAGTCCACACAGGTCTGCCTCCAGCTTGGAGTGACACTCTATTCATGCTGGGAGCTTTTACAAGAGGCCCTAACGAGCCCACCTGAAACAGCTGGGGTAATCAAGTCCTCCTAGCAGGACTCCCAGCACTCCCCCTAGAGATACAAAGTGGCATAAAGCCTGAATCTAGGAGAGATATACCTGTCCTCTTGGACGCAACCAAGGGATCTAACCTGCCTACTGTCACATACCCCCCCACCCCCTCTTGTTTCAACCTTGGGGTTGGAACACCAGCATTCAGGCAGGTATGCACCCGAGACAGTGCATCCACATTCCCCATTTGGACGCCAGGGCGATGTTTTACAGTGAAAGTGAATTCTTGTAGGGACAGGAACCATCTGTTTACTCTTCGGTTTGTTTCTTTGTTTTGGGCCATCCACTTTAAGGGAGCGTGGTCCGTAACTAGGTCAAAATGCCGACCCAGCAGGTAGTATCTAAGAGAATCTAGAGCCCATTTCACCGCTAAACATTCCTTCTCAATAGTGGCATAATTGACCTCATGGGACTTTAATTTTCTACTGAGGTAAATGACCGGATGTTCTTCCCCATTCCAGACCTGGGACAATACTGCTCCCAACCCCACGTCAGAGGCATCCGTTTGTACCACAAAGTCCCTGGAGAAATCTGGGGAGTACAAGACTGGCTGGCTACATAAAGCTTTCTTTAAGGCCTGGAAGGCTGCTTCCGCGTCTGTGGTCCACTTAACCATGACCGAGTCTTTCCCCTTGGTCAGGTTGGTTAATGGCACAGCCTGAGAGGCAAAGTGGGGAATAAATTGCCGATAATAACCAGCGATTCCCAGAAAGGCCCGTACCTGCTTCTTGCTGTTAGGACGTGGCCAATTCTGTATGGCCTCGACTTTATTGACTTGGGGTTTGATCACTCCCCTCCCAATGGTGTACCCAAGATATTTGGCCTCTTCCTGTCCAATGGTACACTTCTTTGGGTTGGCCGTAAACCCAGCTTCCCGGATAGAGTCTAGGACTGCTTGCACCTTAGGCAGATGTGAGGCCCAATCTGGGCTATGGATAACTACATCATCCAGGTAAGCTGCAGCATACTTCTGGTGGGGCCTCAGAATCTGGTCCATTTTCCGCTGAAAGGTTGCCGGGGCATTCTGTAACCCAAACGGCATTCTTTTATACTGGAATGCCCCGTCTGGGGTTACAAACGCGGTTTTCTCTTTGGCTGACTTAGCCAAGGGAATTTGCCAATACCCTTTTGTGAGATCGAGAGTTGTCATGTACCGGGCTGTTCCTAGCCGGTCGATTAACTCATCGATACGAGGCATGGGGTAGGTGTCAAATTTTGTAACTTTGTTCAGCTGTCGAAAATCATTACAAAAACGCCAGCTCCCATCCGGTTTAGGCACTAAGCCTATAGAGCTGGACCAATCACTTTGGGATTCCTCTATCACCCCCAACTTAAGCATTTTCTGTACTTCCTCCCGTATTGCCTCCCGTCGGGCCTCTGGGATGCGATAGGGTTTTAACTTCACCCTTTCACCAGGCGGGGTTATAATATCATGCTCTACCCCAGACATTTGTCCCGGCAGCTCAGAGCAAAACCTCTTTGTTGCGAAGCACAAACTCCTTAACCTCCTGTTGTTGGGGCTTTGACAAGGTGACTGCTATTCCTACCTCAGGAATCACGCAATCAGACTGAGCTGGTGACAAAGTTTCTGTGACTAGGGATTCCCTATCCCTCCAGGGTTTCAACAGATTTGATATCAAAGGAGACAGGAACAACAAGCGCCCAGAGGCGATTCAGTTCGCATGTGCCGCGCTATACAAGTTTTCATTCATTCATTCATTCATTCATGTGATAGATCTGTTCGGGCTTTCGCCTTCCTGGTTGTCTGACTTTGTAATTCACTTCGCTCACTTTTTCCAATATCTCGTAGGGGCCTTGCCATTTGGCGAGGAACTTACTTTCACTGTAGGGATAAGTACCAACACCCTATCCCCTGGGGAGAAGGTACGGGTCTTGGCCCCACGGTTATACACTCTCTGTTGTGCCAATTGTGCTTGGGCTAAATGTTCCTTTACGATTGGCATTACCTGTGCAATTCGATCTTGCATCAGGGCGACATGCTCAATCACACTCCTGTGGGGAGAACTCTCACTTTCCCAAGTTTCCCTGGCGATATCCAACAGCCCTCTTGGGTGTCTCCCATAGAGCAACTCGAAGGGTGAGAAACCCGTAGAGGATTGGGGTACCTCCCTAATGGCAAACATTAAATAGGGAATAAGACAGTCCCAATCCTTTCCATCTCTATTCACCACCTTCTTTAACATTTGTTTAAGGGTTTTGTTGAACCCTTCAACCAACCCATCTGTTTGGGGGTGATACACAGATGTACGCAATTGTGTCACTTTGAACAACTTGCACAGTTCTTTCATAACCCGGGACATAAAGGGTGTACCTTGGTCCGTGAGCAGTTCCTTACAAATACCCACGCGGCTAAAAACAAGAGATAGCTCTTTGGCTATGGTTTTGGCCGAGGTATTTCGGAGAGGAATCGCCTCTGGATAACGGGTGGCATAGTCCAATATAACCAAAATATACTGATGCCCCCTAGCGGACTTCACTATTGGACCTACCAAATCCATGGCGATCCTCTCAAAGGGAACCTCAATGATGGGAAGGGGTACTAGCGGGTTACGGAAATGTGGCATAGGTGCCGACATCTGACACACAGGGCAGGAGGAACAATAATTTTCTATTTCCTTCACGACCCCAGGCCAATAAAATCTCTGCAACACTCTCTCTCGGGTTTTCTCTGTCCCCAGATGACCCCCAAGAACGTGCCCATGGGCCAACTCTAACACCAACTTCCTGTAGGGTTTGGGCACCACAAGTTGCTCAATGGTTTCTTCTGCCCTTTGAGCCACCCGATAGAGTAGGTCCCTTTCTATGATGAAGTACGGGAAAGTGCAGTTCGTATCTGGGTTCACTAACTCGCCATCTATTTTCACTATGTTTTCCCGTGCCTTTATTAGGGTGAGATCTTTTAACTGTTCGGTGGCAAAGTTTTCCCTGTGAACCTCGAGATCAGAAAACTCTACAGACGGCATGTTTTCTTCTGAGGATGTTGGCTCCTCCCCAGTTTCTTGCATATCCCCTGTCAATACCGACAAGGGGAATTCTGGAGAGTCCTCACCACTCTCAGAGGCATTCTGGTATGTAGAGGCACCAGTGGGGGGCTCAGGATAATCCCATAGTTCCCAGAACTTTGGAAAATCCCTTCCCACAATGGCATCATGTGGTAAGCTAGACACTAACCCCACCGGATGAGAGAGGGTACCTTTGGAGGTCTCAAAACACACTGTAGTCACCGGATACTCTCGGGTGTCCCCATGCACACAAATAACAGCTACCTTGTTATTCCCAGAGACCTCTGTAGTAATTAATTCAGCCTTTATCAGTGTCACCAGGCTACCTGAATCTAGCAACACAACAACATTTCTACCATTGATAGACATTTTGCATAGATGTTTCTCAGTTCCACGAATCGCAGTGCATGCGACTGTCGCAAACAGCGACTGACGTCTGTCCCTTAGAAAGTCGCATTGCATGGGTTCATCCACAACCGGGCAATTTGCTGCAATGTGTCCCTCGAGCCGGCAGCGGTAGCAAACAATCCTTTTTGCTGCCTCTTAAAGGCCTTGACTTCCCAGCCTGTTCTCGCCAGACACTAGGGAGAACCCCCACCCTCTCACTCTCTCCACCCTCACCCCTTGGAATCATCTTACCCGCCACTGGGGATGGTCTGGTCTTAGGGGGAAAGTCCGTGAGTCTCTGGAAGAAGCAGTCAGGTTCTCTGTAGCCAAGTACCTCTCAACAAGATCGACAAGCTTATCGGCCGTTTCTGGTTCTCCATGGCTTACCCACTTTTGGATGGGAGTAGGAAGAGCTCTCAGGAAGCGATCCATCACAACACGTTCCACAATCTTTGGAGCGGACAAAGTCTCTGGCTGTAGCCACTTCCTGCTCAGGTGAATGAGATCATACATTTGAGATCGGGGGGGTTTTCCAAGTCGGAAAGTCCAGTTATGCACACGCTGAGCCCGGACAGCCAGGGTGACGCCCAGCCGTGCCAATATTTCAGTTTTTAGTACAACATAGTCTTTTGCTTGGTCAGGCTCTAACTCATAATAAGCTTTCTGCGATTCGCCAGTTAACAGAGGGGCCACCAGTCCAGCCCACTGCTCCTTGGGCCATTTTTCCCTTTCAGCAGTCCTTTCAAATGTGGTCAAAAACACCTCTGGATCATCCTCTCCAGTCATTTTTGTCAGTAAACAACTCACCCCAAATGATGCAGTATTAGTGGAACCACTTGCTTCACTGGTCTGCGGACGTTGTTGTATCAAAGTCTCCATTTGTTGTAGTCTCTGCTCTTGCTTCTGCAACAAGTCTATGAAGCGGGCCTCAGATTTCTGCTGGGCTTGTTGGTGAGCTTGCTGCTGGGCTTCCAAACTCTGTTGGTGAGCTTGCTGCTGGGCTTCCAAACTCTGTTGGTGAGCTTGCTGCTGGGCTTCCAAACTCTGTTGCAAAGTCGCATTTGTCTGCTGTTGTACTGCGAGGCTCTGTTGTTGAGCTTGCTGCTGGGCTGCGAGGCTCTGTTGCAAAGTCGCATTTGTCCGCTGCTGATTGGCATTTGCTAGAGCCAGCTGCTTTAGCATCTCCTCCATGCTGGCCATAAAAAAAAAACTGCCCGCATTCTCCACCAACTGCAAGGCAGCATGGAATGAAGCACTGAAACTACAAGCAGATATCTTCTGCATTCAGGAGACCCACTTCAATGCTTCTAAAGCCCCACAGTGCTCCCATCGACTGTTTCCACACGTTTTTACTGCCAATGCTCCAGTCAAGAAAAATGGCATCCTTATAGCCATTAACACTTCAATGGCCTTTAGAATGCAAGAAGTCCACAAAGATCAGAAAGGACGATATATATTTAAAATTTGTACTAATAATAATGTTCTTTATACAATCGTCAACCTATATGCACCTAATATTGGCCAACTTAAGTTTTTAAATGCTTTTTACAAGGAAATAGATATGATCCAGAAGGGCTCTCTCTTGCTAATGGGAGACTTCAATACTATAATAGATCAAAAAATGGCTATATCAAAACCTAGTTCCCACGTTAGACAAACAGTACAAGACTTTCTAAGAAACCTTCTATATGACCCGTGGAGGTGTATGCACGCCAATGAAAAATATTATACCTACTTTTTTGCCCCCCACGGCTCATATTCAAGGATCAATCTCTTTCTAACGGACCTGAACCTATAACACAGATTCTATAAAACCAAAATTATGCCAAAACATGGTCTAACCAAGCCCCCATCAAAATGATAGAGATCACAGCATCTCTGTTTAACAACCAAACATGTAGAGAAAGAATGAATGCTCAATTAGATGAATTCTTCCAATTCAACTTAACCCCTGATTTAAATATGTCTAATGTATGTTGTGGCCATAAAGCCTACTCTAGGGGGCTACTAATACAGCTTGCAGCAGGGGAAAGGAAATATAGGTTGCAGTCTATTGAAACTATTCTTACTAAGATCCAAAACCTTGAATTGCACCACACAAAATCTCATGACCCTACCACCTTTACTGAACTAACGATGTAGACAACGAATAAAGACTTCTCATGCTCTCAGGTCATGAGAGACAGACACGTAGACTCAAAGCCACCTATTATTTCCAAGGAAACAAAGCTGGTAAACTTTTAGCAAACCAACTAAAAACATGACAACTGAAAAACTCAATAGCATATATTCTGAAACCTGGCACTAACTCTAAGATACTACACAACCCAAAGTTGACGCAATACAAAAATATCTGGCCTCCCTACCATAGATGAAGACACTCTACAAAAGTTAAATTCCCCTATGATAATGACAGAAATCTATAAAGTTATTAAGTCCCTCCCCAATAATAAGTCGCCGGGGGTGGATGGACTATCATCTGAATATTACAAAACATTCCAGACCATTCTCACTTCAGACTTACAAAAATTATTTAATGCAGCTTCAACTTCCGGATCATTTCCTGAGGAAATGCTCAAAGCCATCATCGTCACTTTGCCCATACCAGGGAAGGAGCCAACAAATCCACAAAACTTTCACCAAATTTCACTCCTAAACACAGACCTAAAGATTTTCTCAAGAAATATAGCAAACCGATTTGCAGAAATTACACCCACACTAATCAATATGGACCAAGTAGGCTTTGTAAAAGGCTGCCAAGCCTCAGCCGGTACTAGGAGAATGATCTCCACACAATGATAGAAAATAAGAAAAAATCGTCAGCCTTCTTAACATTAGATGCTATGAAGGCCTTTGATCGTGTCCATTGGGCCACGTACACACGATCAAATTTATCTGCTGAAACCGGTCCGACGGACCGTTTTAGCAGATAAATTTGATCGTGTGTACGGGCGAGCAGACAGGTTTTTCCAGCAGCCAAATTTTAAAGCATGCTTTAAAATCTGTCTGCTGGAAACCCGTCCATCCGACATGTCCGCTGGTTAGTACAATAACCAGCGGACATATCTGTCCGCACATGCGTCTAATGGATTCGACGCATGCGTGGAAGTATTTTACTTCCTGGTTCGCTGACGTGGCGGCGTCAACGTCACCGCCATGTCAACGCGCTGTCTGCCGGCGGGGATTTTGATTTGATCGTGTGTACACGATCAAACCAACATATCCCAGCAGACAAATACGATCAAAACGGTCTGTCAGACCGATTTGATCGGATTTATTTAGTCGTGTGTACGCGGCCTCGGGAGTAGACTCAAGCTCTAACACAGAACAACTATCACCAGAAGAGATGCAAACGTCAAGAAATATGAAAACTTTATTCAAAGCAGCTCAGATAAAACATTTCCATAGAAATTACCCTACCTCTTATTTAAAAGTGAATAATGCAATTTGGTCATTCTACCACAATACAACATCAATGGATATCATGGTTCTACAAATACCTAAACAACCAACATGTTGAATCTAAACCTCCTCAAATTAATAGATGGGAAAAAGAACTAAATTCAGAATACTCACTCGTTGCTGGGCCGGATTCACGTAGAGCGGCGCATTTTTGTGCGGGCGTAGCGTACCTACTTTACGCTACGCTGGTGGAACGTTGAGAGACAAGCATGCTATTCACAAAGAATATGCGCTCAAAGTTGCGCCGGCATAGCGTATAGTTGTCGGCGTAAGCCAACGTAAGTCAAAGTAGGTGGAAGTGGACTGGAAGTGGGCGTGATATATTATAATGAAGCGTGACTCCATACAAATGATGGGCTGAGCTTCAAAAAACGAACTGTGCATGCGTCATCTCTTGGACGCATCCCAGTGCGCATGCTCACAGTTACGTCGAAATAGCTGCCTAAGATATACGTCGAGCACTGCCTACGACGTGAACGTAACCTACGCCCAGCCCTATTCACGTAGTACTACGTAAACAACGTAAAATACGACGGCTGTTCCCTCGTCCCTCGCCCATACTATATGTTCCACCTATATGTGGAATAACTTTATGCCGGACGTATCTACGTTCGTGAATCGACATATCTCCCTCATTTGCATATTTGCAATGGGTGTCCAGCGTAACTATGCGCCCAAGATATGCCGGCGTAGGCAAGTTACATTGGGCGGCAGAAGCCTATTTTTCAGGCGTATCTAGCTTGGGGAATCGGCACAGGGATACGACGGCGCACATTTCTACTTATGACGGTGTATCGCTAGATACACTGCCGTAAAGCTTACGTGAATCCAGCCCATAGAGTGCAATCAAGCCCTCTATACTACTCTGAGC
Source organism: Rana kukunoris (assembly GCA_029574335.1). Lineage (NCBI taxonomy): Eukaryota > Metazoa > Chordata > Amphibia > Anura > Ranidae > Rana > Rana kukunoris. Next base: position 138,232,619 of record CM056057.1, on the reverse strand, counting down.
CCTTCCCACTGTTCCTCTCATTGGGCAAATGCTATAAAAATAACCTACAAGTGGTATATGACACCAGTCAAACTTAATTGCATGTTTCCAGATACTCCCATGGTATGTTGGCGTCAATGTGGACAAAAGGGCGACTTAGGGCTCTTTCACACAGGGTGGATCAGTAATGATCGGCCCCGTGCACCTCCGTTTGCTCAGCGGGGATCGCTCCGTTGATCCCGCTGAGCCCTATGGGGGGAGCGGATGAACACGGACCGTATGTCCGTGTTCATCTGATCCGATCCGCCAACGGATGGAAAAGTAGGTTTTTCCTCCGTCACACGTTGGCGGATCGGAGCGGGTAGGATGTCAGCGGGCATGTCACCGCTGACATCCGTGGCTCCATAGAGGTGCACGGAGCGTTCGTTCAGGTCTGCCTAAAAAACTGGCAGGCGGATCTGAACGGTCCGCCCGTGTGAAAGAGCCCTTACACCACATTCTATGGACATGCAATGCCATAAGAAACTGTTGGGATTCAGTGTTCGCCTTAATCTCACACATTACTGTAACGAGCACTAAACCATGCCAAATATTAGTCTTCTTTGGAATGCGACTAGACCGCTTTCCCAAACAATTCTTGACGATAGTCATACATAATACTAATAGCAGCGTGAATGTCAATAAGGAATACATGGAAACAGACTCTTACCACCAACACCTGTGAAGTCATCCACAGAGTGAACTTAAACTGCATTTGCGAAAAATACAAAGCGGCCCAAAACAACTCAATACATTAATTTGACCAAAAGTGGATGTATTGGACTCTTCTGAAATACTCTTCCCTCAACTCCCTCTGAATTACTTGTACAGTGTCTGTTTCTTGGCCCCCTGACCATTAAAGTGATTGAGGAAGGCCAAAGTGACCAAACACATTAAATATAGGCTGTACTGACGATACCCCCATTACCACGGTTTGTCGAAAACTTTAACAACTTGTACTATATATCAAATTATTTAGCTGAGTGTAACTGCAAGACAAAGTTCTATCTTATCTTGCTTACTACTTACAGGCTGATTGTAACAGTTTTTTTTTTAACTTGTTCATTATATACCTGCTGATTGTAATTACAAGGAACAACCTTGTCATCTTATAATATGTTTATGCAATTTTTTTATTGTTCTTTAAAAAATACCCAATAACAACTATCTTAAATTTAAATGTGTCTGGTCCCTGCTTAGCTGGCATAATTTCAATCCATCTATGGCCTGTTTTAAACTGCTGCATCACTGAAAAACGACTTGTGCTTGGAATGCTTTTCAGAGATGTTTGACAGGGAATAAGGGGGCATCCTTGCTCAACAGAAGTTGGTTGTTTAATCAACTTCTGTCAAAAGAACAGCACCTGCCACTAGAACAGGCAAAATGTTCAGGTTTGGCTGGCAGCCAAGCATGTGTTTTATCTGGGTAGAGTGAGTGATCCAGGGAGGGCTGGTATGACTCAGCAAGCAGCATCATTGGTACCTCCCACTACTTCTGGAATTTGCTGGAAACTTCCAGTAGAATGGGAGGGAGGTTAGGAGGAACTGTCTGGAGTATTCATGAGGGCCCTGACCAAACCCCAACAGATGGGTCGGCAGGTAGCAAGCCCCCTCAAATACTCTCAGTCAGCCCAGCTGGGGCAGGAGAGTTTGGGTGGAAGATTGGAAATGGAGTGCTAGGAGGCTGTCGAAGACCCTTGAGGGTAACCCCCTTGTTTGGAGGGGGTGACCTTGGGTCTTGGAGCTCGGGTGCAGGAGGGATCCTCTGAAAACCCAAGAAAAAATCCAGTGGCACCGGAGCAAGTGTGAGGACAGCAGGAGCCAGTGAGCATGTCCCACAGATCTCCAAAGAGAAGACAGCCAGGTGGGTTGGTGAGTGTAAGGCCGCGCACACACGATCGAATATATCTGCTGAAACTGGTCCGACGGACCGTTTCAGCAGACATCTCCGATCGTGTGTACGGGCTAGCGGACATGTTTTCCCAGTGGACAAATTTCAAAGCATGCTTTAAAATTTGTCCGCCGGAGACAAGTCCGTCTACAGAAATCTCCGCGCATGCGTCGAATGGATTCGATGCATGCGTGGAAGTATTTTACTTCCTGGAGTGGTAACATGGCAGCGTCAACATCTCCGCCACGTCACTGCGTCCTCAGCCCGAGGGGATTTTGCTACACTACCAAAAGGGCCCGCTATCCTTGCTTATAAAGGGCATTTGCTACCAATCTGACTGAGCATTGTTATCAGATCACCTAACAGTGTGCCAGCTGGTTCTGGGAGTTGCAGTGCTTCAAGCAAATGTTTTGCTGGAGGAAACTGAGGAGTGTAAATAGTCTGTACAGAAGAAGTTGTCCCTAGAAAATTGTACTTAAGTCAAGTGGGCATCCCATAATACTCTTAACCCCATACAAGTTCAATATCCTTAATAAAAATACAAAAATAAAGCTGCAAAGACTGTTTCCTGACTTAAGAGTGCTGTGGAAAATTCTGTGTGCTTGGCTGTGCAGGGTGGGCGATCCCTTATTCACCAGTGGCTCCTGCAGGGGTAGTGCTACATACAGTTAATAAAAGCAGTTTCCCCCCCCTAAGTTATCATAAAACAAAATAAGAAAAAAACAATCCAGAATTCACACCTCCAACTTTTGCATACTAAAAAAGATAAATTTAGCCAACTAAGCTAAGCAGCTGGTACATCGACTAGCTGAACTGGTGCTGTCATATGCACTGTGCAGTTAACTGCTCTCATCACACATACAGCCTGTAATTGCAGTGTATCCGATCTGTGGGGTTACATGCTTGAGCGTTCAACAGATAATATAGCTACATGAAATTCAGGTATTGATTTTAAGCAGTTCCCATCTGTGAGCTTTATGTTATTCCTATTGCTATAAGGTAACCTGTAAGTGAAGATGTTTAGAGTAAACTGCTGTGAGAAAGAAAGAAACTGAGAGGGAATATGGTTATGATAACTTGTAGCTAGAAGCTAGCTGACAACACAGGCTACAAGTAAAAGGGTTCTATATGTCCAATGAAGTGAATTTCACTTCCCAAAAGATTTAGAAGCTCAGCCTGGGGGGGAGTGTTCATGAAGTCTGTGGGGAGAGACCAGGAAGGAGCTCCAAGCGGAAAGTGTTATCCCTGCCCAGGGGAAGAGATTAGGACAGAGGTACCCTGAGGAAGTGGAAGCTTAGACAGTGAAGAGTGTTCATGATGGAACCCTGCTGAGGGTTTGCAAAATCAGCCTGTGGGGAGAGATTAGGAAAGTGATTCCCTAGGGAAGGGTGAGCTCAGTTTGTGGGCAGCGTTTATGAAGGTGCTCTACTTGGTGTTTGCAATCTCTTGTACCTGTAGGGAGAGATCAGGAAGCAGCTACCAGGGAAAGTGCTTCTAAAAGAAGATCAAGGGGACCTCCCCCAGGAAATTATGAAGATGCAACCACTGTGTGTGTGTGGAGGGATCAAGAAGGGCTCCACTAGAAGAGTGTAACATCAGTCTGGGTGTTTGCCATGGTGTCAGAAGGAGACTTGGCTGCCACATCTGTGCAGAGGAGAGATTCAGTAAGCAGGAGGTGTTCCATGAGTAATCGTTACTACAAGGTCCTGAGTTGCCACAAATGCCACTGGTACCTGATGTCAAAGAGCGGGAGCAAGCTTAATTACAGACTGCAATGTGGTGAGAGACCAACTCTGTTATCTAGAACAGAAAAAGACAAGGGTGGGACTTTGAATGAAACATGCATCCCAGGAGAAAACACGGAACAATACAATAGAATATCATTTTTTCTCTATATATTTCTATTATATATGTTCTGAACACTTCACGTTTCTTATTATTGCACATTTTTGTTCCTCTATAGATGGTTACACCTATGGAAGACCTATCCTCAAGCTCTATCCATGGAGGTCCCTTTTTGGGAACCCCAACTTTTTTCCGGATTTCCAGGCTGCACGGTGGGCAATCCACCTCAGCTCCCGTGGGCTGTTGTTCCTCCGACCGGGCCCCCCGCCTCCCATCTTCTACGCCTATCCCTTTACCCATAGCCACAGGCATACCTGTAAGTTACTTTAGGAATTGTTACTTGTTTTCTCCCTCCTACCCCACACACAGATTCAATTTACCTAAATCTTATTGCTTTGATTTTTTTAGACTCCTACTTCATATCTGCTCCTGAAGAGTGGCAGTAGCCACGAAACGCGTTGAGCCAATAAGATGCCTTCTCACATACATACTTCGACTGCATCACCCACTACCTCATACATGGATTGGAATTTACTAACCAATCCCGGTCATAACTACTATGGAGATTTATTTTAAGGGAACTGGTTCTGTTCAATAATTTTTACAAATGGACCAAATATGCTTACTGTGAGCCAATTAGACTCCCTTTGCATATATATGGTAATACCATTACTACCAACCAGTCCATATACTAAGTGGACTGTGCCAGCTTATGTAAGTTTATTCTTTTTTACCATGGAGACACGTTTCAATTAATTGGCCTACCTCTCTTTTACTGTTTTTATATATGAACCAAAGATGTTATTATACTCTAATACCACTGATTGTTATAGAATTATGTACTATTCAATTTTTGACTAATATACTAGGTGTGTTATGTCATCATTGTTTCTGTTTTATTTTTTATGCGATTAAAAAACTGATTGTCAATTGTTGTCATGCAATGCTCTCATGTAATGTTTTTGGTTCTATCTGACTAGATATCTGCCATATTCTATTGTTCCGTCTTTTCTCCTGGGATGCATGTTTCAATTAAAGTCCCACCCTTGTCTTTTTCTGTTCAAGTTGCCAGAGATGGAGGTGCTCGGGTAATGCCCGGCGCCTCATGTAAAGTCCCAACCATTTTAGTTTTCCATATGCAACTCTGTTATCTAGTTCAGTGGTTCTTAACCCTGTCCTTAAGTACCCCCAACAGGCCATGTTTGCAGACTTTCCCTTATCTTGCACAGGTACTTTAAATCAGAGTCAATGGCTTGGTATTGATGGTGCCACTTTGTTTTGGGATACAGTTTGGGCAATTACACCCTGTACCATAGAATCCACTTGAGCCTGAGTGCTCCAACGCAGTGGCGTAGTGTGGGTTGGCAGCGCCCGGGGCAAGGCAAGTAATCTGTGCCCCCTAGAGCTCCTTACACACAGGCTGAATGTCGGGCAGCATCAGTCGGTTCAATAGAAACCAACCAACGTTCGGACAACCACCCCTTCAGGACTGAACTGGGACAAAAATTTGGCCCTGGACTTCATCCAGACTGGCCCACTTAAAATATTGAGTGTGCTCATCATCAGCCCACTTACATCAAAGTGTCCTCATCACCAGTCTCCTAACAGCAGAGTGTCCCCCTCACCAGCCTCCTTACAGCAGAGTGTCCCCCTCACCAGCCTCCTTACAGCAGAGTGTCCCCATCACCAGCCTCCTTACAGCAGAGTGTCCCCATCACCAACCTCTTTACAGCAGAGTGTCCCCATCACCAGCCTCCTTACATCAGAGTGTCCCCATCACCAGCCTCCTTACATTAGAGTGTCCCCCTCCCACATGTACTCACAGTTCTGAAGGCTCATCTACAGGTGCTCCATCTATCCAGGCATCATCCATTCCATATATTATCCATTCCACCACATGTGCTCGTCGGCCCAGCCACCATGGGTCTGCGGCTGCCTCTCCTTGTCTGCAGTGCTGTGTGTTCCAGCTCCATCCATCCATCATGATCCAGTTCATATGCCCTAGTCCTCCTGGACCACCGGTGCCATGGCCGCTCTCCACAGACTGCCACACTCCCACCAGGCAAGCAACATGACTCTAAACTCACATGCTCTTCCTGTCGTCCATCAATACGCGCTGCCACAATGGTCAAGTGATCTGGACCGGCGGGGAGAAGACAGCGGCAGCAGCGGCTCTGAGGTGGACAGCCGGACAAGCAGAGGCGGGGACTCCAAGAGCATGCTTTGCGCATGCGCCACCCACGATCACAGACAGGCCAGCGCCACCTGTCACGTATCTGATGGTAGTAAGCCCAAAATAGCAGAGGGAGGCCTCCCTTAGGGCTCCTACTCTCGGCCCCTGGTAAAGTAACAGAAGGCGCAGGAGTGAGGAGTGGTACAAGTGCCTGGCAGGATCAACAGAGGTAGAGGTAATACTGACGTTCAGGAACTCCTCAGGAACTGGGAAACAGGAGATGAAGCAGCTGACAAGTTAGGCAGACAGGAACTGTATCACTGGACTGGAGCCAGGAACAAACAGGCTCAGTTCAGCAGACTGGAACAGCTTGGACTGCAACCAGGACAGACAGGAATCGTTCAGCAGACTGTTGCAGACTGGACTGAAACCAGGAACAGACAGGAATGGTTCAGCAGACTGGAGCAGACTGGACTGGAACCAGGAACAGACAGGAACAGTTTAGCAGAATGGAGCAGACTGGACTGGAACCAGGAACAGACAGGAACCGTTAAGCAGATAGGAGCTGACAGGAATGGTCAGACAGGCCGGGTCGGTTATCAGGCGGTCGGCGAGGTACAGAGGTGTAGACCGAAGAATAGTCAGAACAGACCAAGGATCAGGTGCAGGCGGATGTCTGGAATAGTCACAGGTAAGCCGGGGTATTTCACAGGTTAAGTCACAGATTAGGTTTCAGGTACACAAGCGATGTAGAGCAGACAGCGGGGATGGTGTGTGACAGGCCGACTTAAATAGCCCGCCTGGCGCCAACAGAGGTGCGCGCACGCACACGCAAGCACATGAGTGGTTGCAGCCGCGATTGGGAACCGCAGAGTCTGGGGCACCTGTTTCTGGCAGGATCTTCATGACACTGCTGCCGCACATGACCCAATCACAGCACACCGGCTGGGCATTGTCGAGACTGAACATGGCGGCCGGCGCACAGTGACACAGAGAACACAAATAGTTACTAAAAGACAAAGTGACACACAATAGCGCTCCACTAAATGTTGCACCCGGGGCCACGGTCCATTTTACCCCCCCCGCGCTACGCCACTGCTCCAACGCAGGACTTTGAGCCTTAATGATTAATAGTACACTGACCAGTGGGAGGGGTTTTGGGATTCTGAAAGACCTTTTAGCTCCCAATACCACCTCCCTCGATTTAGAGTTCAGGTGTAAAGATATTTTAAGAGGTCATGTCATTGTTTATGTAGAGCTACCCCATTCATGAGCCGCTGGTTGTTTTTGGGATCGGCATATTAAGTTACCCTCGGTGGCTTCTCTAGGGGTGATAGCTGTGAGTACAAGTAGTGAGCGAATGTCCAGTCAGCAATGGAGTTTTCAAATGCTTTATTTCCAAGGCCCAACACGGCCAACATCAACACGAAGTAGGATAGAAAAGGTTGATGAAGCAGAAGAAGAACATTTGCAGTATCCGACCCAGGATAGTTATGGAAGGAAAGCCTGCTTTTATCAATAGCACAGTTCGTCGCCACTCTAGCCAGAGTGGGTGAAGCGCCTCCGGACAGACTCCTGCCACAAGCCTGGCAGCCGAAGTGTCACTTAGATTTGCTGGGAGGAACAGACCTCTGCCACAGGCCTGGCTCAGGCCTCTGCCACAGGCCTGGCTCAGGCCTCTGCCACAGGCCTAGTACTTGACAGAGCTAAATGGATTCTTGAGCGAATCCTCCCAATAAGTTCAGTCAGAGTCACCGGTTGACAGTTTAAGGTGCACCTGTCAATCTCCCGGTCACCAGATCCCCGATGGTTCGTTACAGCCCTTTTGGATCACCTGCCTCCGGGTTCTCCTCAAGCCGATCCCCCACCGAGCGGCACACAGCCTGGGATCCTTCTTAGTTTAGCTGGGGACCCAGTAAGTCACTGGAGCCCCTTTCAGCATCCGCATGGAACTCCGCGTAGCATGTGGCCCCGGCCTGGTAGGCCATCTTGCCGGGGCCCGTTGGATGCGCACACCCTAAAGGTGGGTGCTGCAACTGTAACCTGGAACCCACGAAGAACCGAAGAAAATGGCGTCTGCCACAGATATACCCTCCCCCAGCATGCCCCGCGAGAGAAAACTCCTCTAATTGGCTGCTGGGGAATAGTGGCTCCGTCAGAACTCCTCTAGCGCCATCTGCTGCCCAGGGGTGTGAAGATTACCCCTGGAGCGCAGACTAGCCCACAGGACAGTTCTGAATGACAGCAGCCTAAATTTTGCACAATTATAAATGGGAGCAAAAATAACTCTCCCATTCCCCATTAACTTTAGCGTAGCGCCCATATTGAAAGTAAGGAGGCGCTACATTTATTATTATTTATTTCAGGTATATCGCTGTCAATTTATGCAGGGCTTTACACATACCCTGTATATATTGTACATTAACCGTAGTCTTTGCCCTCAAGGAGCTTACAATCTAAGGTCCCTAACTCACATTCATACATAAACACACTGGGGTAGATTCATGTAGCAATTACTCCAGCGTTTTTAGAGATGTGCGGCGTAACTGCTATTTTGCGCCGTCGGATCCATGCGTCGTACCTACTATACCAGATCCGCCTTAAAATCGGGTAATTTTTTCCGGTGTAACTTTTCCACGCCGGCGTGTCTTTGGCGCATCTTTACGCGCGACAGATCAACCGTTCCCATGGATTATCTATTCAAATATGCAAATGAGGGAGATCCTCCGATTCAGAAACGCACGTTTCTCTTGCGCCGGCGTAAGCCGTGCGCGTAACTGGAATTTTCTGCGGAAAGTCACCCCTCATAAAGCAGGGGTAACTTTGCACAGGAGTTGAACAGATCAGCTGGAGAGCAGCTAAAGCAACACTGTGACAGACAAATTTAGCAAAAACACTTGCTGGACAACACATCTGTCTGCCAACATGCCAGGGGCAGCCTTGCTCATAGCCCTACAGCGTCGACGTGCACGTAGGAGGGCACGGGAGAGGATATTCCGCACGCGCATTGACGTCTTTGGCATGAGTGATTTGGAGGTGTTTCGCCTATTCAGATTCAGCCCTGAAGCCATCATGGAACTAACCACAACCCTGCAGGAGGACATCACCAGCCAGACACAACGCTCACAAGCAGTGCAGCCACTGGTGAAGGTACTGGCAACACTCCATGTCCTTGCCAGTGGATCATTCCAGCGTACAAGTGGAGTGGTGGCTGGGATGTCACAATCCACCATGAGCAGATGTGTGCACCAGGTTGTCCCTGCAATCCTCAGACGCATGGCCAACCACATCATCAAACCCACCACTGAGGAGCTGCGGAGGAAGGCAATGACAGATTTCTACAACCTTGCCAGATTCCCACGCACTGTGGGGGCCATTGATTGCACACATGTGGCACCCCGGGACACAGAGCACATATACTGCAATCGGAAGCATTGGCATTCCATCAATGTACAGGTGATAGTCGATGCCCAAGGCCTCATATGGCACGTCCGTGCCAAGGACCCCGGGGCCAGCCATGACAGCTACATATACCGTCAAAGCACCATCTCCACAGAATTTGAACAGAACGTGTATGGGGACAGCTGGCTGGTTGGTGAGTGACATGGGTGGCAGGCATAACTATCCCCTCCCGTGATGCACACCTCACAACGGGCACATGCACTATTAACATCCTCCTGTCTTTTCATTACCAGGTGACGCGGCATATGCATTGGGACCCCATCTCATGACTCCATTCCGGGATCCCCAAACCAGAGGAGAGCAAAGATACAATGAAGCACACATCAAAACCCGTGCAGTGGTGGAGCGCACATTTGGCCTCCTGAAGTCACGTTTCCGATGCCTGGATAAGTCTGGGGGTACCCTCTTGTATTCCCCAAACTTCGTGTGCCAGATCATTGGGGCATGTTGCATGCTGCACAACTTTGCCGTGAGAAAGGGCCTGGAGATTGAGCTACGTGATGACCTGACCCCCGACCCACACAGTCCCCCCTTGCCCGAGGGTCCCCCGTCTGCTGAGGGAAGAGCAGTCAGGAGGGTCCTTGTGGTAGGCTACTTTTCACGTTAAACACACACATTAATCATGGCACAATGAGAATGCATGCATGCACACCACTGTGATCCCTAGCACAGACACACCACATCCACATCAAATTGGATTAGACCCAAGTACACCACATGGGACTTGGGAGCAGCAACGCCACGCCACGGCTCCAATTATGTTGCTGTACATTCATACACCATTCACACGTGTCGTGGTGATAACTTCTCACCTATGACTGAGGGTGACACCCCTTAATGGCAGGAGTGTCACCCCCACACATTCACACCTCATTCACACTGTAGCCTGCACTCCTCACCGTGTGCAGGGAGATAAACAAAAATATAAATCAGAATCTGAGTATAAAACATAATTAGACAAACATCAACGGCCCTGTCGTGGGCTTCTTCTTGTCCCTAGGCTCCTGGGGCGCAGTTGCCTGGGGCGAGCCACAGGTGGGGGGGCTGGGGGGGCAGGTGGTTGAACCTCAACCAGTCTCTCCCTGGCTGCCTGGCTGCCCTCCATTGCCACGGCTAGCCGGTGGAGGTAAGTATTGGTGGCAGCCTGCATCCGCAGCCGGCGGGTAGTATTGCTGCGCTGCTGTCGCCGTGTCTGCCTCCCCTCCTCACGGACAGCAGCTGACAGGCTCCGGACCTCGGTGACCAGGTCAGATGTGGTGGTCTGCAGGTCCACCAGGCAGGACAGAAGGCTGCCCCATTCCCCACAACGTCCTGCAGGCTATCATTTATTGCAGTATTCTGCCCAGCCTGCTGGGTGATGGCTTCCTGCACTGCCACAGTGCAAGCAGCCTGGCTCTCGGCCGAGGACGCCAGGCTATCTGCCACCCGATGAAGATCACCCGCAAGAGAACCAATATGGCGGGTCTGTCTTGTCTGGTCCCTTGCCAGGTGATCTTCAAAATCATCAGGGACTCCTCTGGTTTTCCTCGTTGCCTTCCTAGAGGCCTGAGAGGCTGGAGGACGGGTGTAGGGGAGGTCCCTTGAAGGGGAATCCCTGGAGGGGATGGTGTCCCTTGAGGGGGAATCCCTGGAGGGGATGGTGTCCCTTGAAGGGGAATCCTGCATGGGGGGGGTGGTTTGGGAGTGGCCAGGTATGGGGGTCTCCTCCAGAATATAGACAGCAGCCTCTTCTACCCCGACGTGCTCCTCCTCCACCTCCTCAAGCACTGCTGTAGGGGCAATCTCCACCATGGATGGGGTGGGTCGCCCTGCATCAACTGACGGGCCAGCTCCATCCTGCACATCTGTGGATGACACAAAACAAACACATGTTGGAGGAGCCACACACTTGTCACATGTATCCCCCCCCCCCCCCCCCCCCACCCATGCAAGTCACCACAAAACAGATAAAACAGACTTACCTGACCTCAAAGGCTGCTCCCCTGATTCAAAGCCAGGAAGACCCTCCACCAGCTCCCTATCCAGCAAACTGGCCACCACCATGTCCTCTGCAGTCAGGGTCATTCTTGTGGCTGGTCCTCCTCCTGTGCCACTGGCATGCTTTCTGATGGCCACAAGTTTGTCTTTGACCACTCTCCGCATATCATTAATTTTTTTGCGGATATGCTTGGGCTCCCTCTCTGCCACACCAACAACATTCACCTGCCTGGTGATTTCCGCATAAATGCGTGTCTTCTCCGCTTTGCCAGTGTGGGCACTCTGTGGCCCATAGAGGCGGGACCCATGTTGGGAGAGCGCATCAGTGATCACAGCCTTCTCCTGAGGGCTGAAATTAAACATTCTGCGGTCACCGGCAGTGTCTTGTGCAGCCATCCTAAAAGCAAAAGCCCTGGCAATTCCAAAAAAATGCTGGTCACGCTTTGCAAGGGAGTGGCGCTTCTGTGTGCGTATTTATGCACTAGTAGGAAGTGGTGCGGCGGATCTTGGTGGTGACGTCGCACCGTACTGCGCATGTGCAAAGGAGCCAGCCAGGCAGGTAACATCAGTGCGCATGCGCCGTTTAAGATACACCGTGCGGATCTCGCCGCGCCACCGTCAGACCATCATTTGCATGTGTTGACGCCCACTTACAGTTCCGCCGCCTTACGCCGTCAAAAAACCGCTACGCAGGTGAGTGGAAAATTGATGAATACAGTACATGCCTCTCACCGCTGGTACGGCGTAGCGGAAAAAAGATGCGCCACGCCGGAGCAACGATGCGCCATTTTACATGAATCTACCCCACTAAGTCCAATTTAGACAGAAGCCAGGTAACCCACCAGTATGTCTTTGTAGTGTGGTAGGAAACCCATGCAGGAACAGGGAGAACATGCAAACATGCAAACCAGTGACCCCAGTGCTAACCACTTAGGCACTGTGCTGCTTGCGGCATTATACAAAATTGTTACCTGCCATTGCTTTTTACTATTTGCATTCTGAATGTTGTTTTGTGAGGAGTCATTGTCATCTGGAATCAGGGGACTCATCCATCAGTGACGACCCCAGGGGTAAGCACTAAATGTGTTTCCCAGAGAAAGTAGGAGCTCAGCCTGTGGAGGGAGATCAGAAAAGTGCTCTTTTGAAGAAATGTAAACTTATGCCGCGTACACACGGTCGTTTTTTGCGATGAAAAAAAACGACGTTTTTTAAAACGTCATTTAAATTGATCGTGTGTGGGCAAAACGTCGTTTTTTGTCTTCAAAAATACGACCAAAAAAAAATTCCAACATGTTTGAATTTTTTGTGTCGTTTTTCAAAACGTCGTTTTTTGTTTCACAAAAAGTCACCGTGTGTAGCAAAAACGTCGTTCAAAACGACGTTTTTCAACCCGCGCATGCCCAGAAGCTAGTTATGAAGCGAGCTTCAATGGAAAAGAGTGGTGAACGTAACCTTGCTTTTTGTGAAAAAACGATGGTGTGTATGCAAAATTGTCTTTGAAAAGTGACGTTTCAAAAACGTCGTTTTTTACTTCACAGAAAACGCCGTTTTTTTTTCATCGCAAAAAACGACCGTGTGTACGCGGCATCAGCCTTTGTAAAATGTTGCCTCAAAAAGTGTGAGCTCAGGCTGTTGAGAAAGTGTGAGGTCACCCTGTGGGGTGGGGGGGAGCGATCAGTGTAAACTTAGTTTGTATAGGTTTGTACAGCTTGGGGGTGCCTACAACTCCTGCAGTCAACATATTCCTCAATGCCGGAGCTTTTTTATAAGCAAATCGTAGTTACGGTCTAAAACGCAAAGATTCTCTCTTTTTGTAGAATACCCTTCAATAATGTTCTCCATTTTTTTATTTTAGGCATCATGGCCCAAAATAATCCTAAATTGGTTCTCTGCCCCTACTTGGTCTTTATCTTTAATAAGAGTACTTCTGTCCATATTATTCAAGCCCTGTACACACGATCGAATATCTGATGGAATCTAATCCGATGGATTTTTTCATCGGATATCCGATGAATCTGACTTTCATCAGTCTTGCCTACACACCATCGGTTAAAAATGTGATTGTGTCCAACGCGGTGACGTAAAACACTACGACGTGCTGAGAAAAATTAAGTTCAATGCTTCCGAACATGCGTCGACTTGATTCTGAGCATGCATGGATTTTTGACCGATGGATTTCCCCACAGACGATCGTTTTTTTTCTATCGTTTTTTTAACCATAAGAAAAACTTAAAACAGGTTCTCTTTTTATTACCGATGGATAAAAAGACGATGGGGCCCACACACGATCGGTTTGTCTGATGAAAACAGTCCATTGGTCCGTTTTCATCAGACGAACCGATCGTGTGTAGAGGGCTTAACTTTTTTCTATTTTATCCAAAATACCAGACTGTCTCACACAGTCCTCTGGATCTGTACAATTCCTCTGGAGGCGAATAAGCTGTCCTTTCGGGATGTTCAGAAGTCAGGTTCAGAAGTTCAGAAGCCCTGTGGTGAGAGCGTTCTAATGAAATTAAACTATTCCTATTTGTGGGTTTGAAGACGTCTAAGAATGTCAACCTTTCTCTATCCACATGCCATGTCAGTACTATATTCTTGTTGTTACCATCTAATTTACACATAAATTGTTGCAATGTTGCTTCCTCACCTTGCCAGATCATAAACGCATCGTCTATATAACGTCTATAACACAGTAACTCTTGGCATCTATCAGTTTTCTTAGAAAGAGACTGTCTGTATGGGCAGAAGTAAATAGTAGGTAGTATTATGTCTAAGTTCGGAACATCATTTCAGGTTTAGAGCCCAGTCTGGAACATCATTTCCGGTTTTGTCACTTCTGGTTTTCCCTGATTACTAGGTGATAGGTCTATAGTAACGATTTGTCACTTCCGATTTGACAGTAGGGCAGAAGTGTCCACATTACTGACAGCTCCTCACCTGTTGAAGAAGCTGCAAGGTGCGCCATTAGGGATGGGACTTTTTTTCAGTTCACATCAAAGTTGATGATATGCTTGTTTGTCACATATTTATGTGAGTATTTTTAATCTCTATGTTAAGTGTTAGGCGGGATTCACACTAGTGCGGTGCAAATTTCAGCTCTTATCTTTGCAGAGAGATAACAGAAGTGTTCAGCAGATCCATTGCGTTTTAGCTGCATATTAGCTGCAAATTCGTAGACAGTAGAGGGGGAGGGGGGAAGTGTATTGAGCTGAATGAGAACAAATCCTGAAGATAAATGAACACATCTGCGAATCAGCTGCGTACCCATAGAAGATAATGGGCCTGAATTCGCACCTGAGCCGCACCGCAAGTCATAAAATACGCACACGTTTTTCCGGCAATGCGCAGTGCAAATGCATCGCACATATGTGAACTACCCTCATTCAAAACAAAGTATTTTGAAATGTTCTGCGAATTGGATGCAGTTTAAGCCTCAACCAATTCGCATAGGTGTGAATCCGGCCTAAATAAATGGCAATAGCAGAGAACACCATAATTAGCTTATTTCATTATATGGCCACACATGACTGATTGAGATTACAAAGGGAGGTGTGCGCTGCCCAGAGATACCAGAAGAAGGACTTATGTTCCCAGGGTGTCAGAAGAGAGAGATCATCAGACATGTGTGATTCTGTAGCGGTGTCCACATTTGGAAAGTTGAGGAGAAGGTCGGTGTAGCCCAGGAATGCCAGGAGGAGGTTTTTCCTGTGGTATCCTGGGAGAGTGATATAACAGGCATGCATGACTCTGTAGTGGGGTTAATTCCTGGAGGTGAGTAGGCATTCAAGCTAGAGGTGGTGATCACTGAAGTCACTGGATATTATGAACTGTCACCTAAAGTTGCACAATGGTGGAATTTGCTTATTATGCGAACTTCATTATTAATATTTTTGGTTGCGCTACACTTGAATTTGTTTTAAACTAATCTGCAGTAAGTCCTGTAGGCACTTCATAGAGGAGGTATATTAGAAAGATATTTTACACAGTAGGAGTAAAAATACACTTATGCCGCGTACACACGATTCATTGTATATCTGATGAAAAATCCATCTGTCCGTTTTCATCGGATGAACCGATCGTGTGTACTTGGCATTAGAGATAAAAACCAATATATGCAGCCAAAAATTCTACAACAGCTGCATTGGAAAAGAGCCAGAACAAGGCTGCAGAGAATATTTATCTTGAGCCCATGAAGTTAAAAAACACATTATAATATTATTAAGTTCTGTATCATGCCTGACATTCTTTTACTGATGGCAACAGCCTATGAGTCTGTATATAAAGAGGCCATCCCCATAAGTCTCAAATTTTCATTTAACAAAGCCCCCAGCACAATATTATTTTTGTTATTCATTTGTTACAAAAAGAGTTTGAGCTGACTGTGCTTTATTATCACAAAAAAACTACTGTATATAAAATTAAAGTCCAACTTCAAATAGTAACAAAGTAGAGTTATTGGTGCTGCTGACTTGTGTACACATAATGTGCTGGTGAGAAGTGTATTCTGGAGCCTCCATATTTGGGTTTCAAATAGAGAGGAGAACCTCAATGACTATGCTCATTTAATGTCCAATGAGAAGGCAGGTGACAGACTGCAAGGCTACAGCTTTACAGGTAAGGTCACCTCCTGGCTTTGCAGTTTGGTAATCACTAGAGTGGTTTAATAAAATTACAGATATTTTGGCAAGTAAAATAATTCACAAATAGGTAGTTATATAGGGACAGATCCACATACCTGCCCCGCCGGCACGGCGTGTCCCATTCACTCTACGCGGCTTTAAGTTACAGCGGCGTATCCTTATCCACAAAGAAATGCCGCTGTAACTTACGGCGGTGTAAATGGGCCGGCATACGCGGGTGTAATTAAAATTTACTAGTGGGGGGCGTGTTTTATTATAATTATGGATGACCCAACGCAAACAACGTTTTTTTAAATTGCCGGCCGTGGACGTATCCCAGTGCACATGCGTGAAATCACGTTGCAAAACATCAACGTAACTTACGCAAATACCTATTCACGAACGGTTTACGCAAATGACGTGAACGACGGAAAAAACGACGCTGGCCCGACGTCAATACTTAACATTACGTACGCAGGGGTAACTTTATGCCGGACCTACGCTTACGCAAACAACGTAAAAACACTGGGCCGGGCGTACGTACGTTCGTGGATTGGCGTATCTACCTCATTTGCATAATCGACGTGGAAGCGCCCCTAGCGTCCAGCGTAAATAGGACACTTTAGGACGACGGCGTAGGACGGCGTATCTACGCAGAAAACCGGCGTATCTTGTTTTGTGGATACAAAACAATGATACGCCGGTGCAGATTTAAAATTAAATCTAAAATTACGTAATTGTTTGTGGATCTGGCCCATAGTGTGTTCAGATGCTAACTTGAAGTTACAGTTAAATTGAAAATAAAAATTTGTGGAATCAATTTTAGTTATGCTGCTTCAAAGCTCCCTCTTTCCTTGTACCCTTGTGTTCCTAGATTCCATCAGGATATGAGAATCAATTCACTTTCTTTCTTTCAACCCACTTGGTTGAACGGGAAAAAAAAGTCATGTATGACCAGCCTTAAAGACACAAATAGCTTAACTTGCAAAACACTGGTGACTGTAATGCCGCGTACACACAATCGTTTTTCGGCATGAAAAAAAAACAAAGTTTTTGAAAATGTAATTTAAAATGATCGTGTGTGGGCTTTACGTTGTTTTTCATCTTCTGAAAAAAGGACAAAAAAATTATATATTTAAAAAAAAAAAATTGTTTTTTGGGTTGTAAAAAATGATCGTGTGGGCTAAAATGACGTTTTAAACCCGCGCATTCTCAGAAGCAAGTTATGAGACGGGAGCGCTTGTTCTGGTAAAACTACCATTCATAATGGAGTAAGCACATTCATCAGGCTGTAACAGACAAAAAAGCGTGAATCGTCTTTTACCAACAAGGAATCAGCTAAAAGCAGCCCAAAGGCAAATAGAACTTCCCCTTTAGAGTGCCGTCGTACGTGTTGTACGTCACAGTGCTTTGTTCATCATTTTTCAAAAAACGATGGTGTGTGGGCAACATCGTTTTTTTTATTTATTTTTTATCTATAACAGGAAACCGGTCCACATGGACCACACATACAAGGCAAAAGTGGTAACAGTGGTACAGTGAGATAGTACAGCACATCAACAAGGTACATGGATTCGTTACTGACATCTCATGGGTATATCTCTCAAGTTTTATCACATACAGGATGCCGGGAGCGGAATTTTCTAGCCAGACGTGTCCGGTCCTCCTTTTTTTTTTTTTTTTATAGAAAGGAGCATCTATAATAGCAAGGAAAATAGTAGGAGTCAAAGAGAAAAATACCGTCCCCAAACATAGGGGGCGAGATAAGAAGGATAGAAGAAGCAGAGATTGAAGAGAATGGAGAGAAGAGAGAAAGAAAAGGGAGGGGGGAGAGTAAGGAATGAGGGGGGGGAAGCGATCCGCAGACACGGGTTCCAGCACCAACCGCGTCATGGAGGGTGTCAAGGTTAGTGGGTTCGGAGCAGCCCCGGAAGAGGGTGTCCCGGCATCTCATATCGCCAGGCCCTCTCCCCTGAGCACCTGGCCTTCCCCCGAGTATCTGAAGGTCTTCCATATATTGTCGCCATGTATTAGAGTACGCCTCCCGTGAATTTCTGAACCAACCGGCCAATCTCCTCCCAGTATTCTCTAAGCCGGGGGCAGGACCATAAAATGTGGAGCAGCGTACCCTGCTTCTCTTTCTGTCGGAAAGAACTTATGTAATAAAGCTGGGGTTCTATACCAGCGCGTAAGCAGCTTATAGTTCGTCTCCTGGATCTTTGTGCATAGAGAGGATTTATGTGTAAATAGGATTATATGTTGCTTCGTATTAGTTGTAAAGACGCAGTTCAGTTCCCTCTCCCAGCCAGTGAGGCCTGGGAGCTCCCAATCTCCTGGTGGGGTGATGAGCATGTTGTATGACAGAGAAAGTGTGTGTGGTAGTGCATCCATCCCTGTGCACAGCTCCTCCAAGGCGTGAGGGTCTGGCCGGTAGTTGTGGAGGGCGGAAGGCTGGTAAGCAAATGGTTCAGCTGGAGGGCCCTCATAAAGTCCAGTCGGAACAGGCCAGATGGGTCTGAAAGCTCCGCAACCGTCTTCCACCAATCTACCGATCCCAAGTGGGATGCCTGAAACAGTCCCGCCTCACGGAGGCCCCGAAATACCCTGTCTGTCATGCCCAGGTCAAACTGGGGGTTTCCCAGGATGGGGCGTAGGATCCAGTTTCGAGTAAAAAGGGGCGATTGGGATATCAGTCGTGCACTGACTTTGATCGTGGCGCCAATCAGTGGGTGCCGCTTGATACGTGTTGGCAGAGCCTCAGCGCACCAAGGGACTCTCTGAAGAGGGATGCCAGTTTGTGCTTGCTCTGCTGTGCCCAGAGCTTGGTGTCCCTGTGTCGGCACCAATCCATGAGGCGACTTAGGTGTACTGCAGAGTAGTAGGTGCAGACACATTGCCAGGCTACCATGTGTTTTGGGGCACGAGAGTACCCTCCCGTGTATTCGGGACTTTTCCCCGCCCACAGAAACCTCAGTAACAGCGACTGAATTTGTTTGAAATAATCTAAGGGGATGTGTATTGGCAACGCCTGCATAAGGTACAAGAACTTTGGCAGGATTGACATCTTGAGGATGTTACAGCGGCCAAACCAAGAGTGTAGGACGCTGTCCCATTGATCTAGTAGTTTCCAGACTGTCTGGAAGAGAGGAGGAAAGTTCAGCTGAAACAGCTGGGCGAGATTTGGAGGAATACGCGTACCCAGGTACGTCAGAGCCTTGTCCGTCCATTGCAGGTTAAAGCTAGAGCGAAAGGTGTGTCAGTTGCGTCCGGGACAAGCCCACTCCCATCGCCACTGATTTCCCAAAATTTATTTTGAGGTTGGAGTGTCTGCCATATACGTCAAATTCATTCATCAGGTTGGGGAGAGAGGTTTCCGGGTTTGTAAGTGAAAACATTAAGTCATCCGAGTAAGCTAAGACCTTATGCTCTGACTTATTCACCTCTGTCCCGGTTATGTCCGAGTTTTGTCTCACTTGGCACAGGAAGGGCTCCAGGGACAGCGCAATTAGCAAAGGCGAAAGCGGGCAGCCCTGCCTGGTCCCATTGGTAATTAGAAAAGTGTCTGAGAGCACCCTGTTTGCTCTTACTCTGGCTGTCGGGTTGGAATATGCTGCTGCTATCCAGTAAAACATAGTTGGGCCTATCCCTACATGTTTCAACGTTGCCATCATAAAATCCCACCTCATCCGGTCAAACTTATTTTCGGCATCCGTACCCAGGAAGACACACTGTGTCTTGTTGGTGTTTGCGATGTGGAGCAAGTTCAACACCTTCGTGGTGTTGTCCCTAGCCTCTCTAGTCGGGATAAATCTGACTTGATCTAAGTGTATGAGCCTCATCAAATGCTTTTGCAGTCTGGAAGCTATAATCTTGGTGAAGAGTTTTAGGTCAGTATTTAAAAGGGAGATAGGGCTATAGCTCCCGCATTGAGTGGGGTCCTTCCCCTCCTTAGGTATGACCACAATGTGTGCCTGTAAGGTGGACTCATGGAATTTACCCCCCAAGCCCAGATTATTATATAGGTCTATTAGATGTTGGCCCAAAGAAGGGAATAGAGCCCTGTAATACAGAATGGTAAGACCATCAGGTCCCGGGGCTTTCCCCGGTTTAGCATGCCCAATGCCAGTTGCTATTCCGGGAGCGTAATTGGTTCTTCTAATAACGCCCTAGCATCAGGCGACAGGGATGGCATATGGGAAGTGGCTATGTAGTCTCCAGTCTCCTCTCGAGTGGGTGGGTCGGTAGTGAGATTGTAAAGGGAACTATAGAAGGAACCAAACTCCCTCGCTATGTGTTGGGGTAGAGAGGCTTTCTGTCCCGCAGGGGATGTGATATGAGGCAACATCGTTTTTAATGATGAAGTTGGAAAAACTTCCTTTTTAGGACATGCTGAAAAACATTGTTTTTTTTTCATGCCAAAAAACGATTGTGTGTATGCGGCATAAGTCTTGAACAAATGTGCCTTAAAGATCTGAAGTCTTCAAGAACTTTTGATTAATAGTTGAATTTATCCCTTTCCCCTAATTTTTTTGTAGAAGGGTTAATTCAGTACTTCTCCAATCTGAAAATGAGAGACCTGGAAAATCATTGTATTATGCGGCTTGCCCTAATGCTTTGTGTCGATTATTTGCATGCAATTACCTTATATCACAATATGTACTATTCAGCACAACCTTAATTATAGTAATCAAACATAATTGTGTAGCCTGTATCTGAGCCGGCAGTCCTTCATTCCTGCTAATTGAACCTACAATAAAAGCACTTCTTGAAGCGCTGAACGCAGACCTGCCTGATTATGGCAAGGTACGCGTAATTACAGGGTGTACAAGGAGAATTTATTGAGCCAGATTAAGTTGAGAATACGGCTGCTTGAAACTGAGGCGGCTGCTGACTTCCCTGTAACCTGCCACATTACGACAGAATCCTGCCGTAGAGCACATTAACAGAATGCAACCATAAAAAACGATTGCTGAAATGAAGGGGTGACGGCACCTATAAAAGAAAATGCAATTAATATTTATTATCGCATTTGCTCTCATCTTCCAGCATTAAAGTTTTTCATTAGGTAAAATGCAAGCAAATTAATTTTTATAGGCTAAAATTCACTGTGGTCATTGCTAAATTAATTTAAAGCAGAACTGCAGGCAAACAGTTAATACATATGTGAACTGTGTAATTTAAAAAAAATTGTAATTCCATTCAACCAAAACATTCTTAAGGCATGCCATCGATAATGTAATTTTCTTTTCTGCAACCACAGGTTGCAGGAAAGAAAAAAAAAAAAAAAAAGGAAATAATATCATGGCAATACATACAGTAAACTACCTCCCCAGGGCCAATACGTTGCGTAACAGTAACATTCATTCTGAGAACACCTATTTCTGCATTGGTGATTCTGCAAGGCAGGAATTTACATCTCTGCCTGTTCAGGTCCATCTGAAACCCTGATGTACCCTTTGCATTAGGGTTGTCCAGATACCGATACTAGTACTTGTACTCGCGCAAATGCTCCCGATACCCAAATAATATACTTTTTTTGTATTTATCAACATGTTCTGTGAAAATTCTTTGAGTTTTTTACTACTGCGTGACAAGCAAATAAAACATTTTTATTCATTTTTACTCATTTGTATTCTTTTATAATGTCTTGTGTTAGAGTTCTTCATAATTCTAAAGAAAATATCCTTAGTCTGTATTGTGGTTTGAAAATTTTCACGTGACATTTAAAAAAAGTATCGGTATTCGGTATCGGTGAGTACATGAAAAAAAGTATCGGTACTTGTACTCGGTCCTTATAAAGTGGTATCGGGACAACCCTACTTTGCATCATGTACATTGGTCAGTAAAAAATGTTTCTTATGGTGTACCTTTGTAGTCAGTGGAAACCGCTCCCTATGTATAGTACATTGGTGTGGTAAGTGGGTATTCTTTCCTACATACAGTACATTGGCACTCATTATGTACATCAGTGGTCAGTGGAAAATGTGTATGAATCAGCGATGAGCTCAAACCACTTAGAGAATTCTTAATTCAATACATAAAAACACTGGAAAACTAATCAAAAGTGTAAATATTGCAACACACTACATAAATGTGTAAGTAATGAAACAAACCCTATAATATAGTTGTGCTCATAAGTTTACATACCCTGGCAGAATTAATGATTTCTTTGCCACTTTTTTAGAGAATATAAATGATAACACAAAAACATTTCTTTCACTCATGGTTAGTGTTTGGCTGAAGCCATGTATTATCAATGAACTGTCTTTACTCCTTTTAAATCATAATGGTGACATAAACTACCCAAATGACCCTGATCAAAGGTTTACATACCCTGGTGATTTTGGCCTGATAACATGCACACAAGTTGACACAAAGGGGTTTGAATGGCTATTAACGGTAACCATCCTCACCTGTGATCTGTTTGCTTGTAATTAGTGTGTGTGTATAAAAGGTCAATGAGTTTCTGGCCTCCCAACAGACCCTTGCATCTTTCATCCAGTGCTGCACTGAAGCCTTTGGATTCTAAATCATGGGGAAAGCAAAAGAATTGTCAGGAGTAGGTGGGAAAATGTAGTTGATCTGTAAAAAAAGGAAAGGGATATAAAAAGATATCCAAGGAATTGAGAATGCCAATCAGCAGTGTTCAAACTCTACTCAAGAAGTGGAAAATTAGGGGTTCTGTTGAAACCAAACCACAGTCAGGTAGAGCAAATACAATTTTAGCCACAACTGCCAGGAAAATTGTTCAGGATGCAAAGAAAAATCCACAAATAACTTCAAGTGAAATACAGGACTCTCTGAATTTACACTTTCTGAATGTGGTGTGACTGTTTCAAGATGCACAAAAAAAAGTGAAATTTGAAGAACAACGGGCTGCATGGTCGAATCGCCAGAAGAAAGCCATTACTAGGCAAATGCCACAAAGTATCCCATTTCCAATATGCCAAACAGCACAGAGACAAGCCTCAAACCTTCTGGCACAAGGTCATTTGGAGTGATGAGACCAAAACTGAGCTTTTTGGCCACAACCCTAAACACTAGACATGTGCGCACTGAAGCACAACTGGGGAGGTCCTACAGGACAAAGAGAGGGACCAGGGGGAGGGGGGTGGCGGGCCCAGTCGTCCAAAAACAAAGCGGCTCTAGGGACTGGTATTTTTAATCTCAGCCAGCAGGTCTTGACCGATCCCGAAAAGAAACTTCTTGATAAAGGCCTAAAGTTCGCTCCACCCTGTAGTCTTAGTAAGTTTCAGACATACATGGACATACACAAATATACTAGACGACTCAACATCCAATCCCGTTAGTGACCATTCAACTTCACACACGGATTATAGACATTCCGGACTAGCCAATGCTTCACTGTTTAATCCTCCTGGGTCTTTGGCCCCCAGCATTAGGGTCTTCCGTGATGTTGTACTTCAGGATTTAGAATACATTAGAGTTAAAAGGATCAACATGCACCAGGATCTCACAAAGGGTTTGGAGTCGTTGTGCTCCAACAAATCTTTGGTGATAAAACCAGCCGATAAAGGAGGTGGTATCGTCATCCTCGACAGATGCGATTATCTCAAGGAGATGGACCGCATCGTGGATGACTATGCCACCTATACACCTCTCAATAGAGACCCTGTTGTCAATTACAAAAGGGAGCTGGAGGCCATAGTGGATTGTGGTGTCGATCAAGGGATTTTAAATAGCAAAGAAAGCTTTTTTTTAGTACCGAAGGCTAACCGTATTCCGGTAATTTATTATTTGCCGAAAATCCACAAGAACCAGACTTGCCCCCCGGGACGCCCTATAGTTAGTGGTTTTGATTCAATCACATACCGGGTGGGCAAGTATATTGGTTTTTTTTCTGCAGCCCTTAGTTCAATTGATTCCTTCCTATATTAAAGACACCAAGCAGGTCATCAACATGTTGGCCACTATCACCCCCAAACCTGGTTTGTGGATGGTGACTGCCGACGTCACGTCGCTTTATACTTTCATCCCGCACCAATTGGGACTAGAGGCAGTGTCCTTGTATTTAGTTAGGAATTCGGGACTGGCACAGACTCAGATAGACTTTATTATGGATCTGCTGAGATACGCAGCCAGCCATAATTATTTCTATTTTGACCATCAATTTTACAGGCAAGATAGGGGGGTTGCCATGGGGGCCAAGTATGCCCCCAGCTTGGCCAACTTATTTATGGCCAAGTGGGAGGAGGATGTCATCGATGCTTGCCAGAGACCTGGAATAGTGCTCTGGGCTAGGTACATCGATGACGTCCTCCTCCTATGGGATGGCAACGAATCTGACCTTAAGGAGTTTATGTTGGGGCTCAACAACAACTCCAGGGGTATCTTGTTTGGTTTTGAAGCTAGTAGAGAAGAGATCAACTTTCTAGACCTTAAAATCTCCATCAGAGAGGATACGTTTGTTACTACTACTTTCTTTAAATCCACCGATAGGAATTCTTATATTCCACTTGATACAGTAGCTGTCACCTACTGGCTTGGCTGAAAGCAGTCCCTCAGGGACAGTTTATGCGCCTAAGGCGCAATTGTACAGATGTTGAATCCTTTGAAAGCCAAGCATTGACTCTTTCCAACCGGTTTATCGAGAAGGACTATGATAGCACTATCTTGTCCCAACTGATCGATGAAACCAAGGCCATAGATCGAGAACAACTCCTGAAGAATCGCGTCAAGAGTGATAGGGGAGATAAGTTTGCCATTCCTTCTGTCACCACTTTTTCTGTTCAACACCATCAGATTAAAAAGTTGATTCAGAAGCACTGGCATATCTTGACAACAGATCATGTTCTGGCTCCGATCTTGCCCGAGTAAGCAAACATCGTTTTTAAGGGGGCCTCCACACTGGGCAGTCGAATAGCCCCTAGTGTCTCGGATCCCCCTGGGGGATCAAGATCCTTTTTTGGTAACCTGACCGGTTACTATAAATGTACAAAATGTCAGATCTGTTCATTGAATAGCTGTCATGACAGAAAGCTATGCTCCTTTCAGTCCACCAAGACGGGTCGCACTTATGATGTTGAGCCTTTCATTACTTGTTCAACTAACGGAGTTGTCTATCTGATCCAGTGCCCTTGCGGCCTCCAATATGTTGGGAGGACCAAAAGGGCACTGAAGATCAGATTGAATGAGCATGTTGCTAGAATAAGGAAGGGTTTTGAAAAGCATTCCGTGTCTCGGCACTATGATTTAGTACATAATCGAGATCCCTCAAATACCCTCTTTGTTGGGATAGATAAATACCAGCCCCACTGGAGGGGGAGTTCGATGGTTCGCAAAATCTCAAAGCTAGAAATAGCTTGGATTTATCGCCTTAAAACCTACACGCCACACGGACTGAATATAGACACCGACATTAATGCTTTCATTAATAATGCCTAAGGAGTAGGACCAGGAATTTTTATTTTTTTCCGTTGCAGTTTAACCCTAAACGGCATCGGTCCCCCCCCTTTTTTTCTACACTACCTTTTTCTGTATTTATAATAGCCAATATTGGAATTATGATGACACAGAGAGGGTAGAGACATTTATTCATTGTGGTGTTTTTCCATATTTACAAGTTTTGGGTCATTGCATCATATTATGTTTATTAACCACTTGCTTACTGGGCACATATACCCCCTTCCTGCCCAGGCGAAATTTCAGCTTTCAGCACTGCATCGCTTTAAATTAAAATTGCGCGGTCGTGCGACGTGCCTCACAAACAAAATTGGCGTCCTTTTTTTCCCCACAAATAGAGCTTTCTTTTGGTGGTATTTGATCACCTCTGTGGTTTTTATTTTTTGCGTTATAAACAAAAAAGTGCAACAATTTAAAAAAAAAAACATAATATTTTTCACTTTTTGCTATAATAAAAATCCCATTAAAAAAAAAAAAAAAAAAACACTCAGTTTAGGCCGATATGTATTCTACATATTTTTGGTAAAAAAACAAACAATCGCAATAAGCGTATAGTAATTGGTTTGCGCAAAGGTTAAAGTGGCTACAAAATAAGGGATATAATTCTGAATTTTTTTTTTTTTTTACTAGTAATACGGCGATCTGCGAATTTTGTCAGGACTGCGATATTGCGACGGACACATCGGACACTTTTGACACATTTTTGGGACCATTCACATTTATACAGCGACCAGTGCTATAAAAACACACTAATTACTGTATAAATGTGACTGACAGGGAAGGGATTAACACTAGGGGGTGAGGAAGGGGTTAAATGTGTATCCTGGTTGTGTTCTAACTGTGTGGGGGGAGGGGACTGACTGGGGGAGGTGACCAATGCTGTGTCCCTATGTACAAAGGACACAGCATCAGTCTCCTCTCCCTGACAGGACGTAGAGCTCTGTGTTTACACACAGAGCTCCACGTCCCTGCTCTAAAACTGGCGATCGGCGGGTACCTGACGGACATCGCGATAGCCAGGCACGCGCGTCGGCATCTCGGAGACGCGCCGGGTGCGCCCCCCAGTGGCCGGAGAAGACGATGCCGTCAAATTACAGCGGCTGGGATATTCAGATCCCCTTTGCCGCCGTCATTTGACGATACACAGGGATTCAAGTGGTTAATATGTCCTTGGGCTGTTACAATTGTTTATGTGTTTAATTTTTAATTCCTTTACACACCATTTACATATATGTACATGTTTTTAATTTTATTTACGTCTCAATGTACATTTTATTGGCAGTGGTGTGTTTTTTGGTGGACTTGGTCATGCCCACACGGACACAGCACGCCTTTGTGCATTTGGATTTGGGAGATCCTGTATGTGATTTCCATCCCATTAGATCTCTCCATCCACTCTAAAGTTAAGTCCGTGTTTCCGAAATCTGACATTTAGTTTTACCAAAGCTATATCCGGTGTCACGCGGCCTGGATGGATCTGCTCTAGTTGGTTCACAATCAATTTTTAAATGTGGTTGTTATTAACTGCACCATTTTACCTGGCCAGTTGTTGTTGGAGTGCTTTGTGGTCTGTTATGACTATTTTCATGACGCTGCATAGCTTTCCACGCCCATCTGGTTCACTGAGCGGTGATTGGCAGTCTCTATAATGAGACTTGGTCATTCTGTTTTTGCATTGCCAGTCTGTGTATTCCTCATTGAGCCTAGCAGTTTGCGATTTACTACATGCCATCTTTGGTCTCCTATAACCAAGAGACCCATTTGTTTCGGTAAGCAGACTTGCATGCGTTGTGGTGGAGGTCTCAAGCTGATTATCACTTATCAACTTTAGTCACCATCAATTGTTCCCGTTTTATCCCACTAGGATCTTATTGCACCAGGGTGGATGAGAATCTGCACTTTGTTTTTTCTCAACTTATGATTTATTGGACATTATTGCCTTTTATTATTATTAATTTTATGTCAGCCCCCTCCGGCAGGAGTGCATGGGCGATTCTCACACATGAGGACAATAGCACAGACTCACATTCATTTGTTTGGGTTGTAATTGTGTTTCTTATATATTTTTTCTTCTAGACATTTATATGCATATTTTTTCACATTGATTGTATGTATATTATTTGCCTTTTCCATGTGCACACTGAAATATTTTGTTTTGGAATTTAGTTTTCATGCAAAAAATACATTTATTTTGTTACTTCCGAAATTAGTTTTTATTTATTTTGTTTCGTTAAAAAATGCATTCGTCCGAAAATCCGAATTAATTAACCACTTAACGACCACTTCACACCGATATACGTCGGCAGAATGGCACGGCTGGGCACATCAACGTACCTGTATGTTGCCCTTTAAGCCCAGCCGTGGGGTCGCGGGCGCGTGAACGCGACCCGGTCCGAAGCTCCGTGACCGTGACCACGGGACCCGATCGCGGTTGGAGTCCCGTGATCGGTCCCCGAAGCTGAAGAACGGGGAGAGCTGTGTGTAAACACAGCTTCCCCGTTCTTCACTGTGGCGGCGTCATCGATCGTGTGATTCCTTTTATAGGGATACACAAATCGACGATGTCACACCTACAGCCACACCCCCCTACAGTTGTAAACACATATTAGGTCACACATAGGTCACACATAACCCCTTGGGTTAACTCCCAAACTGCACTGTCATTTTCACAGTAAACAATGTATTTTAAATGCATTTTTTGCTGGGAAAATGACAATGGTCCCAAAAATGTGTCAAAATTGTCCGAAGTGTCCGCCATAATGTCGCAGTCATAAAAAATGGCTGATCACTGCCATTAGTAGTAAAACATTTTTTTTTATAAAAATGCAATAAAACTAACCCCTATTTTGTAAACGCTATACATTTTGCGCAAACCAACTGATAAACACTTTATTACGATTTTTTTTACCGAAAATAGGTAGAAGAAAACATATCGGCCTAAACAGAGGAAAAACATTTTTTTTATATATTTTTGGGGGATATTTATTATAGCAAAAAGTAAAAAATATAGCATTTTTTTCAAAATTGTCGCTCTATTTTTGTATATAGCGCAAAAAATAAAAACCCCAGAGGTGATCAAATACCACCAAAAGAAAGCTCTATTTGTGGGAAAAAAAGGACGCCAATTTTGTTTGGGAGCCACATCGCACGACCACGCAATTGTCAGTTAAATCAATGCAGTGCCGAATCGCAAAACCTGGCCGAGTCCTTTAGCTGCCTAAAGGTCGGGGTCTTAAGTGGTTAAGGTCGAATCTGTCAATTGAAGGCTTATGGTGTCTGTCGAATGTTCTAAGAAGATTCGATGAAGCAGCTAAACTGTACAATGCCGCAATCGTACATTTCCGGAGAATGCTCTGCTCACAAGCTATAGTAGAATTCTAATGTTGTATGACTAGTAATAATTATATTTATTAATTATTATTACTAGTCAACCAACATTAGAATTCTTCTATAGCCTATGGGTGGAGCATTTGACAGTAAATGTCCGCTCACGGCGATCGTATGTTTTTAGCTGCTTTGTCGAATCTTCATGTCTCTATAATGTCCAATCTTTTCTCTCTATGTCGAATAATCTAGGACTAATAGAGTTAGGTTAGGCACATTCAACCGCAGGTTCGATAGGTACAGATCGCTTTTGTCACCGCCATGTTGAATCTTCTATCTATATCAAACTGTTGTCACAAATAAAATAAAAAATGTATGTCGGATTTTTCGGATTTCGGATTCTGCACGTTCGTTATCATTTGTTAAAACGAAAGCGAAAATCCCAGAAATTCGTATGAAAATGCTTTCGGACTAAAACGAATGCACATGTCTACTAAACACTACATTTGGAGAGGAGTCAAAAAGGCCTATGATGAAAGACACCATTCCTATTGTGAAACATGGAGGCGCTTAGGTGGTGTTTTGGGGTTGTGTGAGCTACAAAGACACAGAAGATTTGGTCAAAATTAATGGCAAGATGAATGCAGTATGTTGTCAAAAAATACTGGAGGAACATTTGCATTCGTCAGCCAGGAAGCTGCGCATGGGACGTACTTGAACTATCTAACATGAGAATGATCCAAAACATAAGCCTATCATTGGCTACAGAAGAATGAAGTGAAGATTCTGGAGTGGCCAGCTCAGTCTCTTGACTTCATTATCTCTGAGGAGATCTCAAAAGTGCAGTTCATGCAAGACAGCCCAAGATTTATTCAGGAACTGAAGGCTTTTTGCCAAGAGAAATGGGCAGCTTTACCTTCTGAGAAGATAAAGAGCCTCATCCACAAATACCACAAAAGACTTCAAGCTGTCATTGATGTTAAAGGGGGCAATACACGGTATTAAGAACTGGGATGTATAAACTTTTGATAGGTAGTTTCTGTTGTGAATATGATTTTAAAAAGTGTAAACACAGTTGATTGATAATAAATGACTTTAGCCAAACACTAACCATGAGTGAAAGAAATCTTTTTGTGTTATTCATACTCTCTGAAAAATGGCCAAAAAATCATAAATTCTGCCAGGGTATGTAAACTTATGAGCACAACTGTATGTTTATAAACTCCATGAATCAAAGTGTGAAATAAACAATGCACTATAATGTTTAAATTGTGCACAATCAAAAGTCAGTGCAATGTTTAAAAAGTCCAGAATATCCAAAACTCTGTGTAATGGTGCATGACTAGGGTAGATAAGAGTTCACCTGCCAACCTTTTACCTGTGCCAACCCCTCTTTTGCCCGCCCCCCCCCCCCCCCCATTGCCTTAAAAGAAAACACCAGAAACGTACTTGGAGTTAAATGGCCGCAAAACGGCCTTTATTAAAACATACATTTTATTTCATATAAACGTAACATAAACATACCTAACCTATCAGCTCAAGATTTTGAGGTCCCTGACGGTGCCACCTTACCCAATATTCTATCTTGTGTCTGAGACACCAGATAGCTGATCTGCGACCCCAGCCGCAAACACCGCCTCTGAGCCTATACCAGCTGACCTCAGACACCCCGGTCTTAAACTATCTGTATTTTACCGAACACACTCCAGGACTCCATACCTCAGATGGATCCCCACCATTTTCCCAATAACCGTAAGACCTCCGTCAAGGACCCCAACCGCCACAGCGCAACAAGTGTGATACCTTACACTTGTGCGCCCCTCCACACCTGAAAAGCACGGTGCAACTTGTCCTCCAAGGCCAACAGCCACAGGTCGGTACCCACAGTGTTCAAGTGCACCCCATCTCCCCGTAAAAACTGCCAGGTGTCTGCCTCCAACTCCAAGTGACGAATAACCAAGCCCCCATTCCATACCACCAACTTCCCCACTTCTTTGTTAACCTTGACCCTTGCTTTATTCAGCTTTTCCACCGATCTGGCCATCCGCCAGGAGGCACGGGCCACTATATCCGACCAGAGGATGAGCATTCCAGGAAAGCCGTCCGCAGCCGAAGGAAGTCAAACTTGATGTCCCTAATAAGCTCTGTACTGGGCCGCAGACTCAAATCATTGCCCCCGGTAGTTCCTCAGAATGGCAATAGCCTCGCATGCACATATCCCAGGGATCTTTGCTACCATCTGGGAGATTTCTGTGAGGAGCTATAAAAGAGACCAGAGACCCGCCCCACGCTCTCTTCCTCCTCGGCCTTGTGTGTGACGGACCTCTCCGTACAGGGAGAGTGGGGTGGAGACCCACCACATGGTGTACAACAGCTCAACCAGGCCGAGACGTGCTTGGCACTGCTTGCTGTTCACCAGACATCTATCCAGCATAACCTCGGCAGTCCGACAACTCGCGCTTCATGCTTTGTATCAGGTGATTGTCGCAAGTGATCCGTTGCAAGGACGCCTTGCCCAGAAGGCATTGTATCGGCCTGGTCGTTGGTGAGAGGGCAATAGCCCACCTTTGCAAACCTTCCTTTGTTGCTCTATTGGGACACTGTGTATAGACAACTTTACCCTGGGGAAAAACTTTACTGCACTTCAGTTTGAACACTGTACATACACCTATAGCATCAACCATTTCAAGGAATATCATTACCATATTATTGCACCTTATTGGATACAGTTATTGAGGCTCTGACTGCTGGCAAAGACTATCAGGCCTGCAACTGGGTCATTGCTGTCAATACTACTTAAAGGGCCCTCATACATTCTTGTTTGATTGATCTCTCATTAGGATTAAAGGTTAAATAGGTCGGTCTGGGTTCCACCCTTAGAAGTCTTTCCAGGATTAATGTTAACTTATTGCTTATCCTTTCAGGTCATGTTCAAGTGGTAATCTATTCTACATAAGTGTATATCTGGGGTGTTAAACTCAATGTCATCGTGGGCCACATAAGCATTACGATTGCCCTCAAAAGGGCCGGTTGCAGCTGTAAAATTAGATGTCCAGCGCATCCCCTCCCCTTTAGATTAGATGTCAAGAGCCACCCCACCATCAGAAGTTGAGTCCCCCACTCTCCCTTTCATCACAATGCACCCTCCTTTCCTTATGCTGCTGCTGGGAAGAAGCTGGATGCATTGCTTGAAAGCAGAAAGTAAGGGTCTGGAATAGGACCAGATGAGGGCTGGCGCTCTCCTACATGAAATGGCCTGGAGGGCCGGATTTGGTCCGTGGGCCTTGTGTTTGACACTTGTGGTGTATATGATATACTGTATTGCCAAATTGTCTTATTGCCAAATTCTTCCGCTAAACTAAGATTGTTATCCAAGGCTCAGTTGATCTATTGCCTCTGTGCAACAAGATCTTCTTTGGATTATTTCAGTTAATGTTGATAGATGATATACTCATTGAGTTGTTTGACTTATTATTTTAAAGTGGTTGTAAACTCCACTTTTTCACTTTTACCTACAGGTAAGCCGATACCCGGAAGACACGCTGAGTCAAGATGACATCTCGCTCGGCGTGGACCAGGTAAGTTCTACTTTCCTCGTTCAGAGGTAAGTATTTCATAATGAGCTATTATGCGGTGCATATAAGCTCATTATGTCTTTTGCCTTGCAGGTTCTAAAAAAAAAAAAAAAAATGTATATGCGGTTTACAACCGCTTTAAGGTGGTGCAAAGATGTCTCAACCCAGAGTATCAGGTGGGTTGGAAAGTTCACAGGGTCATGGTGGTGCAGATGAGCAGGTAAACCTAAGCAGTCCTCAAGGGGGTCGTGCTACATATGGATTGTTTTCACTGATGGCAATTTTCCCTGATAGATATTTGTCATCACATGATCATTTTAAACTGGCCGGGTTTGTGTTGGGTTTATTTAAAGAGACAAACGAGGAAACAAATTTCTTGTGACAACCGCAAGAAATAGAGAAGGTAATTATGCTGCCAGGGAAAGTAAGAAGAGAGCGGGACAGACTGTGTGACCGATCGTCTCGCTCTTTGGAAGAAGAACAGCTCTCTTCTGCACAGAAGGATTTTATGGCAAGCAAACACTTGTGTTAGCCTGCATTACTAATTCACGAGGCATCTGAGATCTCAGCCTTTCTTGGTAATGTTCTCCGGTTCAATATTTTATATGCAAATCTCTGTAGCTTTCCATTACTGCTCTCCATTAAGTTTCTTGTATTTCAGAAGCCATCCTCTGGGGGGAAGCTGCAGCCCAGATATTAATTTGTTGGTTGCCTTTTACTAGTTCACTTCTACACAGGCGCAATCCTTTCTGCTTTCAGAACTTAAATAACAACTCACTGAAGTAGTTCAAACAGCGATGATAATGTGTAAACCACAGTAACCAATAGCAACCAGTCTGTAACTATCCTTTATTACAGTACATTCTCTGGCAGAGAAAGACAATTAATTAGATCTGATAGGAGGTCACATGATACAAAAGGGCAGCTCCATTTAAAACTGATATTTCAGAATTGCAGTGTTGCAGACAAAATGTTATTTCCCCATTCTAAAATATGGGTATTTTGGTATGCAGTGCCTGGATTTCATCTTTATCTAGTATCTGCTGTGTTGCCTCTCAACCTGTTTGCTGCCAGAGCCATTTTTGCATTTTTTGAGCACATGTATGAAAAAATTAAATAATTTTACACCTGAAGATTAGTTAAAAACCCCAAAATATTATTATTCTTATGAAACCAGAGCCCCCAGTGAATAAAATGGCTGGTAGTTTTAAATTTGTATGTGGTGTCTTAGCCCCATGGTTTATCAAATGCAATATTTCAGTAAAAAATGCACTAAAGGTAACTTTAGTCCACACAAATGCAATATGTTAACCAATTTTTGCTAAAATTTAAAAGGTATGCTGAGTAGATAGATACCAAACATATTAAACCTTAAAACTGCACACGCCCATGAAATTACATTGAACGGTGGGACCCAAAATTTTCCAAAGGTTTTACAGCCCCTACCGGTTATCAGTTTAGAGTTAACCATGAATAATGACCCATTAGCCCACTTAACCACTTGCCGACGGCCTCGCATGCATGTACGTCGGCAGAATAGCACGGGCAGGCAAAGCAACGTACCTGTACGTTGTTTTGAATCTGCCGCCTAGCAGGCGCAAACATGCCTGCCGCGAGCTCCGTGACCGTTCCTGCGGGGCCCACGGACTTTATGTCTGCCGGTGTCCCGCGATCGTGTCACTGAGCGGCAGAACGGGGAGATGATGTAAATAAGGCATTTCCCTGGTCTGCCTAGTGACAGGACAGTGATCTACTGCTCCCTGTGATCGGGAGCAGTGATCACTGTAATGTCACTTGTAGCGCAGCCCCCTCACAGTTAGAATCACTCCCTAGGACACACTTAACCCCTTCCTCACCCCCTAGTGGTTGACCCCCTTTCCTGCCAGTAGCATTTACACAGTAATCAGTGCATTTTTATAGCACTGATCGCTGTATAAATGACAATGGTCCCAAAATAGTGTCAAAAGTTTCCAATGTGTCCACCGCAATATCGCAGTCATGATAAAAATCGCAGATCACCACCGTTACTAGTAAAAAAAAAAATAATAAAAAAAAAGCCATAAAACTATCCCCTCATTTGTAGACAATATAACTTTTGCGCAAACCAATAAATATTAGCTTATTGCGATTTTTTATCAAAAATATGTAGAAGAATACATATCGGCCTAAACTGGGGAAAACATTTGTTTTTTTATATATTTTAATGTCGGATATTTATTTTAGAAAAAAGTAAAAAAAAAAATGCTTTTTTTTTTTAAATGGCGCTCTTTTTTTGTTTATAGCGCAAAAAAAAAAAAAAAAACGCAGAGGTGATCAAATACCACCAAAAGAAAGCTCTAATTGTGTGAAAAAAAGACATATATTTTGTTTCTTTGTTTCTTAAATAGCTAAGGGCGAGGCCACCCGTCAGATACGCAGGTGACCCAACCCCCTCTAACGCAACAGTGAAAGGCTACGAGGTTACCCAGTGACATGTGCGGGTGATCCCGCCCCAGGGATCCCCTTTCCCCTTTGCATTAGAGGGGGACGGGGTCACCCGCGCACGTCATGTGGTCTGGTACGGTTCAGGAGGGGGGGTGTTCTCTTGTCCCCCCTCTTTTCCTGTGGTCTGCCAGGTTGGATGCTCGGATAAGGGTCTGGTATGGATTTTTGGGGTACCCCCGCGTCTTTTTTTAAATTTTGGTGCGGGGTTTCCCTTAAAATCCATACCAGACCTAAAGGGTCTGGTATGGATTTTGAGGGGGACCCCTATGCCATTTAAAAAAAAAAATTGTCGCAGGGTTCCTCAAGGGTCTGGTGTGGATATTATGTACCACTTTACAGGCATACTATAGCCCCCCCCCCCGGTACGAAATTTAAAGGAATATTTCACTTTTATTGTTTCACTTTAAGCATTATTAAAATCACTACTCCCAAAAAAAAACTGAAGTTTTTAAAACTTTTTTTTGCAATGATACATGTCCCCTGGGGCAGGACCCGGGTCCCAAAACACTTTATGACAATAACTTGCACGTTAACCGTTAAAATTAGCACTTTTGATTTTTCACGTTCGTGTCCCATAGACTTTAACGGTGTTCGCGCATTCAAACACATTTTTTGCCTGTTCGCATGTTCTGCTGCGAACCGAACCGGAGGGTATTCGGCTCATCCCTAGTAGCTAACCCCCCCCCTACAGTTAGAACACACCCAGGGAACCCTAGTGTTTACCCTTTCCCTGCCATTGTCATTTATACATTGATCAGTGCATCTTTATAGCACTGATCAATGTAAAAATGTCACTGGTCCCCAAAAAGTGTCATTTTTAATAATTATAATTTTCCATTTGCACATCTCTTGGATACCTAATACCGAATATATCGGAAAAGATTGCTAATACAAATATGTCTCAATAACAAGTATCCCATAATTCCCCCCCCCCCCCCCCTCCCTGACCTCTCCCTACCTTTATATCACCGGCTTCCCAACTTCCCTCTTTAGTATGTACTCCACTCTTTCTAACCTGCCTACCCCCTCTTTTTTTATAGTGTCCTTTCCTGTACCCCATCAAAGAGAAACGGATCAAAAACGGGATAAAATACCCTATATTATATTATCCCTCCAGAGCGCTACCTCCTACCGTTGAATAATGAATTAAGTTATGTTAAGCACCCATCACTTCTGCATAGCCCTATCTACCTGTATTCCTTCCACTTCTCTTCGAACTCCTCCTGTTTTTCTCCTCCCCTAAATCTCATCTACTTTATTGCACCACTCTTTCAATTGGGGGCTCTCCAGTTCTTGCCAGTTACGGGATATTTGGTTCTTTGCTGCGTTCAAGAGCTGTGGAAGTAGTATCTTCAGATAGTGTTTAGTAGGCATTCGAGACCCATGTAACACATGGGTCGTCTGGGAGTTCATCGTTTGTTATTTCTCTGATTTTCTGTCTTATCTCCCCCCAGTATTCTCTAATTTTTAGACATGTGCACACTGAAATATTTTGTTTCGTAATACATTTATTTAGTTACTCCCGAAATTCGTTTTAATTTATTTTGTTTTTCGTAAAAAAAATGCATTTTTCCAAAAATCCAAATTAAGGTTGAATCTGTCATTGAAGGCTTATGGTGTCTGTCGAATGTTCTAAGAAAAAAAAAAAAGATTCAACAGAATCTTATAAAAAAAAAAAAAATTGATTCTTCATGTTTCTCAATGTCGAATCTTCATGTCTCTCTACGTATGTCGGCAAAGAAAAAGGCCTGAAACCCATGAACATGGAGTGCTGCACACCCCTGTTATCCCACTCACCTTCATTCCTGCCACCCCTGTGTTTTTTGCCTGCATGTATCCCATGCCCTCCCACATCGTCACTTTTTCCACACACCCTTCATTTTTCCTTGCACTTTCCATGGCACTTTACTTGTCACACTTTCCCAGGGAAGATCTTCTTTTTTCCCTTTTTTCTTCCCCCTTTTCCCCAGCATGCCCTTCCGTTCACCCACTCAACTTTCTCTGTCACTATCCCCACTTTCCTTCCCCTAGCACGTTCCCCTGCTCACTCACTCACTTTCTGCACATCACCATTTCTCTGGTTTTTCCCCTGGAAGAAAGAATTTTGTATCAGTCAAAGGTATAAAGGGTGAGTTGTAATCCCAATTTTCCTTCTTATGTATCTGATCCCATATTTTTAATGCGTGCCTCGTCATGTAGTGAGCATCTGAACTGATTTCTCTATACTGTGCCGGAATCCACATTAATTTCCCTAGTGCTGTTTTACTCATTTTAATCTCTATATTTACCCACCTTTTTTTCTGTGTTGTTTTTAACCCAATCAATTATTCTTGATATTACAATCGTGTGATAATAAATTCTTACATTGGGTGCCCCTAGCCCCCCTTGTGCCTCATCTTTAGTCAGTAGTGTTAATTTAATACGTGTTTTTTTCCCTCTCCAAATACATTTTAGGAACATTGACTGTAATTTTTTTAAATATGCTTGTGGTATTGGAATTGGGAGCATCTGCATTTTATAAACTATTTTAGGTAATATTACCATTTTAAAAATGTTTATTCTTCCAATAGTTGCCCTGGTGCTATTCTATTAAACGTTTTTTTTTTTTAGCTAAATAGCTTCATTTACCTTACTGCAGTGCTGTTTTCATGTCCTCATTGTTCGTTTTTGCTTTGATGTTGCTGTAATTCTGCTCTGATCTCCACACATCCTGGTTGTCTGTTTCCTTAAAACTACAGTGCTGGGGCTTTCTCACTGTGGTCACTAATCAAGGAGGTGTGATTCCTGTGTGTAAACTGAACCTGGGTTGGTGCTGAGGGGTTTTAAACAAACCATCACTGCCCTCTATTGGCTTTCTGGCTCTGTACATCGGAGAGACAGGAAATAACAGCAAAAACGAAACTAGAACTGTAGGTTGATTATATGATTGATTTTTATCTATTTTTAATCATTTTTAAAAGGAATCAGTTAACTTTTATGTCTCTATACCCTGTAAACAGTCATTTCAGCCAAATTCCTAGATATTTTAGTTCTTTTTTCCAGCCAAATGGGAAATCCTCTTGCAGAGCGCACCTTTCTATCTTAGGAATATTTATACTCAGTATTTCCGATTTGGCTGGATTTACCTTAAAGTTGGACATACTGCCAAACTCTTTAATCATCTTCATTAAATTAGGCAAGGTTATCCTGGGGTTTGTTACAAAGAACAAAATATTGTCCGCATAGGCGGCAAGTTTATGCTCTTCCCTTCCAATTGTTATCCCTTTAATATCCACGTTTCACCTCATTCCCCTCAGCAGGGGTTCTAGTGCGAGAGTGAACAACAATGGTGACAAGGGGCACCCCTGTCGGGTGCCATTTTTCATTTCAAAGGGTTCTGAGATGGTCCAAATTAATTTTAATTCTTGCTGTAGGTCTATTATATAGTGATTTAATCCAGCCTCTCATTCTGGGTCCCAATTCTATCGCCTCTAGTGTATCCTGCATTAAGTCCCAGTCTACCCTGTCAAAAGATTTTCAGCATTGATTAACAGGAGTAGACCTGGGGCTCCACTTTTTCTAATTTCCTCTATGACCAGGAGGGATCTAATTCCATTATCCCTTCCTTCCCTTCCTGTAATAAATCCTACTTGGTCCGTATGGACCATGTCCTTCATAATTTTTTTCATCCTGTTGACAAGAATTTTTGAAAATAACTTAAAATCAGTATTAAGGAGAGAGATTGGTCTATAACTAGAGCATAAGCAGTTATCCTTGCCCTCTTTAGGGATTATAGTTATTAAAGCTTCTAGGGCCTCATTCCTCATCCCCCACTTCTCTCCAATCCTATTGAAATAGGAACATAATTTCGGAATTAATATATCTGAGAATTTTTTATAATACAGTATAGTCAGACCATCTGGGCTGGGGCTTTTCCCATTTGGCAGTTCTTGAATAATTTAAAATATTTCTTCTTCTGTTATGGGTGTTTCGAGATTATTAAGTTTACCTTCTGGAATTTTATTTAATTCCAACTCTTTCAGATATATTTTTATTTTCTCCTCTTTTTGTTTTACCTCTTCTTTCTTAACCAGGCTCAGAGCAATTCAGGATTCCTGTTCGATTACCTCTCTCATTTCCTCTCTTTTAATACTAAGATTCAATAAGAGCTCTC
This sequence comes from Rana kukunoris, assembly GCA_029574335.1. Taxonomy (NCBI): domain Eukaryota; kingdom Metazoa; phylum Chordata; class Amphibia; order Anura; family Ranidae; genus Rana; species Rana kukunoris. The sequence goes on along the minus strand of CM056057.1, from coordinate 138,193,676 downwards.
TCTCTCTAGTTCTCTCTCTGTAGTTGTTCTAGTTCGAAAATTTCTTTAGTTAAACTTTTTTTTTTCTCTTTATTTCTTTTCTTTTTTTTTAGCTAGATCAGGATACCCCTAAGGCGGCGTACACACTGCCGAGGTTCTCGCTGAAAACCAGCGAGAACCTCGCTGGAATGCACATTCCAGCGAGGACCTCGGCCGTGTGTACGGTCTCGGCGAGCTTCCCGTCGGGAAGCCCGTCGAGCAGAAATAGAGAGCACGCTCTCTATTTCCTCGACGGCCCGCCCGGAAGAATGGCTGGTTGCCATTCCCGACGGGCGGGTCGCCGATTTCGACGGCCGGCAGGGAACCTCGACGGGCGGAACGATGTGTTCTGCCCGTCGAGATTCCCTGCCGTGTGTACGCGGCCTGAGAGTTTCCCATATTATCGCCTCAGACATTCCTTCTGTACTATTCTCCATAAAGAACTGTTCTAGTTCTTTCTTTACTCTCTTTTCTATCTCTTTATCTAGTAGAAGTTCTTTGTTTAACCTCCAATTACTTTTCCTATTTTCTGTCTCTCCTATTTTCTTCTTCTTTTTTTTTTTTAAAGTGTATTTTTGTGCGTGAACTCGAGAGAGAAAAGCCGGACTGCAGGAGTTGGGAGTAGGCAGACCCTCCCCCCGGAGACAATCGCCATCCTTCTCCATGCCCCTGGTGGCAATGGCGGGTGTGAGGGGGGGCCTCCCACTCACTCCGCCCTACCTGCTCCTCTTGGGAGCCCAACTGGGGCCCAACGGGGCCCCAATGGGGCAGAGGGACTCCCCCTATGAGGGGGCCTAGCCCACCCAGCCAGCCCCGTAGGTCCTTCGCCTCTATTTATTTTAGGAGACCGCATGGCCAAAGTGCGTGTGTGTTAAACCAATTTTGTGTGTGTGTAAGTGTGGTGGTTTTTGTGGGGGGGGGGGGGTGGGCGTACTAAGCACAGGCGTACCTTGCATAGCACACCCACCGGGAGTCGGGCTGAGACCACCAAACTCAATTCACATGTAGCCGAGACCGGGTTCCGAACCCTTGGCTGCAGAGGTGAACGGCTTGTCAGCGCAGTGCAGTGCCAATCACGTTGAGCCACCACAGCTCCTCCTATTTTCAATTGAAGTGTAATTGGTGCATGATCAGAGAATGCATGGCCACCAGGAATGCCAACCAGTACCCACATATGATGCCAATCAGTGCCCATCTGCAATACCTGCCAGTGCCTTCATATCAATGATGCGCATCAGTGTCATCAATCTGTATCCATCAGTGCCACCCATCAGTGTCCATCAGTGCCACCTATCACTGGCCATAAGTACCCATCAGTGAAGCCTTTAAGTGTCCATCAGTGTCGCTGATCAGTGCCCATCAGTGCCACCTATGAGTGCCCATTTGTGCTGCCTGAGTGCCAATCAGTGCTGCATATCAGTGCATATCAGTGCCACCTATAAGTACCCATCAGTGCCACCTATCAGTGCCCATCAGTGCCGCATATCAGTGCCACCTCATCAGTGCCCATAAGTGCCCCCTTATCAGTGCCCATCAGTGCAGCCTCATCAGTGAAGGTGAAAACTTACTTATTTACAACATTTTATAACAAAAACCATGATAAACCTTTTTTTTTCAAATTGATCTGTCTTTTAAAAAAAAAAAATTGCAAAAAAAAAAAAAACACCAGAGGTGATCAAATATCCCCAAAAGAAAGCTCTATTTGCAAAATGATAAAATCTTTGTTTGGGCACAGTGTAGCATGACTTTAAATTTTACTTTAAAATTGGCTTGGGCAATGTATTGAAGTGCTTAATACAGGTATCCAAGGACTTCTAGAAATTGTAGTATGAAAGCAGAACTTTCTTCACAGTTTAGCTGAAATTAAACTTCAGAACCCATAAGCCACCCCCAAGAGCAGAAGCATGTAAAAGAAAACAGCCGGGAAGTTACAGTGGAGTCGAGAGAGACTTTGCCAGAGAAAGGAGTGTATGAGTGTGTTGAACCATGCAGTGCTGGACCGGCCTGGGTTGAGTTGGAGAGCACAGAGAAGGCTGAGGAAGTGACTGTCAAGCCAAACAGCATGTGTAAGGAGCTGCTTCGAGGAGACCTGCCTGCTGCAGGAGTGCTGAGTTGCAGCCACAACCGCTGCATTGTCAATTAAAGGGGGCTCCCCATTTAGGGTTGCCACCTTTTCTTCAAGCCAAACCCGAACACTTTGTGTTCCCCAAGGATAGTAGTAATGTGGTGCGCATAGCGTGCCGAAGCAAAATGTGGGTGTGGCCGAATTGGTTTTGCTGACATCACCCTGCCCCCTCCCCCCCATTGATGCCGAACCTCCTTCCAGACAGCTGCCCGCAGCTCCCAGATGGCAACAGATTTGTGTGTGTCTTGGTTACTTGGGGAGCCACAGCCCAGTCTGAATAATGTGTCCGGGTTTCAGTCCACCTGAAACCTAGACACATGATTTAAAACCCAGACTGTCCGGGTGAATCCCGGACAGATGGCAACCCTATCCCCATTGGAGGACACCTGTCTCTTTCTGGATTTGCGCATAAGGACTGGGTGAGAAGGTCACTGACCTGCGCATTGGTGCTACCAGTTACAGCTAATTCGTTGCCAGCCATGTTTTCCAAAGTTAGAAACATTCTTCAGCATTGGCATTTTATCACAGACAAGTACTTCAGCACACTTTATAGCTGCATACTGTCATTCCTTAGCTGCCAATGTGACCACAATCCTCAGGTTGCTGAAATTAGTTAACCCCTCGCTCCCTGCTAAAAAAAATCTTTTCCATGTGGCCCCATCCATGTTGGCCCAGGTCATTAAAAAAAGGGGCTCTTGCTGTTTAAGCCCAACCTCATCTCTTAGGCCGCGTACACACGATCAAATCTATCTGCTGGAAACGGTCGGCCCGACCGTCCCAGCAGACAGATTCGATCGTGTGTACGGGCGAGCCAACGGATTTGGCCACCCGAAAGATTTCAAAGCATGCTTTGAAATCTGTCGGCTGGGAACCCGTCGGACCGATATGTCTGCTGGTTAGTACGCTAACCAGCAGACATATCTTCTCGCACATGAGTCGAATGGATTTGACGCATGCGCGGAAGTAATTCACTTCCTGGTGCGGTGACGTGGCGTCGTCAACGTCACCGCCACGTCAGCGCGCCATCTGCCGGCGGGGATTTTGGTTTGATCGTGTGTACACAATCAAACCAATACATCCCAGCAGACAGATTTTTTCAAGTCGGTCTGTCCGACCGATTTGAACAAATCTGTCTGCTCGTGTGTACGGGGCCTTAGAGCCCTGTCACACTAACAGCAAAGCCGCGTTAATGGTAAAGACACTTTACCATCGTTTTAGAGGTGCTAGTGGCTGAAGAAAGGGTTAAATGCACCCGATGCTGCTGAGGTGCTTGCGCAGTGGTGCCCATTGTTTTTAATGGGCAGGGGCTGTGGAAGAAGCGGTGTATACACTGCTCCTAAACCGCTCAAAAGATGCTGCTTGCAGGACTTTTTGTAACGTCCTGCAAGCGCATCGCACCAGTGTGAAAGCACTCTGGCTTTCACACTGGGGCTGCAGGGGAGCCATTTTTCACACACTATTTTTAGCCATTTAGCGCCTGAAAAATGCCTCCAGTGTGAAAGGGGTCTAAAAGTGATCCTTGATAACAACCTCATTCCTTAAAGTAAACAGTGTCCACAGGTTTATCTCTTAAAATGACCTGTACCAACAACTTTGTCTCTTAACCTTCTTAGCGGTATTCCTGAGTGTGGCTCGGGGTGAATTTTCAGTACCAAAAGCAGTAACCCCGAGCCACATTCGGGATCGCATTGCAGGATCCATGTACAGGTTGCTTATCTTGTCCCCTGGATCCTGCAATGTCTCCCCGCTGTATCTGCGAGCCCTTTGTCCTCTGTTCGATTCACAGTGCCTAGCTCCATTCCCTGCAAGCATAGCGACGCACTTGGACGGAGCTCGGCGCCAAATTCAAAAAGTGAAAAACACATCCTACAGATTACAGTACTGTATTCAAATAGTTTTACATCCCCTTTGTCCTTAGTGGTTTGTCCAGTGCCCTGCATCCAGTTTTATATTATAAATACTGTTCTTTCTGCCTGGAAACTGGAGATTGTCCATAGCGTCAAAAGTGCTTTTAGACCAGCTAGAAAACAGCGATAATAAATTAGAATCACTTGCAGAATTAACCACTTTAGCCCCGAGCCTGTTTTTCAGACTCGGTGTTTATGAGACTAAAACATTTTTTTTTTGCTATAAAATTACTTAAAACCCCCAGGTATTATATATTTTTTTTAGGGCTGTGCAAATTAACTTTTAATTAATCGATTAATCTTTAATTTTTTTGATCGATCAAAATATTTTTGATCGATTAAAATTATTTTGATTGGTACTCGCCTCTCCGCCGGCTTCTGGGGCTTCCGTCGGAGATCCAGTAACGTCACGGACACCGGCGGGGCTTGCCGTGTCCATCTGAAGGGCTCCTTAGCTGTGCCTTCATATCTGCATGGTGGCGGACCTTACTATCTGCCACATAGTAGCTGTTACATTTCCCTCTATCACTTCCTTTTATTAACCTGGGATTTTACAACCATCCACTTGGAGTTGTGATAGTTCCCTTCATGGGACAGATACATGCCGACGGACTGATGGTAACCTCTCCTCATCTGGATTCAGCAGTGGTATCGTTGTACACATTTTTATACCAGTATCATACTTGGCTACATATTTTTATGACTGCTTTTGGTACCATTTGGTATTACTCGCACCATTTTTAAAGTTTATGTAGCTACATCGATTTTATCTCCAGTGCAATATTTATTGTGTTACCTACTTGAAGATTATAAAAGTTTTAATGCTATTCCCATTGAGCACTGCTTTTGTGTGTTTTTTTGTATCCTGCTGTTGGCAGCTGCACTGGGAATCAGCCTGCAAGGAGATCAGCTAAAAGTTGTTGGATCTGTATGTGCGTTATAATTAATCGAAATTAGTCGATTAATCGATTAAAATAAAAAACGATTAATCGAACACAAAAATTTTGATCAGTAACAGCCCTAATTTTTTTTCCTAACACCCTAGAGAATAAAATGGCAGTCATTGCAATACTTTTTGTCACACCGTATTTGCGCAGCGGTCTTACAAGCGCACTTTTATTGGAAAAAAATCACTTTTTTAAATTAAAAAATAAGACAACAATACATTTGGCCCAATTTTTTGACATATTATGAAAGATAATGTTACGCCAAATAAAATGATACCCAACATGTCACGCTTAAAAATTGCGCCCGCTTGTGGCATGGCCTCGATAGGCGACGTTTAAAAAATTCTACAGGTTGCATTTTTTGAGATACAGAGGAGGTCTAGGGCTAGAATTATTGCTCTCGCTCTAACGATCGTGGCAATACCTCACTTGTGTGGTTTGAACACCGTTTTCATATGCAGGCGCTACTCGCGTATGCGTTCGCTTCTGCGCGCGAGCTCGTCGGGACGGGGCGATTTAAAACATTTTTTTTTTGTTTTCGTATTTATTTTTATTTATTTTACCAATTTTTAACACTAAAATAAAAAAAAATATCACTTTTATTCCTATTACAAGGAATGTAAACATCCCTTGTAATAGAAAAAAGCATGACAGGTCCTCTTAAATATGAGATCTGGGGTCAAAAATACCTCAGATCTCATATTTAGGCTTAAATGCAAAAAAAATAAAATGTAAAATGTCATTTTTTAAATAACATTAAAAAAAATGTCTCTTTAAGACGCTGGGCGGGACTGACGTTTTGATGTCACTTCCGCCCAGCAGAGGTACGGGGATGGATGAGGGAAATTTTTCCCTCACTCGCATCCCCACTGAGCACGGGAGAGGACCCAAACGCCTCCGCCACTACCGACGGCTCCGGTGGAGGACGCGGGAACGCAGCGGGAGGGGGGGTCCTCGCCCGCCACCGATAACGGCGATTTCGCGGCTAATCCGCCGCGGAGACCGCCATTATCGTTTGACCGACCGCCCACAGAAGAGATGGATATCTCGGTTGTGGCAGCAGCTGCTGCCGTTACCGAGATATCCATCTTTAAAGTCATGACGTATAACGGCGGTGGGTGGTCGGTAAGTAGTTAAGCAATAGCGATTTGTGGGGAAATTCGTCATCAAACACTGAAAGTTCTGCAACTGAGCAAATTTTTGTGTTTTTGATTTGATTACATTATTATATTATTATTTATTATAATTATTTATAGTTATTTATTATATTATAATTTATGATTTTGTGTTTTAAACTGTATCGTACCTAACTACCTATTAGAAAGAAGGCAAAGCCCCCTAGTCGGACTTTAAAGGCACTGTGGTGTGTCAAATGTAGTTAGAGAAAACATAGTATTACAATATAATTTATTGAAGAAGTATCAGATAAAAGTTGATTACATGATCTATAACAAATACAAAAAATACAAAATAATGAAATATAGTTCAACATATATTGCTGTGTGATGTGATGCCCTGTGTGGTCCCGACGTTTCAGGGAGACATAGTCCCTTTCTTCAGGGGTATTCCAGGATTCACAGCTCTAAAAATGTATGGGAAATGATCAGGATAATCCTAATAATGTTGATGATGTTGTTATATAGATTAATACTGAAGTACTTACAGTGAACTGTATGGTACTTCAAGTCAGTAGATCATGTATTTAAAAGCATGGGTTTCCGGATTATCCGAGTCTGCTGGCCTGGCCACTGACGACAGAGCAGAATTGTGAGCAGGGTGTGTTGTTGCCAGATAATCCGGAAACCCATGCTTTTAAATACATGATCTACTGACTTGAAGTACCATACAGTTCACTGTAAGTACTTCAGTATTAATCTATATAACAACATCATCAACATTATTAGGATTATCCTGATCATTTCCCATACATTTTTAGAGCTGTGAATCCTGGAATACCCCTGAAGAAAGGGACTATGTCTCCCTGAAACGTCGGGACCACACAGGGCATCACATCACACAGCAATATATGTTGAACTATATTTCATTATTTTGTATTTTTTGTATTTGTTATAGATCATGTAATCAACTTTTATCTGATACTTCTTCAATAAATTATATTGTAATACTATGTTTTCTCTAACTACATTTGACACACCACAGTGCCTTTAAAGTCCGACTAGGGGGCTTTGCCTTTATTCTTTTTGATTTCTCATTTGGATGTGGCACTTTAGAAAATCAACTCTGATAATCCTCTTCTTGACATATCAAATCGGTAGTAGATACCACTCCCCCATTTCTTATCAGAGTCTTTCTTCTACAAAAATTCTTTCCTAAAATAACCCTCTTAGGCTACAACAATTAACCACAATTTGTGATAAACTATTGACGTTATCACATAGTACTTATTCTCTTTTTTTTTTTTTTTTCCCTCACCCTTCCTCCTTGCAGCAATCACCATGGCAAATTTCATGGGTCAGGAATGGGATACTTTAATGGAGGGTTATTTAAAGCAATATGGTGACAACGAGCATATGGATGCCGAAATTTCAAACCTTTTTTACAAATTATCTAGGACATTAGAGAAAAAATCCTCTCTATTCTGGCATATTCGGTCATTTCAAGACTACATAAGTGCAAAGATTAATCCACTAGGCCTTCGGGTCCAAATCTTTCCCACACTAGACGATATGAGCCTTGAATTCAAATCAAAATGGGAGGAAGCACTATTTTCTTGCTCATCTAGATTGATGGAACTATTAATCGATGAATACACTCAAAGATCTAAAAATCTAGACATCGATATTATTAAGACCTGTGAAAAACTACAAATCTTTAAGTCTCATAAATCTGTCCCTGAAAAGGAAAAGAAATTAAAAAATCATCTGGAAACATTCAATAAAGAAATTCTCATCAAAAAAAGCAGCAAGTTCAGAAGAGACAAAAACGCATTCGAGAACGGCAAAGCATATAGATGGCACGCAAGTCAGCAATCCTCCAATAGAACCAAGAAACCCCCGACCACAGAGGGTTCTCTTCCTTTACAAACATCGACCTTCTCAGGGTATGCACCACGAGCCCCTGGCAAAGGGAGTCAAAGTACTAAACGACAATACTATGGCGATTCAACACAAGTTCAACAAGCCAAAAAATTAAATCTGGAATCGATATCTAACAGCTCTTCCACAGCACGGCAAGGCCATGATACTAGTTCTTCTACACAGGACATTCCGATAGCACCGAACAATACAACTGCGCTAGTAGCTGCATATACGCAGAGAAACACAGTCCCTTCTCATAAACCAATATCAGCCAGTCAATCCAACCGTTCTCTCATCGATTCGTCTTTTTTAGAACAGATTTTGGCTCAAACACGTTCCCCTTCTCCTATAGGGAACACACAACAACAAAATCTCTAAAAGACAGCGATCATAGCCATGAAGCCGACATGCCAGAGACCCAATTGAATATCATCAACCTGTCATCGCATCAAATGTCCTCTACGGAAACTTACATCCTAGGGAAAGGGCTCAATTTTTGCCCCAACCTTAACCTGGATAAATTTGAAGTATACAAAGATTTACAGCTATTCATCAGAAAACTCTTACTCAAAAGTCTCTTTAGCAAACAACACTCTGATGCACCATTCACCCTAGAAGAACAACAAGCACTTGCTCAACTAAACTCTCTTCTGGAAGAAAACGAAACAAACATATTGCCAGACTATACAATCTTACCTTCGGTCGACACCAAAACTATTGCTTCAGCAACCCCAATCGATAGTATTAATTCAAAATTAAAGAAAAAATCGGACTTTTGTCCTGCACCCAGCATAAATTCCAACGCAGTAACCTTCCTCAAACTCGTCAATCAAGATCTGGCGAAACTAAAAATTAAGAACAAAATTCAGAACAATTTAAACTGTGATGAGAAAAAAGCTCTTCAAACCCTCTCAGCAAATCAAACCATTACCATAAAGTCAGCCGACAAAGGGGGCAACATTGTAATCCTAGACAACGATCAATACACTGAAATGTGTCGCAAAATCCTGAGAAACCAACTATGGTACAGACGTATCCCTTTCGATATTATCGAAAAATACAATAAAGAATTCTACTCAATTGTAGATCAAGCACATCTCAACGGCGTTATCAGGAAAACCACATGGGATTTTATAAGGGTTAAATTCCCAGTCACGCCAACCTTCTATGCACTACCCAAAGTGCACAAAAATCCCAATGATCCCCCAGGGAGACCCATCATCTCTGGGAGAGGATCATTAACTGACAATGCCAGCAAATTAATTGACGAGTTCTTGCAACCCCTAGTAATCCAATTACCTTCTTACGTCAAAGACACCATCCACTTCCTTCAAATTATCAATGATCTCTACATTCCAGACCACGCTACTTTAGTCACCATCGATGTAGAAGCACTTTACAGTTCGATCCCTCACGACCGAGGAATCGCACTAATAAAACACATCCTACAAACTAAAGGTATAGGCGATCCTTCCTATCATGAGTTCATCATCTCTATTCTGGAATTTATTTTGACACACAACGTCTTCTCCTTTTTTGGCTCCCACTACCTCCAGATACAGGGAGTTGCAATGGGGACCTCGTGCGCCCCCTCTTATGCAAACCTGTATCTGGGGGAGTGGGAGAAAAACCTTTTTTCGGACGACATGTCCGCCATTTATACGGACCACATTACAGCGTGGTATCGTTACATAGACGACATTTTCTTAATTTGGGACGGTCCACCTGATTCACTACAACCATTCTTGCAGCGTCTAAACAAAAACGAGTTCAATCTATCATTCACTATGAATCATGATAAACAGTGTATTCCCTTTCTTGATGTTGAAGTCTTTAGAGACAGTTCACAGAAATTGGGAAGCAAGCTCTATAGAAAACCGACATCCGGTAACAACATCTTACACGCATCCAGCTTCCATCCTCAAGCACTTATTAAATCCATTCCTTACGGACAATACTTACGGATCCGGCGAAACTGTTCCCGCGATGAAGAATTTAGAGACCAAGCACGAAATCTAAGAGACAGACTACTACAACGTGGCTATTCACACTCTTGCCTTAAGCGCGCATATCAACGTGTACTCGCAGTAAACAGAAATACCATACTGTATTCGACCAAACCCCGTGACACCAGCAATCCCAGTCGCATCATTACTAGATTTAACATGCAACATAATGCGATCACCAACATCATCAAAAAATACTGGCACTTACTGTCCATGGACCCAACTCTGGGACAATTTGTGCCAAAACATCCACTATTCTCCATGAAAAGAGCTAAATCTTTAAAAGACAAACTTGTCACAAGTGAATATAAAGGAGATGCAAGATCTGATCCCTGCAAAGCCAAAAGGCACATTTATGTGCGGAAAATGTAACTACTGCAAATTTATGCATACAGTAAAGAACCCTACACTCCCCAATGGTCAAACCTTCTATCCTCAACACTTTGCCAATTGTAGAACATTAGGTGTCATTTACATGTTATGTTGTGACTGCGGATGTTTTTACATTGGCAAGACCAAACTACAATTCTGGCAACGCGCCTACAAACACATCAGAAGTATGCGCAAAAACGACCCAGAACTTCCTCTTGGACGCCATACCTTATTGGTACACGCAGGCAAATTTCCGAACATCAAATTCCTAATCCTTGACCGCATCCATCCCAATCCCAGAGGTGGGGACTGGAATAAGTCCCTCCTCCAACTGGAATTGCGATGGATTTATACTTTACAAGCCACCCTGCCCCCCGGACTCAATGAAGCAATATGCTTCAAACCCTTCCTCGAAGGGTTCTCCTCCGGGGGAATGGAAAAATAATTATGCAACTCATTAAACACCACCACATGCTGCTACTCCCTCAAAATAATTAACTTTAAACACATCATTTACTTTCCTTTTCTTTTCTCTATGTAATAAAAAAAAATTGTTTCCTTTGTTACAAGTTCCTCCTCCATTACACATTAGATTGTAATTTACGTCTACATTGTGCTCTTGCCCAGCAACAAGAATCCCGCAACATACTTTACAACCCTGGTTTAGGCCGTGTAAAATAGCATATATATTTAAACAATGTAACATGTTTGTTTCAAAAACCACAATGTATTGATAATTATTCGTAATAATTTTTAATTCTTTTTTCATGTTCTCAAGTTACCAAATTACCATTTCATAAATACCTGTATCTCCAACACCTGGCAATATAGACTATATAAAGCAATTATATAGACACAGGGCTATATTGATATATAGGCAATTATATTTATATCTATATTTAGCAATCTTGATTATCATGATGCATATATTTCCTAGCATAAGCTCAAATTACATCACTGCCAACGATATACATCAATTGTTTGTTACAATTATACTTAGCATAATTCTGCAAATCAACTTTGTTCCCCCCTTCCCCCTTTTCCTTCTTTGCAATCCCTTCCCCCCCCCCCCCCCTCCCCTTCTCCCCCTTTTTTCTTTCTGACTTTGTACTATGTCATAATGTCTGTCACATTTTAAAAGTAATACTTTATCAGCAATGTTCTTTCCTGGTCCGAGCCAAGTTGATCTGTCCCTGACAAACTCAGCAATTCTATAATTTATCCACTAGAGGGCGCTCTGCCTATTCAATATATCTATTTGTGAAACAAGATATAAAACACAAGTTTCTTGTACTGCTATTTGTTGCCTAGTTTAATTATGCTGCCCGACATACTTTTCACTACAGGAGACCAATCGGTCTCCTTGTTGGTGAACTTTTGGCAACCTGGCATTTACTCATGCCATGGCCGCCATCTTTCTCCTCCTGTGCGCATGCTTCGTGCGCACAGTGAGGTCGACGTCGGTTCAATCCGTGACGCCGCGCCATCCCGCCGCGCGCGCATGCGCGCTGCGGGATACGAGCGTCATGGTGACGGGTCATGGCGTGTCATCCTGCTGCGCACGCATGCGCATCTCGGATGTTATGCGCCATGACCCATGGAATCAGTTGCCCTGTGAGCCCCACACCTGCCTTAATTAGCCGTCCGAGCACAGCTGCAAACTCTTTGCACTGGGCGTCGCAGTTTGGCTGATGGGCACTTTATATAGCAGCAGAGGAACTAGTCATTTGCTATCCAGCAACTTGCTGGACAACATGACGGTTCCTCTGCATCCATCTTCCCAAGGTAAAAAACGTTTCATTTTATTTTTATTTTATTTTCTTCATATCAATCACAGCTACCACATTATCAGTTTCCCTGCTGGTTTTGGTTATCTACATACATTCAGTTTCATACTTACAGGAACACAAAAAAAAAAAAAAAAAAGAAAAAAAAAAAAAAAAAAAAAAAAAATGTCCTTTTTAATCAACTTCTTAATACTCAACCTTTAAACGCCACCTATTGAGCATTTTTTGCTATAACATCTAAATATCCCCATTGAACGCCATCTATTGAGCAATTTTTGCTATAACATTTAACTATATATGGTTTAACCACATTAATATAACATGGATATTTTTACTTACATACATTGTACATATTTACTCATTATTTCTTATTACTTTTGTACACTTCCAGCCTAATACGAGCCTCTCCATCGCTATTTACTAGGTAAGCCATACCATATCCCTCCAAGAAAATGTTATAAAACACAATGTTATAAAACACAATTTATTTCACATTTTATTATTACAACTATGTCCATAAATATTAACACACATCATTACAACTTTAGGCTCCAATGTCCTCTGATTCCAGCAGCATATTTATATCTGGCAACAACACACCCTGCTCACAATTCTGCTCTGTCGTCAGTGGCCAGGCCAGCAGACTCGGATAATCCGGAAACCCATGCTTTTAAATACATGATCTACTGACTTGAAGTACCATACAGTTCACTGTAAGTACTTCAGTATTAATCTATATAACAACATCATCAACATTATTAGGATTATCCTGATCATTTCCCATACATTTTTAGAGCTGTGAATCCTGGAATACCCCTGAAGAAAGGGACTATGTCTCCCTGAAACGTCGGGACCACACAGGGCATCACATCACACAGCAATATATGTTGAACTATATTTCATTATTTTGTATTTTTTGTATTTGTTATAGATCATGTAATCAACTTTTATCTGATACTTCTTCAATAAATTATATTGTAATACTATGTTTTCTCTAACTACATTTGACACACCACAGTGCCTTTAAAGTCCGACTAGGGGGCTTTGCCTTTATTCTTTTTGATTTCTCATTTGGATGTGGCACTTTAGAAAATCAACTCTGATAATCCTCTTCTTGACATAACTACCTATTAGACTCTTGTTTGGGCAGATTTACGGAGTTATTTATAAGAATTACAGGCCTACAATATAAAATGCCAAATTTCCATGCAAAACAATTGTACCCCTTTAGCATCAAAAATCTGTCAAGTATGTTCATTCCACAACTTAAAGGGAACTAACCTATTCATTTCACATCCTAAAGGGAACTATCCTGTTCATTCCACCTCTTAAAGGGAAAGCATCTTACATTGCAAATCAACATAGCGGCCCCAACTAAGCCGGCAGGGCCCCAACTAAGCCACCAGACTTAAATCTTAAATCAGGGTTTATCCGGCTAAGCATACTGGTTTGCAGGCAGTCTAACTAATTTATCAGGCTTAAACCTAGACTCTTCTGACTGAGGGCCTACAAGTGAGCTAGCCAGTTCATTTACTTGTTTAATTATACATGTATTACTTGAGGAGTCTATCATTTATACCCTCAGTCCTGCAGGACATAGGTTTAAGGGGTACTTGTCTGTATTGTATTGATTCACTGTATCTATTGTTTAACCTTTTGAACTGCTGTATTGCTTTAATGCTTATTGCTTCCAATACAAGCTGGCTATTCCCTTTTATGATAGTTGGTGTGTATCTTTTTTGGGGAAACTGGTATTATGGTCAAGGTATTTTGGCTTACCGGCCAAAATACAGGCTTACCCTGTACCGCTACAGTCCTACTGCCCCCCCTCTTTTTTCAGCTTTTGCTGTTGGTCTGTTGGGTTTGGGGTTCCCTTAAGCCCTACCTCTACACAACTACAGAATATTTCACCTGGCACCAGAGTGGTTGCTCCACACGGTCCCTCGCTGAAGGCCCAAGATTGGTAAGCTGGATCCTCATCTCTGAGCCCTGATCCCTCACTGGATCGCCTCTTAGGCACAGGCCGAGGCAGAGATTGCGGCCCTCACACACACACACACACACACCCGAGCCGGGTCTGTTGGACCAGGGCATCCAAATGATGCTGCAGGCTCTCCCCACTAGAGCGGACATCGAGGCCCTGATCCTCCAGCAGGATGAAACTCACTGCCGTGACATACAGGAGGTGAGGGGAGATGTTGCTGACCTCGCGCAAAGGGTGATGGCGGGAGACAGCTCTCTGACCATGTTAGACCATCGTGTTACGGCATTGAGCGATCCCAGAACGAACATCAAGACACTGCTATTGCCCTGTGGCTTGGCCGCACTGGAGGGATGTGGCAGCTGCAGGGAATGGGGAGAGAACAGGGTGTCACCGGGTGGGCATAACGATGGGAATCTAGATGCAGGACATGCTTCAGGCTGGCATGTGACTCCACTTTCATAATGTATGCCGGTTGATATTCCAGTTTGACTGCTCTTGTGTTTGTGTTTTCTGATTTAATATGTTAATTATTTTTTATTTTGTTTATTCATTGTATGTTTCTATTACATACCGTTCACTGACACGTCAAGTCTTAGATTTTGTTGTTGGGGGGGTGGATGGGTTTGGGAGCTTTTCTCCCTGGAACTGTCTGACCAACACCCCACTTAGAATTGCGCTCAGTTCCCAGCCGTTAACTGGGGAGCGCCAGAGCATAGAGGCTCTATTAGCACCTTTAATCAGCCACTCGTTCAGTAGCTACCTCTAACCCTCACTTTTCCTCCTAGGAGGCACTCTCTCTTTTCCTCTAGATCTGCTGTCTTTTTTCTTGCTATATACCCTATTCTCTTGCAGAGATCCCCCCTTTTTTTTCCTTTCGATACCCTTCCCCCCCATCTTGGTACACGAACACGGGTGACCTTCAGATAGTCTCGCTACATGCAAAAGAGCTAAACACCGCTGAGAAGAGATGTATGCTACTTCATAACATGCAACGTCTACGAGCTGATGTCGTCCTATTGCAGGAGACAACACAATTCCTATACTTAAGAACAGACACTACCCACAGTATATCATTCCACGTATTCCGAAGCTAAGTTTAGGGGAGTATCCATCCTAATAGCTGCCAGCGTACCCTGGGTACACCTTGACACTCTAACAGACCCCTCGGGTCGCTACCTTTTTCTTAAGGGTCGAATTGGGGGGTGAAGGTTACACTTGCTAACTTCTATGCCCCCAATGAACATCAGGATAATTTCCTTAAATGTCAACTGGTTCAACAACTGGACTACTCTGACGGTCAGCTACTTATGGAAGGAGACCTCAACATCCCTTTAATCCCAACTGAGGATACCTCAATTAAATCGTCAGCCACCCCTCTGAGTACACGCAACCGCATCCTTAAATCCCTACATACAGCACAATTGATAGATGCCTGGCGCCTGTTTCATCCAGGTGAACGGGACTATACATTTTACTCCTGTCCTCACCAAAAGTATTCATGGATAGACTACTTTTTGATCCCCCCTCAGCCAGCTACATGCAATAAAAGCTACCACCATAGGACCTATTGCCTGGTCAGACCACGCCCCTGTGGTGCTGCGATACGCCCTCTCTGATTGCTCTACGTTACAAGTGAAACTGTGGTGACTAAATGAGGGCCTCCTGAAGGATCCGGAGGTGCTGGCAGAGGTGGAGAGGGAAATGGGACATTATTTTTACATGAATGACACACAACACGGGGACACAGGACTGATATGGGAAGCCCATAAGGCGGTGATACCAGGGATACTCATAAAACATGAGTCTAGGCTCAAGAGACAACGCACAGCAAATTGAAACCCCTAGAAACCCAACATAAAAGCGCCCCGTCCCGACCTCTAGAGAATGACCTCGACATTGCCTAAAAACAAATAACTGATCTGTTGCTCTTTAAACCTAAAGCAGCGCTTCAGGTGTGTCACAAAATATCCTATGATCCAGGCAACAAATGTGGTAGGCTTCTGGCAAAATCACTACGTGCCTAGAGACTTGCGTCATATATTCCGCACATTATGTCACGCACAGGACAAAAGGCATCTCTACCCCAACAGATTACAGCAGGGCCCATGTAAAAAGACGGTCCTGCTGTCAGAGCCCTGATTGGACGATGACTTTGTCCAATCACAGCTCAGTGCTTATAGTCCCAGTCCCACCCCACACTATAAAAGGTTCCTTTCCACAGGAAGCTTTTTCAATGTGTTTTTAGAGTGAAGATAGATAAAGCAGGGCTCAGTTTGCTACTATTGAGTTAGGGTGTTCACTTATTGTGACTCTGAGTGTTAGGCCGCGTACACACGAGGAGACATGTCCGATGAAACAGGTCCGACGGACCGTTTTCATCGGACATGTCTGAAGGGATATTTTGATCTGATGTGTGTACACAACATCAGACCAAAATCCCCACGGACAGAGAACGCGGTGACGTAGAAGACACCGACGTGCTCAAACAAGAAAGTTCAATGCTTTCGGGATTTCGGTCCGATGGTTGGGCATACTAAAGTTTGCAGTACATGAACTTTCACTGAACGTAAAGTGTTTAAGGAGCTTGTTGCACAACTCAGTTTATAACACTTTTGATATCTATTTATTTAATCCATATTGAGCACTATTTGATTGTGCGTGCGTGCCAAGCAGAAACAGCCAATCAAATATAGTGCTCAATATGGCTTAAATAAATGTGCATAGCCATAGATATCAGAAATAAAAGTGTAATAAAGTGATTTGTGCAGCAGCAGGTACTACTTTTAAATAGACTGTAGATGAGACTCCAGGAGATGACCAGAGACTGCGAATGCGACATACTACAGGAGATGACCAGACTGTGAATGCGACATACTACAGCAGATGATCAGACTGCGAATGTGACATACTACAGGAGATGATCAGACTCCGAATGCGACATACTACAGGAGATGATCAGACTGTGATTGCGACATACTACAGGAGATGATCAGACTGCAAATGTGACATACTACAGGAGATGATCAGACTGCGAATGTGACATACTACAGGAGATGATCAGACTGTGATTGCGACATACTACAGGAGATGATCAGACTGCGAATGTGACATACTACAGGAGATGATCAGACTGCGAATGTGACATACTACAGGAGATGATCAGACTGTGATTGCGACATACTACAGGAGATGATCAGACTGCGAATGTGACATACTACAGGAGATGATCAGACTGCGAATGTGACATACTACAGGAGATGATCAGACTGCGAATACAACATACTACAGGAGATGATCAGAATGTGAATGCGACATACTACAGGAGATGACCAGACTGCAAATGCGACATACTACAGGAGATAACCAAGTAGCCAGTTTTGAAATTTTAACTTCCAGCAATGCACAGCTATACAGGGGGGTAAACAACATTGTCAGGGAGGGTTTAGTAACAGTAAGTCTGTAGGCAGAAAGGCCTACCTGGCCAGCTGGGCTCACCTCCCGCTTTCAGAGGTCCGGAGGCGGAGCTTACCACTGTAGAAGTGGGGCTTACAGTGGTAGGGGTGGGGCTTATAGTGGTAGGGGGCAGGAATATCCGTGGTCCAGGAGAGGCAATCTCAGTGCTCGAAGCACATACAGAGTACATAGGGCAGGGCAGGGTCAGAACGTCAGTGGAGCTCCCTGCCCTGCCCCTCCCTGATGACAGAGCCTCCCTCAGCCTAAGACAAGCCCAACAGCTGGCTCTCTAATAGAACACCAGCGCCGTGATCCAGCAAGCTGGCCGCGGCGCCGGGGGCTATTTTAGTCCGGGAGGACGGGTGGGTTTTTTATACATGCGGAGGGTGACTTTTTTGCCACCCCCTCCCTCCATGACGCCCATGGCACTTGCGAGTAGTGTGTTAGTGTAGTGCAGTATTTAACATAACAATAGTGTTGTATACAGTGCTGTATACCCTTTTGTTTTGTTTTTCGGTTACTGCACGCTTTTTTTTTGTCCTCTGCCTACTCCCTTTTTTTAAATTGCCAGCCACAGTTGTTCTGACTGCAATTCTGGTGTTCCCCCTTTTTATTTTTGTTATCGTTTTCACATTTTTGTCAGAGTCAGTCCTCAATTTAAAGTGCACCAAACACCACTTTTCATTTGATAAAGTACATCCAATCACACATTTCCCAGTTTCTATTTAATTTGGGTAATAAGCCCCTCATCATGTCTAGGAGGCCAACATGGAGAGGCAGATGTTCCCATGCCACTATGAGGGGCAGCAGCATCTGTCCACAGGCAAATGTAGACGTGGTCCGTCCTCAGGCAGGGCAAATTTGTCTCTGTTTAGTGATGTTGTCTGTGCTATCCAGCCACAGCATGTAGAGGAGGTGGTGGACTGGTTTACTAAATCATCTTCATCCTCTATGACCCAAGCTGATACTAGTGTGCAGTCTACTGCAGCTACTCTTATCATAGCCCCATTATCATGCATGGAGGAGTCAGCTGAATTATTTGAACACAGCATCAGCCACTTGCTTCTTGAGGTTACACAGATATTACTTGATTATAATGTTGGTTCTGAGATAGAGGAAGGGAGTAACATGAGCCTACAGAGAGGGGAGAACACTGGCAACAAATTGGCAGTCATGTTCCCCCAGCCGCAGCGTATTGCCAAGTTGGTGCTAGTGATGATGATGATAATGAGGTCACTGACGCGACTTGGGTGTTGGATAGAGCAGAGGGGGAAAGTGAGGGAGAGGCACAACCCCAACAAAAGAGCCATCATGGTAGAGTAGAGAGCAGCCACCCTATTCCATCAGATTGCAGAGCTGTTATCTTCCGAACCACTTTCCGCACCTCAGCTGTGTGTGCTTTTTTTTAAGCACATGTGGAGCTGATCACACTGTTGCAATTTTACTCTCTGTGAAAGTAAATAAAAGGTAAAGGCCAAAAAAAGAAAAAAGAAAGGCTAACAGAGATTTTATGGAAAGGGGGGAAAGATCTGCTTCAAGTCTAGATCTTTTTGGTGAAGTAGTCATTTAAGCTATTAGAGGCATACCCCGCTTTAAGTACACTCACTTTACATACACTTGCGAGTAAGGACATACCCGTGAGTGTAAAGTGGCTCGCAAGCTAAAGCTGCAGCTGAGTAATCTGTGCACGGATAGTTCAGATTCCCTGCTACTTGGAAAAACACTCCCTAACCCCCCACTACAGTCCCTGACACCCCCACTATAGTCCCAGACACCCCCGCTACAGTCCCTGATGCCCCAGAAGTGAAAAAAGGTATTGCTTCACTTTAAGTAAATTTACGTTTTACATACATGCTCTGGTCCCATAGTGTACTTAAAATTGGGGTATGCCTGTATATAAGAACTGGTCCCTTTATGGTATATAGTAAAGAGTGTCTAGAACCTACTGCAATAAAAGTAAAAGCAGGAAAAAAAAAAACTTCAGATATAAAACTATCCCACATGTTTAATTAAGCAAGGCAGAACAAATAATCAATTTTAAGCTGCAAATGCCATTGTGGCACCTCGGCGGAGAGGTCTGTTTATCCAGTAGTTGTGGTTTCCAGCAGGGAGATTGGATGGGCTGGTTGAGTCGTCGTCCCCTCTCTCCACAATCACAGACTCTTGTAGTGCGGGAAACATTTATATCAACTAGAAATGTCACAGCAGAATGAATGAGGATTTAGCGTGATTGAAATGTTAATATTTTCTCATCAACAGACAGCGGGATGGGAATTAAATTGAATACACAAAATCCACCATCAAGCAGGCATTCAGCGTACAGATGAACTAGGTCCTTGCCTGCCTTCAGCCACTGTTGGCTTTCTCATACAAGTGGCTTGAATAATTCAGCACATACACAGAGTTAAAAGGGTTTTAGTTTACAAGTAATGTCTTCATGATACATATAGATCACAAGGCAAAGAAGGTGAATTAAAATGTACAGCATTCTTCTCCATCTCTGTGGAAGGCTGTAAAACACAAAAAGTACATCAGGCCAGCTAAATCTGCAAAGATTGGATATCTTTTTAAATAATGGCAGTAACTTTCAACAACCTCAGCAATCTCGGAGATGTATTTTGTTTACGCTTGTCGACAAAAGCTTTAAAAGGGCTCTGCTCTTCGGAAAATGACTTACACCTTAGGTTCTTTAGAAGCGATTTTGCATTCTGGCTTGGTTTGCATATTCCCTATTTCAGGGAAAATGCCACTGATCCAATTTGAATGTGCAAATGCCTTGGTGCTGGCTCTGTCCCTTTCTCTGTAAAAACAGATATTATTCCACTGATAATTCCTTTTAGGAACATGTGTTAAATGTGGTGCTTCAGTAAAAAGCTGACCATACATTTATTTTTTCTTGCAGGCAGAATGAAAGAAAACTGTCAGATTCCTCCATCCACACTATACAGGGTGGAATGATCTCCCACTGTGGATATTGAAGGATAATTTGATGCAGCTGCTTTTGATGGGTGATAAATGATTGAACAGGCATTGGATGTAGTTGCTTATCGGCTGACATATTTCTACCAAGCTTAAATTTATATTTGAGGGATGCTGTGTGGGAGGCAGCCAACAGCACGTTACTTGGGACATGGGGAGTAGGTATACAAATTTCCAAAAAGGGGCCCACAGATCAAAGACCGGGGCCCATTTCAGACAAAAATGTGAGGATCATTTCATATAGAGCTTATAGGAAGCATTAAGGAGTCTGAGTGCCCATTTACTCATCAGGCGCAGACTCTACCTTTCCACACAATTTGCATAGTTCGTTTTGGCCATGCACCCAAATGCATTATTTTACATATTTCCACATTAAGCCTCATTTGCCATACAGTTGCCCACCCCATTAACTTGTTCAGATCTACTTGCAATGTTTCCATATCCTGCGGAGAAGTTATTTCCCTGCTTAGCTTAGTATCAGCCACAAATACAGAGATTGAACTGTTTACCCCATCCTCCAGGTCGTTTATGAACAAATTAAATAGAACTGGTCCCAGCACAGATCCCTGGGGGACCCCACTACCCACCCCTGACCATTCTAAATACTCCCTATTTATCACCACCCTCTGAACTCGTCCTTGTAAGCAAATTTCAATCCATGTACTTACCCTATGGTCCATTCCAACGGACCTTACTTTGTACAGTAAGGCCCAGATTCACAAAGCACTTACGCCGACGAATAGCACATTACGCCGACGTAAGTGCAAATGTGCGCGTATGTGTGTGGCAGACCCACAAACCACATGCACCTAAAAACAGACTACACCCCACCGACGTAGCTTGCACACGCAGGCGTAGGGTGGGCGCACATATGGGCTGGACGCATGGTGCTGCTCCCATTGATTAGCCATTCAAACATGCAAATGAGGAAAATACGGCGATTCATGAACGTGCGTGCGCCCGACGCATGCAACGCGAGATGCGTGTAAGTTGTACGTCCGGCGTAAAGTTATTGCCCATAGTTGAGGTGCAACCCGGCAACAGACATGCAAAGGTCTGCACCAGGGCACACAAGCCAGCGTATTGTGCGTTGGACGTGTGTCTGGCTGGGCATACGTTAAGTTCACGGCGTACGTGGTGATCCGGCGTAGCTTAGGCAGTTGTGCCAGCGTGGTTGTGAACAGACGCAGGAGGGTGCTGTGCATGCGTCCACGTCATGGCGACGTCATGGCGCATGCGCAGTTCGTGATACGTCGGGCGTAAAACACTGCACCACGCTCGGACCATCATTTGCATGGGGTCACGCCCACTTCCATCTACGACGGTGTGTGCCTTCGAAACCAACGCCACGCTGGCGCAGCGTTGGGAGCACTGGCTTGCTGAATGCAATGCTTGCCTCTCCTCGCTAGGTTGGCGTGGCGTACGGCATTTGCTCTACGGCGGCGTAATGTGCGCCTTGCACTCTGTGAATCTGGGCCTAAACGTTTATTAACCTCAAGTGACCAGTATGAGAGAGTGAAAGCGATAACACTAAATTTAACACACCTTCTCCCCATTCACATCTTAAACCTTGTAACACTATTGAGTCACATGACACCGGGGAGGGAAAATGGCTAATTGGGTCCAATTTGGACATTTTCACTTAGGGGTGCACTTACCTTTGTTGCCAGAAGTTTCGACATTAATGGCTGTGTGTTCAGTTATTTTGAGGGGACAGCTTTTACACATTTTCACTGTTATACAAGCTGTACACTCACTACTTTACATTGTAGAACAGTGTAATTTCTTCAGTGTTGTCACATGAAAAGATATAATAAAATATTTAAAAAATGTGAGGGGTGTACTTACTTTTGTGAGATACTGTATCAGGGGTGGATCCAGAGTCTAGTCTTGGGAGGAGCACTGCCAGAAAATATGTTTTTTGGGGGGCAATTTATCAAGTAAAGGAGTGGTATTGGCGCTTTAATTATCACGGCACCATACTTATTATGGTGTCAGGATGATTGAAGCGCATTATTACTATTATTACATTGTAATATAAAATGAAATAGTTCACTCACCATAATAAAGAATCAGTGGGACTCTACGTGAGGCACGCGCGTCGAGGGAGGAGCCACCTGCGCCACGGATCTAACCAGGAGTCGGGGGATGAAGACGCCGGAGCTTAAAATAGTTGGGGTGGACTGTTCAATAGTAAGCCTGAATATACAGGACTGTTGTCTGCTCCTATCTTTAAGACACAGTTTTTCCCCCCTTACACGGATTCGCAGAGCAAGGACGATGGTGAGATGGATAACAAAGCAGTGGAGGTGGAGGTTGTACCTGGGAAGATCATGATTTACTAAAATCCCTCGAATACCTATACTCACCCATTAATGCTATATTTGGCCCGATTTGTCCTGATACGCCTAGTCCCACAGAAATTTAGCCTCCTTTGCCCATCGAACTTTTGAACGTATTGGGCTAAAAAACTGACTATAACATCTTCTTCACTGCGGGGGCGAGCGGCCGGAGAGATCAGATTAAATAGACCGAGCACAGTAGAATATCTTACCATATGGGGTGGCATCCTAAGAGAGAGTAGATACTACCACCCAGTTATTAGAGTTTCTCACCCATATGTTTACAGTGGATAAGACCAGGGGTATACTCTAAGGAGGGACCTCAAGCTCAGACACAACCCCACATATTACCCTCGCTGTTTTCCTGTGAAGCTCATCCGTAATAGGTCAGAAAGGTAAATCGCCCCCCCCGGGCAGCTTTAACCTCGCTGTTTTCCTGTGAAGCTCATCCGTAATAGGTCAGAAAGGTAAATCGCCCCCCCCCCCCGGGCAGCTTTAACCTCGGTGCCTACCTAAGGTGGTGCTGAGGTTGGTGAATAGGTCGTATATAGGTTATAAATCCTGGTGACTAATAAAGCCATTAGACAACAGGATTGCCTGTATTTAAACTGGGGAAGCGAATCAGAGCCAGGAAAAAATACATCATGAGTAAGGTAACAAGGGGCTCTGCCCTGAAAATCCCCAAAGACAATCCTACTACTACAACTATAAGGCAATATATGACCCCTGAAGGTAGCATTAAAAGCCCAAGTAATGTAAAAAAAAAACAGAAAAAACGGGGGCGACCAAAAAAGGTGCCGGGGGTGGGAATCCAAAAACTACGAATACGTCAACAGAAGAGGACCAGGACCCAAATCGAAAGTCAAATTGATGAGTCAAGAATGGATACACATATACCAACGAAGGGCGAATTAGACGGGATGTTAAGGAGATTGGAAAAAGTGATAAAGGACGACATCAGTGTTCTAAGAACCGACATTAGTCACATCTTGTCGCGTGTAGAGGAGGCGGAGACTAGACTGGATAAGCAGGAAGCAGGATTAAACCAACTAAAAAACCAATACCTCACAATGAAACAGAATCAGCGCCTCTTGCAATACCGTTTAGAAGATCAAGAGAATCGCAATAGAAGGCAAAACCTGAGAATTATATCTATCAAGGAAGAAAGGGGGGAAGACCTGAGAAAAATCTTGAATAATCTGTTCCTCCCCCTCTTGGAAAATGGTATGGATGAACCTCTCAAAATAGAGCGTGTACACCGCATTGGAAGAACAAAGGATAGAGAGGGCGAAAGACCAAGAGACATAATAGTCAGGTTTAGATTCTATGAAGACAAGGCAGAAATCTGGTCAAATTTTAGAAGAAAGCCCCCCCCCTGTGTTATGGGGGGGTTGAGATCCAGATCTTTACAGACCTGGCTTGGGAAACCCTGGCCAGATGGAGGCACCTTAAACCTCTACTGGAACAAATGCGGCTACAAGATATTAGATATCAGTGGGGTTTTCCAGCGTGCCTCATTGGCCAGAAAGATGGGATCTCTGCAAAATTAACATTCCCTGAGGAACTATTAGGTTTTGGCTGCAAATTAGATATGCATCCACTGGAATTACCAGGTTGCCTCAAAAAGCAATACTAGGGGGGGAGGTGGGGCTCGGGGGGAGGGGGAAGGGGGGTAGAAGGTGAGTCTCAGTGGGAGGGTCCTTTTCGCCTTCACCAAAAAAGACCTGCCCCCCAAATTTTTGGGGGGCCCATGGAGAGGGTTAGGCGTGGGACTCCCATACCTCTTTACATGAGAACAGGTGGGCAATTGGGAGAGAAGTTTCCTTCGGTTCAAAGGCGATGGCTAGGCCTAGGAAAGGGGGAGGGGGACGGGGGTGGCGGGTAAGGAGGGGGAGGGTTGGGGAGGTTGAAGACAGGGGTAGGGATACCCCTTTCCCAAATCAGGGTCGAGGAAGGAAACGTGGCTCCCAGTGACTCTATAAGGAAAGCAACGCAAACTGTCATGTAGGTAGGAATAGCAGAAGTAAAGTTTTTATCATATAATGTTAAGGGTATGAATTCCGGGAGGAAAACATTTAAGGTCCTAGAAGAGATCAAACAATATAGAGCGGACGTAGTTTTTATTCAGGGGTCCCATTTGACCCTGGACTCAAACTTCAAGCTCTACTCAGCCATGTACCCAACCTGGTTCTATGGGGACTCCATTTCAAAACGTGCAAGGGGCGTGGCATTCGGTTTTGCACGAGGGACGAGGTTTGCCCTGGAGGCGAGGTTGACAGACCCGAAAAGCAGATTTTTATTTTTGAAAGGCAAATTATGGAACACTACTTACACTCTAGCTAACATCTATGCGCCTAACGCACTCCCAACTAAATGTCTAAGTATAATTCTTGGTAAACTGAAAAATTTCGCGGAGGGTTACACGATTTTGATGGGCGATTTAAATTTCTGCTTGAATCCGAGAGAAGACAGCATGTCCCGTGTAAGGGGGACAACCACCGTACAGCTACAAAAAATAAAACACAAGCTGCATGATAACCAATTGGTAGATGCCTGGAGGGCATTTCATCCAAACATCCATGACTACACGTTCTTTTCTCCCCCACACAGAACGTACTCTCGGATAGACTACATATTGGTAGATCATAGGTTGTTGGACCAGGTGACCGATACAGGTATTGGAATTATGACTTTGTCAGACCATGCTCCAATAACTCTGAAAATCAAAACATCAGTACAAAAGAACCATCAGCCGGTTTGGCACCTCAATGACAACTTGATCCGAGACGAAAAAGGGGCAGGCAGGGTAGAAGAGGAACTCAAGCAATTTTTTCTAACTAACGACATAGAAGAGATCTCAAGTGCAACACTCTGGGAGATGCATAAAGCGTACATTAGAGGGATATTAATCTTCGAGGGTGCGAGGAATAAAAATGAGAGATATAGTAAACTTAATGCCCTGGTCAAAGATATAACGATTCTTGAACAAAAACACAAAGCACAGGGATTAAAAGAGACGTACTTGGCCCTGGCCCTAAAAAGAGACGAACTTAAGGAGATTATGGAACAAGATGCAAGTAATAACCTCAAAGGTATTGCCAGAGAGAGGTATCTATGGGGTAACAAATCTAGTAAACATCTCGCGAAAATGGCCCAAAAAAAGAAATCCAGGAACTATATTGAGAAAATTAAAAGGAAAAACGGGGATGTGGTTTATTCAACAGAGGATATAGCAGAAACCTTTAAAAATTATTACGAGGAATTATATACGATCAATCAGGCGGGGGGGCAAATGGGAGAAAAGGAGGATAAAACACGTGACTTCCTAGAGAGGGCAGGATTACCTAAGATAGAGGAGCTCGAAAGGTCATTTATGGACAGACCTATAACTGAGGATGAAATCAAAAATGCCTTGAAAAATACGGCGGGCGGGAAAAGTCCAGGCTCAGACGGATTTTCAATATTTTATTATGAGAAATTTAGTAACATTTTGGCCCCAATATTATGTAAATATTTCAATGGCCTTGGAGCCGGGTATGAAACCAGCAAGGAAGCATTAGCCGCCTCCGTCACAATTATCTTAAAAGAAGGGAAGGACAGCTCATTCTGCTCGGGATACAGACCAATCTCTCTATTGAACACAGACATTAAGCTCTTTATAAAAATTTTGGCGGAGCGTTTGAAAAAGATCATGCATCTCTTGGTGCATCCCGATCAGGTGGGGTTTGTCCCAAATAGAGAAGGTAAGGATAACGGCATAAGAGCACTCCTCTTGCTCGAGAGGATAAGGCAAAATGGGTCCCCAGGTCTATTCCTGTCGGTAGATGCCGAAAAAGCATTCGACAGGGACTCATGACGCAGACCCTCACAGCCATGGGCGTAGGAGACAGGCTTGTAAGATGGATCAAAACACTTTATCATCATCCTTCCGCTAAAATCAAAATAAATGGTATGCTCTCGGATTCTTTTGAAATGAAGAATGGGACAAGACAGGGGTGTCCCCTGTCCCCCCTCCTCTTCATTTTAGCATTAGAACCTCTGCTGGCCATGATTCGCAAGGATCCGTTTATTAAAGGGGTTAGGGTAGGGGAAGAGGAACACAAACTGGCAGCGTTTGCCGACGGCATTCTGTTCTTCCTCACCAACCCGGTAAACTCTATCCCCAGGCTCTCCAAGATACTACAACAATACAGTACCATCTCAAACTTCAAGGTTAATGTAACAAAATCTGAAATATTAAATATCAATCTTAATAAAATTGAAGAGGAGCAAGTGAAAGAGTTATGTGCCTTCCCCTGGAGAAAATAATTAAAATATCTTGGTATAAAATTAGCCAACACGGTCCAGAAGATATATAAAATAAACTACGTACCCTTGTTAAACGAGATCAAGAATGAATTAAAAAAACAATACACAAACCCATCTCATGGGTAGGTCGTAAAAAACATGTTGAAGATGATATTCGTACCCAAAATACTGTATATATTTTTATTAATCCCAATAGCATTACCCCAACAATTCCTAAGAATCCTAAACTCTATTCTAATGAACTATGTGTGGAAGAACAAAAAGCATAGAATATCTCTCTCAATTCTCAAACAGGAAAAGCGACATGGGGTTTTGGCGGTGCCCGACATTAAAAGCTATTACAAGGCGGCTGTTCTCTCTCGGGTGGTAGAATGGGCTACGGATAGGCAAGGCAAAAGATGGGTGCAGTTAGAAAGGCACAAGCAAACACACAATTAAATAACATTATTTTAATACCCGCACAATTTAGAGCACTTGACCATAAAATTCACGATTTGACACGAGACACTCTGAGAATGTGGGATAGAGTTCAGACACTGTTGGATTGTAAATCTAACTCTCCACTAATGAATTTAAAGGAAAACGCATACTTCGCACCAGGGGAAAAAAAACGGGTGGGAATTGGATTAGAAAAGACAAAGTTTTGTTGGGTGACATAATAAACAATGGCGAGATAAGGACCTATGATGAGTTGAAAACCAGAACCGACCTCTGGAGTCTCGATAGGTGGCACTACTCCCAACTCCATCATTACGGACGGGGTCGGAGCTGACACCATTAGAGAAGCTGTGTAAGTCAGAAAACTCTAAAGGTACGGTCTCAAAACTATATGGGATACTTATTAAGATAGGGGCACGAGGTGAAGCACCTTTTGTAGAGAAATGGGAAAGGGAATTAGAAACAGGTAGAGGGCAAAGCACTTGTCAAAGGATTATGCAACTGACTCACTCATCTGCTATAGACACACGAACTGCTGAGACAAACTATAAATGCATCTCTGGCTGGTACATCACTCCGGATAAATCCTGCAACTTTAAAGCAGGACAAACCGCCGAGTGTTGGAGGGGATGTTCAGATAAAGGAACTATGGCACATCTGTGGTGGACTTGTGCGAAAATTCAAAAATATTGGGATACTATTCTAGGCTAAATAAAAGAGATAACGGGAAAGGAAGTAAAGAAAGATCCATGGGGCATGCTCTTCCATTGCAGTCACAAGGGAAGTATAAGGTACAGGCAGTCCTTACTTCCTCACTTGTTGAACGCAGCGAAAAGGCTGATACCTAAAAAGTGGCAGGAAACTGATAGTCCACAGATTTGGGAGTGGATCGACGAAGTGGAGGAAACCTATAGGATGGAAGAGCTTAGGGAAAGTGTCCTAGAAACAAATAGGGATTTTAAGGCAAAATGGAGTAAGTGGAAAGACTATAAAAAAACGTGGAGTTATGCAGAGAGATTGAGGGCTGCGTAGTCTAAACACTTACGAACATAGCCCCTTGGGTACAAATACCCTAAAGGTCCCTACATGAAACAGCAGCAGAAACTTCGACCTGGAATCCACTCATACTACCTGCACATGAGCGCTAAACGTGTTAAGCATCATTCATAGATTAAAAGTCAATAGAGTCCTGGGAGCCACAAGGGGGTGGGGGTGGGAGGCACTCAGGCGAGCTTGGCCAGATTCCCCACGCCAGGGGGCAGACAATAGTCAAAGCATTTGTTATCCCTACGAGGAGGGGAATTATTAGATTTTTCAACTGTTGGCTTGAAGAAAAAAAAAAAAAAAAACTCTTTGAAAGAATTACCGTTGTAAGAGTTAAGGCATAATAAAAACCATACCACAGATGATGCAAACCATAAATAGAGACGAGAGAAGCACCAAACCATGAGCGGGTCTCTGTGTCTGGTAACGGCTGAGGTGGTATTAAAAAAAAAAAGAATCAGTGGGAGCCGAGAGCGTGTCACTTGCCAACGTCGCCTACCATCAAATGTGGATTGTCAATTGTAACTTCACCTGCCACCAGATGCGGATTGTCACTTGCCACGCCACTTGTCACGTCCCATGCCACACGTGAATTGTCAGTTGCCATGTCCCCATGCCACACGTTGTGAATTGTTAATTGCCACGTCACCTACCACACATTGCGGATTATCACTTACCACGTCACCTGCCTCACATTGCGGATTGTCACTTGCCACATGTTGCTAATTGTCACTTGCCATGTTGTCTGCCACCAGATGCGGATTGTCACTTGCCACGTCACCTGCCACACACTGCAAATTGTCACACGTTGCTAATTGTCACTTGCCATGTTGCCTGCCACCAGATGCGGATTGTCACTTGCCACACACTGCAAATTGTCACTTGCCACGTCACCTGCCATACGCTGCGATTTGACACTTGCCACGTCACCTTTCTCATGTTGCTGATTGTCACTTGCGACAACAGCATGTTCTGCCTACAATGGAAATGGGCTGCAAAGGATGAGATCCGGCCCCAGTGGAAGCTAAAGATTGGTTGGGGAGTCACAATGGACACTGGACTGAGATTTATGCCCAAAATTGGGATAGCTCTATGCCATTATGCAAATATTGCTGATACCACCATGTCTCCATTGTGATTGAGTGATGTTAATTTTTCACCCTTGAGGAAGTCACGTGATCATGACGATATGCGTGGGAGAAGTCAGATGATAGAGTACTGTGTTTGTTGAATATACAAGAGCATACAGGAGCTGCTGCCCCGTCAGATGATCTTTTAACCAATTGCCGACCGCGCCATCGGCAGAATGGCACGGCTGCGAAAAGTAACGTATATTACTTTGAATTTCATGCCGTGCGGGCATGCGCAAGCTCCTGACGCGAGCTCTGTGACTATGCCCGCAAGACCCGCGGTCTCAATGTCCGCCGATATGTCCCGCAATCGTGTCAGGGAGCTGCATAATGGGGAGAGGCCAGTGTAAACAAGGCATCTCCCTGTTCTGCCTAGTGACAGGACACTGATCGTCTGCTCCCTCTCAACGGGAGCAGTGATCAGTGTCATGTGACAGTAAGCCCTGCACCCACACAGTTAGAATCACTCCCTAGGACACACTTAACCCCTTCCTAGCCCCTTAGTGGTCAACCCCTTCCCTGCCAGTCACATTTATACAGTAATCAGTGCATTTTTTTAGCACTGATAACTGTATAAATGTGAATAGTCCCAAAATAGCATCAAAAGTGTCCGATGTGTTCACCATAATGTCCCAGTCACAATAAAAAATCACTGATCGCCCCCATTACTAGTAAAAAAAAAAAATATTAATAAAAATGCCATAAAACAATCCCCTATTTTGTAGACACTATAAATTTTGCGCAAACCAATTAATAACCACTTATTGCGATTTTTTTTACCAAAAATATATAGAAACAATACAAATCGGCCTAAACTGAGGAAACATTTGCTTTTTAAAAAAAAATTGGGAATATTTATTTTAGCAAATAGTACAAAATATTGCTTTTTTTTTCAAAATTGCCGCTGTATTTTTGTTTATAGAGCAAAAAACTAAAACCACAGATGTGATAAAATACCACCAAAAGAAAGCTCTATTTGTGGGAAAAAAAGGACGTCAATTTTGTTTGATAGCCACGTCGCATGACCGCGCAATTGTCTGTTAAACGATGCAGTGCCGAATTGCAAAAAGTGGCCTGGTCATTTGACAGCCAAATCCTCCAGGGCTGAAGTGGTTAACCACCTCAATACCAGGCCTATACTGGCACTTCTTTCCTTCATGTAAAAATCATAATTTTTTTGCTAGGAAATTACTAGGGATGAGCTGCACACCCTCCAGTTCAGTTCGCATCAGAACATGCCAACAGGCAATTTGTTCGAACACCTAAAGTGCTAATTTTAAAGGCTTATATGCAAGTTATTGTCTTAAAAATTGTTTGGGGGCCTGTTTCCTGCCCAGGGGACATGTATCAATGCAAAAAAAAGTTTTAAAAACTGACGTTTTTTTCGGGAGCAATGGTTTTAATAATGCTTAAAGTGAAACAATAAAAGTGAAATATTCCTTTACATTTCGTAGCTAGGGGGGTGTGTATAGTATGCATGTAAAGTAGCACTTGTTTCCCATACTTAGAACTGTCCCTGCACAAAGTGTAATTTCTAAAGGAAAAAAAGTCTTTTAAAAGTACTCGCGGCTGTAATGAATTGTCAGCTCCCGGCAATACGGAGAAAAGTCATTGATAGTCATTGATAAAAATAAATAAATGCGTGGGATTCCCCCCAAATTAAATTACC
The DNA here is from genome assembly GCA_029574335.1 of Rana kukunoris. Taxonomy (NCBI): domain Eukaryota; kingdom Metazoa; phylum Chordata; class Amphibia; order Anura; family Ranidae; genus Rana; species Rana kukunoris. The sequence goes on along the minus strand of CM056057.1, from coordinate 138,162,129 downwards.
AGGCCCAGGTCTGGTATGGGTATTAAGGGGAACCCTGCATCAGATAGAAAAAAATTACGTGGGGTTCCCCCCAAATATCCATACCAGACCCTTTATCCAAGCAGGCAACCTGGCAGGCTGCAGGAAAAGAGTGAGGGATGAGAGAGTGCCCCCCCTGCTGAACCGTACCAGGCCACATGCCCTCAACATGGGGAGGATGCTTTGGGGGTCTGTGTCCCCTCAAAAAACCATGTCCCCATGTTGATGGGGACAAGGGCCTCATCCCCACAACCCTTGCCCGGTGGTTGTGGGGGTCTGCGGGCAGGGGGCTTATCGGAATCTGGAATCCATCCAGGTCCAGGCTCCAACAATGATGATCAGCGCAGCGCATCCTGTCTCCACCGGAGACACCACGGGAATATCGTCACTGCAGCCTGACAGGTCTTATGTAGCTGAGGGCGGGGCAACCTGCTTTACATCAGAGGGGGGCTGGGGTTACCTGTCACGTCACTGGCAAAGCCTAGAGGAGACGGGGTCACGTGACAGATGGCCCCACCCGCAGCTACATATGATCCGTCAGGCTGCGGCAACGATATTCCCGGGGTGGAGACAGGATGCGATGCGCTGGACATCATCGTTGAAGCCTGGACCTGGATGGAGAGATCATCCATCGCTGGACCCCGGAGAGGAGAGCATCCATCGCAGGATACCGACAACGTTGGAGTGGAGACCGAGAGTGGATTACCAATTCACATAGGGGGGCTGGGATCTGGGGGTCCCCTTTGTTAAAGGGGTCTTCCAGATTCAGATAAGCCCCCCGCCCGCAGACCCCCACAACCACCGGGCAAGGGTCGTGGAGATGAGGCCCTTGTCCCCATCAACATGGGGACATGGTGCTGTGAGGAGTCACAGACCCCCAAAGCATCCTCCCCATGTTGAGGGCATGTGGGCTGGTACGGTTCAGGAGAGGGAGCGCTCTCTCGTCCTTCCCTCACATACAGTAAAGTGCTCGGATACAGTAAAGGGTCTGGTATGGATTTTTGGGGGGAACTCCACGCTATTTGGTTTTTACATTTGGTGCAGAGTTTCCCTTAAAATCCATACCAGACCTGGATCTGGTATGGATATTTGAGGAGAAATCCATGTCATTTTTTTTTTATTTGATGCAGGGTTCCCCTTAATATCCATACCAGACCTGAAGGGCCTGGTAATTGAATTTGGGGGGACCCCCACGCATTTTTTTATTATCAAAGACCATCAATGACTTTTCTCTGTATTGCTGAAAGCCGACAATTCATTATAGCCTCGAGTACTTTTAAATTACTTTTTTGCTTCAGAAATTACACTTTGTGCAGGGACAGTTCTAAGCACGGGAAACAAGCGCTACTTTACAGGCATACTATATACACCCTCTAGGTACGAAGTTTAAAGGAATATTTATTTCACTTTTATTGTTTCACTTTAAGCATTATTAAAATCACTGCACCTCAAAAAAGCGTGAGTTTTTAAAACTTTTTTTTGCATTGATACATGTCCCCTGTGGCAGGACCCAGGTGCCCAAACACTTTTTATGATAATAACTTGCATATAAGCCTTAAAAATGATCACTTTAGATTTTTCCTATAGACTTTTACAGGTTGTTCTGCGGCTTTTCAAATTTGCCGCGAACACCCCAATTTTTTCGCTGTTCGCCGAACAGGCGAACAGGCAATGTTCAAGTCGAACATGAGTTTGACTCGAACTCGAAGCTCATCCCTACTCAGAACCCCCAAACATTATAAATATATATATATATATATATATATATATATATATATATATATATATATATATATATATATATATATATATATATATTTTTTAGCAGACACTCTAGGGAATAAAGTGGCGGTCATTGCAACTTTTTATCTATAATATTTCAAACGCCCTGTTTTTGTAAAAAAAAACGGTTTCATGATTTGAACAGCATTTACATATGTGGCCATGACTTACGTTAGCAAGCAAGCTACCGGGGACAGGGGCGTTTAAAAAAAAAATGTAATTTAATGTTTTATTTTACTTAATTTTTTGAATTTTTACTTTTTTTTTAGCACTTTTATTCCTATTACAAGGAATGTAAACATCTCTTATAATAGGAATCTATTGTGACAGGTCCTCTTTATGGAGAGATACGGGGTCAATAAAACCCCACATCTTTCCTCCAGGCTGGAAAGCATGAGATCGGGAAAAAAAATCACGATCTCATGCTGACAGCCACCATTGCGGCTTTGTTTTCTTCCGGGTACCCGGGTGTGCCATCATAACTGAGCCCGGGCCTCCGATGGTCATCATCCGGCGCTGGCCGATTCGTTCTCCGGGCTCCTGATGGCACGGGAGAGCCCGGATATGCACCGGATGGCGGCGGGAGGGGGGCGTCCCCTCCCGTCGCCTATAAGAACGATCAAGTGGCGGAACTGCTGCTATGATCGTTCTTATGGTGAGCAGAAACTGGAGGTGAGCACAGTGGTGAAAAGTGGTGGGAGTCACTGCACAATTGTATTAACTGAAATCCACAAGGGTGAAGGTGGAATAAAACGTGGGATATAAGAAACACATTTAAAATAATTTTTTTGGAAAAAACAAAAGCACTACTAATTGAACTATAGTCACCTGGGACACATTTGTTTCATTAAATTTTTTTGTGCACAAGAAATGTGTCACTGAATAACAAAAGTAGTTTTGTGATTTGAAAGTAAGGTTTTGTTTTAAAAACATTAATTGAATTGCACAAGGATAGGCACAGCCAACATTTTTGATTTGATTTTGTTTGCAGTTGTGTGAACACAATTATTTGGTTGCAGCCATTAGACACAAGTTAGAAGTAAGGGACACATTAGGTTAGGGAGCGCGAGATAATACACACCTGTTTTATTACTAATTATTGATCCATGGGCGTGGTGTGGGAAGTGCCATACATACCTGTGACAGAACCCACTGTCACTGTGTGTTTTGGAAGGTGCCTCCTACCGACAGACTATGGGCCAGAAAATACTGGAGACCTGAAGCTGGCATTGAGATAACGTAATGCTACAGCCCTTCTCCCCCCATCCCCCCCTCTTGTTGCTGTGTCTAATTGTGTTGGTTCATGACACATAGACAATGGAGACTGGACTGGACAGTGGAGACGTCTCTCCGCAGGGGGTGTGTATTGAGAGGCTGCCTGCTTACCATAATCTCATTAGGTGTATCTGTAGCCTGTTTCAATGTACAAATGTTCAGTTCCCATTGGTTGTTTCTTGTCCCCCTCCCCTCTTAGACAAAGCTAAGGGGAGTGTCCCTAACTGTGTGTAAAACTGTATGTTTTGGATTTAATAAACAGTTTAAGCTCTGGATGTTTAACCCTCAATACCTGTGTTGATTGTCTCGTGATTGAGGAGTTAAGGGCTGGTTATGGCGAATCTGCAGGCGCGTTTGGAGGACAGGAGACACAGGTCTGGCGGATGTGCCCACCTGGGGTATCTGAGATCTGTCACAATACCTCTTTGAGGGTCTTCCCCAATCCATCTTGTGATATCATGGGAAGAGAATGCAGCTTCGGAAGAGGCCACAAAGGGAAACACAGTGGGGGTAAGAGCGGCTTTGGCTGATGTTTTGGGCTCTCCTGTTACCAGTCAGGCTAAACTGGTTGAGTCACATCTGCCCAATTATACGATTGGGGAAGAAGAGACTCTCCCTTGTGCCTAAAGTGTACCATCCATGGGGGGGACTTCATACATATAATCTGGTGTTGTCCAAAGCTTACCAGATATTGGACGGAGGACGCGCAGACTATTTCCACTATGGCCCAAATGCCCATACCATCTACCCCATTGGTGTGCCTTCTAGGGGCGATTGACGCTGAAATGTATCCAAAAGGTTTTATATTAATGGTAACCAGACCACTATACCTGGCTAGGAAATTTATAGCATGCTTCTGGCAGGCACCTGCTGTGCTTACTAGGGTCCAATGGATTACCTATGTTAACTCTCTTCTTCTCAGGGAACAGTTGGCATATCAACATCACAATTACAGTAGGTTAAAAAGTTCAACCTTACATGGCAGAACTGGTTGGATAGCCCTAACCTTGCTCCTCCACAGTAAGTGATGGATAGATTTGTACGGTTCTAGACCCCATTATTGTTTCTTGAATTTCCCCCCAAGCTTGGGGCTTCTCCTACAAAATATATGATATGTAGATGAAACATCATTCAGTGCATTTGCCTACAAACGAGCTCGGAGGAAGGAGTTTTTTTTTTTTCTTTTTTTTTCTTACTTACTGTGTTTTCTTTCAGTTTGTTTAAAGTTTTATCAGAAACAAGATTATATGAGCTTGGTGTAATTGCATACTCTGCTTTTGGGTATTAACACTATGTATACGCTTCTGAGACTACTTTCTATGTATACCTTTTAATTGTACTGTACAGTTACCCATTATCCTTGTCAAAAAAAAAAGTTTTGTTAAAAAAAAAAAAAAAAAATTGGTTGAGTGTTGGGAAGATGCCTGTATTCTGCTCCAAGTTATTTTTACCTACGTAGAGCCCATGGTTGTGAAATGGAAAGAGACTTGGTCAATGCCATCAGTCAATGTGATGGTGTAGATAAATGTATGCTCAGTCTCGGGTTCACTGATGATGGGTGGATCTTAGAGATGGCTGCAGAGGTTTTGGATAGGAGCCGGGATGATCGACAGGTGGTGCCCATGCCTAACAAGGATGGTGGTTTTCCTTCCAAAGATGAATGGCAATTATTGCCCATATACTGACAGTGCGGTCAGAAGGGAAGACATAAACAAGCCCCTCTGAGGAAAGGCCATTGGACACTTCTGTTAGAAGGAACCTAAATGGAGGACTGCTACTGTTTTTGTAAGTTTCAGTAAAGTAATGGAGAAGATGGAGGGGGCCTTGACAATGTGCTGTGTTGTTCTAACAGCTCATTGTGGTTCGAGTAAAGCATCTGAAAAGCTAACAGTGTGGACAATCATTTATTACAAGAAATCCTCAGGTACAGTGGGGAGAACAAGTATTTGATACACTGCTGATTTTGCAGGTTTTCCTACTTACAAAGCATATAGAGGTCTGTCATTTGTAATCATAGGTACTCTTCAACTGTGAGAGAAGGAATCTAAAACAAAAATCCAGAAAATCACATGGTATGACTTTTAAATAATTAATTTGCATTTTATTGCATGACATAAGTATTTGATCACCTATCAACCAATAAGAATTCCCGCTCTCACAGACCTGTTATTTTTTCTTTAAGAAGCCCTCCTGTTCTCCACTCATTAGCTGTATAAAACACACCTGTCCACACACTCAATCAAACAGACTCCAACCTCTTCACAATGGGCAAGACCAGAGAGCTGTGTAAGGACAGGGATACAATTGTAGATCTGCATAGGGCTGGGATGGGCTACAGAACAATAGGCAAGCAGCTTGCTGAGAAGGCAACAACTGTTGGCGAAATTATTATAAAATAGAAGACGTTCAAGATGACGGTCAATCTCCCTTAGTCTGGGGCTCCATGCAAGATCTTACCTTGTGGGGCATCAATGATCATGAGGAAGGTGAGGGATTAGCTCAGAACTACACGGCAAGACCTGGTTAAAGACTTGAAGAGAGCTGGGACCACAGTCTCAAAAAAAACTATTAGTAACACACTACGCTGTCATGGATTAAAATCCTGCAGCGCATTCAAGGTCCCCCTGCTCAGGCCAGTGCATGCCCAGGCCAGTCTGAAGTTTGCCAATGACCATCTGGATGATCCAGAGGAGGAATGGGAGAAGGTTATGTTGTCTGATGAGACAAAAATAGAGCTTTTTGGTCTAAACTCCACTCGCAGTGTTTGGAGGAAGAAGAAGGAGGATGAGTACAACCCACAAGAACACCATCCCAACCATGACGCATGGAGGTGGAAACATCATTCTTTGGGTATGCTTTTCTTCAAAGGGGACAGGGCACCCGCACGATATTGAGGGGAGGATGAAGAGGGCCATGTATCGTGAGATTTTGGCCAACAACCTCCTTCCCTCAGTAAGAGCATTGAATATGGGTCGTGGCTGGGTGTTCTAGGATAACAACGACAAGAAACAAACAGCCAGGGCAACTAAAGAGTGGCTCCGAAAGAAGCAACTCAAGGTCCTGAAGTGTGTAAAAGGAAGGGAAAAGGGAATGGGAATAATTTGCGCTTAGTAAAGAATGTATGTTAGTGAAACAATTAAGATAGTGTCCTGAGAAGGACATCCTGATGCTAAACACTACAACTTAGATATAAAGTGTAAAGAAAAATGTGTAGCGCAAAAACAGTGTAGCGCTGGACAGCATATACCACATAAGTATCTAAAGTAACAGGTGTAAACAGTGTTAATCTATAAATGGTAACAATCAATATGTGAATACACAAAAGCTATGAATGCATAGGTTGTTATAACACTGTGCCAATCAATATGGCACTGAGCATAAAGTACTTATAAATATCAACAGATAAATAAACAGTGTAAAAATAAAGTGACCAATTCAGCATATGAGGTGCAAAACACCACTCCACAGAAAAAAGCTGGTAGTTATTAGCCCCTTCCAATGCAGGTGATGAAAAGATGCAAACAATGAAAGTCCAATTACAGTAGGAGATCCACAGGTGAGAAAGGAGGGAGATTTCAGACATCAGTGGCCCAACACCAGTAGAAATAAAGGCTTACCAGAAAGCCTGTGACTAATCCCTTTCAGCAGTAGTCTAAACAGGCATAGCAGGAAATTCTGATCCTTTGGGGTGTCAGGAACGAATCCGGATCTCTCCACAGATTAGATGGTAGAATCCACAGCTCCTCATGGGGTTAACCACTGCTTCCAAATGGAACTTGCATAGATGTATGTGAGCGTGTGTTTATCAAACACCATGTGGGGAAAAAGAAAGGGACAATCCCATAGTGTAGGCGTAAAAAACGAGAGTGTTTATTTAAAAAATAAAAAAATTGAAACAGCTTAAAATACTCTCAGGCCGCGTACACACGGCAGAGAACCTCGACGGGCAGAACACATCGTTCCGCCCGTCGAGGTTCTCTGCCGGCCGTCGAAATCGGCGACCCGCCCGTCGGGAATGGCAACCAGCCATTCATCCAGGCGGGCCGTCGAGCAAAAAGAGAGCGTGCTCTCTTTTCGCTCGTCGGGTTTCCGACGGGCGGGGCGAGCGCTCCGTGTACACACGGCCGAGGTCCTCGCTGGAATGCAGCTTCCAGCGAGGTTCTCGCTGGTTTCCAGCGAGAACCTTGGTCGTGTGTACGCCGCCTCATTCATAGAGAGTGATACAAAAGTCCTTGCAAGGATAAAAAGCTCCGTATGAATATCAGACCGCCTAAGGCCGTTAGCGCATGCGCAATGCGAGTGTGTCTGCCCAAGACACACTCGCTTTGCGCATGCGCTAACGGCCTTAGGTGTTTTTAAAGACATTTAAAAAAAAAAAAAATTTTCACGTCATAAAAAATGGTCGTGTATACGCGGCATTAGTGTCATCTAGAGTCCAAATTCAGTATTTTACATTTTAAATTAAAGACATTGATTCAACACAGGACTAATAACATTTAGTTTTTTTACCCTGTTTGCACAGAACTAATGTACATGCACTTTCACTTGACAAATTGCATCGCATTTGTTTTATGCTGTAAATATGTGCCATTAGTGTAACATTGGTAATGTGTTACATGATGGGTATACTGTAAATAGTGCTGAAACTTGCTCCTACTAGTCAGACACTTGTTTATCATTTTCAACAGACACTGATGTAACTCCTGGCTGCCCATTAATGTTAAGTAGATCATTTATCTGCATGTTATCATCATCACCTGAGCCTTCAACTATTTACAACACTGTAAGTGCTGACAAGATGGGACTTGTTAGACTGTGGCTGGGAGGAATCTCAGAGGATTCTGTGCGGAACAGGTGAGTGCAGAGGAGGGGGGCGTGACAGTGTGCACCTGCCTATCTAATTGTACACATAGCCTGAACTCTGCTGACCTCTGCTGGTTGTTCTGACTTGCCCCTTTCTGTTCATTGTCACAACATTTATCATTTTTAATGGCTACCTGAGGTCAAAGGAGATCCCCAGCTTATACCATGCTTGTTTCAATCAGTAGAAGTATAAAAAACATATTTTATTGATGGTAAAAAAAAAATATGCAGCAGCTAGGTCTTCAACACAAGACATGTATATTAAAATTGACAGTGCACATTCCCTTTATGGATATTTTACTGGACTATACTCCAGGCACCTATTTATTACTGTCACCTGCAGCCTTCACAGGGTCACCTTTACTTCACGTGACCTTCTCCTTGCAGCAGCATGTTTAACAGCTATAAAAACACTTCCAATAAGAGTATTGATTGATTATTTTTCTGTGAGAATCCCAGCACTGTTGTAATAAATAAAATAAGTGATAGATTTCATCAGTTTTTAGACACATTTTCAGCACCTTTCAGATTATTAATAACAATACTATGGATGAGCCGAACACCCCCACGTTCGGTTCGCACCAGAACCGTCGAACAGTCCGATCGTTCGCACGAACATTTAGAACCCCATTGAAGTCTATGGGACTCAAACGTTTGAATTCAAAAACGATAATTTTAAAGACCAATTTTCAAGTTATTGTTGGAAAACGTCTTTCAGAACCCGGGTCTTGCCCCAGGGAACATGTATCAATGGAAAAAAGTCTTAAAAACTGTCGTTTTTTCAGTAGCAGGACTCCTGAAAAAAAAAAACGTTTTTAAAACTTTATTTTCAATTGATAGTAGTATCAATGGGAAAAAAGTTTCAAAAACGGTCGTTTCGTTTCACTCGAATTTGCCGCGAACGATAATTTTTGTTCGAAATTCGACGAACGATTGAACGGACGATGTTCGAGTCGAACATACGTTCGTTTCGAACGCGAAGCTCATCCCTAAACAATACCAATAACAGAAGTCCTAAAATGACAACAAGGAACTAAAACCTCTTCAGACTATATTTATAAATACATACATCAGGAGCATTGCTAAATTCCAACAACTGGGCATCCCCAGGGCACCTAGACTAAACTATTTTGGACTTGTCATTCCTCTTTTAAGTTTCTATCCCCTTTGCTTTTGCACACCCTTCAAACTGAGCCGTAAATGCAACCACTAATATTTTTTAAACACACACATATATATATATATTTATGTCAGAGAATATTAATGATAACACAAAAACTTTTCTTTCACTCAGGGGCAACACGACTTCTAGCACGACTTTGGGAGGCAACTTGGACACGACTTGAGTATGAATCAGGCAATTTACAAGGCAACTTCAAGTTGCCACCAGGACAGTACAAGGCAACTTCAAGTCGCCTTCAGGACAGGAGGCTTTCCAGTGACCAATCAAACAACAATCAGCTCTGTGGGAGGGAGGGGGAGGGAGGGGTTTGCCTGAGAAACGTATGTTATCTTCCTGTATTGTTGCTTCAGAAAAGACAGTGATCCGACTTCTGAGCAGTGGCGGCCCGTCCATAGGGGGCGCCCGGGCGCCGCCCCCCTCCCCCAGCCAGTAAAAAAAAAAAAAAACTTATGTGCACTGTGTCCGGGCGCCGGGCATAGTACGGTATGGGTAGCGCCACGTCTGTGCAATCACAAGATTGCAGACGCGGCACTACATTGGCAGCTAAAATATGCCTTTGTGGCGCAGACCGTCCCGCCACTGTTTCCGGCTCGATGGCCTGTATTATGGCCGGGCGGGTGCAGTGAGTGCACACAGTGCATAGAACTATTTCACCGCCCCAGTGGGCGGTGCTTTCTTTCACAGACTCCAAGCACAGGAAGTGACCTCAGCGCTGCAGGTCAATAGAACACCCACAGCCCAAGGTGATCTGCTGTAAAGAGGTAGGGAACTAACTGAAGCCATGCCTTCCCCCCTGTGATATATTTTCAGGCGAAATCGTAGCACCCTTCAGCACTTATTAAAACTTTTTTTTAATGTACCATCTGGCCGAATTGGCCCCCGCTTATTGAAAGTTTCCGGGCGGCCGTCACTGATGGTTTTTAATGTTCAATGCCGTCAGCAGCCCCCCAACCCCCCCCCCCTCCCCCGCTTATTGAAAAGGTTTTTTAAATGCATATTATGGGTGAAATGCATGCCGTCAGGAAGCACCATCCCCCCCTCCCCCTTGCTGATTGAAAACGTTTTTTAAATGCATCATATTGTGGCTGAAATGTCTGCTGTCAGGAAGCACCCCCTACCCCATTATTGTTTTTTTTTTAAATGCACATTCACTGCTTGATCCCCACCCATCCACCTCAGAGCCTTTTATTGTAGTTAGACTGCTGGGACTTGTAGTTCTCCATCTTCTCCTGGGGCTCATGGAGAAGATGGAGATTGGAGAACTACAAGTCCCAGCCTCTGAGGTGGATGGGTGTGGATGGCATGCACCTGAGCCCAGGAGAAGATGGGGAACTACAAGTCCCAGCAGGTTATAATATAAGGCTCCTAGGTGGATGGGTGTCTTATATTATAACCTGCTGGGACTTGTAGTTCCCCATCTTCTCCTGGGCTCAGGTGCATGCCAGCCACACCCATCCACCTCAGAGCCTTATTGTATGTATAACCTGCTGGGACTTGTAGTTCTCCATCTTGTCCTGGGGCTCAGGTGCATGCAATCCACCATCTATGGGACTACAAGTCCCAGCAGTGAGAAAAACTGGACAAAGATGGTGGATTGCATGCACCTGAGCCCCAGGAGATGATGGAGAACTACAAGTCCCAGCAGGTTATAATATAAAGCTCCAAGGTGGATGGATGACTGGACAGTGACACAGTGGGGACAATTGGCACAGCGGCATGAATGGGCACAGTGGCGACAAATAAAGGGTACAGTGGTGACAATTGGCATAGTGGCTGTGTTTGATGGCATGGTACAGTGGCTGCATTTGATGGCATGGCACAGTGGTGACAATTGATGGCACAGTGACCACAATTGATGGCATGGCACAGTGGTGACAATTGATGGCACAGTGGCTGCATTTGATGGCATGGCACAGTGGTGACAATTGATGGCACAGTGGCTGCGTTTGATGACATGGCACAGTGGTGACAATTGATGGCACAGTGACTGCATTTGATGGCATGGCACAGTGGTGCGAATTGATGGCACAGTGACTGCGTTTGATGGCATGGCACAGTGACTGCATTTGATGGCATGGCACAGTGGTGCGAATTGATGGCACAGTGACTGCGTTTGATGGCATGGCACAGTGGTGCGAATTGATGGAACAGTGGCTGCATTTGATGGGCACAGTGAGGCTGCGTTTTTTTTCCCGTTTGCGCCCCCCCAAAAATTTTGAGCACCAGCCGCCACTGCTTCTGAGGCGACTTTCATTTAAATCAATGGGTACAAGTTGCCTACAAGTTGCCTAGAAGTCAGATTGAAGTAGTACAGAAACCTTTTCTGAAGTCAGAGCGACTTCAGTAGTGTACATTAAGATGGCTCCCATTCACTTCCATTCATTTGCTCGACCGCGCGACTTGCTGCAACTAGGGGCGACTTGAAGTCGGATCCCAGGTCACCCCAGTGTGAACCGGCTCTCATGGTTAGTGTTTGGCTGAAGCCATTTTTTATTAATCAACTGTGTTTACTCTTTTTAAATCATAATGGCAACAGAAAGAGAAACTCAGGTATAAACCCAAATTACCCTGATTAAAAAAGTTTACATACCCTAGTTCTTAATACCGTGTATTGCTCCCTTTAACATCAATAACAGCTTAAAGTCTTTTGTGGTTTTTGTGAATGATGCTCTTTATCTTCTCAGATCAAAACAAAAGAACGAAGGTCACCAGGTCAGGAACAATGTGATTTTAATTTTACAATAGGTGCATTATCCACTTACATTTAAAATTAGAGAATTCGGCATACAAGTCCTTGCTGGCCCATAGGTGGTGATCATCCGCTGCAGATGTAGGCTATGATGTTAAACTATCCCCTGGAATCTTCATCAGCTGGGAAACCAGGAAGTCTGGGTGATGAGTGCACCAAGAGTGAGGCTTGAGACACAGACACTAACAGCGTGGGAGCGCAATGATGTCACGGTCAGTGACAAAGCGACGACGTTTCAGAGCATGCTCCGTAGGTTGCTAGGTGCGCTCATTTTTTAAGCTTGAAACCTAGCAACCTACAGTGCATGCTCCAAAACGTCGTCGCTCACACATCCCCAAAACATCAGTGATCCACCTCCGTGTTTCACAGTAGGAATGATGTACTTTTCATCATAGGCCTTGTTGACTCCTCTCCAAATGAAGCTTTTATGGTTGTGGCCCAAAAGCTAAATTATGGTCTCATCACTCCAAATGACTTTGTGCCAGAAGGTTTGAGGTTTGTCTCAGGGCTGTTTGGAGTATTGTAAGTGGAATACTTAGTGGCATTTGCGTAGTAATGGCCTTCTTCAGGCGACTTGACCATGCAGCCCATCTTTCTTAACCACTTAAGGACCACCGCATGTACATTTACGTTGGCAGAATGGCACCGACAGGCACATCAACGTATATATACGTTGGTGCCTTGGGGGGGGGATCGGGGGTCCGATCGGACCCCCCCCCGTACATGTGGCGGTCCGCGCGGCTGCAGGAGCGATCCGACAAGAGGGGGCGGCTATTTGTTTTTGTCCGCCCCCTCCGGATTTCTCCCAGCCAATGCGCGCGCCCAGGAAGGAGGAAGCGACGTGATCTCTCCCTCTGCGTTTTTTTCAACCACCGCTGAGGAGAGATCACCACACAGTAAGTCCTGCACCAACACTACACTACACACAAGCACATTTAAGCCCCCCCGATCGCCCCCCCCCTCCCCCTGTCACAGTGTCACTGAATGCAGTAATCATACATGTATGATTACTGTATTTAGTGTCAGTGTGACAGGCAGTGTAAAAGTCAGTTAGTGTTAGGTTCAGGGTAGCCCTGTACCCCCCCTAATAAAGTTTTAACCCCTTGATCACTGCCCTAGTTTATTTTTATTTTTTTTATTTTTTTATTCCACTTCAGATTCAACCATAGCGAGAGACCCACTCATGATTTCGTTCAGTAGTTCTGACTCTACTTAGGTTTCACATCATGTGTGGAGTTCGTATTATTATTATTATATATATATATATATATATATATATATATATATATATATATATATATATATATATATATATATATATATATATATTTTTTTTTTTTTTAATTATACACTTATATATAAATTTACCATTCATGTTAGAATTACTTCTCAACCCTCCTCCCCTTCTCTCCCTCCCCACTGCTCCCCAACCCCCCCTCCCCACCTCCCCGCCTCCCAGCCTCCCTTTCAGCCTTTCAATTTGGAAAATTACCTTTCTTTAATTCTCTATTAGTGCTATCCTCACGATGCAATTATAAAAACGTTGGGTTAAGCCTCCAACATCTCTGCATATCCCATCTTGATCTTAAATCCTTTCCATTTTTCCCATTTTGCTTCAAATTCCTCCAGTTTATCCTCGTCTCTAGAGCTTAAATATTCGTGGTTGTAAATTTCATCTATTTTGTAAGACCACTCTCTCAAGGTGGGGCTATCAGATTGTTGCCAGCAGCCAGATATTTGGCACTTTGCAGCATTCAAGAACTCCGGGTTTAACGTACTAAGGTATTTTTTTGTTGACATTCGGGCCCCATGTAGGACGCAAACCCATGGATCATCTGGAAGAGACATCCCTATAATTTCTCTAATTTTTTTGTCTAATTTTTGTCCAGAATGTTCTAATTTTGGGGCAAGTCCACCAGATATGGATCATTGTACCAATTACATTGCACCATCTCCAACATAACCACGTTCTAGTTACTGATGGCGTCCGTACTTTATCCGGTGTAAGGTACCATCGTACCAGACACTTATAATTCTGTTCCATTATCTTGTTATTAACCGACGTCACATGCACCCTCTTTATTATCTGTTTATCTCATATTCATTTAAAGTTGATCCAATTTCCTCCTCCCATTTCTTGACGAACGGAGGTGCGCCTTGTAATTTTGAAACATTCAAGATTTTATATATCTTTGAAGTTGTTCCTTTTTTGATCTTCCCTATACACAGTCTTTCCAGCGGTCGAAGATTTGTTTCAGATCTCATCAGTTGTGGAAGACTCTCAAAAAAATGTTTCAACTGTGCGTACCTCCATTCGTCAATCAAAACGATTTCTTTCCTGTTTTTTAATTCTTTTAAACTTGCTAGCTTATTTTGCTCCATTAAGTCTTTTAGTTGGATGTTATCCTTCCTTAACCATTTACCAAATCCTTTATCAACACCTGGTGGGAAAAATTGTGTATCCGCCGACCAGTTTCAGCGGACATATCTGATCGTGTGTACGACCTAGCGGACAGGTTTTTCCAGCGGACAAATTTCAAAGCATGCTTTGAAATCTGTCCGCTGGAAACCTGTGCGTCGGACATGTCCGCTGGTTAGTACGCCTAACCAGCGGACATAAATCTCCCGCCTGCGTCGAATGGATTCGACGCATGCGTGGAAGTATTTTACTTCCTGGAGTGGTGACATGGCGGCGTCAACGTCACCGCCACGTCACCGCGTCCTCAGTCCGAGGGGAATTCTATCCGATGGTGTGTACACGCCATCGGACCAAAATCTGAGGAGACATGTCCACTGGAAACGGTCCGTCGGACATGTTTGAGTGGACATGTCTCCTCGTCTGTACGCGGCCTAAGGGAGAATGATCTGATCTCAGAGATCTAACTATGGGGCTTATGCGTCATATCAGCTATGAATGAAAGCATGCTCAAGTGCCCCACCCCTAGATCAATTTTAGACAAACAACCATGTAATTTTAAAAAACATGTGAAGTGTCTGACACTCGGATTGCGGTGACGCCAGATATCCACCCAACCCACCTCTTGCAGCAACCCAGGGCTCCAGAAAGCTTCTGGGCATAATAGAGCATATTCTCGGGGGGGGGGGGGGTTCTTTGCTGAGGGATTTGGGTGGCTTACTTGATTTAGGACCGTGCTTGTCCTGGGCACGAGGTGTTCCCTTCACAGAGAGCACGGCGGCGCCATCTTGGAGCTCTAAACCCGCAATCTCACTCTGTGCTTTTCGGGTTATCCTTCTTGTGCAGAGGGCCAGCGGTGGTTCCACAGTGGTCTCTGGGGTACAGGCATGCAGCATATAGCAATATGGGGGAGGATTGGTACTGGATAAATGCCGGGAGCTGTGGGATATGCATCCTCTTACATGCATGCCTTGGCCACACACCCTCATTTTCCACTTCTTGATTGGAGTTTGAACACTGCGGATTGGTGTTCCATAACATTGGCATTCTCAATTCCTTGGATATCATTTTAAATCCCTTTCCTGTTTTATACAGTTCAACTACCTTTTGCCGCAGATCCTTTGACAATTAATTTGCTTTCCACATGACTCAGAATCCAGAAATGTCAGTACATCACTGGATTAAAGATGCAAGGGTCAGTCAGGAGTTCAGAAACGCATTGACCTTTTATATACACACACACACACACACACACTAATTTCAAGCAAATGGATCACAAGTGAGGACGGTTTCCTTTAATAGCCATTCAAACCCCTTTGTGTCAACTTGTGTGCATGTTATCAGGCAAAAATCACCAGGATATATTAACTTTTGATCAGGGTTATTTGGGTAGTTACTGTTGCAATTATGATTTAAAAAAAAGTAATCACAGTTGATTGATAATACATGGCTTCAGTCAAGTACTAACCATTAGTGAAAGAAATGTTTTTGTGTTATCATTCATATTCTCTAAATCATAAATTATGCCAGGGTATGTAAACTTATGAGCACACCTGTGTATATAGAAATATATATATATATATTGTAACGTTTGGGGGATCAGCTTGATCGCAGGACACAGGCTTTTAAATCAAAACTGAGGTTTATTGAACACAAATGGCTTCACAGCAGCAAAAACAAAACAAATAATCAGTCTCACCGACTCTTAGGGCTCAGCACTGCCATTGCAATTCACAGTCCTTGCAGGTAAAGTTCCCCAGTTGCAGGCTTTCAGGCAGGACACAAGTCCTTTTAAAGTTCTTCCCAGCTTCTCAGAGCTTTGCAGCATTCACCTGTCTAGCATCGCCATACACAGGCTCTGCTACACACTTCCACTCTCTCACCTGCAACTTCCTGTCCTCACTTAAACCATCTCCTGGACAGGTGCATTAACCCTTTTTGTCCTCTTAAAAGGACCATAGCCCAAATAGAGGGGAAACATAGCGTCCCTCCAGGACGCAGCCACGGCGACCTGTACAATATATATATATATATATATATATATATATATATATATATATATATATATATATTTATATATCCCCCCCCCCCCCATTTTCAGGAAGCAAGTTCAGCAAGTGCAATACAGGCTTAATTGGGTAGAGACCAGGCCATTGCAGAATATTCCACTTATTTTCCACTTAAAAGGCTCCAGGAAAGCCCAGAGTGACATGACAAAAAAGACAAATAACGGAGGGCTGGGCATGACTGTGTGAGGAGTAGTGCAACAAAAGGGTTAAGGAAGGAAGGAGGTGCTTTCAGGGGAGTGGCTGTAGGAGGTCTGGTGACTGGGTAGGAGGAACCCCCTTTATAAAGGGGGGCGGGGGCACACGTGGGACATTCAAGGAAGTGTAGCACGCTGGGAGGCAGGTTTTCCCACCCACCCTCCCTGTTTTTGTGGTATGTTTGGTGTTGTGCGTCTGTTGTCTTTTCTTTCAGATTCGGAAGAGGGGTCATCACGACAGTGTTGGCGGTGTCCTTCGGTCTTTGATGGTAGCGGTTAACAGATGGAATGGAAATGGTGGGGGGGGCTCATCGGTGGGATGGCCCCCTTATGGTGTTATTCCAGTGGAACGGTGTCCGCTGGAATATGGTTATGGTACACTGGTAAAAAGGGGGTGTCTCCGAGCTGGAGTCGGCTGGGGGCCGGAGATGGTAATGATAACGCAGTGTAACGGAAAATAAAAAAGTTTTACGTGGGGGTGCTACCCAACCTCCCGTTTTGTTGTATTTTGGTGTTGTGCGTCTGTTTTCTTTTCTTTCAGGTTCTGAAGAAAGGTTGTCATGACAGTGTTGGCGGTGTCCTTTGGTCTTTGATGGTGACAGTTAACATATGGAATGGAAATGGTGGGGGGGCTCATCGGTGGGATGGCCCCCGTATGGGGTTATTCCAGTGGAACAGTGTCCGCTGGAATACGGTTATGGTACAATGCGGTGTAAAAAGGGGGTGTCTCCGAGCTGGAGTCGGCTGGGGGCCGGATATGGTAATGGTAACGCAGTGTAATGGAAAATAAAAAGGTTTAAGTGGGGTTGCTGTCAAAGACCAAATTGGACGGGTGTTAATAAAGTTATTTGGGTTAAATGTTAATGAATAAAGTTTTGGTTACTTGCAATTAGTTAATTGGATTTAAATATTTAATTTGGTTTGAAAAAATAAATAGGCTGTCGTGGCCGAGTTTACTCCAACTCCTGTGTCTATCTCGTTAATGGGTAAATGTAAAAATGTTTAAAGAATTTGGGGGGTTCTAAAGGTGGGGAGTAAAAGGTTGGACTATCTAATCTACACTAGTCAAGGGTTGTGTTTGCAGTGTGTTTTGGATCATTGTCCATCTGTATTGTGAAGCGCCGTCCAATCAACTTTGCAACTTTGCTGCATTTGGCTGAATTTGAGCTGGCAGTAAATCTCAAAACACTGCAGAATTCATCCAGCTGCTTCTGTCTTCTGTCACATCATCAATAAACACCAATGACCCAGTGCCACTAAAAACCATGCATTCCCCTGCCATCACACTGCCTCCATCATGTTTTACAGGTGATGTTGTGTACTTTGGATCCTGTCATTCTGGTACAGATTAATCTTGGTTTCATCCGTCCAAAGAATTATTTTCAGAACTGGTCTGGCTTTTTAGATTTTTTTGGCAAAGTCTAATCTGGATTTTCTATTCTTCAGGTTTATGAATGGTTTGCACCTTAGACCCCTTTCACATTGGGGAGTTTTTCAGGTGCTACAGCGCTAAAAATAGCGCTGCTATCCTCCTGAAAAACTCCTGCCCCAGCAACCTCAATGTGAAAGCCCGAGGGCTTTCACACTGAGGCGATGCGCTGGCGGGAGATAAAAAAATCTCCTGTCAGCAGCATCTTTGGAGCGGTGAGAGGAGCAGTGTGTATACTGCTCCTTCACCGCTCCTTCCCATTGAAAACAATGGGAGACCGGGGCAATACCACCTGCAATGCGCCTCTATAGAGGAGATATGTCCACTGGAAACGGGCATTGTGGGCTGTATTAACCCTTTCACGGCCGATGGCGGGGGTTAATACCGCACCGCTAGCGGCCACAACTCGCGGCAATTCCGGCGGTATAGCGCCACTATTTTTAGCGGCGCTATACCGCCAGTGCACCTCTACTGCCCCATGTGAAAGGGGCCTTATGGTGAACCCTCTGTATTTTCTCTTGTGAAGTCTTATCTTGATTGTATACTTTGACAATGATGCGCCCACCTCCTGGAGAGTGTCCTTTACTTGTCTGGATGTTGTGAATGGGTTTTT
Organism: Rana kukunoris; assembly: GCA_029574335.1. Lineage (NCBI taxonomy): Eukaryota > Metazoa > Chordata > Amphibia > Anura > Ranidae > Rana > Rana kukunoris. Next base: position 138,143,538 of record CM056057.1, on the reverse strand, counting down.
CTTTACCATAGAGAGGATCCTGCGATTATCCATGACTGTTGTCTTTTGTGGACGTCCAGGCCTTTTTATGTTGCTGAGCTCACCAGTGCATTCTTCTTACCTCAGAATGTAATGTTGCTAGCGCTGCTACAGTATCTCTCTGATCGATTTGTTTCATTTTTGAAGCCTTACAATGGCCTGTTTCACTTGCATGGACAGCTCCTTGTGAACGCATGATGTAGGTTCACAGAAATAGATTACAAATGCAAATACCACACTAAAGCCTCATATACAGTATACAATTGTTGGCTGGGGATTGTCTGTTGACAGACTGTTGTCCTAAATCCTATGGTTAGTACGCTCCTTTTGACAATTGTTGTCCTACTTTGGCCAACAAGTGTTAGACGACAGGCTAGTAAATTTTTGATATTCAGTTTTGTATTTTTGCATGGATGAACACTCCAACCCAGTAGAGATACCGCCTCTGAACCTCTTCAAGCTTTGCTATGTCTGTCTTGTACATAGTATTCTAGTCCTGGCAAGCGAAAAAAACCTATAATGAGCGGTTTTATTTGCAATTTTGTCAGCCTGGAGAAGCTGAACTACGAGACCTATAACCTGCAGTTTACAAACATCATTCAGCTTTACAGCAGTACAGAGCACCACCTGGGTATAAGAAGGTGATAGAAGTGCTGAATATTGCAAAACGCCTCTGGAATTCTGCTGATGCCAACCCAAAACAATGTTATTAAAGATCTGCTTCCTGTCATTCGTTCCCAGAAAAGGCTCTTGACTTTAAGCTTTAAATTAACAGTTAAAATGAAATGTGTCTGTTACAGCAGCAATTATTTCATACTTTAAATTATCTTGGGGATGGGGGAGAAGCACATTAAAATTATTCTAGCAAAACGCAGCCACATGGATATGTAGGGCGTAAGAGGCACTGAGGGATACATATTACAGTTGTGTTTTGGAAAATCTGGTAGGAAGAAAATAACATGGAGCCTGTTGTGACCATTAGACCCCTTTCACACTGACACGTTTTTCAGGCAGGTTAAGCGCTAAAAATAGCGCTGCTATACCGCCTGAAAAAATCGCGCCCTGCAGGCTTCAATGTGAAAGCCCAAAGGCTTTCACACTGAAGCGGTGCGCTAAAAGTCCTGCTAGCCGCATCTTTGGAGCGGTATAGGAGCGGGGTGTTTACCGCTCCTATACCGTTCCTTCCTATTGAAATCAATTTTAAACCGCGGTAATGCCGCCCGCAATGCGCCTTTACAGAGGCCCATTGGGGGCGGTATTAACCCTTTTTCAGCTGCTAGCGGGGGATAAAACCGCACCGCTAGCGGACGAATATTGCGGTTAATACGCCGGTATATCGCCGCTAAAAATCGCGCCGCTATACCGTCACCGCACCTCCACTGCCCCGTGTGAAAGGGGCTGAAAGCTTTGATTTGTTATTGTCTAATCTGACTGGACTGGATGGTACTGGCAACACACACTTCATCTAATTCTATTAAAGGGAATTGAGTGTCTAAACAAATATATATTGTGCATAGAGGACACATCACACTATCACTCGCAGTAAAATATAATGGTTTAGGATATTTCTAAAAATACTGTATGTCCAAATGCCAAGCAGGCCTATAAGCAACAGCAGTGAGGCTGGGTGCGGTGGTAGACAGTGTCAATCAGCTACACCCGCAAGAACTGCATGCTAAAGGGGTAGCAGTGCTGCACACAGTGGAGACCAGGCACCTGTGTAATTTCTTGGTTTGAGGGGGGAACCAATCCAGCCACAGTATGCAGTGGAGAGTGGGGACAACTGATTGGCTTACAAAGTCTATGTCATCTTCCTCCAGTGGGCACAGATAAGCCAGTATTCAGATATTGTTGTTGATGCACCCTCTTTTTCACCTTCATTAATCCCATCAAATGCCTTCAAGTGAGCTATAAGATTTCTGCATAATTAACACTGTAACAATGCCCAAGTCTTCTTTTCTTTTCAGGGGAAGAACTGGCAGTGGAATAAATAGGAAGAGAGCTGGTTGAAGACACTGTGCCAATGCATATCAACACTCTTGAGGAAACCATGCTGCAGGCAGGGGCAGCAAGAAGGCAGTAGTAGCCACAGGAATCAACGTGCCAATAGCTGGCATTCTCTGCAAGGTGAGCTCCAAAGAGGCAGAAGCTGATGATGTGGTAGACCACACATGGGCGCCTTTGAGCAGGAAGTAGAAGAGGAAGTGGCACAGCACTAAAGTGCTGGAAGAAGGAGAAAGTTGATTAAGGACAGGGACATTTTGGAGTTGACATTAAGGAGCAATGGTTAAAAGTTATATGTCTGCTTATGAAAAGTGGGGGCCAGTGCTACCTTCAAAAAGTTCATGCTCATGAGAGGCACTAGTGGGGATGCTCCAGCTCTGTCTCCTCCCTGTTGTCCTTATTGAAGTCAACATGAGGCATTTTTCATTCAGTTCAGAGGAAAAAACAAATAACAATAAAATTTGCCAAATCCCAATAAATCCTACAGGGTCCTGTACCTACATTTCTCAAGGTGGTATATTCCCAAGTATGTACGCAAATTGAAATGTATTTGTAGTTATTTATCTAGCAGCCAGCCCAGGCAGGGGAAAAGGTAAACTATCTTGGGCTCAGTTCCCAGTTCCCTGTTATATCAATAGGGGGACAGCTAAGATCAGGGCTGGCTGGCGGCTGGAGAATGGGACGTGGTATAGGGAGGGGATACAAAGACTCACGTGTGGCACTGAAGATACTGGGAGTCACAAACAGCATCCAAGTCATGGATTTTGCCTATATGGACTCTCCCCTCACGGAGGTATGCCTGGGCCACTATTTTATGTTAGGATCAGGGACATTGGACGTTATTTGTTTTGTATTGCCATGCTGCATTTCAACAGTAAAATTTACTTTTGTTCTATGCCTGGTCTGGAGTTATTAAAGGTGTGCATGTTGGTTTTCAAACAATCTGGGTCTGTAAAGCACATGCAAGACAAGGGAGAGGAGTGTAGTTACTATGGGTAACAAAGTGAAGGAACAAGCTACAAGAAACCAGTTGTTACATGTTGTAGCTGATAAAGGTGGCAGGTCCTCCGGTAGCGAGGGGGTTGGTGTTCTGGCTCCCTCCCTAGCAGTCCATCTTCCATAGCAACCGGGAGCAGACGAGCATTACGGATCTATGGCCTGATCACTTGGTACAGAAAGGAAAGTGAGAGCACACATGAGGTCCACGCTAGGTGCTCAACATGACCCGATTTTGTTACTGTGAGTGAGGTAACAGATGTATGTTGGACGAGTGGAGTGGGCACAGGCTCACGACGTCCCTCCTAATGTAAACATACAAGTTACCATCTGTAGTGACTTGGGGAAAATCACTCTTCAGAGGAACCATGCATTTTATTGCTAAACAAAGTAAAAGGTCATCTCTAAGTTGAGGAACTGTTTTATTGTTGGATTCTTCACATGACTGCAGTCTCTGACCTGTCCTGGGCAATGCGACCTGCTGTGGGTAGGAGACCCGGGTAGAAGACCCAGACAAAAAGGCGCCTGCATCAGATATACCCTCTCCCAAAATGCCCAGCGAAGGAAACACTCCTCTGATTGGCTGCTGAGGAAAGGCGGCTCTGTTCTGGAACCCCTCTGGCGCCATCTGCTGTCCAAGGATGGTAACATATCCTCAGCACAGAGAAAGGGACCACAAGCAGCCCAGCCCCGAAATGCAAATTTAGGGAATTAACATGGATGAGAGCAAGCCAACTCTCCCATCCCCCCACTAAATTAACAATAGCGCCCATAATTGACAGTAGGGGGTGCTACACACTCCCCCCACTTGAAATGACACTGTCCCCAGTGTCCTAAGGCATTCAAGCCTGAATGCCAGCCTGATGTCTGCCAAACAATAAAGAAAAGGAGGAAGGAAGAGGGAAACATAATTGCAAACTTAGTACAAAAAGTACAAATAGTAACTTATTTGAATACTAAAGTAGAACTATGACATTACAATTACATACACAACCCTATCTATGCTGCCCATGCTCCGACAGTGTTGATAGTAGGTGGGTCCAATAACCTGCATAGGAAATATAAAAGAAAACACTCATACAAAATATACCCTCTTTTATATATATATTTACAATCTCCAAGATCGGAATTGAGACTTCACCCTCCCATCAGAGTGTGAAATTTCCCTTCCTCCCAAGGAGTCATCAGTAAGTGCTAGACATTTCTTTACTCTGTTGCAAAATATAGAACAAGTAGAAAAAAACAATAGATACATTACAGTTCTGCAAGAAAAACATTGCAGAACACTGCCCCTAGCGGTCAGTGCGCTGGTACTACACGTCAGGCCAAGTTCAATGAAGAAGACACAGCAGCAATAAGGAAATAAAGAATAAAACATTTTCTTTATGAAGTCTTCTTTCGATGCTGTGGAGAAGTTGGCAAGGCCCACCCTAACTGACTGATCCCACCCTCCAGAGTTCTTCACATAAGCCGCAATGTGGATCCGGAGAGGCAAGGGGACAAAAGGAGAACAAAAAAAACAACTTGAGTGGGGGCAAAAACCCCTGTCCAGAACTTCTTGAAAGCAAGCAGGTCAAGCAGAACAGGCATCAGACCTACTTATAAAAATGCGGGTCGGGCAAAATGACAATGTCACCTTCTGCGTTGGTTGAAGAGACTGAGAAGACCTGATCCTCTCGACTAGGATACTTCAGCACAACCCGATCACAGTAGATGTGTCGGCCCAAGTTCCACTCTCGGTGACAGCATTCAAACCGGGGGTTTAAATGGGCCAGGTTCAAGTCCACGCCCTTGATGATTCGGGGTACCTTCAGTTGGGCCCAAATAGCTTCCTGGATCCATGCCTCCCGCTCTTGATCTACCTGATACAAAAGAGGATGGCACGTAGGGGTACTCATACCCATAGCGAGTGGCAACTTTCTGGACAACCACGCGCTGCATTCTAGCCAGGTTGGGCAGCGTGCGCGGGTCTCCTCGTCCCAGCAGCACAATAGTATCCGGTGCCCTTCTCAGAGTAGGCACAGCAAGGGGCATGGGGGCGGTGAGAGAAAGAACAGAAACAGACTCACCGTCTCCCCAGGTTAGCTGCGGGACATCCATAGACGATACGTTTTGGCCTACGCGGTTGTCACGTCACAGCAAGCCACTAAACTAAGGAGTTGAACTTTTGTATGGTTGTAGAGGCTTCTCAGATATAACCACTAGTTCACTCTCAGATTCACAGATTCATTACAACCTCTGAAAGTGACATATGAGACAAACAAGACTCTAGCTTATTGTGGCATAAGCATAGCACAGTATTAGTAAATTAGGTAATATGTAAAGCAGGAAGCTAGCAGCTATGCATAAGACCTTGTTATTGGAGGAGTTAATGGGGTTAATAAAACAAAAGAATAAATGGTTAATGTTAGTTCACATGAACCATGAAGGTAAAGCAAAGTGTCCCAACTCTAACATGCAGCAGTGAACTTGAAATATTATGATCTAGTAGCAGTATAGCTTGACATAGAACTAAGTAGTCCTCCAGGCACATATACTTGCGATTCAGCAGACTTTAGTAGTGTGTCCAGTGAAAGGAGGTAATGCAGGCGAGTTGGTCCTGAGGTTGGAATCCAGAGCAAAGTAGAGAGCCAAGATTAGTTGCAGACCCTGGGCTGTCAGTTAACCCGGGTAAGGTGCAGCAAGCGGTATGGTGCTTCAGTGGTCCTTCTGGCTGTGTGGTGTGCTGCTATATGACGGCGGGTGTCTTAACAAAATAACAGAACACCCTGCCGTCGTTTCTAGTCGTTTAAATACCCGCAATTCGCGGGGAAGTGAAAAAGTGTGCTGTCGGCGCACTTCCGCGTTCCATGCTGGAACGCAAGGTCCGCGCACCGGAAGTGACGCAGAGAAGTGGAATTATGGAGCGCAGCTGTCAGATATAGCAGCAGCTGCGCTACAGAACTGAATCTCAGGGAATTTCATCACAGCGGTGCGCTCCGGCCGGAGCGTTTCTTCCTTCGGGCAGTGTAGGGGGCACGGAATCCTCCGAACCCCTGTTGCTCCGGAAACATTGGCTCAAAAATACTTTCCAGGGTTTCTCCGTCATCCGACAAAGAGTTAAGTTCGAAAGAGTTATACTCTTCCGCAGGCATATAGGCACACATCTTGGAAGGGTCTCTTGGCCAGTTCGGCAAGCAGCTTCTGGCAGGTAGGCCTCAACTGCAACTGCGGGAGGCTGGAGCAGGCCCTGCTCTAACAGAGGCACGCCACACGGAGACTGCTGTAGAAGTGGTGGTATCTGGTATGGCCTCGGCCTGTGTGCTGATCACAATGGTCACACTGGACGGGTCATCAACTTGGTCCGGTTTGTCCACAGGGCTTACCTCCGGTGAGCAAGAAGGCGAGGTAGCCAAACGTAGAATCAAGGTGGATGAAACCAATATCGCTTTAGGGTCCGGAACCTCCGGTTCCACTATCTCCACCAACGGGGATGGCTCTGGCCATGTGGCTTCCTCCTCCACGGTGACGGCTCTGGTGATGTAGTTCACCCGGTACTCTTTAGGAGCTTTGGTGGGTGACCCTGTGACACACAAGTAGGGCCGGCATTTCAGACACCGGGGCGAACAGCTGGATCCGCATAGACAATTCCTCGCAACGATACAATAGTATCTATCACGTCGCCACTCTAGCCAGAGTGGGTGAAGTGCCCCCGGACAGACCCCTCTCACAGGCCTGGCAGCTGAAGTGTCACTTAAAGCTTCTGGAAAGGAACAAGTCTCTGCCACTGACTTGGCTCTAATTAAATTAGGATTTTAAGATGGAAACCTCTCTCACAGGCCCAATGTTAGCAACGTAGAGTTGTAGAGCAAATTCTCCCAGAAGGTCTTTTAGCAGAAGTCACCAGCTGACAGTCTGACTATATTCTGTCAGCGTCTGGTAACCAGATCCCCGATGGTTCGTTCAAGCCCTGTTGGATCACCTGCCTCCGGGTTCTCCTCAGACCGATCCCCCATCGAACAGCATCCAGCCTGGGATCTTCTCAGTAGAAGTGGGAACCCAGTAAGTCACTGGGGTCCCTGACAGCATCAATTGCCTTGAGCCATGAAGCCCAAAGTTCATAGATCCGCGTAGTGTAGGCCCCGGCTAGGTAGACCATTGCGGCGGCCTCGTGGTGTGTGCGCACCCTGAAGGTGGGTGCCACACCTGCGACCTGCTGCGGGTAGGAGACCCGGGTAGAAGATCCGGACAAAAAGGCACCCGCATCAGATATACCCTCTCCCAGCACGCCCAGCAAAGGAAACACTCCTCTGATTGGCTGCTGAGGAATGGTGGCTCTGGAACCCCTCTGGCGCCATCTGCTGTCCAAGGATGGTAACATATCCTCAGCACAGAGAATGGGACCACAGGCAGCCCAGCCCCGAAACGCAAATTTAGGGAATTAACATGGATGAGAGCAAGGTAACTCTCTCATCCCCCCACTAAATTAACAATAGCTGACAGTAGGGGGCGCTACACTAATAGTGGAATAGTCACCTAGACACCCTACATTGTGCCTGGCTGCTTCCTACCATGAAGTTGTGTTATGTTGTCATTGTAAAAATAAATGTTGATTTACTTATTTTTTAACTCTCTTTAACAAAAAAAGCAGTCTCTTTGTGCTATGAGAGTGCCACCTTTAACATGCTGGATGCTGGTATTTCTATCATGACATTATGCGTAAAAACAGAATACAGCATTCAGAAGAAAAACGTTTTCAGGGGGCCATATACAGTGCATTCTCAGAAATATATTAAAAAGCTTCCCCACACAGACAGCAAAATGAATAGCAATAATAACTTGGCTACAAACAACAGCTTTTTATGTACTGTTTGTCCATAGGTCCAGCACAACGAACACAAAAGGACAGAAAGCTATTAAAGTGAAACATGCACCTTTGAAGGCCATCCTTCCTAAGCTCTGACAAAGCCTTTCTGGATGAAAAAGTAAGCGTTTTTCTCTCCCTCGAAAATGCTAGAGAGGAATGATCTGCTCTCTGTGGGGGTCGGTTCCTGCGCTTTCTAAAGATGGTGCTAAAAACACGGTCCTCCCTCCAATGATTTTCTTACCGCAGCTCAGCACAGCACAATTATTTGACATTTTGGGTGGTTTAACATTTTTATTGCCTGTATGTAGAAGCGAGGAACACACAGATTAAACACATTTACTGTTCCACTTGTCATGAATATATCACGCATATATAAGCAGCTATCTCATTTATTGGCAAGTGCTAATTAAGAGCTTAGAGCCCAGGTCTGCATTGCAGTTGCTATGGCAGTGCAAGAAAGACGTTTGTTAGATTGAAATTCCTAATACGACACACTGCGCACGTTGAGCATAAGGAAAGACTGAGATGTATACAGAGTTCCTGGTAAGCCAGAGACAACAAACTTTAAGGATACATGTCTAGAAAACTGGCAGCAGTGTCTGAATAGAAGAGACATGACACCATGCTAACATATTCCATCATGGGGTATTTAAAAGGAAGATGTGGGTTGAATCATCACAGGATTGGCGCATTTTGTATAAAGTTGATACGGGGGATTAAGAAGCTGTTCAGCTCAAATGCTCTACTGGCCAAAAAAGCAGAAGAAATGGTGATGTGGTCTTTTTAGGTTGAAACTAAATTTGCAAGTTGTTGAAGATTGGGAGAAAAAACAGAGACCTTTAACAACGTAGGCTAAACCCAAAAAGTGGAACAAGGAGAGGATTGTATTACAAGGCTTTTTTTTGCAGCTCTTTTACTATTATATTAATCCTGCAATTAATTTGTTTTTAAATTCCACAAATAGAATATCGAAAAAACAGAAGCAGGGGAGTGCCTCTAAAAATTGTCAGATAGATGCATAATAAAGTGAATCACGTGCACTGCTCATCTGAGCTACCTGTAGGCTGGTTGAAGTTCCGGCTGCCCGTTTACACTGCCTAGTCAGGAAGATAAAAGATAAGTGTGTTCCCAGGTTTTCTATTTAGTGCAGTGATTCTCAAACTATGTGCCGTGGTAGTTTTGAAACCTCGAACATATTGAAGAATTAAATGGTAAATCATTGTCGCAAGAGGTAAAACAAGTAACAGGAAAGAAGTATACACGCACATCATAAATAGAAGGTGCTTTCGTGGTGTTGGTGAAGTTGGTACAGGGCTCGTGCTCTCGGGGTGCTGTCTGCAAAGACTGTAACAGCGGCCAGACCTACGGGGCCAGGGTGGGAGGACTTAAAGCGAGGGTTCACCCTAGAAACTATTTTCTAACATTACAATGAGCTCACTCTCTACATTGACACTATGCCGAAATGTTTATTTTTTTTGCTGTACATACCTTCGTACAACTATTTTCCCCCACGGCTTCCAGGTAGTGAATCCCGCGGGACTGGGTGTTCCTATCCAGCAGGTGATTGACGTGATGACAAAAACTAGCTCCCCCCGTCGCATAAGGAGCGTCACGAGTTGCCAAAAGAAGCCGAACGTCGGTGCGCAGGCGCCGTATAGCGCAGACTCGCCATTTGTTATGATGTTAGAAAATAGTTTTAGGGTGAACCCCCTGCTTTAATGGCAGTCTGCAAGTGTTGGAGTGCAGCGTGACACTCAGCGCCCACCGAAAGGGGAGGAAATGACGCAATGTGTATTAGAGCATACGTGGTTGTCCATAGAGAGACTGCAACACTCCTTTCGGCACTCTCGGAGAGTGTAAGCCCAGGTACCAATTTCACCAGCACCACGTAAGCACTTTCTATTTATGATGTGTCTGTATACTTCCTCCCTCATGTGAGTGGATATCTGTTGATTCTTTAAATAAATGGTGTGAGATACTACACTTAGAGGCGCCTGTCCCCTTTTGTCTACACTACAGTGTTAAGACTCTGCTTCAACTCTAGGATCGGCAGCCCAGGTGGATCCTCTCTTTGAAATTTTAAGAACTGGTTCCAAAAATAGACTTTAGCTACAATTAACTGCCACACATCAATTGGTGCAGAGTCTTTTCTCCTCTTTATTCACTCTAATTATACTGTAATTCACATTAAATTTATAATAAAGATATCTGTAAGAAGTAGGTTCCTCACCACAAAAATGGTTAAATCTTTTCAATTTGATTAGATCTTTTTGGTGCGCCACAAGGCAAAAAACTTGGTTTAGCGGGTTTTTCTGGGTCCGGCCCACTGGTTCCATGTGATATAAAAGGAATGGATGCTTCACACCCTTGGGGGGGGGGGGGGAGAAAGCCTAAACCTGAAAAAGGGGAAGAGAATCGGAGTCAGATGGGGCAAAGATGCAGGAGTGAAATGCTGCCATCAGAGTCTGGCGGACCAGAGAATTGACAGAATCTGGGTTTATTGACTATGGATTCATTCAATTATAAACCTAAACTAAGCAGGTATGCTGGGGCATCCACAAGTCTGTAGTTAGGGACTAGTGATGTTAGGGGAATGTTTTATTCTGAACTGTTACCTGCGATTGTCATCATGTTAATTCATTCTTCAGTAAAGCTTTTTGAAACTTTTCCTTTGCCTGGTCTGCAGTTAATAAAGTAGTGAAATGTAAGTAACTGGCACATGTAGTCTACAGCTCGGGTCACTAAACACATTGGGGTATGAAGACAATTAGAATATCTGAACGTGGTTAAAAAACAGGAACAGCTAAAGGATTGAGGTAATAATCAGAAACTAGGAGCTTGGCCTTCCAGAAAATATATGTAAACAAAATAATTTGTGAAAAAAAACAACCACCATTTAAACCTTTTGAAATTTGACCTCTAGTTAAGTATTAGCTTGCACAGGCTCTTCCACTTTTTGTATCCATACCTCCCTGATTGATTTAACCTTGTAAATGTCACACTACCACATTCGAATCGCGTGCATTGCATGTGGTTGCTGGACGGTTGTTTGCAGTCTTATTGATCTCAAATCGACAAGTTTGACAAGCGGTGACAATTTTCAAACTCTGCAGTCCAAACTAAAAATGCCACGGCTGTGGCATGTAGACAGTCCTGTCAGACTGTAATGGTAGGATTCACGTGGGTGGTAAAACCACAGCTCAGCTGCCTGTTTTTACCACCTTCCTCTTGCTGTCAGTGTGAAAGAGTCCGAATAGACTGTGGGCCAGATTCACAGAGCCATTACGCCTGTCTAACTGGTGTTAGACTGGAGTAATTTCAAATTACGCGCGTTTTCTAGCTAGTCGGAAACCTCAAACCGTGAATAGACGGCTGCGGGCTTCAATTCGACTGGATTACGTGTTAGTACGCCTTCGGATCTACGCTGCAATAAAATTGCGGCCACTGGGTGGACTTCCCGTCGTTTTCCGCGTCGGGGTATGCTAATGAGCTTTTGCCGGGGATCCCCGAAATTACGATCTTCATTCGCAATCTCTTACGGCACCTTTAGTCATCTTTTTTTTCCGTAACACTATACCAGCTTTTTGCTGGTCTAATATTAGACAGCCCATTTTAAGTATGGCCGTCGTTCCCGCGTCAAATTTCTACGTTTTCCGACATCTTTTATTATTTTTTACGTAAGTCGTCCGGGAATAGGAATGTTCGTAAACGACGCTACTCAAACAACGAATGACGTAACGACCTGATTTCGCACAATGCACGGTGGAAAATTTCTGAACGGAGCATGCGCAGTTCGATAGCCGCGGGGACGTGCTTAATTTAAATGCTTCACGCCCCCCAATCGCGTATTTCGATTACGCGGCGAGAAATAGACTACGCCGCCGTAGCGTACGGGCAAAATTCTACCAGGATTCGGTGTAGAGCCTGGTGAAATACGGCAGCGTAGAGTATTTCGATTACGCAGCGCAATATTAAGTGTATCTGAATCTGGCCCTGTATGTTCTTCTGCCTTCTATATCCTTTCCTTAAACCTGAATAGATTGTAAGGTTTTCACCCACTGTATTATTATTTATGCCCTAATAGACTGTAAATTCTTCCACCTTCTGTATCACCCCCTTATACCGTAAAACTGGCTTTACACTAATAGAAATTCAGCCAGTCCAACAAGAACTGGATGCATTTCTATCAGTGTGTGGGCTTCATTGCTTGACAGAATCAATTGTTTAATCGACTTCTTTTGAAGGGACTTGTTGGGCAACAACTGATTAGTGCATTTATGGGTGGTGCTGTTAGAATACTGTGCAATGCCCCGGTGGGGGTATTCATCCACCTTGTTTGTGTAGATAAAATAATCTGTCAGGTTTTTTTTTTCATTCCTTTCACTAATGAACCCAGAAGCGACATGTATTATGTCACTTTCAGGTTCACAGATGTCATTGTTTAACTACTGTAGCATTGGAGGGCATGGGAGCCATCTGAGGTTTAAATGGCTAAACGCTTCTCCACCATCTGTATGTTAACCTTATACCCTAATATATGGTAAGCTCTTACAACATTTGCATCCAACTTTATACTACTAAAGATTATAGGTTCTCCTACCTTCTGTATCCCTCGTTTATACCCTAATATATTGTATAAATGTCAGCATATTCACCATTGGAATTCCTCCCTTATGCCCCGTACACACAATGAGATTATCGGACGAATGATCATTCATTTTTTTGCATGCTAATCGCATGTCGCATCTGATGAGTTTACTAAAGTCACGAAAATTTTCGTACGACTATGAATACAATTTCGGAAGTGATGTCATGTGTTGTAATGCATTTGTATTGCATTTTGGAACGACAGTTGTACTGATTAAACAAAAATCGTATGATCTGGCATCGTCTGAATTTTTTTTACATGTCTGATAGAATAATATCGGATGAACTGTCACGAACGGCACTGGAAACCTCTGTACTAACTTTCTGGTGTTCTGCCGATAAGTGTCCCCCCGGCGGATTATGCCCCCCATGTGGCACCTGCGTGGACCACGCTGTAATTAGGCAGTCGGCCTCACGTCCTCGCTTCCCTCGGACGGCTTACTTTGCTCGCTCGGCCTCCTGGCTCTTTTTTTAACATCCTCCATGTCCATGGGGATGGTAAGGAATGGGCCTGGTGTAAAACAATGGTATTACACTCACATTCCAATAAAGCAATAAAGCATCTTCATGTAAATTCCATGAGGATGTTTTCTGAAACGAAACGCGTCGGGAACCATTGACCCTACTGCCTGTACTTTTATATGCCCATATTGCTTTATTGGAGTGAGTGTAATACCATTGTTTTTATGTGCTTCGTAAAGTCTTTAAACCGGATTTACGCTATGTGCTTTTTTATTTCTTTTTTCTTCTAAATTGGGCCGTTTGAGTCATCTTCCACCATTTGATGACTCTTATTGATGTGGCATCATCCTATCTGGTCTCTTCAATCTGGTCTGATGTCTCTACTCTACCTCAACATTTGGAGTTCATTCAGAAGCCATTCCTGATGTCACACTAAGCGAGATTTGACTTATTAAGTGTAAACTTAAGTAGGTCATCTTCATCCGGTAAGCCTTTCACTATTATCACCAGTGGTGGATTTTCTGGATCTATCTACATTCAGTCACGTCTTCATTGATCTATCTGGATTTATTACAAACTTTTTACTACCATAGACATTTCTTGTTATGATTACCCATGGTCGTTATTTTGTGTACATCAATTATCATATTTTAAGCGCTACACTTTGTTTTTTTCATTTGTTTATTTTTGCTAAATCGATCATATTTAGTTGTGTTAGCTGCTTTTTTCTATTTATGTTAAGTTAGCGTGGTGAATGTATATATATCGATATATACTAATATCTACCACACCAACAGGTCATGTTTTCAGGCTTTCCATTATTTTGCACAGGTGATTTGATCAGTTTCACTGCCTTAGTAATCACCACAGCCATTTCATCTGAGGGAAATCCTGAAAACTTGACCTGTTGGTGTGCCTTGAGGACTGGAGTTGAAAAACACTGCATTATACCATAATATATTGTAAGTTCACTCCACCTTTTGTATCTCTCCTTTATACCATAATAGATTGTTAGTTCTTCCATCTTCTGTATCCTTCCTTATACCACAACATATTGTAAGCCTCTCAATAAAAGAATGCATACAGCTCACATGTTTTTTTTTTTTTGTTTTTTACATGGACCTTCGATTGAAAAAGAGCCTTCTTTTTTGGCAAATTACTGTGTAAGCAAAACAAGTATTCAGCACAACACATGCTCCAAATTTTTATTTTAAGCCCATCCATGTTCTGTATCCTTACTTATACCCTAGTACAGTGATGGCAAGCCTTGGAACCCCAGATGTTATGGAACTATGACGCTCAACTACTCTGCAGAGTGCACGAGCATCATGAGAAAAGTAGTTCCAAAACATCTGGGGTGCCAAGTTTCACCATCATTGCCCAAGTAGATTGTAAGCTCTCTATCCTATGCATTTTCCCCCTAATAGATTGTAAGCTCTTCAACCTTTTGTATCCCTGGTATTGTGCAAGTAGCAGGTAACTAGTGTTGCTCACGAATATTCGCATTGCGAATATTCGCTACGAATATTGCATATTCGAGTATTCGCGAATAACTCGAATATCGCGGCGAATATTCGCTATTTCGAATATTCGTATTTTTTTCGCAATCAATTTCGCAATCAATTTTGCATTCGCACTAGCGAAATTTCGCATTTTTCGTGATATTCGTGATATTTTATTAAAAAAAATTGCGAAATTTCGCAATTTTTTTTTTCATAAAATATAGCGAATATTTGTAAATATCGAATATTCGTGATATTTTATCCCCAAAAAAAATAGCGAAATTTCGCAATTTTTTTTTTTATAAAATATCACAAATATTCGATATTAACGAATATTCGCAAATATTCTTCGAAATATTCGCGAAATATCGCAAAATCGAATATGGCGTATTCCGTATCACTACAGGTAACCTCTTCCTGCCAGTGCTTTAGCCTCAATACAGTTACAGTGTGGACCTAAATTTCCAGGAGGGAATCCATGTACCTTCTTCCGTGCATTAGCTGCCTTGCACGCCCCCTGCGGGGCACACACGGCGGGCTCTGTGATCAGTGAGTCAATGAGATCCCGGCCCCTTACCACGTGATCAGCCAATGACAGCTGATCACAAGATGTAAACAAAAGATCGTAATCGCATTTTTTTCCCCCCTCACATTAACAATGCGAGGAGAGAAAAAAAAGCTGATTAAAGGGACATCGTTCACGCACACGGAGAGCCACTGCAGCTAAGCAGTGCCCACCAGTGCCACTCGCCAGTGCACACCAGTGCCACCTACCTGTTCCCACCAGTGCTGCTTATCAGTGCCCACCAGTGCCGCCTATCAATGTCAACAAGTGCCACCTATTAGTGCCCATCAGTGCTGCCAATCAGTGCCTCATCATCAGTGCTACCTATCAGTGTCACCTACCAGTGCCCTTCAGTGCCACCTATCAGTGCCATACATCAGTGCCAACTCTCAGTGCCTCATCGTCAGTGCCACCTATCAGTGCTGCCTATCAGTGTCACCTACCAGTGCCTATCAGTGGTGGCCATCAGTGTCACCTACCTATTAGTGCCTTTCAGTGCCGCCAATCAGTGCCACCTTATCAGTGCAGCCTATCAGTGCCCATCAATGAAGGAAAAAAATTACCTGTTTTGAAAATGTTATAACAAACTATTTTGAAAATGTTAAGTCTTTTTTTGTTTGTTTTGTTAGCAAAAAATACAACCAAGTAGTGATTCAATACCACCAAAAGCTCTATTTGTGTGAAAAAAAATGCAAAGAAAATTTGGGTACAATGTTGCATGACCGCGCAAATGTCCTTCAAAGTGCAACAGCGTTAAAAGATAAACATGGCCTGGGCAGGAAGGAGGCATTTGTGCCTAGTAAGCAAGTGGTTAATAATAAAAATAATAACTCTACAAGATGTGTGGATGACAATTCTCTCATTTGTGAATAATTGTAGAAGAAACACATTCCCAAGTACATGTCACTTTGCACAATTTCCACACACTGAGTGTTGACACCCAACAACATAACACATTGAAAACCACATACTATATGTCTTATTTCAATTTTTCTAGTGGCTGTTTTTCATTTAGCAAACATACAGTATTTCTTGTATTAAAACAACTGGTCCTTTTCTCTTAATATAACCTCTACTTAAAATGTGTGTTTTTGACTGTTCAACTCTATTATAAATAACATGTTCCCAGAGGGCTGTATTAAAATATTTAACATTCACCCTTAAGTGCCATTGCACATAAGATAAAAAAACTGCGCAGCACACAGCCACATTTCCACTTCAGTCAGCCCCAGGCAAAATGCATGTTAGTGCATCACAGAACATCAATTATGAAGATTATATAAAATCAATTGCCTGTACAGCAGCAATATATAACCTGGGCTTGGAGAAAGAGTGTGTTTAGACCATTAACGGCACATAGCCAATAAATCACAGTGGTAATTACTCCAGGTCAGTGCTGGACATAGTGTACATATGTATCATGCTGGATGCTTTATTAATTTTAAGACTTCTAAACAATATAAACAAGCTGACATTTAGTAGAATGGCTTGTTATGTGAATACCTGAGATGGGAAGGAGGTATGATTTTTTTATTTTTTTTCCCCCAATATCTTTTAAAGACGGAAAAGACTTCCATTAATGTATCTATAAACTCAATCACTTAAATTTTATGTAAACTTTAACCCATTAAAAGATCAGTATGAACATACATAGTCACCTCCATGCAGCAGCATCTACAGTATGTGAGACTGTAGCTGTCCCACAGCGGCTCTAAGACCCCTTTCACACTGGGGCGGTTTTCAATCGTTTTAGCTCTAGAAATAGCCTCTACTAAGCGCCTGAAAACCGTTTCCCATTCTCTGCAGTGTGACTTTTCACACTCGGGCAGTGCGCATGCAGGACATTACCAAAATTTCTGCAAGAAACATCTTTGGGCGGGCTGGGAATGCTGTATTTGGCAATGAATGGGCAGGGCTTTGAAGGTGCCGCAACAATAGGAGTTTTTAACCCTTTTTTGGGGGGTTAAAACCGCATTGTAGCCAAAAAGTGATGCTAAAACAGCGCTAAATCGTCACTAAGACAAGCGCCGTCAGTGTGAAAGGGGTTTAGACCGAGAACTGAGTGATCACATGACTGCTGATTACTCAGTTCTAGGTCTGCTCTCTGCTCTTTCAGCAGTCTTAGGAACACTGAGCTGGGGGGCACGGCTGACTACAGTCTTTACCACATGAAGAGGCGGACCTGCTGTCAATCAAGCAGTGGTGTGTATCTCAAAAATATTGTTGGGATTCTTCCTAAGCCTGGCTCTGTACCACCATGCAACAGCACACAATCATCTGACTCTAGGTCATTCCTGTGACCCACAAGAGAATTACAGGCAAAAAAGCTTTGGCCATACTTCTCTTTTAGCCCTGGTTCACACCAGTGCAGCTTTGAAGTCGCGCTACCTCAGTGTGAAAAAAGAAAAAAAAAAAATGTTTAGGGCTAGTCCACCAGTCTGCTTTTTTTTCTATCTGTAATCCAATGTGTGTTGCGGTGGTTTACAGAGAGAGACAGAGAGAGAGAGAGTGTAGTTTTTTAGAGTTAGAGCAGGCAGGCAGGCTAGTCAGTTAGAGTTACAGTGTGTAGAGGATATATATGCATCCCAGGAGTTGTATATATATTTATACACTGTATTGAGTTTAGCTAAACTAGATCCGCTATTCCTAATATACTGACAGCCTGTATAGGGCTAGTACATCAGTCTGCTTTTTTTTCCCTCTGTAATCTGCCTGCCAGTGCGTGTCTGTCAGGCTCACAGCGTATACTGTGCCCACTTGTCCAGTGCCACCACTCATATCTGGTGGCAGAGTAGATTACATGTAAAAAAAAATAATATTTTGACTGCAATAGAGAATAGCAGTTAGTTGTCTGCAAGTGTTTGTGTCAGGCCTACAGCGTCTACTCTGCCAACCTCTGCCAGTGTCACCAGTACCAGATATCGACACTCTGAGAAGCGATGAACCCCTTGACTACTGGGTGTGCAGGCTTGACCTGTGGACTGAGCTATCCCAATTTTCAGTAGAACTTCTGGCCTGCCCCGCTGCAAGTGTCCTTTCAGAAAGGACCTTCAATGCAGCAGGAGGTATTGTCACTGAGAAGAGAAGTCGCCTAGGTCAAAAAAGTCTAGATTACCTCACCTTTATTAAGATGAATGAGGCATGGATCCCTAAGGGACTGACAGTGGGCGATACATTTGACTAAAAAAGGCCTGATGAGATGAGCTGCCTTGGGCTAAAAATGATCCACACGCTGCTGAATTTTATCTCTGCATGCCGGATGACTTGCGTGACTTATCTGCCACCAACTAGGGTTCAAGCCACAATGTTTAAGTGCACTTTCGCCTGGAAAACATAAATTTTTCTGGTTGCTGCTACAGCAGCGGCTGCAACAATACCTAATTTTTCAAGCATGTGTATATGCCTAATTTTTCTGGCCTCTGGTGCAGCACTGTGGCTGCAAAAACAAAACCAAAAAAAGGCACATACATGTGTCAATTCCCCTTTGTGATCGTTACCTTGTTGTGGTGAAGGGGCTTGCGTATCACAATGAAGCGACCACCTCTATGAGTGTGTTGGCAATGGCAATGTTGGCACACCCCAGATGATAAGGTCGTTGCTTCATTGTGAACCGACCAAAAGCGATCGGCTGGATAATTTTGCATAGAAAAAACATTCATTTTCTTTGTGATCATCTAAGGCAGTGGTTCTCAACCTTCTAGTGCCGTGACCCCTTGATAACATTTTCCAAGTTGTGGGGACCCCTAACAGTAAAATGTATTTTGTAGCGTGGGTTTTTAGCACCCAAGACAAGAGACAAGAGACAAGAGACGACAAGAGACAAGTAATTTGCGCCCCTAACCCACAGACATTTAGCGCTCCGAGTCCTTTTAATGGCAACTATAATCACAGGTAGTGTCACTCACTGTATCTCTGGCTTCACTGTGTCTCCGACTTTGTGGTGCCTCGTAGCAGTGACACCTATGTCGAAATCAGTAGATAGGGTCTCCTCCAGCCCCTCCCACTTCACATTCCTCACCAGTCAGCTGACCTTTCGTGAACGAAAATTTTTAGGTTTGCGACATAACTAGTCCCAAATTGTGAAGAAGCACTTTATCACCAGGTTGTAAGTCTTTGTAACGAACTTTAGCATTAAAACGCCTTTTATTGGCAGCATTTATTTTTGCAGTATTTTCCTCAGCCATTTGATAGGCCACTTTTAAACTCTGTTTAAGTCGTTCCACATACTGGTAGTGATTTCTATTTTTCACTCCATCAATAGAAACACCCAACTGAATGTAAATAGGAAGACGGGCTTCTCCCCCAAACATGAGAAAATAAGTAGAGAAACCAGTTAATTCATGTCTGGTACAATTGTAGGCATGCACCATAGAGCTCCAACATGTCGGCTCCAGGTTTGCTTAGCACTATTAGGTAGGGTACCCAACATGTTCGACAAGGTGCGATTGAAACGTTCAGGCAGAGCATCAACCTCTGGATGATAAGGTGTGTAGTGCGGCTCTTGTCAATGTTAAGCAATGTTAATAGCTCTTTACTTAGACGACTATCAAAGTCTTGCCCCTGATCAGAGTGAAGTTGATTTGGCAATCCAGAATGAACAAAAAACTTCTCCCACTACACTTTAGCTACATTTACTGCTTTCTGATCTAGGCTTGAGCATATCGAGTATAGTGATCAGTGACAATCAAAACATTTCCCACACCACTGCTGCCATTGTCAATACACAAAAAGGCCATGCACACTAAATCCATTGGACCAGAACTTTTCAAGTGTTCCATAGGAGCAGTTCGAGTAGGAAATTTTTTCTTTGAAAACATCTCACACAACAGTGGCAATAGTCAACAACAGATTCCCTCATTCGTGCCCAAAAAAAAAAAACGGTCTTGGATTAATCCGTAGGTTTTTCAACTCCTAGATGTCCATGTTGGTCATGCAAACTTCTCAAAACTGATTTTCTGTAGACTTGAGGAAGCACTAGCTGTCTCCTTCCAGGATGATCATGCAACAAATGTACCCTGTATAAAAGTCCATCAATTATTTTGAGTTTATTCCATTTAAGATAGGAGGTACTCTGCTCAGGTAGGGTTTTTCTCATGTAATTAGGATCTTTGCGGAAAACAGACTCTCTAACATGTCTGATTACTGGATCTCTCTTTTGTAGAGGGATCATATTTTTCTCTTGCAGCCGGATCTTTTCTGGTACCCCTAAAGGGGTGGGGCAGCAATACATGTTTGGGATACACTCTTCACCAGCTCCCAAGGAGTCAATAACTCGTAACTCAGAGAAAACAATATTGTCTCCTTGTACAGCAGCTGTAGCACAGTAGGCACTAGGCAGCCACAACAGGCCCAGGTACTTCCTCACATTCACTTTCTTCTAAGTTCACTGGCAACCCAGGACACCTAGAAAGAGCATTAGCCCCAATATTATTGGGCCCTGGCTTGTACTAAATTGGTAATTAGACAAGACAGCAAGCCACCTATGACCAGTGGCATCCAGCTTAACTGTAGTCAGAACATAAGTGAGGGGGTTGTTGTCAGGTCTTACATCAAACTGAGCCCCATACAAGTAATCATGCAGCTTTTCAACAATAGGCAACTCCAGAGCAAGAAATTCCAGTTTGTGAACAGGATAATTCCTTTCTGCTGGGCTTAGACGGCGACTAATATAAGCAACAGGCCTTAGTCCCACTGGATACTCCTGATGTAGGACTCCTCCTAATCCATCATAGCTGGCATCTACATGCAAAATGTATGGCTTTTGTGGGTCTGCATAAGCCAACACTGGTGCTTCTGTAAGACTTTTATTAAGCTGTAGAAATGTGTCCTCACAAGAAGAAATCCTCCTCTCACTGAAAGGAGTTTTGCTGGTTGTTTCAATGCCAGGGGTTTCTTTGAGCAAGTCATTAAGCAGACGAGCAGTCTTGGAATAGCCTCTAATGAAGCGTCGATAATAGCCACAAAACCCCAAGAAAGATCTCAGTTCTTTCAGATTTGTGGGACAGGACCAAGTTACCACAGCCTCCACTTTAGCAGGATCAGTTTCTACCCCTTCTGCAGATACTATGTGACCCACAAAGTTTACTGAAGAGCGAGCAAACTTACTTTTGTCCAGGGAGAGTTTCAGACCTTCTTTCCTCAGACGATCTAGCACTTTAAACAGTCTCTGGTCATGCTCCTCCAGAGTGGAGCCAAAAACAATTATGTCATCTAGGTAGACAATACATTGAGTGGGACAAAGGTCTCCCAGTATCCAATCCATTAGATGCTGGAAGGTTGCAGGTGTACCACTAATGCCCTGAGGCATGCAAGCAAACTGGAGAAACCCCAGGGGGCAGATAAAAGCTGTCTTTTCTTGTTCTTGCTCACTCATTGGTACATGGTAATAACCGGATCTTAAGTCCATTACTGTGAACCATTTGCTGCCTTGCAGGGCATAAAGAGTTTCCTCAATACGAGGTAGAATGTATTGATCTGGGACCGTTCACAGATTTAGAGTCCTATAAGCAACACATATTCATACTCCACCATTTTTCTTTCTGACCACCACTATTGGGGATGCATAAGGGCTTTTAGACTCAACAATGTTTTGATCTTTTAATTTGTGCAAGCACTCTCGAAAATCATCCAGATCTTTAAGAGATATGTGCCTGGGTCTTTCTCTAAATGGGGTGCTATCTGTTAGGCGAATACTGTGCTGAATACTTTTAGCACACCCAACATCCATGTCATCAGTTAAGAGAACATCTTTGTATTCCATTAGAATTATCTCTCCTAGCGCTTGTTTGTGCTCTGCCGGACTCTCAGCATCATTCAGGTGAAAGTCTAATTTGGTTTATTTCTCCTCGACCTTGGCAGGGTAGGAGCTAATGGCTTCAACTGGGTACCAATAGGCTACCTCTTTCTAGGCTGATATTATAACTGGGTATGTTCCGAACAGTAACAACATCCATTCTTGGACATTTTAAACGATAGTCTTTTCTTTCTGGTACTGGTACTATCTCCCAGACATTCTTTGCAGCCTCTTCTGTATCAGTCTCCAGCAGGAAAAAGCTAACGGTTGCACTTGGTGAAATTTCCACATAAACCCGCAACGCTCTCACTCCCCCAACTGGAAGCTCTATGGGATGCCATGGATTTCTCACATACCCTCCAGGAAGATCCGGAGCAAAGGTTTGGCAGATATTTTGAAGCTGTGGAGCAACAGGGAGTGAAGGTAGAGGAGTTCACTGTTGGGGTTGAAGAAACCATCTGAAGGCAGCCTCAACGGCATCGACATTGGAACCCACAATCATAGGAGCATACTCGTTACCCCCAGGGCTCACATAAGCAATGACTTTAAGTGGAGGATCCTCATCAGCTATCACACCAGGAATGCGAAGCTCAACTTCTAGACAACCATCCATAAATACAGGATTTTCTCCAACACCATAAACAGGCATAGTGTCCATAGGTTGAAAAGGGAGGTGGTTTGAGTGTTGCTGATAGAAGGGCCTGTATATGATAGTCAGCTGAGAATTAGTATCAAACAGAGCAGTAGTGGGTATATCATTAACAAACAAATTAAAAGTACATCTGCGGCCTATCCTAGGTAGTTTGGTAATCATTTGTTTTCTAGATTTTCCCTGGTTTTTTTTGTACACATGTCCAGCTTTACTGTGAATTTCAGAACTATCAGCCAGCAGTGGACACTGACGAACTGTGTGGCCTGCTTGTCCACAGCAGAAACATTTAATGTGGAAGAGAGGCTTATCACTGGAGGTTTTATCTGCAGATTGAGCTCTAGGCTGTGGGTGTCTACCCACTTCATTGTTTTTAGCAAGTAATTTTTGTGCTCAACCAAAGAACTTTGCTCTTAGAAGGGGTACTAAAATGGATATCAGATTCCTGTTTCTTCACTTCAGTCATAGTTTCAGTAAAAGTAAAGTTTCTTTCTCTCAAAACAACTCTTAGGACCAGTGACATTGGGTGATGTGGGAGTAGCCCCTTTATTATTTGAGCAGTCCTTAATTTGTCAACATCAGTGGGAGATATTGCCTTTTCAGTAATCTCCCTAGAAGCACTTCTAGCCTCCTCACAAACACAGAAACATCCTCTTCCTTATTATGCTTTGTCTGTTTAAAATTAGCAAACATCGACGGTGCAGTCAATAAGCAAAAAACTGTCAAAACATTAATATATTCTTGAGCGCTGGTACTCACATGAGTGTCCTTGTAAGCTCTAATGATAATGGATGCTGGTGGTCTTAAACTTTCCATGATGTACTGTTTTTTCTTTTACTCTGAGCAGATCCATTTCTCTATCACTTGTGTAAAATCTTTCCACACCTTAAAGCTTTCTTCACCAGTGGGGACAGGGAGCACCCCCTGAAAAAGCCTTTAATTTGCAATAAGAATCAGTATGTAAATTCTGAGCAATGACTTCAGTGACTTTTAGCAACTTTTAGCAACAGGTGCTCAATATTTGTTTCCTGCTTAGCGGCTGTAGCAGACAGCAGCTGCTGATTTTAATTTTTGGGAGGGGGGGGGCCAGAACTCCTCTTTAAGGATGCTTTTAGACAA
Source organism: Rana kukunoris (assembly GCA_029574335.1). Lineage (NCBI taxonomy): Eukaryota > Metazoa > Chordata > Amphibia > Anura > Ranidae > Rana > Rana kukunoris. The sequence goes on along the minus strand of CM056057.1, from coordinate 138,119,937 downwards.
AGCCTTCCTGTACTGATGTAAAGGGTGAAGTTAGTGCCCATATCAATGCCAAGAGGGTAGGAGCCTTGGGAGATGGGGCATGGGAGCCAAAGACCCCAGAGCCATGTGTATTCAGTCAGTTACAGCAAAGGCCTTTTATTTGGTATTTCCGTAACTGTGTCCAACTCCTGTAGATACCAAGCTCAAGGAGATAACAGTAAATACCAACACCAAGGCCTGGCAGAATATTCATCAAGCATAAGAAGGCGGCATATACTGAGGCAGGAGAAAGACAGAATACTTGCTGAGCATAACAAGGTGGCAGTATTTCATTTTACCAGGGCCTGACAGTTATGTACCAAGCATAATCAGATGGCAATAAATACTGACACCACATACTGGTAGTGCATTTAAAGGGTTTGTAAGGGATTTTTTTTTTATCTTAATAGCTTCCTTTACAGCAGAGAAGCAGAAAACATGAAAAAACAAAACTAGACTAGAAACTACTTTTAATCGTTTTTAAAAGGAATCAGTTAACTATTATGTCTCTATACCCTGTAAACAATCATTTCAGCAAAAAAAAAAATATTTTATTTACAACTCCTTTAACAAACATAAGGAGATTACAGTATAAACTGACATCACAGACTGGCAGAATATTTACCAAGCATAGGATGGCAGCATATACCAAGACATAAGCAGAGCAGAATATATATTTTTGAGCAGAACAAGATGGCAGTATATACTAACTCCAGGGCCTGACAGCGTTAGAATAATTCCAATGCATAACGAAATGGCAGTAAACTGACACTGCATATTGACAACATATTTATTAAGGTGGCAGTATATTTACCAGGCACAAGAAATGGCAGTATGTACTGACACCAAAGACTGCTATTGTACTTGTTAAGTATCAGGAATATACATTATAGCGTTAGAGACACCATAATTTGCATTATTATGTTTAGCAATGACAGTGATCAGTAACATACAAGTAACAGGACATTTGGGTCACATATTTCATATTCCACAATCAGTATGAACACAGTCATTGTGTGAAATATCTTAGGTTGTGTAGAAACCAGAACAGAAGCTGGAAGTTCAGGAATCCACCTTCTCCGCACAAAGATTATTTTTATCAGCACTATAATAGCTTGGATGGAGGATTGCCTTCTGCAGATCCAGCTCAATATTTCTCTTAATAAAAACACAGCCCAGAACGACAGAATTAATAAAGGAAAAACACACATTAAAAACTCACTTAACGTTATTTGCTTTAATATATCCGGCTCAGCACTGGAAAGTCTTTTTTTTTTCTAGCCGCAGAACAAACCATGTTAATAGAAGTATTCTTCCCAGTAGGCACAAAAAACATTTGACAAGAAGAAAATTAATGTTCCTGAAATTTAATTAACAACATGCTACATGGAGGAGATTAAATGATGCATTTTATAATCACTGCTACTCTGTCCAGTGTTTCTAATTAAATCTCTGTCTGTTAATCACAGAGACCTCCTCCGTTACATCTCTGTATTAATGGGAAAGAGGGGGAAGTGAATCCCATCAGGTAGGAGTATCACTAGGATATGTCCCATTATTTCTGGCCATTCTCATTCCCTTCTGCAGGGATGCAGTTGGTATTATACACAAGAGCATTGATATTTCGGGTTTGGATCTCTTTGCATGTGTGAGGTACTGGATCAAAGATTGTGCAAATTCTGATGCTTGTGCAGTTCTTGACTATGTTCACAAATGTCTGACTTAAATCAGCCTCTGTGTTAGCCTCTCACTTTGTGACTTGTTCCAAAATTACAATATACAGATCACTGCAGGAGAGGAGACTCAGTAAATGCATTTTTATCTCTATATTACTTATATAGTGCAATTTACACAGTGCTTTACATATACAGTATATTCACCCCCTGCCCTCAAGGAGCTTACAATCTAAGGTCCCTAACTTAAATTCATAAATACACATACTAGGGCCAATTTTGTCAGGAGTCAATTAACATACTATCAGCATGTCTTTGGAGCATGAGAGGAAGTCAGAGTACCCAAAGGAAACCCATGTAAGCACAGGGAGAACATGCAAATGGCAGGTATTACCGTATTGGGATTCAAACCAACGACGCTAATGTGGTTCGGCAGAAGTGCTAACCATTAAGCCACTGTGCTGCCCCACTCCTGCCCAGAGCAGACTGATGGCATCATCTCAACCTTGGCAAATTCACTGACCCAAACACATTAACTGTCTAAAAGAACGTATACTTTCTTCTCCCTTCCCACTAAGCCAATGTAGTAGTCATTCTCCCCAGATGCATTCTTATCTCACAATTGTGTGTGTGGCATCCTCATTTTGTTTACACCCTCTATCAGCAGATCTTTGTGGTATCTGTGCACTAGCTTCCCATGGGGGTTCTATAGGCCTGTCTACAAAGGCAGGAGATGCACCCCTATTATCCTATGTGAAGATATTTGTAAGAGCACCCCCTAAGGGCGGAATGCTAAGCAAATTCCTGTGCCTGGTGGCCTCCAGTAGAACCGTGGAACACAAGAGGTTTGGGTTACCAACCATCCTTACTCATTGGGGAACTTGGCGGCATCTTGCAAATACAGTATAGTGCCATCAGAACAACACACAGAGTAACAACAAGTTACTTTACAGGCTCTGCAGAGCATGCTAATTCTTACACCGGTTAGACATACTGTAACACTCATCCAGCTCACCCAATGGAATGCCCAGTCTGGCACTTGCTTTTCGGAATGCTTTACATACCAGTCATTAATGGAAAAACAAATTTTCCTACATAAAATGGGCTGTCTGCCATTCTGAGTCTCTAAGTGCTTTCATCCTGAGGTATATTTCACCACTTTAACAGTAGCTTCTCTGGAACATAAACACATGCTTCCTCCCAGGGTGGGAACCAATGGCGACCCTAGGGGGGGTCGCCATTTTTTGTATTTTGCTCGGGCCACCACTGTAACAGTAACAGTCTCTCCTGAGAGGGAGAGCGTCCCCTTGCAGCTCTGCGGGGCATTTCTCCCCCCTCCCTCTGCTCGCTGACACTGCATAATGCGAGCGCTCACACAACGACAGCCGCCCAATCTGCTTCTTCCCCTGCATCCTCATTGACACGGAGAAGAGCAAGTTGCAGAAAGGACTCCATGAGCACTGTGGGGGGGGGGGGGCAAGCCTTCATCTCAGTTACTGAAAAAAAAAACAGACTGATTTCTCCCGTCCTTAGGACAGGAGGACAGGAGAACCAGCCTGTAAATTCCGAGAGTGGTGACTGCAAGCTGAGCCGAGTGTCAGTCTATGACACTCTTTTACAGCCCAGCGAGGCCAGCCATCACTCTCGTCACATACAAGCAGGGAGGAATACAGCTCCTCCTTTCAGTCCCGCCCACACTATCCCGGTGTGGTGTATCTGAAGAGAGAGGATGTGTGGGCAGGAAATATGAACATCAGCAGCATTCCTGGCTGTGTGTGAATGATGCCTGAGATTCTAGCCTGGACTGTGGGTACGGGTGTGCACTGCAGATTGCAGTACACTGTAATCACTGAACTGCATTATCTCCATCTCTGCTTTCCCCTATCTGTCTCCCTCCCCCTCTCCTGTTCTTTCAAGACATTCACAATTTACTTTTACTTTGTTAGGCAGCTAATATACGGTGCAAATTTCTTTCCTGCATCCACAGATTGCCGGAAAGAAACTTGCATGAGTCCCCCATCAACACAGACAGTGCTGACAGGGGAATATTCCTCCTGTCCAGCAATTGTATTCTCCCGACAAACAGTGATTATCACTAGTGGCTATAGCAACCACTAGTGATAATCATAAGACAATCTGCTCATTAATGGTTCAAATCTCAGCCAGTTCCTGTTGGATCAGCTAAGATTTAAACTGTCTATGACTGGTCTTGGCTCTTAGGCAGCCCATTCATTGATCACTTTTTTTCATTCAACTATTAGGTTGAATGAAAAAAAAAATGATCCAATTCCACCATCTACACATTATAAGTGAATGGGGAATCCTCCCAGTGTGGACAGAAATGGTGCAACGCTGCAAATGTGGCATTGCACCCATTTGGATGGTGCCATTGGTGGCAATCGCTGCTGATTTTGGCAGGTGATGCTCCTAGTCAAATCCTAGTGTTAAATATCAGTGATTTTATTGATCAAAGCCCACACTTTACAGGCATAGAGCCCACATGGCTGCGGAACATACGGTTGATTGTATATATGTGGTTGTACGCTTGATGCTAATAAAGGGCCCCAGGAGATAGATTATATATATATATATAATCTATCTAATTGCATTTTATAGTTGGCCCCCCTACTTTTGTCCCTGTCCCCCCATGTGCCCCCCCTTAAATTTGAAAGCTGGAGATGCCACTGGGAACATCAGGGGAGAGAGCTCTGATCAGATCCTTCCAATAGTTTATATTTTTCCGCTTTATGGGATCAGTTGGCATCTCTATCCCTGTAGGTTACAGTGAAGGTATAACCAGTCAGCAACCAAAAAGCCCTTTTACTAAATAAGTGCAAAGCACAGCAGAGCCTTCTTTAAAGCGGAGTTCGGCCAAAAAAAAAAAAAATTAAATCAGCATCTACAACTACTGCAGCTGACTTTTAATACTAGGTCACTTACCTGCCCAAGGAGCCCACAATGTCAGTCCCTGAAGCCGATCTGTCCCTCGGCTCTCGGGTGGAGGCGCGCCATCTTCGGTAAGGGAATCAGGAAGTGAAGCCTTGAGGCTTTACAGCCTGGTTCCCTACTGCTCAATGCGCAAGTTGCGCTGCGCGATCTCATTGGTCCCTGCTGTCTTCTGGGACCTGTGTGTCAATGATCAGCGTGTGCCGGTGGACTTCCATTGGCTCATCAGCTTCTGCTGTGACTAATCACAGGAGAAGCGACGCATCGGCAGCCCTTCCTGCCCGGAAGTGCAGAATCACATATTTACGCGATTCTGCACAGAATGGCTGCCCTGTAGCAGTAAATCTGCTATAGGGTGGTCATTAAATGATTAAACAGAACTAATTTACAAGTCTCACATCCTTTAAATTCCAAAAAGTGTATTACCATATTTATCAGCGTACAACATGCACCTTCATTTTAAGAATAAACCACTTTGAAGCAAAGTAATGGTCAGTGCCCATCTGCAGCCTCAATCTGCACCCATCTGCAGCCTGATCTGCGCACATCTGCTGCCTGATCTGCACCCATCTGCTGCCTGATCTGCACCCATCTGCAGCCTGATCTGCACCCATCTGCAGCCTGATCTGCACCCATCTGCAGCCTGATCTGCACCCATCTGCAGCCTGATCTGCACCCATCTGCGCCCATCTGCAAAATGATCTATTAGTGTGATAGTATTACATAATGTGTTCAACTGCTAATGAATGCGATTTCACACATATACATAAAACACATGTGCTAACAAACAGTGATAATTCATTTCTTGGACAAACATGAATAAATTAATTAATGGCCAATAAATGCCAGGTGTAATAATCACCCGTGAAGGGAAAAAATTAAATAAATAATGAATAAAAACTATAAATCTTGATGTGAAAATAACAGTCAATCTGGTGATTGGTGAGTGTTAAATAGCTTCTCCACTAAGTTGTTCCCACCACTGAAAGCAATGCAGGCTTACCGGAACCAATTGACTTCAGCTGGCTTACACCACTGAAAGTCAAGATAGGCTTGTATTTAGCCGATGTCAAAATGGGCTCCTTAGCAGGGCAGTATGATGGCTGGTCATCAGATAAACTCTGTAGGATGGATGGACGAAGCCCAGCTGGGAGTACGATCCCCAAATGGATGTTCTCACAATGAATGGATATTGGAAGAGACAAGAGAAAGAAGTGGCCACATAACGTAATCCTTTTTAGTTCAGCAAGTTCAGACTTCTTCTTTGCAGTAGCACACTGCTGGTTCCTAGGCACTGTGAATGTAGGCAGGCAGGCTCCTCGTGGCTCCCTGAACTAAAAAGGATTACGCTATGTGGCCACTTCTTTCTCTTGTCTCTTCCAATATCCATTCATTGTGAGAACATCCATTTGGGGATCGTACTCCCAGCTGGGCTTCGTCCATCCATCCTACAGAGTTTATCTGATGACCAGCCATCATACTGCCCTGCTAAGGAGCCCATTTTGACATCAGCTAAATACAAGCCTATCTTGACTTTCAGTGGTGTAAGCCAGCTGAAGTCAATTGGTTCCGGTAAGCCTGCATTGCTTTCGGTGGTGGGAACAACTTAGTGGAGAAGCTATTTAACACTCACCAATCACCAGATTGACTGTTATTTTCACATCAAGATTTATAGTTTTTATTCATTATTTATTTAATTTTTTCCCTTCACGGGTGATTATTACACCTGGCATTTATTGGCCATTAATTAATTTATTCATGTTTGTCCAAGAAATGAATTATCACTGTTTGTTAGCACATGTGTTTTATGTATATGTGTGAAATCGCATTCATTAGCAGTTGAACACATTATGTAATACTATCACACTAATAGATCATTTTGTATATCACGCACCAGTCACATAGTGCCTGTCCCTGGATTTCCCAGGGTCTTATATTTGGTTTCACAATTTTATTTCAATTTTTTTGTGTGTCTCGGACTATCAATAATAGATAGTCATTCCAAGCGCTACACATTCTTCCACACTTCCCAATATTTTTGCTTTTCTCATACGAGCTGTGTTAGCAGCTACTATCCAACCATCATTTGGCAGCGCGGGGTATTCTCTTTCCTTTTTTCTGCGCCCATCTGCAGCCTGATCTGCGCCCATCTGCAGCCTGATCTGCGCCCATCTGCAGCCTGATCTGCGCCCATCAATGCAGCCTGATTAATGCCCATGTGCAGCCTCACCATCTCTCATCAATGCAGTGCAGGAAATCACTGAGCCGTCATCTCCTGTATACTCGGCTCTCAGTCGGCAGTCACATACACAGTCCCGCCTCCGACATCGGCATTGGGCCAGCTCCTTTGATAGACAGAACACTGTTCCAATGCTGGTGGCAGAGGCGGGACTGTGTGTGTAACATGAGAGCCGAGTAAACAGGAGATGACGGCTCTGTAAATTCCGGCGGCGATCGTCCCCCTCCTTCCCCTCCGAGGTACACTATCAGCATATAACACGCACCATTGATTTGCCCCCTATTTTCAGGGGGAAAAGTGTGGGTTATACGTCGATAAATACGGTATTTATTTTAGAATAGTGGGCAGAGCCATGCAGATCATTTTGTTTTCAACTGTACATCCAGAACTGCTGGTTTATAGCACAGATTTAGCTTAATATTATAGAACCATTTATTCCAAACCACATAAAAAAAATTCAGGCTTGTCTGCTATCATTTCTGCAGTGCATGGAACCCTGACGTCAAAGGCGTAGGTTTTGGGAGCAATGGGAAGATATAACCTAAGTTCTAATGAGCAGGGCTACCTTCAAGTTGTAAAGCACTGCGTAAACTGTCGGCGCTATATAAATCCTGTATAATAATAATAATATAACCTGACAGGTTATGTTGAAGTGGCTCAAAAGGAATCAAAAAGCCCTCCATTGAATCAATGTAAAGCACAGAGCAGCATTCTTAATTACTGTATTAAGAATGCTGCAAGTGTAACTAAAGGCATCTATATACCATTAGGGAGATTTCCCCTCACTTTGTCCCATAGCTAAAACAGGGAAATCCCTCAAATATGAGGGAATCGCAGTATGTTCCCATGGTCACCAAAACTAGTGTCCCCATTGTAAGATTGCACTTCTAATATTGTTCTGATGTCAACCCAAAATGTGAGATTTTTTTTCCGTTTCATTTTTGATGATAATGAGAAACAGGACAAAAAGAAAGGGTGAATGGCCCTAATGGGAGTCACAGACAGAAAGAAAAATGGACAGGTGTTCTTTCTCCTATCCATCCTAACTAAAAAAATAAAATAAAATAAAAAGTTTTGCTTTCAGTTACACTTTGAAACAAAATGTATTTTTCCTTTTTGTCGCTGAGGCCTGATCTAACCAATTCCACTCTCATCCCTATAAAATGAACATACCTCAACATTTTAAGATAGGAATGAGGGACACCTACTTGCAAACATATGTAGGCATAGGACACACCCCCTTAAAGGAAAATTAAATAAAAAAAAAAGGTTAATTAAATCCACAATTTTTTTTTTTATCACTACTATTCCTTTATATTGGCTGTTAAAATGTACACATGCATCAATTTATAATTTGGATGAAGTGTTTCCCAAGGCTAAACCTTTTTTGAAATATAAAAAGTGCATTTTATACAAATCTATACAGATCAGACCAAAATGAGGGACAAATGAGGGACAAATGAGGGGGGGGAGGGGCCAGAGGGACATTGCTCCAAATCAGGGACAGTCACTCGAAATCAGGGACAGCTGGGAGCTATGGATGAATACCTACCTAGATCTGCCAGCCATGGCCTTCAAGCAGTGCTTACATTTAGTGCTGCAAGCCCTCTCTGTCCTGTCCACACCTGTGCATTACAGCCCCATAAACATCTGTGGGGCTTGTAGACCTGTGTCTCTGACGGAAGACAACTCTGTAGAATATGGAGCTGTAATAGGCAGTCATGGCCAGTACAGAGAATACTTAAGGCATTGGGTAAACAATGCCCCGAAGCTGAGGCTGCCGTATCTCGTTATGTATCTGTGGAGGGGTAGGGTGGGTTAATTTAGGTCAGGGCACAGGGGCAAAAAGGAGATTTGTTTAACTTCCATCACAAATCCTAAAATCAAGTGGTTTATTCCTTATTTTAGGATTGCGGGCAAATCACACACTTATATATTTATGTATACAGTATCTATTTTTTTTTTTTAAATCCAGCCCTCCAATCCCTTTAAATAACTGTAAGTACCCTATAAAGCCTTGTACGCCCGCTTAGATTTTTGAATTTTTTCGAACGTCTGTTTTTTGTGGCATGCTAGTTTTATGTCGAAAGTGAAGAGGTTACTCACAATATAAAAATTTTCATACAACAGAATAAAACATCAGAAGTGACATAATAATTTTGAATAGTTTTGTATGTATTCCTTCGTTTCTGAGCATGCGTAGTCTTGCTTTTATGATTTTTTTTTGTATGAAAACCGTACTAAAAATTAATATCGGATGTTAAGTTCACATCTGACAAAAATGTTATAGCTTGCACATACAGCTTTTGTCTGACGAAAAACCAGAATCGGCTGTCGAAAGCATCGTACTAACTATCCGAAAATCAGCAGACAGCTCGTCGTACAAATTTTTCCATACGATTTTCGTATCGTGTGTCTTAAGTCAGAACAGAATGAAGGTTTCCAACAAAAACTTGTGTATTCTCACTGTGTGTTTATCAGACTATGCAGACAGTATTTTAATTTATTATGAGAATCCAAATTTCAAATATCCATCACATCCCAAAGTGTTTATGTAAATAACATCAGGCGCTCAATACTTGTCAGACAATTTGTAAAGTTTCAGAGAAAATAAAACACTTCCTGACTCCCAAATAGTCTGAGCATTCGCGCCTAGCAAGGCGGCCTGACAATTAGTAGGGATATGCTAATAAGAATCAATTGTATCATAATTAGACTATTGCTGAGTTCACGTGTTTGCTGCAGCCCTGTCTGGCTTATCAGGGCTGCAAAGAATGGCAAATACTAAATACAAAAGTCAGGCAGTTTAAAGTTAATAGATCTGCAGTTTTGGAATGATAAGAATGATGCAAAAAGTGTCAATATGTTAGTTTTCACCATGTTACAATTGTATTCGTTAGTTTACTTACAGTTCTCCAACTTCCAATGTCATATGACTTCAAGCATCACTTATATCTCCAACAGCTTTGTACACATCGCCACACATAAATCAGAAAATACACCCTCGTTACCATAGCTGGGAACTCTCCAGAACTGGCCCATATACTCTGGCTTACCAATTTGATTACCAAGCAACAGACTGGAGTAATGATGTCAATGTCACTACTCTATTCACACTGTGCACCTCAGCAAAAGTTGTGACAGCAAAGAGAGCCAGAAGAAGGTAAAAGCTGGAATCCCCCTCTGGTCACTTGTGGTCATTGCCATGAATGCAGCCTTACCATTGCCATTAGTGCAGTCTAATCCATGCCCATCTTCAGCCTCGGAAGGGACATGGAGGGGGGGGCAGGACGAGCGCCGACATACAGGAGAATCTCTCATTTACGCAGCTTCTTTAATACAAAGTCCCACCTCTTATGATAGAACAGTCATCCAATGGCAGCCCAGGAGACTGGACTATCTATTACAGATGCCGCCGAGTAAATCCAAATCACCAGGAGGACCGTATTAAACCAGAACGTGGGCCGCAGACTTTGGACATGCCTGATGTAGGTCATCTCTAAGACTCCCGAATGCAGCCAGCAAAGCCAACAGATGTTTAGAGGAGGGGTTGGGAAAGGTTGAGTGCAGCCAATCATAAATATATGTGAGTTGGGCACAGATGAAATAAAAGTAAAAGTTAGGACTCGCTAACCTCCAATCCATACGATTTGCCTGTAAGGAGGTCTAACTAATCTAGGGGAAGTATTGTTCTATATAAAAAGATGATAGAATCAATACGCTGAAACAGTTTTTTTTGGGGAGAAAAACATGAGCTGCCCTAAGGATATAAAGTCGTTTTTGTAAATATATCATTTTTACCAATTTTACGTTCAAAATTGATTAATGAAGTTTAACAAAGCCAGTAAATAAATCAGTTAGGAAGGATAGAAGGGAAAGAGTCAGGGAGACAGGTCCTGGGCTGGAACATCCCAATAACTACGCCCCATTGAGTGACATTGGTGAAACCAGTCAGGGACCAGCACAGTTGGAGCTAAGTGACTCCCCTAGCTGCCAGGGGAATAACTCTTCCAGTGAGCATGGGAGTAAAGTCAAAGGAAAGGAAAGAGATTCTGGTGGTAGGGGACTCAATTCTTAGAAGGACAGAGAGGGCAATCTGTCACAAAGACCTGAAGCTCCAAACTGTATGTTATCTACCGGGCTTTCAGGTTTGGCACATCAAGGATCTGGTGGACATATTACTGGGAGGGGCTTGGGAAGATCTTGACTGCGTTCCCCTGTGTTCCTGCTGAAAAAAAGTGGTAGGTTGAATAAAAGCACCGTGAGGTAAGTATAGTAACAAGTCTTATTTGCAACCTCAGAACACCCAATAAGGAGACAGTATGCGACCAGTCAAAACTACATTGCATGTTCACCAATGCCAGGAGTATAGTGGACAAGATGGTAGAACTAGAGCTACTGTTGTACAAGGAGGATATCAATTTTGTAGGAAGTTCAGAGACTTGGTTCAACAGCTCTCATGATTGGCTGGCAACCATTCAAGGGGAATACAACAAAAAATGTAAGGGTGCAATCAGGACGGCTAAGATAAAACACGAAAAGCACATAGCAGGGGAGAGCAAGAAAAATCCCAAGAAATTCTTTAACCCCTTCCCAACCAGCCGCTGCAGTTATACTGCAGCAGGTTGGCACTGCTGCATGAGCCGTCATAGCTGTTTGTCCGCCCGCAGCGTATCCCTGGGACCGATGACCACTGGGCACCCGCGATCACTCATGACAGAGCAAGAAATGGATCCGGTTCTGTCAGGGGATAGGAGACAGATTGTGTGTTCCTACCAAGTAGGAACAACGCTCTTTCTCCTCTTCTCTTAGATAGCCACATTCCCCCCACAGTTATAACAACCCAGAGGGAACACATTTAACCCCTTAATCACTCCCCAGTGTTAACCCCTTCCCTGCCAGTGACATTTCTACAGTAATCAGTGGCTATTTTTAGCTCGGATCGCAGTATAAATGTCAATAGTTCCAAAATAGTGTCAAAAGTGATAAAAATCGCAGATCGCCACCATTACTAGTAAAAAATAATAATAATAAAAATGCCATAAATCTATCCTCTATTTTGTAGACGCTATAACTTTTGCACAAACCAATGATTATACGCTTGTTGCGTTTTTTTTTTACCAAAAATATGTAGAAGAATGCATATTGGCCTAAACTGATTTAAAAAAATTATTTTATTTTTTGGGATATTTGTTATAGCAAAAAGTACAAAATATTGTATTTTTTTCAAAATTTACGCTCTTTTTTTGTTTATAATACAAACAATAAAAACTGCAGAGATCAAATACCACCAAAAGAAAGCTCTATTTGTGGGTAAAAAAAATACATACATTTTGTTTGGGTACAACGTCGCACGACCACACAATTTTCAGTTAAAGCAAAGCAGTGCTGTATCGCAAAAAAATGGCCTGGTCATTAAGGGGGCAAATCCTTCCAGGGCTGAAGTGTTAAAGAGGAGCTTTAGCCTGTAAACAAAAATCTGAAAGTCAGCAGCTACAAATATTGAAGCTGCTGACTTAAAATACACACACACTTACTTGTCCCAGGATTCAGCGATGTCCTCACCTGACACAGATCTTTGTCTGTCTTTAGGTGCAGGCACTGGTATCCTAACTGTGGGCAGCTGACTGACTTCTTGCGGCTCCACAGCGGTCTGGCCACTGCACATGCGCGAGCCGTGCTGTGCCTCGTAATTGGTCCTCAGTCTCTTGGGACCTGTGACTGGATGGGGCTAAGGGTTCCATAGCAATTGCAAACAGGAGTGGATAGCAGGCAACCCTGTCAGGTGCCCCTCCGGAGGAAGAACAGAATTGAACTATCCCTATTGGTACAAACTCTTGCCTGTGGGTTGTAGTAAAGAAGTTGAACCTGTTAAATAAACTGAGGGCCGAAGCACATATGGGACATTGTTTACATTGACATAGTTTACCTGTTTCTAGGGAGTCTAAAAAAAGGGAAAGTAGTTTGGGAGAAAGATACATGTAGATGGGTCCCCTGATGACATGCATGCGCACGAAACATGTATGGAGGAGCTTTGCATTAATATTTTGTCATTATGTAATTTACCAATGACATTCATGTGCGTGCATATTGGTGAAGGAAGGAACTCCGGAGTCACCCTAAGCAGTAAAGCACTTCTGTCACTCCATGCAGAGAAGCACTTCTGTCACCTTTTGTGTCTGATATCACCTGGGAATTTACTATTATTAGATGATGTTTACACTTTTTGGCACATGTTTTTCACTTGATGGACTTTATGGATTTTGATTATTTATTATTTGTGTGATGTTAGATGATCACATGCTTGATTTATGTTTATTTTTTCTGATACATGGCACTTTATGTTTGATGTATTGTAGCACTGCACTTTTTATTATTGAGTTTTATCATAGGGTTGTACACTTTTGTGCAAGCAGCTTCACCTCTGAAGCACGTGCTGTGTTTCATTGAGAAACTTAGTACCCAACTTGAAGATAGGGTATTATAGAATCTATAGAATGCATTATAGAATCTCTGTTCCTAGGGGTACAGGGACATCCTGGAACAAATTTTATTTTGCACCATTAGGGGCTCATGATTTAACCACCTCTAGTGGACCCACAGGTCTTCTTCATGCACTAGAAGAATGCTGATGCTAGCACGGAAAAGTGATGAATGTTTCTAAAAAAAAGTAACCTCTTTTGGTAAGCTTGCTTTTTTAACAGAGTTCTTCTGCAGTTTTTATTGGAAAAGTATTTCTTCCTACTCATTTTCTTAGGTTTTAGCTTTAATAGCATTACAGACATCAATTATATCAGAAATGGGCAGCTAAAATGGAAACAGTCATTTCCCACAACCTGTATTGGTATTTATGGGAACTAGTGAGTGAGTGAGTGAGTGAGTGAGTGAGTGAGTGAGTAAGCGAACTGGATCGCCTCTCGGCGCTCGTTGTCTATTTCTCCTTTGAACTCAAAAGATATGGGTCTTGATCTTTCCCCTAAAGGCCAAGTGATTCTCCTCCAACCAAATGCTGGTTGGTAAAGCGTTCCATAGTCTAGGGCCTTGGACCGCAAATCTTTTTTCTCCTTTGGATTTGTATCTGGCTTTGGGTATCTGGAGTAGATTTTGGTTGGTGGATAGCAGAACGCGATTGGGGTTGTGGGCTTTTATTTTTTCGCATAGATATTGGGGGGCATTTCCTTGAACACACTTATGCGTCAGACAGAGTGTTTTGAAAGTAATTCTGTATTTTACTGACAACCAATGAAAGCTTCTCAGTGAAGGCGAGATCGATTCCCATATATTTTTCCCAGTCACAAGTCTAGCGGCCATGTTTTGAACGACTTGCAGGCGAGTGATTTGGTACTTTGGGAGTCTGAGGTAAAGGGCATTTGCATAGTCAAGTCTGGAGTTAACAATTGTTCCCACCACGACTGCTATGTCTTCTTTAGGAATAAATGGAATAAGTCTGCGTAGTAGGCGCAGCAGATGGTGCGATCCGCTGACTACTGACCCTATTTGTGCATCCATTGTCATGTAGGTGTCGAAGATGACTCAGAGTCTTTTGACTTTTGGTGCTAGGGGTGATAATTTTGCCCAGAATGGGCGGGGGTGTCCAAGCTGTTGCAAGTTGATTCTTTCGATTGGCGTGAAACAGGAGAAGTTCTGTTTTTGAACCATTGAGTTTAGGATAACTCTTTGTCATCCAGTTTTCTATCAAAGAGAGGCATTTCTCTAGACCAAGATGATGATCCTTTTTGTTGCAGATGCGAAAGTACAATTGTGTGTCATCTGCATAGGAGTGGTAAAGTAACCTTTGGCTACTTATGGTTTCAAAGAGAGGGTGGAGATAGATATTGAACAGCACTGGTGACAGAGGAGATCCTTGAGGGATGTGCTATTTCGCAGGGTACCGATGATATTTTTAGTGGCATCGATGGAGATGAGTTTAAGAGTGAACTTTGTTGATTGCGGCAAATTTATGTGGGTATTGGGCGAATGATTGAGGGGGGGGGGGGTTGAAGGTGGTACTGTTTCGCTGAATGCTTTCACGGATTTTTTCAATTTTGTCAACAAAATAATCCGATAATTCATTGCAAAATTCTTGGGTATCAGAATTGGGGGCTTTAAGACAGACTGGATTCATGGTCTTGGTGACTAAATTGAAGAGTTTGCGGGGGCGATTTAGGGCATTAGTGATATTGGAAAAATTATAATTTTTTGGCTTTAAATATTTCTTTGTGGTATTTTTTTGTTATTACCTTATAGATGGTGTGGTTTTTCTCTAAAGAGCTTATTTTCCAGGCTGCTTCCGCTCTTCTGCGCTCTTGCTTTAGCAACGACAGCTGGTCGTTAAACCAGCTGGAGTTGTTTCTCCGGATGCAGGTTTTGCTTTTGGGCGCTACTAAGTTGGCTGACTGTAATAGAGCTGTGTTTATGGCATCCAGTGTTTTTGTGGCTGTTTGATGTAGTTGGATTGTTTTTATTTTGTTCACTAATGTAGTTTTGAAGAGTTCCGAATGGAGCTTCTTCTGAGATCTAGTCCAGTGTGTTGTCACTGGCTTTAGCGTTTTTGTTAAGGGGACGTTTTTCGTAATTATGAATTTAATTGCATGGTGGTCTGTCCATGGTAACGGCTCATTTTCCAGAATGTTTATTTCCAGATCTTGTCTGAAAATGAGATCGAGCGTGTCATATAGCATGTGTGGGTCCACATACTAGTTGCTGCAGACCTAATCCTTCAAAGTGGTCAATGCAGGCGTCGGCAACGCGATCCTGTGAGGAGTTGGCCCAGAGGTTGAAATCCCCAAGCAGCAAAAGGTGTTTGCTGTTTAGGCTATAAGTGGAGATGAACTCTGTTAATGATGCGAGAAGCTGCGATTTTGGACCCAGTGGTCTAAAGCAGAGTAGAATATAGACTGTCTCCTGGGGATTTGTTTGCAGTTGCAGAGTGAGGGTTTCCATGAATGGAAGTGGGTTTTGAAGGACTGGTTTAGTGATCACAAGGTAAGTCTTGTGGATCACTGCCAGGACTCCTCCTCTTTGCCCCACTCTGTTTTCTGTTATAATACGATAATTTTCCTTCCTGACCCCTCAAAGGCGATCGGCAAACCCTGGATCAAATGCTAAATGATTGAAGTACTTGTTTACTGATAAATGGTGGGGGGCATGGGGGAGGGATACGTCCCCACCTGTGTTTACAGGTGGGAGCCAATTCTAGTAAACGGGCTGTGGAAGAGAGGTGGGGGTGAGTGATATTGCAGTTTATCCAATTGCTTGGGTGTAGCAAGATGGCCGCCGACCGGGACTAGGCACGAGCCGGGGGCTGGGGTACTGGGGCACCGAGGGGGCAGCAGTGGAGATCCTGGGGGACCACGAGGAGACCTGGGGGCTTTAGAAGAGTTTGACAGGGGAGGGGTTGATCGGTTTGACCGCTAACGCGAGCGTGCCGCTAGGCCTCGGCTGAAGCCACGGGCTATCCTAAGTGCGGCCTCCATGATCTTGTAAAGGAATTGTCCGAGGGTGGTTACGGGGAAGTGACGGGGGATCCTTTGCGCACAAGGGGGGTGTAAGGGAGTGTTCGGCCGTCCGTTACTGCTGTTAACCTGGGGCGGAAGCTGCGGCTTATCCTAAAATGGACGCCTGCAAACCGTCCCCAGGTAGGAGGCAGAAGGATGGACCGGAGTTCAGGTAATGCCGGGCCTTACCTGTAGGAAGGAGCCTGTGGGGGTGGCGAAAGAGGGAGGCCAACGGGGAAGGAGAATGGGTTGGTTGTCCTGGGTCCTGTGGTTTGTGCTTTACCGCCAGGGGCTAGGAGGAAAAGCCTGCCTGACTGTCTGACTGTCTGAGCTTGTCCCTGGGTAAGAGCAGACTCGTCGGGAAGCGTCCAACTCCACCTACTGACTAGCACTGACTAGCACTTACAGTGCGCAATACGCAGAACTGACCTTAAGGTTCATATAAACCCACTCTCATTCTTTCTAAACTACTGCCATAGTTCTGATCTATAAGGATATACATGCCTCCTGCATGTATCCTTACCTGTCAAATGTTTCCCCTCTGTCTGTTATAAGAACTGAAAAACTGCAGATTCTGGGTAGGTGGGTCTGTTGTCTGGAGCTCTGTGGGTGGAGTCGTGATGTCAGTAGACTCCCCGCCCACCTCTACACTCCCCTTGTCAACATGCATTTTTCACGTGTATTCCTTAAACTGAATTCCGCTATGATAACTAACATCCAGTCAAAATCCAGAAAAGTAACCACATGACTACAGAAAAGGAGTGGGGTGGGAACTAAAAAATAATGCCTGTCTTCTCCAGGCTAGTGCATGAGATATGTAAATAACCTGTCACTCACAGCAAGGGGGCGGAGCGGACTAAGGTTTTTCTCTGTAAGTCTGTTTTATTTCACTGAACAATAAAAGAGGATTGCTCAGAGCTGGATTAACTCTGTGTGGCAAGACTGGGCACAGTTGATAGGAAATCTTATACTGTACACCGTGACATCAAAAATAAAATAAAAATAAAAACAATCGGGTTTACATCCACTTTACATTTTTGACAGAAAGTGATGTTTATGCTCTCTTATAGACCCCTCTATTCCCCACACAGTTTGAAGGTTAAACAGAGGTTGTGTCGTCAGATGCATTATATAGCCTTTCCGAAAAAACAGTACCATCATTTGGAACTGAAACATACATAAAAACACAATAGAAGAAAAGTAAAAAATTTTAAAAAAAATAAAGCAAAAAAACATTAGAAGATTCTATAAAACAAAATGTATTCTGACTCGAAAACGTCATTGTTTGTGTTCAGCCAATTTGCTTGATTTAGGTGCCATGAATCCATCCCACAGTAAGAGAAAAATGTCCATAATTTTGCAGTTGAAGGCATAAATAGCTTCTTTTTTTTTTTTTTAAATCAGATGCTGGGCTTCTGATTTCAGTAAGAACATCCTAGTTACACAAAAACTACAAAGCAGACAAAAAAAGAAAAGAAAAAAGAAATATAAGTGTGTGTTGGCTATGAAGCATGAGAGCCTTTCTGGCATAAAAAAGAGTCTAATTAGCGTTCTGCCAGCATTAGTGTTCGAGAGGCCCTCGTCTAAACCCAGCAAGCTGATTTTCCAAGAAGAGGTGAAAGGTATCTGTGCAACCTGTGCAACCATTATCATCAACCACAGCTTCCCAGAATGGCTGAGTAACTGGACATTTTCAAAAGATCTGAAAGAAGCTCCCCTCAGGCCTGCCACAGCGCCAGCATGTGAAAGGGATGGTGAAGTTAAGCCAATGTACCCTGAGGGGTGTAAAGCAAGCTCTGTGGAGGAGCTTAAATTGCATTAACCGATCCCACAGTGAGACCAATTGTTTGAATGGAGCATCCTAAATATCTGTCCAGTCCTCATCATCCATATTTGGGATATAAAGTAGCCACTTATTTCTGAGGGTAGTCAAATCAGGCAGTGGCACCATTAAAAGATGAGAGTAAAATATTGAGCCTGGTTTGTCAAGTTAGTCTGAGAGAAGGAGGGCCTGTAGATTGGAACACTTTAAATGTATGGACTGGTGAGTAATTTGGCTGCCTGAAGGCATGAGAAAGCTGAAGGTGTCTGAATAAATAGTGGGATGGAACATTATATCTGAACTGTAGAAGAGCAAAGGACATTGGCTCTCTATTATCTACTGTCTGTAAGATGAATCCAATATTATATTTAGCCCAAATCTGTAAGTCTGGAATGGCGCAGAACTGCTGCAAGAGGGGGTTGTTTC
Source organism: Rana kukunoris (assembly GCA_029574335.1). Classification (NCBI taxonomy): domain Eukaryota; kingdom Metazoa; phylum Chordata; class Amphibia; order Anura; family Ranidae; genus Rana; species Rana kukunoris. Next base: position 138,101,316 of record CM056057.1, on the reverse strand, counting down.
AGAGGGGTGTATGTGGGGACAGAATGGAGAAGTCACATTTTTCTAGACTAAGCTCCAAATTCCAGCATTTGATTGTGGTCATTATGGAGGGGGTACGGGTCCTTAAACTCACGCTATAATAACAGTTGCAAGGCCTCTAGAGAGCCCAAATTAGCAGCTTCTAGCATCGTACAAGAGTTAGATAATTCTGTCTGAAACCACCACCAATGGTCAGTTACCAGTTGCGTTGCCAAGAAGTACTTTTGACTATGCGTTAGTGCCAGCCCTCCATGCAAATTTGGTCTCATTAAAGTAGTGAGTTTATAGTGTGGAGCCTGGGGACCCCATAAAAAAAAGTGAAAAACTGTCTGTTTAATTATCCAAAAAACGATTTATGGATTTTAAGTAATTTAATTTTCAGAAGATTGATATTCCCAATTAGTAACAGTGGTAGCTTGCCCCATGCCTTCAGCCTTGCCTGGACCTCCTGCATAACCAGTAGTAAATTGAGAGAGACATAATCAGTAGCTTTACGAGAAACAATTACCCCAAAATAGCGAAATTTATTGACCCACTGTAGTGGAAGATCTTTTGGAGTGTATATTAAAGCACCATCATCAATAGGAAATAAAACTGACTTGTGCGAATTTCCCTTTAGGCCAGTGACATTCAAGAAGGCATCAAGGATCCAAAGTGCTCCCAGGAGGGAGGAATCATGTAGGAACAATAGCATGTCATCAGCATACAGGGCCACCCGATCCTTGAGCCCCGAATATCAGAGGAGACATGTAAAGCCTCCACAACAGGGGCAATGGCAAGGACAACAAGGGCTGGGGAGAGAGGGCAGCCCTTCCTGCTGCCATGGGCTAGCCATAAAGAACCCGACAGGCTACCTCCAAGCCTAATAAAAGCAGTGTTCTGGGAATACAGAATACATATCCACTGAATAAGGCAGATAGGCAGTCCCTTTCTCTATATTTGTTATTTGTGGATATTTATATCTGTAGACCTTCGAGTCATAAAACCTGTCTGATGTCGTCCTAAAATGGATCCCACACAAGAAACGGAAAGGTAGAACCCTTATTTAATTGCCATTAAAGCTTAATCGCTGCAGGTACTTTTATTATTGCCCTAGGGTGTGTGATCCACTGCGAACTCAACTGCCACAAGGACGCATTAGGTGTTTTTCAGGACCTGATAGTCAAAGCCAGCGTATTAAGGTCTGACAACCCAATGGGTAGATATTCAGCTCTTCAGTTGCCAACATAGAGATATTTTCAAATGCTAGGTCAATGCAGTATGTTTTTTTATGGGATGTAGAGACTAAGGAATATGCTCTAGTAGAGGGATTTTCCCACCTCCACACCTCTGTCAAGTCTGCTGCCTGCACCCAAACCCCAAGTTCTGAAAAAGTAGACCTCTGAGGGTAAAAGTTTTACCTGGGCTGTGAATCTGAGCATGGGGGCTTGACGGGGAAAGTGATCTGGATCTGCAGTACAAAAAAAGGAAATTACCAAAAGGATTGTCGAGGTAAAGCCATAGTCAGGGGATTCCAGAAGTCAGAGTTAACAAGGAGCAGAACCTGGGTCAGAAGCCGGGGTCAGTCTTGGAACACTGAAACTTGAAAACAAGAACACAGGAAACCAGCAACCTTTGGCAATACAAGAGACAATGAACTGACACAGTTCTCAGGGTGAGGCAGTGTTTTATACCCAGCTGATTTGATAAGCTGCCTCAGCTGAACCATCAGTGACAGGTGCTAATTACGAAGCAAGAGCCAGAGTGTAGCCCTCAGTGCTGCATGCAGGACAAGGCATAATTGGAAACCAGGCAGCATAATGAGCTGAGGTGTGGCTCAGAGGCAATAAAGCAGGACCAGTAAACAGAAAGTAATGGGTTCAAAACCTCCTTGAGCCACTTGGGGGGTGGCCACACCTGGCCGTTTGCATGGCACGGTAGGAAACGTGACATTAACACAGTAATACCCCTAGCAAAATTAGAATATGTGGCCTGGAACACCTTCTATATCCGGGGCTTCTTAAGTGCCCGGATTTTGCTGCCCAAGAGGTGTATATCCTGGAGTATTAATATCTGCGGGCATAGGACTTGACATATTTAAACATCATTGCTCAGGTCTTTACAAATCATGGGTGTCCAAACGGAAGGAGAGTTGGAACAGCAGAGAGAACAAAGAACAGGGGGATGTATCAGAATATTTACTGTGAGAAAAATAGGCAATGGCGCCTGTTTAACGAAAAGAGCTATAAAATTTTTTTAACAACAAAGGGTATCAAAACATTGAACATAACTATGTATGAAGACTCTCCATAGAACAAAACAGTTACCATCCAGCCAGACCACAGCAGCATCCGCTTGTGCCAGGTATTAGAGGTGTGGGGGTACTCGGTGGGCCCGCTCGACCACAAAGGTAGGCGGCAAGTTTTGTAAACCTAAGTGGTTAGCCAGAAAGGTCTCCACAAACTCTGCAGGTTTTGCACCTTCTGCCTTTTCTTGAAGGCCCAAGATCCTGAAGTTATTGCGGCGTAGGCGATTTTCCATGTCCACAGCTTTCTTCTGTAGGGCCTCAACCTACCTTTGTAGGGTATGCAATATTGTAGAGTCTGTGAGGACCACATCCTCCACCTGAGCAATCTGATCCTCAACCTCTGACAGGCGGGAGTGAAACTTATCCAAATCATTGCGATTAAGGCTGATGTCAGTAAAGACATATTCAATTTTAGTGTCTCTTTACAAGCAGTGATGGCTGCCTGGTGATCAGCAGAGGAGGGTTCCGGCGAAGCAGCATCAGGAGCGGTGGTTTGTGTGCCTACCGACATGGTGGACATCAGCAATCTCGTAGACAAATGGGCATCGCGGCCTTAGTGTGGGGAGTACTCATGGACAAGCAGGGCTTGCCAGTTGACATAGGCGGAACCGGAGAAGTGTCAGAGAAAGATGCCGATGTCCAGTGCTCAAAAGACAATTATAGGCTCTGACAGGATCAACACATGAGAAGTACAGGAGCGGAGCTCACGAGCTGTGCGGCTTCCCTGATTCACATCCTGGCCACGCCCCCACCAACAAGTCTCTTCTTAATTGCCTTGGAAGCCCCAAAGACCAGGGCACTGTATATGCAAAATCTTACTTAAGCCAAATAGCTGAGGCCTCATTAACACACACACTTCTTACACCTATCTAATGGTTTATACGGATGCCCATTGTATTGATGCAATGCCACATCAATGTATCAGTGCCATGAATCTCTGACTAGTGAACACCAGAAAATGATGGTATGTTGTCTCATACACAACAGGACTGAGCTGGTGAAGGGGATGACTTTACCAGCTGACTTTAAGTAAGTGTTTGTTTTGGTAAATTTAAAATAAATATGTGAATAAAAGCCAGAATACTGCTAATTTCAATGCCTTTAAAAAGGATGCTCACTAAATTCTACTCCGATCTCCTCTCCACGCCAAACACCTCCTCCCCCTCCTCTTCAACCCCTTGGCTGGATAGTCTCCCTCTTCCAAAACTTAAACAAACACAGATAGACAGTCTTAATGCACCATGCTCAGAGGAGGAGATAGCTCAAACAATAAAAACAGTAAAGAGAAACTCCGCCCCAGGCCCAGATGGCTTTTCGTCGTTATATTACAAACAATACTCTCAACTATTAGTCCCACATCTAACAAAATTATTTAACTGCATCCTGAAGGGAGAACACTTCCCGGACGAGATGTTACTCGCTAATATGTCCCTCATCCCAAAACCCAATAAGGACCACACATTACCCCAAAATTACAGACCAATTTCAGTTATTAACCACTTAAGGACCCCCGCACGCACATATACGGCCACAGAATGGCTCGTACAGGCACAAGGGCGTAAATTTACGTCCCCGCCTAAGTGCGGTTCGGGGGTCCCCCTGGCTCCGGGAGCGATCCGGGACGAGCGGGCGGATGTCGGCGTTTACCCGCCCCCCCCCGCGATCGCTCCCAGCCAATGGGAGAGCTCCCCCTTCGTGTAACTTCCTCCTCCTGTGTTTACACAGGAAGGAGGAAATGATGTCACCTCTCATCGCAGCGGTGTTTCCCACCTCTGCTGATGAGAGAAGACATCACAAGTGTGCACCAACACAACACTGACACACACTCACATAGGCACATTAACCCCTTGTGATCGCCCCCCCCCCCACCCCCTTGTCACAGTGTCACTGAATGCAGTGATCTAATCACTGCATTTAGTGTCAGTGTGACAGGCAGTGTAAAAAACAGTTAGTGTTAGGTTCAGGATAGCCCCCCCACCCCCCCTAATAAAGTTTTAACCCCCTGATCACCGCCCTAGTTAACCCTTTCACTCCCTATTGCCAGCGTCACTAAGCGATCATTTTTCTGATCGCTGTATTAGTGTCGCTGTTCCCGCTAGGTAGCTATTTTTTTTTATTGCGATTTTTTTTTTTACTAAAGACATGTGGCTAAATAAATTTTGGCCTAAATGTTTGACTAAAATTTAGTTTATTTGATTTTTTTTTAACAAAAAGTAAAAAATAGTGTTTTTTTTTTCAAAAATGTCGCTCTATTTTTGTATATAGCGCAAAAAAAAAAAAAAAAATCGCAGAGGTGATCAAATACCACCAAAAGAAAGCTCTATTTGTGGGAAGAAAAGGACGCAAATTTTGTTTGGGAGCCACGTCGCACGACCACGCAATTGTCTGTTAAAGCGACGCAGTGCCGAATCGCAAAAACACCTTGGGTCATTTACCAGCGTATTGGTCCGGGTCTTAAGTGGTTAATAACGATCTCAAAATCTTTAGCAGACTCCTTGCAAATAGACTCTCTACAATTATCCCCACCCTAATCTCCCCTTACCAATCAGGCTTCATCCCAGGCAGGCAAATCACTGACAACATTAGACTGGTCACGAACATCATTCAAGACGCAAATGTACACTCTAAATCACTCTTAATGCTCAGCCTGGACATCAATAAGGCTTTCGACAGTGTCACCTGGTCATATCTAGACACAGTACTTCACAAATTCGGCTTTAGTAGTGAATTTTTACATGCATTTCATGCACTCTACCATAACCCCTCCACTAGAATACGTTTACCAGGTTGCAACTCGAAGTTCTTCAGGGTAGGAAGGGGTACCAGACAGGGCTGCCCCTTTCCCCCCTTACTGTTCGCATTAGCTATTGAACCTTTATCCACAGCGATCCTACTTAAAGTGGAGCTCCACCCTCTTTTTCAACTTTATAGCATTTGTTTTTAAAATGCCCCCTTAAATTGAATTGGTGTGTCTTTTTTTTTTTTTTTTAAAACTCACTGTGCTGTGCAGATGAGTTTATTTTCCTCGGCCGCGGCCGCAGCGGCATCGCCCCGTCAATCAGTGCTGCATTGCCTCCTGGGAGATGTTTGTCATCAACCCCAGGAGGTCCTGGCCGCGTAGCATCGCGTGATTACCCCCCCCCCCCGCGAATGAAAAAAAAACACAGGCGCCGCGGGTTAAACATTGTGCGTTGACTGACACAGACTACAGTGCCCGAGTGCCAGAGCGGAGCAGGTAGTGGCTTGGCGGGGGTGGGGGACAGTGCAAGCTGCTCCCCTGTCAGTCGGCACATCTGGGACCGGCGCGGCGCAATGATCCTCTTCTCTCATGTCATGTCTCTGATAAGTGTAGGGCAGCGGCCGTCAGCCGAGCAGAGAAGCCGCCTCCCCCCTTCTCCTTTATGTCTATACAGTGCTGTGCATGCAGGAGAAGGGGGGAGGCGGCTTCTCTGCTCGGCTGACGGCCGCTGCCCTACACTTATCAGAGACATGACATGAGAGAAGAGGATCATTGCGCCGCGCCGGTCCCAGATGTGCCGACTGACAGGGGAGCAGCTTGCACTCTCCCCCACCCCCGCCAAGCCACTAAGTCCCCCCCGCCAAGCCACCAAGTCCCCCCCACCCCCGCCAAGCCACTAAGTCCCCCCCCACCCCCGCCAAGCCACTAAGTCCCCCCCACCCCCGCCAAGCCACTACCTCGGGCTCTCTGACTGATACATTGTGGGTCTAAATGGGGGGGTCTGTATTGTAGCAAGGGGGGGGTTTGTTTTGTAAGGAGGGGGGGGGTCTGTATTGTAGGGGGGTCTTCACTGTAGCGGGGGTCTGTATTGTAGGAAGTGGGGTCTGTATTGTAGGAAGGGGGGTCTTCACTGTAGCGGGGGTCTGTATTGTAGCAAGGGGGGGGTTGTATTGTAAGAAGGGGGGGTTTCACAGTAGCGGGGGTCTGTATTGTAGTAAGGGGGGTCTGTATTGTAGGAAGGGAGGTCTTCACTGTAGCGGGGGTCTGTATTGTAGGAAGGGGGGTCTGTATTGTAGGAAGGGGGGTCTTCACTGTAGTGGGGGTCTGTATTGTAGGAAGGGGGGGCTGTACTGTAGGAAGGGGGGTCTTTATTGTAGGAAGGGGGGTCTGTATTGTAGGACGGGGGGTCTGTATTGTAGGAAGGGAGGTCTTCACTGTAGCGGGGGTCTGTATTGTAGGAAGGGGGGTCTGTATTGTAGGAAGGGGGGTCTTCACTGTAGTGGGGGTCTGTATTGTAGGAAGGGGGGGCTGTACTGTAGGAAGGGGGGTCTTTATTGTAGGAAGGGGGGTCTGTATTGTAGGACGGGGGGTCTTTACTGTAGCGGGGGTCTGTATTGTAGGAAGGGGGCTCTTCACTGTAGTGGGGGTCTGTATTGTAGGAAGGGGGGTCTGTACTGTAGTAAGGGGGGTCTTCACTGTAGAGGGGGTCTGTATTGTAACGGGGTCTTCACTGCAGGTGGGCCTGCACTGTAGGGAGGGGGTCTGCACTGTAGAGGGGTCTGAGTAACAATTAGGGGGCCCAGAACTGTTAAGGGGGGTGCCTGTGTAACATACAGGCTTCTAGAGGTGCAGGGTACTGTGTAATGTAAAGGGGTCCAGAGATGTGGGGGGCTGTGTAATGTAAAGGGATCCAGAGGTGCAGGGTGCTGTGTAATGTTAAGGGGTCCAGAAAAACAAGGGCTGTGTAATGTAAAAGGGGTCCAAAGGTGCAGGGTACTTTGTAATGTAAAGGGGTCCAAAGGTGCAGGGTGCTGTGTAATGTAAAGGGGTCCAAAGGTGCAGGGTGCTGTGTAATGTAAAGGGGTCCAAAGGTGCAGGGTGCTGTGTAATGTAAAGGGGTCCATAGGTGCAGGGTGCTGTGTAATGTAAAGGAGTCCAGAGGTACAAGAGCTGTGTAATGTAAAGGGGTCCAAAGGTGCAGGGTGCTGTGTAATGTAAAGGGGTCCAGTGATGCAGGGTGCAGTGTAATGTAAAGGGGGTCCAGAGGTGCAGGGTGCAGTGTAATGTAAAGGGATCCAGAGTGCTGTGTAATGTAAAGGGGTCCAGAGGTACAAGGGCTGTGTAATGTGCTGGGGCGATGCGATTTGGTGGCAGTGTGATGTGATGTGCTGGGGCGATTTGATGCAATTTGGCGGGGGGGGGGGGTGCTGCGATGGAGGAGATGTGATTTCGCGGGGGCAATGCGATGTGCTGGCTGGGGCGATGCAATTTTGTGGGTATTGTGATGCAATTGGGCGGGGGGTCTATGCGATGTGGGAATATTTACTAAATGTTGTGCTGTGATCGGTGCGGTGTGCTGTGCTGTGATCGGTGCGCTGTGATCGATGCGCTGTGATCGGTGTGCTGTGCTGTGCTGTGATCGGTGCGCTGTGATCGGTGCGCTGTGCGGTGTACTGTGATCGTTGCGTTGTGATCGGTGCGCTGTGATCGGTGCGATGTGATCGGTGCATTGTGCGGTGTGCTGTGATCGGTGTGCTGTGATTGGTGCGTTGTGCTGTGCTGTGTTTGGTGCACTGTGCTGTGATCGGTGTGCTGTGATCGGTGCGCTGTGATCGGTGCGCTGTGATGTGATCGGTGTACTGTGATCGGTGCGTTGTGCTGTGATCGGTGCGCTGTGATCGGTGCATTGTGCTGTGATCGGTGTGCTGTGATCGGTGCGTTGTGCTGCGCTGTGATCGGTGCGGTGTGCTGTGATCGGTGCGCTGTGATCGGTGCGATGTGCGGTGTGCTGTGATCGGTGCGTTGTGCGGTGTGCTGTGATCGGTGCGTTGTGCGGTGTGCTGTGATCGGTGCATTGTGCGGTGTGCTGTGATCGGTGTGCTGTGATTGGTGCGTTGTGCTGTGCTGTGATCGGTGCACTGTGCTGTGATCGGTGTGCTGTGATCGGTGCGCTGTGATCGGTGCGCTGTGATGTGATCGGTGTACTGTGATCGGTGCGTTGTGCTGTGATCGGTGCGCTGTGATCGGTGTGCTGTGATCGGTGTGCTGTGATCGGTGCGTTGTGCGGTGTGCTGTGATCGGTGCGTTGTGCGGTGTGCTGTGATCGGTGCATTGTGCGGTGCGCTGTGATCGGTGTGGTGTGCGGTGCAGATATATCTACATAACAAATTGGGGGGGGTGCTGCGATGGAGGAGATGTGATTTCGCGGGGGCAATGCGATGTGCTGGCTGGGGCGATGCAATTTTGTGGGTATTGTGATGCAATTGGGCGGGGGGTCTATGCGATGTGGGAATATTTACTAAATGTTGTGCTGTGATCGGTGCGGTGTGCTGTGCTGTGATCGGTGCGCTGTGATCGATGCGCTGTGATCGGTGTGCTGTGCTGTGATCGGTGCGCTGTGATCGGTGCGCTGTGCGGTGTACTGTGATCGTTGCGTTGTGATCGGTGCGCTGTGATCGGTGCGATGTGATTGGTGCATTGTGCGGTGTGCTGTGATCGGTGTGCTGTGATTGGTGCGTTGTGCTGTGCTGTGTTTGGTGCACTGTGCTGTGATCGGTGTGCTGTGATCGGTGCGCTGTGATCGGTGCGCTGTGATGTGATCGGTGTACTGTGATCGGTGCGTTGTGCTGTGATCGGTGCGCTGTGATCGGTGCGCTGTGATCGGTGCATTGTGCTGTGATCGGTGTGCTGTGATCGGTGCGTTGTGCTGCGCTGTGATCGGTGCGCTGTGATCGGTGCGTTGTGCGGTGTGCTGTGATCGGTGCGTTGTGCGGTGTGCTGTGATCGGTGCATTGTGCGGTGTGCTGTGATCGGTGTGCTGTGATTGGTGCGTTGTGCTGTGCTGTGATCGGTGCACTGTGCTGTGATCGGTGTGCTGTGATCGGTGCGCTGTGATCGGTGCGCTGTGATGTGATCGGTGTACTGTGATCGGTGCGTTGTGCTGTGATCGGTGCGCTGTGATCGGTGTGCTGTGATCGGTGCGTTGTGCTGCGCTGTGATCGGTGCGTTGTGCTGTGATCGGTGCGCTGTGATCGGTGCGTTGTGCGGTGTGCTGTGATAGGTGCGTTGTGCGGTGTGCTGTGATCGGTGCATTGTGCGGTGCGCTGTGATCGGTGTGGTGTGCGGTGCAGATATATCTACATAACAAATTATTTCGTATATTTCCTGGTTCCTGGAAGGAGGAGGGGAGGAGAGATTTTGCTATTGAAACCTGATCTGTAACATATTACATTGCTTGTGCAGCACTGAGCATGTGCGAGATATGCAAAGCTGAAATCCAGGAAGTCATACAGTCTGGCTTCATGGATTCCCACACTTAAGATGGCCACGGTCTATTCCTGTTTTATAAAGTATCTAAATGCTGTAACAACCTAACAAAACGGACCTTAGTTTACAGACTAACTTTACTAGAATAGATTAAGCTTGTGTATTACAGGGGTATTTATATTTAAAAAGTGAAATTGTGGCCGGAACTCCACTTTAATACCAACATCATAGGGTACTTAACAAGCTCCAACACATACAAACTGAGTATGTATGCTGACGATATGTTATTATTCCTATCCCAACTAGTGATGAGCGGAATACGCCATATCCGATTTTGCGATATTTCACGAATATATAGAAGAATATTCGCGAAATATTCGTTAATATCGAATATTCGAGATATTTTATAAAAAAAAAAAATTGCGAAATTTCGCTAATGCGAATGCAAAATTTCGCTAATGCGAAATTGATTGCGAAATTCTCGTCAACACGCGAAAACCGAGATCATTTCCTGGATTACTAAACTAATATGCACTAAACACTAAGGGCCAGATTCACAGAGCGATTACGCCTGCGCAACTGCTGTTGCGCGTGCGTAAGTCTAAATGTGCGCGTGCGTATAGTTGGACGCGATTCACAAAACAATATACGCCAGAAATCTACGTTTTTTGGTCCGGCGTAATTGAGTTAGACCTTCGCTTGCCTTCGCGCAAAACTGCGCTAGACACACCATTGATTTGCTAGTCAAATATGCTAATGAGGGAGTTACGGGGATTCACAAAAAAACGCAGTTGCTGCGCAGGCTACGCGATGTGCGCAACTGCAAAATGTTCTGTCTAAAGTTAGAGGACCTAAAAGCTGGTCTAAATTTTGAAAAAAAGTCTAATTGTCAGATAAAGCAACACTGTTAGTGAGGAGTTCAGCAGTCACACGTGTTGCCCAACAATCTGTATGCCAACATGCCAGGGGCATCGTCGCGCATAGCTATACTACTGACTTTAGATGAACAAAGAAGGATGAGGGCACGGAGGATGGCACTAAGGAGGGCACGGGAGATGTTTTTTTTTTTTTTGCTTATATAAAATTTACCATTTAATCTAATCTAATACAATATTCTTATCTGATACAAGCCCCTCACTCTTCACTTGATATATCACACACGCATAGGCATCTTTGGCATGAGAGATTCTGAGGTGTCTCGCATCTTCAGATTCACCCCTCATGTCATCCTGGAATTACCACAACCTTGCAGGAGGACATCAGCAGCCCAACACATGGCACCACCCATGACACCCATGACAGCTACATATACAATCAGAGCCCCATCCCCACAGATTTCAAACAGAACATGTATGGGGACAGCTGGCTGGTTGGTGAGTGACATGGGAGTCAGGCATGACTATCCCCTCCCGTGATGCACACCTCACAAGTGGCACATGCATGACTAACATCCTCCTGTCTTTTCCCTTCAAGGTGACTCTGCATATGCACTGGGACCCCATCTCATGACCCCATCTCATGCCAGCTCACATTATGCATCTTTGCACATTAAACACACACATTAATCATGGCACAATGAGAATGCATGCATGTACACCACTGTGGTCCCTAGCACACAAAGAGAAAAAGAACACCCAAAAATCACACTAGCACTCAGCAAGAAACAGACACAAAAAAATCAGATGAAAAAATAAAGCCAGAAAACAAACGCTCAGAAATATATCAATCAAACAAACAGTCTCAAACACTTATCAAAATACACTTTCACAAAACTACCAACAAGCACTAGATCACACAGAACACTAATCTGACAACTACAAAACACACTCTAACGAACAACAGAGCAAAAGCACTTGATTCAATGGGAAGGGACACAAAGGGATGTACTTTTGCAATGGAAGGGCGTTTGTGTGTGTCTATTTATGCTGTCTGCGTAGTTCACAACATTGCCCTAGTCCATTTCCAATTTCAATGATTGCGCCGCTCCCGAGTTGTGAGCATGCGCACAACGGAGCTGACATGGTTTCCTTCACGCGCGCATGCGCGAGTCGGCCGGCCCTTCATTTGCATGGGGTCACGGCTCATTTCAATGTAACACGCCCACGTCCCTCCCAATTTGTATTACTCCTCCTTACGCCTACGGAAAAAACCTTACGTTTGCGCAAGCTCTTGCGTAAAAGCTACGTGAATCGCCGGATTACGCGGCTAGATTGCGCAAGTCTAACGGAAAAGTGGTGCGCTACGCCGGAATGATAATGCGCCGATCTACGTGAATCTGCCCCTAACTCTACTTACACAAACTTATATGACTAAACTAAAGCTAATTTTTTTTTTTTTTTTTTTTATACACAAAACACAGAAGGGCAGAATATTCGGCAACATAAAAGGATCGCCTCAGCTACTCGGCCCAGGGTCTCTAATCATACCAGCAATGCTTTTAGACGTCGATGGAGATCACTAGGATGTGATCTGTTTTAAAAATACAATATCGATATCGAATATTGACCGCGATATTCGATTTATTTGCGAATACTCGAATATGCAATATTCGTTACGAATATTCGCAATGCGAATATTCGTGAGCAACACTAATCCCAACCTGAAACCACTTTACCCAGCCTCCTACAGACCCACAACAGCTTTGCATCCATTTCGGGCCTCACCGTCAATGTCACTAAATCAATAGGCATGCCGATAAACATCCCCCCCTCTACGATGGAATCCTTGCGTTCCTCCTTCCACTTCTCCTATTCGTTAGAATCCCTCCCATATCTAGGCATACATCTAACCCCTAATCTCAATGACTTAGAAGCCAAAAACGACATCCCAATGATACAAAAATTAAGAGCTACTCTTAAAATGTGGAAATCCTTTAAGATCTCGTTTTTGGGCAGAATCACTGCAATTAAGATGACACTGCTACCCAAAATATTGTACCTTTTCAGAGCACTCCCCATTAGAATCAATAAAACCCTTATCACCAGATTCCAATCGGACATTAACAAGTTTGTATGGGCAGACTCCCACCCACGCTTAGCAAGACCAATTTTATACAAATCCCACAAATGTGGTGGCTTCGGCCTCCCAGACTTCTGGCTATATTATTTATCTGCCAGGTGGATCCAAATAGCACAATGGCATATTCCGAATTCTAGAATCCCATGGGTGGAATTTGAGAGAGCTTCGATTTTACCATATTCTATCTCAGGTTTACTATGGGGGAACAAAATCCCGATTCCCTCTTTGGCCGCTCGTAATCAATTAGTTGTACACTCATACTAACTATGGAAGCTACACAACCATAAGTTTAACCTTACCTCCAAATCCCCCCCACACGCTTCATTCCTGGGCGACCCTAAATTCACCCCTAAAGCTCGTGAGCCTATAGATCTTACTTGGTGGATAAACAACAACCTGACCTCACTCTCCAAGCTCATAATGGGAACCAATTTTATCTCCTTCCCCGCCTTGAAATCAAAATATCACGCCCCAGATTCAGAATACCGCAATTTCCTTCTTATTAAGCAGTTCTTCGATACACACTTCCAGACCCTGAACACCCAACCCCCAACCCTTTTCGAAAATCTATGTCTAAACTCACCCAGAAAAAGAGGTTTCATCTCCCTACTTTACTCTTTCTTAATTAACAACCCAGACGTCAACTTCCATACATGATCAAATGGGAACATGAAGAGAATTTTACATACTCCACAGTTAATTGGAACAATTGTATAAATAATCTACATATGTGCACTAAATCCATTTCTATCAAAGAAACGGCCTTGAAACTATTTACAAGATGGTACTATACACCAACCAAACTTCACTCAATATTCCCCTTGTCCTCCCCGTCTTGCTTCAGAAACTGTAATTCCTTGGGCTCATTTTCCCACACATTTTGGTATTGTGACAAAATTAAAAGCATATGGCTACAGCTAGAGAAATTTGCATCCACAATCTCCGACAAGAACATTACGCTAACATTGCATAACTGCCTTCTTTTTTCCCCAATCTCGGGTCTCCCCACCTGTTATATGAGACGGATACACACAATATGCGTAGCCATACATTGGTTGATAGCTTTCCATTGGAAATCACCGACGATACCAATAGATCCACTCAAATCGAGGATTAATAACATTTGCCTAATGGAAAAAATATTTCATATCCTACAAAATACCAGCCATATATATGTCAATAAATGGTCTCCCTGGTTCGAACATTCCCCACAGTTCTTTAACCCTATCTAATCTTCTTAAACGTCTCATACCCCAGTTGTCACTGTTTTATTCCTCCATGATGTTTTTGTTACTCCTGCCCCTAAGTTTTTTTCCTATCATGTATAACTATCTATGGTCTTCACAAGTAGTCTTAGGCCTTGTACACAGACTGACTCTGTATATGTATTACATTCCTCTATATATATGCTTTAATTTCCTGGATTTGTACCACCACTTACCTTTCACAATAAAAGTTTGTAAACAAAAAAAAAAAAAAAAAGGATGAGGTGCCAAATTAGTCCGATTTCCAGAGAAGCAAATTACAAACAACTGGCTCATCTGTTGTTATGACAATCCTCTAGGCACTACAGTTGCCTAGCCTATGGCCCTTCTTTTTTTTCTTTTTTTATCACATCAGCTGTTTTACGAAACAAGAGACCCGCTCATGGTTTTGTGTATCCTTCGTCTCTAGTTGCGGTTCTGCATCATCTGTGATACTTTGCTTATTATACAATTTTGCTTAAGTGTTTATTTTTTATTTTTTTTAATATATAACTGTTTTCTTTGAACAGCAATTTTATATATTACAATAATTATTAGTGGCCTCAAGGCCTGCCATCAAAGTAAGTTCCTCCTAACATAGTTTTCTCCCGCCCTCCCTCCCCCATGTGGCCCCCATGACTCCTTCTACCTATTTTGGTGATGCATCTGTTTGGATCTTCAATTCATGTATAAAGATTGTTTCCCCAAGTTGAACCTGCGGTTTCCTCACAGGGGTAATCTCAGTCTTTCGGTCAAACTCCATGATTTTTTATATTCCTTCCATTTTTCCCACTTGGCCTCCGGGTCGTTGTTACTTTCTACTACATTCTCCTTCAACTCTTCCATCCTATGGGTTTCCTCAACTGCGTCAACCCACTCCCAGATCTGGGGGGTAACCGTTTCGCCCCATTTTTTTGGTATGAGCCTTTTTGCAGCATTAAGTAAATGGGGTATTATAGACTGCTTGTACTTTTTTATGCCTTCACAGCTACCATGGAAGAGGATTACCCAAGAATCTTTCTTTATCTCCTTACCCGTCATTTATTTTACTTAACATAAGATAGTATCCCAATATTTTTGAATTTTTGGGCAGGTCAACCAAAGTTGGGCCATCGTGCCCCTGTCAGGGCATCCGCGCCAACAGTCGGGGGACTGTCCAATTTTGTATTTACAAGATTTATCTGGGGTGATGTACCAGCCCGAAATGCACTTATAGTTTGTCTCGGATGTCCTTATATCCATGGCAGAAGCGTGGGTCAGATTCATTATCTTTTTAACCGTGTTTTCCCCCCTAAGTATACCCTACTCCCTTTCCCAACAAACGGTGTTTCCCCCGTGCCCCTATTTTAATAAGTATCTTATATAGTTTAGAAACCGTGCCCTTAGTGTTCTCCGCTCTACATAACTTCTCGATGGGTGTTAACTCCAAACTCGACCACAAGGGGCAAGGGAGTTGTTGCACAAAATGACGTAGCTGGGTATAGCGCCACCCATCGAGGTTCTAGGTATCTGATCTGGACTTCAACTATTTGTAAGTCTCCAATTCCCCGTTTCTTAAAATATCCCCTAAGTCAACTATGTATTTTCTAATCCTTTTCCCCCCTATTTTTTTTTCACCAGGTGCAAAATATGTATTGTCATTTAAGTTACTCAGTGGAGAATTACATTTACATTTAAGCAGTGTCTGAACCCTATCCCACATTTTCAAAGTGTCTCTTGTTATATCATATACATTGTGTTCCATTACTCTAAATCGTGTAGGTATCCATAAAATCTTACTCAGCTGTGTTATGCCTTGTGACTTTTCAATTTGCACCCATCTTTTACCTATCTCTTGCCCACTCAACTGCCTGAGACAGAACAGCAGCCCTATAATAATTTTTAATATCAGGGACCGTTAGACCCCCATCTTGCTTTCCTTTGAGGATTGAGTGGGATATTCTATGTTTTTTATTTTTCCAGACATAGTTTAGTAGTATGGAGTTTAGGGATCTTAGGTATTGTAAGGGTATAGCTATTGGCAATAGAAGACATTTATATAATATTTTAGGGATGTAAATCATTTTCAACATATTTATACGGCCCACCCAGGAAATGGGTTTAGTTATTATTTTCTTTAATTCATTTTTAGTCTCGTTCAGCAGGGGTATGAAATTGATTTTATATATCTTCTTCACTGTGTTGGCTAATTTTATGCCCAGATATTGTATTTCTTTACACCAGGGAAAAGAACAAATCTCTTTCACCTTTCACCTTATTAAGATTTATATTTAATATTTCTGATCTTAAAATTAGAGATGGTGCCATATTGTTGTAATGTCTTTAATAGCTTCGGGAAGGTATTTACTGGATTGGTGATGAAGAACAGGATATCATCGGCAAAAGCCGATCGTTTATGTTCCTCTTCCCCCACCCTTATCCCGCAGATATCAGGATCCCTGCGTATCGATGCCAACGGTGGTTCTAATGACAGGATAAAGAGCAAAGGGGACAGGGGACATCCCTGTCTTATCCCGTTCTTCATCACAAATGGGTCCGAAAGAGATCCGTTAATCTTGATTCTTGCTGAGGGCTGATGGTATAGTGTTTTGATCCATTTAATTAGCCTTGCCCCTATTCCCATCGTGGTCATGGTCTGCATTATGAGTCCCCAGTCTACCCTGTCGAATGCTTTTTCAGCATCCACCGACAGGAATAGACCTGGGGACCCCTCCTGCCTGATCTTCTGTATGAGCAGGAGTGCTCCAATACCGTTATCCTTACCCTCCCTGTTTATTACAAACCCTACCTGGTCCGGATGGACCAGGGAGGGCATGACTTTTTTCAAACGTTCCGCTAGCACTTTCGCGAAGAGCTTAGTGTCTATATTCAATAGAGAGATAGGCCTGTATCCTGAACAGAGAGAGCTATCTTTCCCATCCTTCAAAATAATTGCTATCGAAGCTGTTAGCGCTTCCTTGCTAAATTCATACTCGGTACCCATCCCATTGTAAATATTTCAAAGTATTGGTATAAGGATGTTACTAAATCTCTTATAGTATAACACTGTAAACCCATCAGGGCCTGGGCTTTTCCCACCCTCCATACTATTTAAAGCTTTCCTGATTTCCTCTTCTGTTATGGGCCTGTCCATATTTGCACTTTCATCCTCCTCTATCTTTGGTAATTCTGCCTGGTCTAAAAAGGCCGAAACCATTTCCTCTTTTTTCCCTACAAGCCCCTTTGGTTGTTTGAATATAGTGCCTCATAATAGTTTTTAAAAGTGTCCGATGTTGAATATACCAGATCTCCATTTTCCCTTTTAATTTTTTCAATATAGTTCCTGTTTTGTTTGTTTTTTTGACCATTTTGGCTAAGTGTTTACTAGGTTTATTGCCCCACATATAGCTCTCTCTAGCTATGCTATTGAAATATTTCCTTGCTTCCTGTTCCATAATCTCCTTAAGCTCCTCTCTTTTTGCTAATAATTTATGTTATGTCTCTTTTTGTCCCGACTCTTTATGTTTTTGTTCCAAAAATATTATTTCTTTAACCAATGAGTCACGCTGCTTCTCTCCCTCTTTCTTCTCGCCCCCTATGATATTAGTATCCCTCTGATATAATTGATGAAAAAATAGTGAAGCGCAAAACAAATTAATAAATACTTTCAAACAACATATATAAGAAAAAACAAACAAAATGTCCATAAGTGTACTAATATTCCAAAGTGAATATGAGGAGCCACATCCAAAACTTGAATGGTGAAATCAGAAGAAAAACCTCCACCAAGAAAGGTAAGAATGGCCTCTCACCTTATTGCCTAGACCAAAAAGGTCAAACAGCATATGATATCAAGGATCTCCCGAATGGTCCAATCAGTTCAACAGCGGATCACTCATGCGGCATCAATAAACTCAAACGCCAGTAATGATTTATGCAAAAAAAAATAGAAAGAGATCTAGTGCTCTCTGAAGCGTACTTTAAAATGTATTGCATATAAAAAAACACTCACATAAAAAGCACTCGTTCCTGAGTGCTAGGTAAATAGCCATACAGCCGGGAATCCATCAAACAAATGTTGGGACACACGGTGTGCAGTGTTTTTTTTTTTTTGCATAAACCATTACTGGCGGATATACTGGCTCACATTTTGAGCAAAAACTTTTTTTCTTTTGATGGGTCCCACTTCCTCCAGGTACAGGGTGTTGCTATGGGCACTTCATGTGCGCCGTCCTATGCAAACCTGTACCTGGGGGGGTGGGAACGGGATTCATTTTCTTTTGAAAAATCTAATGACCTATTATCATCTGTGTTGGGCTGGTTCAGGTATATAGATGACATACTCCTATTATGGACGGGTAGCTATCAAGAATTACAATCCTTTATGCAGCTACTGAGTCGTAATGAATATAACTTAAAATTTACGATGTGTTCGAGCAAATCGGAAATTGCCTTTCTCGACATCCTTATCTGTCAACGAGACGGGAACGATTAACACTTCCCTCTATCGCAAGCCCACGGCTGGGAATACAATCCTTCACACCGACAGTGCCCATCCACTACCCTTAATTTGGAGTATACCATATGGGCAATACCTGCGACTGCGACGCAACTGCTCAGACTATGCTAAATTCAAAGTAGAGGCTGACCAGCTCTATACTAGACTTCTGAATAGGGGTTATAGTAGGACATGCCTTAAAAAAGCCTTTAATAGAACAATGGGCAAACGGAGAGAAGAGATTCTTTCTAAGACTGTTAAAAAATGTGCACCAAATACTACCAGATTTATCACAACGTACTCTGAGCAATATAAACAAATACGAGCAATTATGAACAAACATTGGCACCTTCTGACGGTTGACCATACACTGTCTAAGTATATTGGCCAGCAACCAGAAATCACTTATAGACGTGCAACCTCTATACGTGATCGATTGGTTAGGAGCAAATATTGTAGATCCAGTACGGAACTTTCAGACGATCCAGGTCTATCCAAATGCAAACAATGTAACTTTTGCTACATGGTGCTAGAAGGAACCACCATTCAGTTACCAAATGGCCAAACTCACAAAATACGGCAACACATCACCTGCCAAACAAAAGGGGTTATCTACATCATTCTGTGCCAATGTGGCAGTTTTTATGTAGGAAAGACCATACGCCCCTTCTGGAAAAGAATAAAAGACCATGTTTACTATGCTACCAATGGTCTTCTCAACACCACAATGGGCTATCATGTTGCATTTAAGCACAAATACGAGCCCTCTTTGTTTAGGTTTTCTGCCCTTGAGTCTGTTGTAGAGGACTCAAGGGGGGGAAACTTTGACCAGAAGGTACTACAATGCGAAAAAAAATGGATTTACCGTCTCCGGGCAAATCATTTCCCAGGTCTAAACGAAGCTATCAGCTTCAAACCCTTTCTAAACACCTAATTCCTCCAGACCCACACCAGACCATAGCCCCTCTATGTCCATCAATGCTAGAGATTCTCTTCCATTGGAGGTCTAGTATGAATGTGACAGTTTACTGTGCTGAAATTTGGACTTTGACAGAATCAAGGATTAGACTCACCATAAAATATATATGTCTAAGATGTTTATAAACATTGATTGATCTATGTTTAAAAAATATATGTATTTTTTCTTCTTGACTTATTATTATCTTTTTTTGTACTATACCATCCCTATATTGGTTTAAATACTAATTAGGAAGTATTTTAATTCACTCTATATGTAGATATTTTATTTTTATGTCGTTTGGAAAGTTGGATGTCTTCTATGTTTACATTGTATGGATATGGCAAAGCATCACCCCACTATCTACTAATCTATCTAAATTCATTCTTTTCTCTTTCTCCCTTTTAATCTGTATATACAAAAATGCATACCTGTCTTGGGAAGTATTACCCGTAGATTCCCCTCCCCTCTCCCCCCCCCCCCCCAGATGCAGTGCTTTACGATTATCCCCTTGACCCTTGAAGTGTGCTATATATGTGCTGTGCGCAGATGGGATATTTTCCTATGGGCCGCGATGTTGGAATCTGCGGTGGATAGAATACATGGCCATATGTTCTGGACTTGTTTCCAGGTCTTCTGGGAGTGCTTCTTGTTATATTAAGACAAGAAGGACATGCGCCAAACTAAGTGTAGTAAATTAGGGATTTAATGAAGTGAAAATAATAGTAAACAGTAGATTGGCTACTCACAAAACAATTGAGAGCAAGGGCACATCAGGGGTTAATGGCTGGTCGAGGGTCACAGCGATCGTTTACATCTGCAGGCAGGCTGACTTGGCCAAGTCTTGGGAGTTATGGAGACCCATCCTGGGGAAGCCTGGAAGGAGCGACAGGAGATCCAGAAGCTGTGTTTCCTGGAAAGGACGCGCTATGCGTTCCAGCATGAAGCGCAGTCTATCGCCGTACGACCGGAAGTGACGTCGAATCTCAGGCCAGCCAATGGGATGACGCGTTTTCTCAGCATCCGCTGGTTCATCAGAACGCGTCATCCCATTGGCTGGCCTGAGATTCGACGTCACTTCCGGTCGTACGGCGATAGACTGCGCTTCATGCTGGAACGCATAGCGCGTCCTTTCCAGGAAACACAGCTTCTGGATCTCCTGTCGCTCCTTCCAGGCTTCCCCAGGATGGGTCTCCATAACTCCCAAGACTTGGCCAAGTCAGCCTGCCTGCAGATGTAAACGATCGCTGTGACCCTCGACCAGCCATTAACCCCTGATGTGCCCTTGCTCTCAATTGTTTTGTGAGTAGCCAATCTACTGTTTACTATTATTTTCACTTCATTAAATCCCTAATTTACTACACTTAGTTTGGCGCATGTCCTTCTTGTCTTTATATGTTTTTCAGAGTTTTGCTTCTGCCTCAGGACTGTGCTGCCACTAGTGTTGTTGGACTATACATTGTACCTTTGGGACTTTTTATTTTAACCATCTTTTGTATGATCATTTATTTGGACTATCATTTTATGGTCACTTATTATTTTATTCATTTATTTTTTTTTTTTTTCCCTTTTGATATTGACATGGACCTTATGATTCACTAAGTGCTAATTATATTATTAATTCTTTTGATTGCATTTTTTAAGTCGTGCGCCATCTACCTATATATTTTTTACTTCTTGTTATATTGTCTGTTGTGCGTGAAGCTACGTTACGCTTGATGCTTTGTTCCTCTGTCCTGCGTTGTGGGCATGAGGCAGCTCTTGATTGGCTACCGTGTTTATGTGGGTGGGACGCTGATGTGCGGCGTCATTTCATCTGCTCACCGGCCCGGTGTCTATATGTGCGGGTATCGGCGTGTCCCCCGACCTATCGGATATGGAGGGACGGGTCCGTCCCACACTTGGTGGCTGCCGTGCCCATGTGGATGGAACGATGGTGTACGGTATCGTTCCATCAGTGTGTTGGCCTGATGTTTACTTCTGTGGGCGCTGATACGCCTCCCGACCAATCACACGCGAAGGGGCGGACACTCTTGATCTAATCCGCCCACTGCACACATCTCCATATCAACCCTGTTTATTTATGCGCCTTTGTAAACGGGACGGGCGTAGATGACGTCATCACGCTAAATGCCGTGGCCTATTTAAGCCCAGCTGATACGTTTTGCAGTGTACACAACGCTGGTTGTGACCCTGGGGCACATACAGATGAACTATGCACAAGGTAAGCACGCTCTCCTGCACCTGTTTGAGGAACTCTTTGGACTATATGACACAGTTTTTTGCTTGTTGCCTTTTGCTCTCCCAGCACCATTAAAGCTGCTGAAGACTATACCGCTGACGGAAAGCGAGTGTCCAGAATATGCTTTGGAGTCTGTTCTCTGTTTGGATGCCTGTCTGTGCATAGGATTTGGCCCCAGTTTTAGCGCCATCTTAGTACCCCCCAGGTATTTCCTTTCCTTTTCTGACTTGCCAATGCAGCAGGAGACTTATATAAATGGATAGATTATTTACCCATCTACCTACAGATAAGGAAGCATTGTCCACTTATTGCTGTGACACAGTTTCTGGTTCCTATATTGGCTTACTATACCATGAAGTTCCTGATACTCGGGGACCGCTGTTATTACTGATGCTATCATATGGATTATCGGTATGCCTGCTTTATTATTCTTTTTATATCTCTTTTCTATGGACATTTCTATGCTGCTTCTTTCATAGCCTCTTTATAGCTTTGCTTGGTTAAAATATAATATAATTTATTTTTATTAGATTTTTCCAAGGTGACTACACCTATGTTTGAATATTTTGGCACTTCCTTTATGCCTAATCCTGGTGGATGAATACACTTACCGTGCTTCACTAGGTGATGTAGCCAGTCTATGCATATGTACATATATATACATGCAACTTTCGTATCTCACGACTTTTTATGTAATTTCAATTTTGCTTCTTTTTCTTTATGTTTTCCAAATTTTCTTAGAATATACTAATACTGTATATATTGTTTCAGATGATACGACTGTACTATATTCTTTCCCTTCCCTTTGTATCTCGTCCTGAAGAAGCCCAACGGCGAGACGCGTAGGCGACTTCAAGGGATTTGTTTCAGTATCAAAAAATGTGTAATCCGTATGATTATATTCTATCTATGTTTAGTAATTTTTTTTATACTGTAAAATTGTATAAATGTCTATTTTTGTATTAAAGTATATATATTTTTTAACATACTTCCGCACTGCCTCAAAGTCCGCCATTCTTTCACTCTGTGACTGGATACTCCCTTTTTTATGTAACTCAACTCCCCCATAGCTTAAGGGTGGCCCTCTCCTCAGTTTTGACCAAATCTCGGCCTTGTCTTCATAGTATCTAAACCTGACTATTATGTCTCTTGGTCTTTCGCCTATATTATCCCTGAATCTCCCTAAACGGTGCACCCGCTCGATTTTAAGGGGGTCCCCAGCGGTGTTGTCTAGTAAGAGACTGAGCAGATTGTTGAGGATTTTTCTCAGGTCCTCGCCCCTTTCTTCCTTGATAAATCGGATTCTCAAATTTTGCCTTCTGTTCCTATTCTCTTGGTCTTCTAATCGATATTGTAGAAGTCTCTGATTTAATTTCATGGTGGAACATTGATTTTTTAGTTGATTTATCTCAGAATCCTGTTTTTCTATTCTTGTCTCTATCTCTTCTACCCGTGACAGAATATGGGTGATGTCTGTTCTTAGTACACTGATTTCCTCTTTCATAGCATTTTCTAGTCTCTTTAACATTCCATCTAGCTCCACCATCGTTGGTATATGTGTACCTAATGTTGACTCGTCCATTTGACTTAATACCTGGTCCCCTTCAACAGACGTATCAATCCCTTTTTTCTTTGCCCCAGTTCTGTCAAGTTTTTGGGTATTAGTTAGGCTTTTAGCGACCGCTTCCTGGGACATGTATTGTATTATTGAGCTAGTGGTAGGATTGTCCTTGGGTTTTTTGGGGGCTGAGCCCCTTGTGGTCTTACTCATATTGTGTCTGTTGTACCTGCTCCTCGTTCTAGTACGCTTCCCCAGTTTTAATGAAGGCGTTACTCAGGGGTGAGGATTATTTCTGCACTGTTCTAGCGGTGGTAGCAGGGAGTTTGTACGGAGTTTGTGCAGCACAGAGGATCGCTTTCGCCACTTGACCTATGCTGGTTGAAAACCAGACTTTAATCTTTAGTCTGTGTCCCTCCTCCTTCTCCATGGCTCATCCAACCCAAATCATTTGTCCCGTTGGAATGGGGAGTCAAAACCCTCTGGTATCAGACCATGCTACTTCAGATGTTCCTTTTACGTTTAACCGATTAATTATGTGGTATGATTTTTCAGGAAGAGGATCTGGCCCAGTAGCTAGTTTAAGTTGTAGGACTAGTCAATACTCATATGTCCCTGCCTTTGCCTCTCCTGGGTGTTCTCCCCTTCCCCGGGGGCTCTCTGGGTCAAGCTGTGCTATTGCTAGCAAACAATGATAGAAAAATAGAGACACAAAAAAAAAAGAAAAAAAAAAGAAAAAACATTGAACTGCCCCTATGATCGCTTCATGGTATGTCTTTAAGTCCTTTTTTTGTATTAGAGATAATCAGGTACCGCCAGCTCAATATACCCTGTCTATCTCTTCTGAAATATGTAATGATTGATAGACCCGGGATTATAAGTGTCTCACAGTCCCTCTATTTAAAGCCATATATGAGAGAAAAAAAAAAGAAGGCATGTTCTTACCCCGCTTGCTGCGTTCTCAGAGGGAAATTTTAAACAGCCTCCCCTGACAGGGGAGATTGCGTAAGCATTACCTGGGCGGCGAGCGATCCGTTTTAGCAAACCGGGGCAGTCGCTTTTAAATTCGGGCACCGGGACTGTCCAAGGAAGGCGTGGGGAGATGACCGGCACTCCGGGTGTTGCTATTACACTGGGCGTCCCGTCTGAGGAGCGGAGGGGGATAGGGGGATGCGATCCTGCGGGCGATTCAGCCGATTAACTCCGAGGGGTCAGCAGACCAGCATGCTCTCACCCTGCCTCGCTGCCTCCACCGTACGATCGCCCTTACGATCGCCCTTGAGTCCTTCAGCGTCCTCCATCCGCTCCCCCAGCTGGGTCCATGGCGCGGTTAGCCCCTCCCTCGGCTTGCGTGCCTCACGTGTAGCACGTCATGCCGTCTGCCTATGGCCCTTCTTACATTCTACTCTTATGTTCCGTGCTCTGTTCAGTTGTGCTCTTATAACTTTCTTACTATTGATTTTTTCAGCCATGTAATAGAAGCTGAAGAGTTCATCATAAACGAGAATATACATTTCCTTTCCTGAACAAAACAATTATAATTTATATTGATTGTGAATTCCAGAATTAATAGAAGATATCTACCCATAGATATGTAGGTTAACCACTTCCCAAGCATTGTAAGTCTTTGGAGACTGCTGGAGGCCCCCGGGGCTCCATGTGCCCTTCTACGCTACCTTGGCAGCTCCTGTGATTATGGTCTTTTTTGAAAATATGAATTCTGTGAATCTGTTTTCAAGCTTTTGACAGAGATTTCTGTGTGGTAGAGCTAGAGTAAACCTTTAACAGAATAGGTAATCTATTGAATGATCTGACTGGGAGTAACTGGAACTTGCAGTGCAAAGTAGATCAATAATACAAAACAGGGTCAGGATGGAAACGAGCATGCATACATTGCAGTATAATACAAAAGAGATTATGAAAGCTGCAGAAACATAGACTTTTCACAGCAACACATCTATGGCTCAATAAGTGTCTGGTGCTTACCCCAGAAGATGCTGACATTTCCTTGGGTTCCTTGTTAGCAGTACCTACCACTCTGAAAGCAGCATTTCACTCCCTGACCCACCTGTAGCTTTAAATGGGTTTTGTGAACAGGCAAAAGCCCTGCAGGATAGACACAAGTGGAGCAACCAACAATATACAATTAAATATCCCATCTAAAGCAACACACTAGATGATCTGAATGAGAGTTAAAGAAACACTATCTAAACCACTGGCCAGTGAGTCTGGGTGGAGTAAGCCGGCGCTGGAGCCCTAGATATCCCGTCAGAGCGTTCTTACACATGAGTTTTTATGTTCTGATGGGAAAAAAGTAAATAGTGCAAGGCCGACTCTCTACTGCAGTCAAAAAATAATCTATTTGCATCTTTAGGAAGCATGGCAAGTAGTCATACTACACGCCCAGGGTTTCCCCCTCAGTACAGTTTTGGTTGAAACTGCAGCCCTTCCCCTCCTTAAAGTCCTTAGCATTAGCACCGCATAGCACTTTTGGTATCTCTGGCAGGCGCAATGCAGTGACAGCCTCTGACAAGAGCAGCACGGCAGCTTTACTCAGAGCTCCCAGCAGCCTTTCCAAACACAAGTACAAGTACAAAGTGATTTTTAATGCTTCATTTACTAAGAGTGGTGCCATTTTTTGAAGAACTCACTTTGGAAACAAAATGCCTGGTCTGGATGCATCTTCTGCAGGCAGGAAGGAAGGAGAAGTGTTTCCACAACTTCTGGGTAGACATGGGCCGAACAATCCCCTGTTCAGGAGTTCTGCTGTGAATTGTTCTAACCCAAATTGGCGAACCCCATTAAAGTCTAGGGTAGTCAATCAGGAAAAATCAAAAGTGCCCATTTTGAAGGCTTGTATGCAAGTAATTGGCAATAAAAGGGATATGGGGGTCTGGGCACTGTCCAAGGGGACATGTATCAGTGCAAAAAATGTTTTTAAAAACAATAGCTTTGTCAGGAGCAGTGATTTTAATTATGTTTAAAGTGCAACGATAAAAATGAAAAATTATTTTAAATATAGTGCCTGGGGGGTCCCCTTAATGTGCCTGTAATTTGGCACATATGTAACATGCATAAAACATGCTGTTGCAAAAGAAAGAAAAAAAACAAGTCAACTTACATTTAAAATGACTTGCAGTTACAATTGCCAGCACCCCGGCTATTGAAAAAAACATACCAGGCCACATGCCCTCAATAAGGGGTATGGGTGATTTGCTCTCCTTCTCCCACCCAAAGCACCCTGTTCACATGTTGATTGGGCCAAGGGCCTCATCCCCACAACCGTGGCAGGTGGTTTGGGGGGAGGGCTTTTTAGAATCTGGAAGCCCCCTTTAACAAGGGGGTCACCAGATCCTGACCCCCATATGTGAATGAGTATCAGGCACATAGTGCCCCTACCCATTTACCAAAAAAGTGTCAAGTAATAAAAAAAAAAAAATTTAAGGGAAGTTTGATTCCGCGCCAATCTATTTATATAAAAACATATACAAGTAAATTAATACTAAGCTGCTCCTCTATAGAGTATAGAATATACTGTGATTGTGCAAAAAAGTGAAAAGTAGAGGGCGCTCAAGTACGTTGGTCTTTGCACAGGAAATAACGGGCAAACGCCTGCCGCTTGCCGCAGGAGCGTGCCCACGTGTCCACCAGACTCGTGGTCCGCCGGCGACCCACGATTATGGCATACTGAGGCAGAAAAGAAAAGAGAATGGAGGGCGCACCGACCTAGTGTGATACCGTAACAAGATTTTTATTAAAATACTAAAATCAATGATCATACTCACAAAATTGAGTTAAAAACAAGCCTTTAAAAACAGTTCAACAGCACCAGCAGAACAGGACGATTACTTCAGTCCAATGGTATCTGACTGATATTCAAGCTGACGCATTTCGGGGGCGTACCCCTTTCCTCAGAGCCCCGGTGGTCTGTACTCTACTGAGGCAGAACAGGGATCTGCCCATGTAAACACGGTAATTCCTGTTTTGTCAGATGACATGTTAGAGATTTTCTGTTCCCAGTATTCAGAAACAGCTATCCAGCTCTTACTGTGTTTTTCTAACTTAAAACACTATGGTCTATGAATTGAAAAAAATTGAGTTGGCTTTACTTAAAACAACTAAGTTGAAAACATGAAAAGTCTATTGAGTCAGACAAAAATAGGTTTAGTTGACAGTACTGGAAAAGCTGATGCAAATAGTTGCCTCAATTTTTTTGAGTAGACCCAGCACACTATTTTTTACAGTATACATCTTGCAGTTCCAATTAATATTTTAGTATGGATTCTCACTCTCTCTGCCAATGAAGTGGGCATTAAGGTACCCTAATGTTACTGCTTAGTTACACGCTCCTTCCAAATGGTTAACTATTTTGTCAAGTTATTTTGCCAAGGTAATTCTGGTTTTCTGTTCTAAGGTCCAGGATTAGTCTACTTACTTTCCTCCTCTAAGGCCAATTATGCCTTCTGATGGGGTTGGTACCCACATGATCGAATCTAGTCCCACAATTCCTTGACTTGGTGTAACATTCCTGCTATGTAATTACAGTATTGCAATTGGATTTAAACTACAGAGGTCTCTCAGGTACAACCACCAGTTCTCTCTCAGAATAAACAGAAAGTTTGGGGTTAATTCATCACAACCTCTAATGGACAACCAATTGAAAGACTGTAGATGCTTATTCCCTCATAAGCAACTAACCGAGGGGGAACAGGTAAGTATCTCTGATACAGACAAGGTAGGATGGAAGTGACTGTTATCTTAAACATGCAAGGTATTACTGCCAATGTACAAACACAGACTATAGGTAAAGCAGGTAGTATTTGGTACTTACGGTTCTGCTGAGTGTAGTAGTAGCAGGTGACGAAGGAGATGTCTGGAAGTCCCAAGCAGATGCAAGCTATTCGTGTATAGAAAGGATCAGCAGCTATCAAGGTGACAGCAGGTGTCCAACAAACATGAACCAAAGACAAGTTCGGGGCACAAGCCGTGGGTCAAGGGCTGGAGATAGTAGAGGAAGTCCGAAGGTACAGGCCGGGGTCAAAGGACAGGAGATAGCAGCAATCCGAGGTACAAAGCAAAAGGTCAAAAGCCGGGATCAGTCTAGGAGCTGAAGATCTATACAGGTACATTTGGCTCAGACAGGGAGATCAATAACAATGAACTGACCCTGCTCTCAAAGTGAGGCAGGGCTTTATACTCTGGCTAATTGGGTAAGCTGCGTCAGCTGAAGCAAGATAATCAGGTGTAGAATGTAATGAGATCCAGCTAATGGTGAAGAGTACATTCAGCACTACCATAGCTGGAAAGCAACCAGAAATCCCCAGATGAGAAGTGGCTCAGAGGTAAAGCATTGGAACAGCAAGGGTGAGGTCCTGGGTTCAAGCCCATCCAAAGCCACCTGGAGCACGGCCACGCCTCGCCATCTGTCTGTCACGATACGGATCGTGACACGTGGCTTTGTGTACTTAGTAATTTTCCAACAGAAATCCTTTCAGCAAGAAGGGGTCATTACTGCATGAGCAGCAGGTTGTCTGCTTCCCTCTGGAGTAGTACTATTGTACATCACTGTCACACCACTCCCATTACGTTTGTGTAGCACTACCCCCGAAAGAGCTGCTGGTTTGTTTTGGGTGGCACGTTATGTCGTGGCTCTTCCGCCGTCCTAGGGGTGGATGGTGCATATAGCAGTAACGACAGTTGTCTTTTGCTGTGCTCTTTATTATCCAGCCGGGTGAAAACATTTAAAACTTGTGATGAAGAGTAGAGGTAAAGTAAAAGAGCAAGTAGCAGACTCAGGCGCAACAATTTGGAAACAGTCCTGCTCCCAACAATGCTTTGTATTCTTCGACACTGAATGAATGAGAAACTTATATAGCGCGGCACATGCGAACCAAATCGCCTCTGGGCGCTTGTTGTTTCTGTCTTTCTTGACATCAAAAGAGCAGAGTTTTAATCTGTCTTCTGAAGGTCAGGTGGTTTTCCTCCAACCGAATTCTGGTTGGTAAAGCGTTCCAAAGTCTGGGACCTTGGACCGCAAACCTTCTTTCTCCTTTGGACTTGAATCTGGCTTTGGGTACTTTGACCAAATTTTGGCCGCTGGATCGCAGAACGCGATTGGGATTGTGGGCTTCTATTTTATCGCAAAGATATTGCGGGGCTTTCCCATGGATGCATTTATGAGTCAGACAGAGAGCTTTAAAAGCAATTCTGTCTTTTACTGGCAACCAGTGAAGGGATCTCAACGACGGTGAGATTGATTCCCAGGGTTTTTTCCCAGTCACAATCTGGCGGCCGTATTTTGGACGACTTGCAGACGAGCGATTTGGTACTTTGGGAGTCCGAGGTAGAGGGCATTTGCATAGTCCAGTCTGGAGTTCACAATTGTTCCCACCACGACTGCTACGTCTTCTTTGGGAATGAATGGAGTAAGTCTGCGTAGTAGGCGCAGCAGATGGTGAGATCCGCTGACTACTGACCCTATTTGTGCGTCCATTGTCATGTGGGTGTCAAAAAATGACCCCGAGACTTTTGGCGCTAGGGGTGATGATCTGGCCCAGAATGGGCGGAGGTGCCCAGGTTGTTGCCAGTTGACTCTTGCGACTGGCATGAAACAGAAGAAGTTCTGTTTTGGAATTGTTGAGTTTAAGATAACTCTTAGTCATCCACTTTTCTATCGAAGAGAGACAATTCTCTAAGCTGAGATGATGATCCTGGGCATAGCTCACCTTGACAGGCCTACTCTCACTGGCCTGGTAGCCAGGGTATCGCTCGAACTTGAAGGAAAAGTCTTTGTCACAGACCCTCCTGAAATGGACTCAGGGAAAAGCCTCTACCACAAGTCCTCTCTGTGGTTGTGGAACGCACGCGCACCTCGGCCTGGAAGGCCACTTCGCTGGGGCGCCGTGATGAGTCACCCTAAAGGTGGGTGCCGCACTCCGAAGAAGAACCCAGACTAATGGCGTCTACCCCATAAATACCCTCCCCCAGCATGCACAGCAAGGCTCAACCCTCCTGATAGGCTGCTGGGGAAGAGCACCCAAACCTTGACTCCACTACTGCCACCCATCGCCCTGGGGTAGGAACTACACCCCAGTAACAATAGACAGCCCACAGCACAGCCAAACTGAGACAGAGACCAGTTTTGAACATAATAATTGGATCAGAGTCAATTAACACACTGTTCCCTCTCTAAATTTAACTAGCACTGGTACTTTTTAAGTAACCAGGCGCTACATTTGTCTGGCATGGCTTTCAGATCCTGTTTGTACACAAGTACAATAAAATAAACTGAATGTTCAGACAGAGTAACTAACTTGCAGTTTGTAAAAGCAAATAATCAATAATGCAAAAGAGGGTCAGAATGTCAAACACTCGTAGATACACTGCAGGATAATAAATAACAGATTATGAAATCTGCACAAACATGGATTATATAAGGCTCTATTGCAACAAGGGATATAGCTGAGAATTATACAGTTTAGAACACAAACAGTTACTTGCACTTATCTTCGTAAACAGCATTCCTCTCAGTGAATTTCAGGGAAGCTCTGGTAACTTGGGTGAACAGTCAAATTATCCTAGGACACAGTGGCGGTGTGTCCATAGAAGGTGCAGGAGCGCCACCCCCTCTCGCTCCTGCACTGCCGCTGCCGCCCACTATTCAGATGGCCGGCCCCCTGGCGAGCACTGGCTATCTGAATAACGTCAGCTGGTTGGCTGTGGAAGTGTCTGTCAGAGAAAGTAGCTCTGATAGGCTTTCTGATTACAGCTTGGGCCTGTTATCAGCTTCCAAATAGTTAACCAGGGTAAGCACGGGATGTGCGTTCCCTGGTTAACACTGACATGCATCTCAGCCAATCAGGCTCAGCCAATAACCTGATTGGCTGAAGCGACATCAAGGGGGGGACTACATTGAGGGATCGTGGAGGAGGATCCGAGGATGGCTGACCGAGAAAGGTTAAGTGCCGGGCAGGGGGGAAATCTGGCGGTATTTTGGGGCAATCTGGCAGCATTTTAGGGGCAAACTAGTGGCAATTGATGGGCACAGTGGCGACAATGGCAAGGCACAGTGGCTGCATTTGGCATGGCACAGTGGTGACAATTGATGGGCACAGTGGCGACAATGGCATGGCACAGTGACTGCGTTTGGCATGGCGCAGTGACGACAATTGATGGGCACAGTGGCGACAATTGATGGCACAGTGGCTGCATTTGATGGCATGGCGCAGTGGCGACAATTGATAGGCACAGTGGCTTTGTTTGATGGCATTGCACAGTGGCTCCGAGCAGGGCTGGTGCAAGGATTTTTGACACCCTAGGCAAAGCCTCATTTTGCCTCCCCCCCCCCCCCCCATTCGCTCCTCCACCCACTGAGATTTTTTGTGGTGTCCACACACACACGTCCCCCCTCTGTAACCCCCGCACATCTTCCCCCCCCATACACACCAGTCCCCCCTCTGTAACCCCCGCACATCTACCCCCCCCCCACACACACACACTAATTCCCCTCTGTAACCCCTGCACATCAGCCCCCCCCCCCCCCCCCCCACACACACACACACACTAATTCCCCTCTGTAACCCCTGCACATCTGCCCCCCCCCCCACACACACACCAGTCCCCCCTCTGTAATCCCCGCACATCTGCCCCCCCCCACACACACACACACACCAGTCCCCCCTCTGTAATCCCCGCACATCTACCCCCCCCCCCCCACACACACACACACACAGTCCCCCCTCTGTAACCCCCGCACATCTGCCCCCCCCCCTCACACACACCAGTCCCCCCTCTGTAACCCCCACACATCTACCCCCCCACACACCAATCCCCCCTCTGTAACCCCCGCACATCTGCCCCCCCCACACACAAACACCAGTCCCCCCTCTGTAACCCCCGCACATCTGCCCCCCCCCACACACACCAGTTCCTGCTCTGTAATTTCCGCACATCTGCCCCCCTCCCCCACACGCACACCAGTCCCCCCTCTGTAACCCCCACACATCTGCCCCCCCCCCATGCGCACACACACAGTCCCCCCTCTGTTACCCCCGCACATCTGCCCCCCCACACACCAGACCCCTCTGTAACCCCCGCACATCTGCCCCCCCCCCACACACACACCAGTCCCCCCTCTGTAACCCCCGCACATCTGTCCCCCCCACACACACACACCAGTCCCCCCTCTCTAACCCCCGCACATCTGCCCCCCCCACACACCAGTCCCCCGTCTGTAACCCCCGCACATCTGCCGCCCCAAACACACCAGTCCCCCCTCTGTAACCCCCGCACATCGGCCCCCCCCACACACACACACACACCAGTCCCCCCTCCGTAACCCCCGCACATCTGTCCCCTCCACACACACACACACACACCAGTCCCCCCTCTGTAACCCCCACACATCTACCCCCCCACACACCAATCCCCCCTCTGTAACCCCCGCACATCTACCCCCTCCACACACACACACACAAAAAACAGTCCCCCCTCTGTAACCCCCGCACATCTGCCCCCCCCCCCCCCACACACACCAGTCCCCCCTCTGTAACCCCCGCACATCTACCCCCACCCACACACACTAGTCCCCCCTCTGTAACCCCCGCACATCTACCCCCCCCCCCCACACACACACACACACACACCAATCCCCCCTCTGTAACCCCCGCACATCTGCCCGCCCCCCCCCCACACACACACACACCAGTTCCCTCTCTGTACCCCCTCCTGCACATGATCTGCCCCCCCACACACACACTAGTTCCTCCTCTGTAACCCCCCCTGCACATGATCTGCCCCCCCACACACTAGTTCCCCCTCTGTAACCCCCCACACAAACACACATATATCTTTTCCCCCTCTGTACACAATGCAAGGCACTGTAAACTTCACAGAAAACTTCCTGGGTGAAGGATGCAGCACTAAGCGTGCTGCCTTCTGCTTCCACTATCACTATGTACCTGAGCCAGCCAGCGGCAGTGAACGGCGCTGCTGCCTGTCTGTCTACTCCTCTCATAACAGATCCCCGAGCAACCAGGAGGAGGAGGGGGGATCGGACATCGCGGCAAGCCCGCACTCACTGGCAGGGCTTCCATCAATCATGCAGCACTTCCGGCCAGCTGCTCCATGTCCCGGCTCAATCCCCTCATCTTCTTGCTACGGTGGCACTGCAGGCTGGGGATAAAGTGATGTTTTCACAGCCGCAACCACCCCCGAACCTGGCGAAAGGCGCCATAAGGCAAGTTTTAAAAAAATGCAGATCCCGGAGGTATTTCAATACTTATACTCCGGGGATCCGGATTTTGCCGCTCCCCCCACCCTGGCGCTCTAGGCAGCCGCCTGACTTGCCTATGCCTAGCGCCGGCCCTGGCTCCGAGGATGGCTGACCGAGAAAGGTAAGTGCCGGGCAGGGGGGCAATCTGGCAGCATTTTAGGGGCGACAATTGATGGGCACAGTGGTGACAATTGATGGCACAGTGGCTGCATTTGATGGCATGGCACAGTAGCAACAATTGATAGGCACAGTGGCTTCATTTGATGGCATGGCACAGTGGCTGTGCCATGATTATACTACACATGTAACATAGCAAACTCTGTTGACTGAATATTGAATTTTTTAATGTTTAAATATTTTCTTGTCTTGAAACAGTAGTGACTTGACAAGACACCTCATAGGTAGTTGAGAGAGATAGTTTGTGTGATAATATTTTTATTCTTTTACATATAAGATAATTCTAAAATCAGTATTATAACACATATGCAGTAAGCGCACTAGATCTGAATGATAACATCTTTGGTGAATTGAAAACATAACTTTATCAAATAATGTGCAAATGTGTCAGGCTTTAGAGCATTGACAGTGGTGTCTCTCCACAGGGATCACAGCAAAGTCTGTGTATAGCATTTGTTAGGTTTCAGCTTCAGGCAGTTCATTAAAGATACACCACTTCAGCGCCTAACACAAGTACAACAGTCCTAACACTGTATGAGATCTTTATCTGGTATATGACGGTGCCATTAGCTGTTTGGCACAGTAATCTTGACGTACTTAGCTCTCTTCTGTAACAGTCTGGACTGCTGTATTGGTGGTGGACCAAGACTGCTATGGAGGAATCCCTCATACCAATGAAATACTGCAGCTTCACAGCCAACTGCATCCTACTGGACCAGGCTATACCACTACACACCATTCCACTAGATTAGGACTTGCACATCACTTGTGCTCTCCTTCCTCACCATGCATATTTTGCAGGCCTAAAGAAGAGCCGTACCCTGCAGAAACCCGCAGGATCACTTAATAGGAAGATCTTTGTAATGCTTGGAAGGCCTTCTCTCATGCCAGTATGTTGTTTATGTCATTGAAGAACCCCAACTCATCCCTTTTGTTCTTCTATTCTTAAAGGGGTTGTAAAGGTTAAACAAAAAAAATCCCTAAATAGCTTTCTTTACCTTAGTGCAGCAGACCTCCTACACTTACAGTGGGGCAAAAAAGTATTTAGTCTGCCAACAATTGTGAAAGTTCTCCCACTTAAAAAGGTGAGAGAGGCCTGTAATTGTCATCATAGGTATACCTCAACTATGAGAGACAAAATGTGGAAACAAATACAGACAATCACACTGTCTGATTTGGAAAGAATTTATTTGAAAATCATGGTGGAAAATAAATATTTGGTGCACCTACAAGATTTCTGTCTCTCACAGACCTGTATCTTCTTCTTTAACCACTTCCATACCGGGTCTATTTTGGCACTTCTCTCCTACTGTACATGCAAAAATCATAATTTTTTTGCTAGAAAATTACTCAGAATCCCCAAACACTATTTATGTTTTTTTTTAGCAAACACCCTAGGGAATAAAATGGTGGTCATTGCAACTTTTTATCTCGCAAGGTATTTGCGCAATCATTTTTCAAACGCCTTTTTTTGGGGAAAAAAACGGTTTTGTGAATTAAAAAATAACAAAACAGTAAAGTTAGCCCAATTTTTTTTGTATAATGTGAAAGATGAATTTACGCAGAGTAAATAGATACCTAACATGTCACGATTTAAAATTGCGCACACTCATGGAATGGCACCAAACTTCAGTATTTAAAAATCTCCATAGGTGTCGCTTAATTTTTTTTTTTCACAAGTTACCAATTTAGAGTTACAGAGGAGGTCTAGTGCTAGAAATGTTGCTGGCGCTCTAACGCACACGGCGATTCCTCACATGTGTGGTTTGAACGGCATTTACATATGTGGGCGGGACTTACATGTGTGTTCGTTTCTGAGCGAGAGCTACTGGGGATAGGGGCGTTTAAAAAAAAATGTTGGTATTATTTTATTTATAATTCACAGCCACGATTGCGGCTGTGTTTACATTCCGGTACCCGGGCGTGACGTCATAACATCACGCCCGCGCCTCCAACGATCATAGAGATGACTGGTGACCATCTGGTCACCAGTCATCTCTATGCCTCCCACCCGACGCCGGCAGATCATTTCTCCGGGTTTCCGATGGCAAGGGAGAGCCGAAGAAGCACCAGATGGCGGCGGGAGGGGGGGGGGGCATCCCCTCCCACCGCCTATAAGAACGATCAAGCGGCGCTACTGCCGCTATGATCATTCTTATGGTACACAGGTTTGCCGACTGAAGAGATGGATATCTGAATGATGCCTGTAGCTGTAGGCTTCTTTCAGATATCCCCACTGAAAGTCCAGGATGTCATATGATGTCCATGGGCGGTTAGTAGTTAAGAGGCTCCTCTGTCCTCCACTCATTACCTGTATTAATGGCACCTGTTTGAACTTGTTATCAGTATAAAAGACACCTGTCCACAACTTCAAACAGTCACACTCCAAACTCCACTATAGTGAAGGCCAAAGAGCTGTCGAAGGATACCAGAAACAAAATTGTAGACCTGCACCAGGCTTAGAAGACTAAATCTGCAATAGGTAAGCAGCTTGGTGTGAAGAAATCAACTGTGGGAGTAATAATTAGAAAATGGAAGACATACAAGACCACTCATAATCTCCCTCGATCTGGGGCTCCACGCAAGATCTCACCCTGTGGAGTCAAAATGATCACAAGAACGGTGAGCAAAAATACCAGAACCACACGGGGGGACCTAGTGAATGACCTGCAGAGAGCTGGGACCAATGTAGCAAAGGCTACCATCAGTAACACACTATGCTGCCAGAGACTCAGACCCTGCAGTGCCAGGCGTGTCCCTCTGTTAAGCCAGTACATGTCCGGGGCCATCTGAGGTTTGCTAGAGAGCATTGGGATGATCCAAAAGAGGATTGGGAGAATGTCATATGGTCAGATGAAACCAAAGTATAACTGTTTGGTAGAAAGACAACTCATTGTGTTTGGAGGAGAGAGAATGCTGAATTGCAACCAAAGAACACCATACCTACTGTGATGCATGGGGGGGGGGGGGGCAACATTGTGCTTTGGGTCTGTTTCTCTGCAAAGGGAACAGGACGACTGATCCGTGTACATAAAAGAATGACTGGGGCCATGTATCATGATATTTTGAGTGCAAACCTCCTCCCATCAGCAAGGACATTAAAGATGAAACGTGACTGGGTCATTCAGCATGACAATGATCCCTAACACACCGCCTGGGCAATGAAGGAGTGGCTTCGTAAAAGGCATTTCAAGGTCCTGCAGTCGCCTAGCCAGTCTCCAGATTTCAACCCCATAGAAAACCTTTGAAGGGAATTGAAAGTCTGTCTTGCTCAGCGACAGCCCCAAAACATCACTGCTCTAGAGGAGATCTGCATGGAGGAATGGGCCAACATACCAGTACAGTGTGTGACAACCTTGTGAAGACTTACAGAAAATGTTTGACCTCTGTCATTGCCAACAAAGGATATATAAGAAAGTATTGAGATGAACTTTTGATATTGACCAAATACGTATTTTTCACCATAATTTGCAAATACATTCTTTCCAAGTCAGACAATGTGATTGTCTGTATTTGTTTCCACATTTTGTCTCTCATAGTTGAGGTATACCTATGATGACAATTACAGGCCTCTCATCTTTTTAAGTGGGAGAATTGCACAATTGGTGGCTGACTAAATACCGTATTTATCCCCCTATAGCACGCACCAGCGTATAGCGCGCACCCCCACCTAGAATGAAATCCTAAGGGAAAAAAAGAAATACTGGCAGTTTACATTTAGTTACTTACAGTTGCCCGGCGTCCATCGGCGGCCTTGTCCGGCCCGGCGTCCGTCTGCGGCCTTCGTGGTGTCCTCCCCGCTTCTCCAGCGCTGCGATTCCCACTTCCCGCGCTGTGTTTGAACACCGCCGCCATATACCGAGCGCAGTACACTCAGGCACGCTCAGCTTCTCTCGCATAAAGGCTAGGAGGTGGCACAGGGCGTGACCGCGAGGAGAGCCGAGCCTGGCCGAGTGTCCCCGAGTGTACTGCACTCGGTATATGTCGTCAGCGGCTTCAAACACAGCGCGGGAAGCAGGGGATCGACTAGTAACGCGCACCCACAAAACGTGCACCCACAAAAGTGTGTGGTATACGCCGAAAAATACGGTACTTTTTTGCCCCACTGTACCTCATCCTTCCATTTTGCTTTTAAATGTCCTTATTTCTTCTGAGAAATCCTCACTTCCTGTTCTTCTGTCTGTAACACAATAATGCAAGGCTTTCTCCCTGGTGTAAAGGGTCGTGCTTGCCCCCTCCCTTTTTTACCTTTACAACACCTTTAACAAAACATTTTGAGGTTTAATAAAAGCTTTTATTTCCCATCCCTTAGTTCTGCCTTGTAACATGCAGCTATTCAGAATCTGTTAGTTGCATTAACTTTAGATAATTTAGAAAACTTTAGATAACTTTAGATTAACTTTAGATAACTTTACATATTTGAGTATTTTAAATATATTTTTTATAATAATGATGTAGCGTCCTCCTCTAGTTAGGCTGCTATGAGTAAACTTAGCTTTTGCTTTCGCTATAGTGAGTGGATCAGTGATTGTGTTGGTCTGTTCAGGGTTTCCTGAGCTGAGAGTTTGATTACTCCCACCTGCCTCTAAAAGAAGGTTCCAGAGCATAGGACAGGGAGATTCAAGTGATCAGTCAAATTTTTATCATGCCCCAGCCAAACGCTGGCAGGAGGCATCCAAAAGATGGCAGGGGAAGTGATAAATGGGCAGGATGTCTCTTTCGCTCAAAGAAGGGATCCATTTATCTTGGGGCTGCTGCCCCTGGAGGTAGCTACTCCCCAGGACAAGAGACTGCAGTCTGGGCCTCAACAGCTGCTGGGCTGAGGGTCTGGGAAAGATTGCCAGAGGATTACATTTGCTGGAGGGCACTATCTACACTAAATACTGGTCTGGAGAAGGATCTTGTTATTTCCCTCTACCTGTGAATGTAGTGGCCATTTTCTTTTGCCTACAGAAAAGGATGCTATAGAGAACATTTGTAAGTAGCTTGTCCTCCAATTACTTGCTATTTATATTTTGTAGTATCTTGTGTCACTGACCTGAGAGCAAAGTACAGCCAAAGCTTGTTATGCAGTCCTGTGACTGGTTTTCAGCCAACAGCAGGCTGAAGCTTGCTATTGGCTGACGTCACAGAGCCTCTGAAAAAATCTCAACCATATGGTCAGGATTAACCCAAGAGCCTGGAATGGCACCTGACTCAGCCTCACAATGAGCTGCTGAGAGCCCAAGCCAGCCTCTCTGCCTCCTCCACAGCCCATCGCTCCAGTGAACGGGGGGGAGGGCAGAGCACTGAGAACCGAGCGATCAGTGGTCTTTGATCGCTTGGTTCTCAGTCTTAGAGCCAGCGGGAGACAGATGCAATACCGGACTGATGCTGCATCCACCTAGGTGTAGCGCTCACCCCCAAAGGAGCCACTGATTAGTTTGGGACCGGCATGTTGAGTTACCAGTGATTCTTGTCTGACCTACAAGGCAGTTCCAAACCGGCAGTAGCACCAGTCTAAATAATTTGCGAATGGGAGCAAACTTAAAGCGGATCTCCACCCTAAAGTGAAGATCCGCTGATCGGAACCCTCCCCCCTCCGGTGTCACATTTGACACCTTGCAGGGGGGAGGGGGGTGCAGATACCTGTCTAAAGACAGGTATCCGCACCCACTTCCGGCCCGCAGTCTCGGGCAAAAGACGGGCTTTTCCCGTTGCGTGCTGGGAACTCTCAGCTCCCAGCACACAGCGGGAGCCAATCGCGGGCGCAGCGCGACTCGCGCATGCGCCGTAGGGAACCGGGCAGTGAAGCCGGAGCGCTTCACTTCCTGGTTCCCTCGCCGTGGATGGAGGGGGGAGCAGCAGGGTGACGAGCGATCGCTCATCCTCTGCTGCGGACGCCGCTGGACTCCAGGACAGGTAAGTGTCCTAATATTAAAAGTCAGCAGCTGCAGTATTTGTTGCTGCTGGCTTTTAATATTTGCTTTTTGGTGAACCATCCGCTTTAACTCTCCCATTCCCCACTAACTTTAGTGTAAGGTCCCACTAAATAAGGGGGGGCTACATAGGTAAGTATGATTCTTAAAAAATAATAATCCTGAGGCTCAATCAGGACTATGCCTGAATTGTCAGTGTGTGTGGGACTGTGCTTGTGTGACTGGAAGCCTCTGTACTACATTGGGAAACCTGGATATATTGTCAGAATCTCCTTTATATATTAACCACTTCAATACCAGGCTTTTATACCACCTCCATACCGGGCCTATTCTGGCACTTCTCTCCTACATGTACAAATCATAATTTTTTTTGCTAGAAAATAGTTTTAATTTACCGAGGAGATCTAGTGCTAGATTTGTTGCTGGCACTCTAGCGCACGCAGAGATACCTCACATATGAGGTTTAAACTGCGTTTACATATGTCGGCGGGACTTACGTGTGTGTTTGCTTCTGCAAGTGAGCTACCGGGGACAGGGGCGTTTTCATTTTATTTTTTTCACTTTTATTTATTTTTTGGACTTATTTTTCAAATTTTATTTTTTTCACTTTTATTCCTATTACAAGGAATGTAAACATCCCTTGTAATAGGAAATGTGTGTGACAGGTCCATATTGCTGTCCAATGACCAGTGTACTTTTTGTGATTCGGCACTGCGTCGCTTTAACTGACAATTGCGCTGTCGTGCGACGTGGCTCCCAAACAAAATTGGCGTCCTTTTTTTCCCCACAAATAGAGCTTTCTTTTGGTGGTATTTGATCATCTCTGCGGTTTTTATTTTTTGCGCTATAAACAAAAATAGAGGCCGATACGTATTATTCTACATATTTTTCGTTCAATTAATAAACGCTTATTGCGATTTTTTTTGTTAGCGCAAAAGTTATAGCGTTTACAAAATAGGGGGTCGTTTTATGGCATTTTTATTAATATTTTTTTTTTACTAGTAATGGCGGCGATCAGCATTTTTTTTCAGTACTGCGACATTATAGCGGGCACTTCGGACACTTTTGACACATTTTTGGGGCCATTGGCATTTTTATAGCGATCAATGCTATAAAAATGCATTGTATTACTATAAAAATGCCATTGGCAGTGAAGGGGTTAACACTAGGGGGCAGGGAAGGGGTTAAGTGTGTTCCTGGGTGTGTTCTAACTGTATGGGGGGGTGGCCTCACTAGGGGAAATCACTGATCTTCTGTTCATACATCATATGAACAGAAGATCAGCGTTTCCCCCGCTGACAGGACCGGGAGCTGTCTGTAACGAGCGATCGCATGTGCCCGGCAGCGATCGTACCCGCCGGGCACATGTGCGGGACTCGGCGGCGAGCGGGGACAGACGTATAGCTACGGGCTTTTGCCCAGCAGTGCCACCGTCCCGCAGTAATATGACGGCGGCCGGTCGGTAAGTAGCTAAGGAGAGATGCGGGGTCAATAAGACCTCACATCTCTCCTTAAGGCTGGAAACCATGAGATCGGGGAAAAAAATTCACTGATCTCATGAATTGTTGCTTATAGCTGCAATCGCGGCTTTGTTTACTTACGGGGACCCAGGCGTGACATCATCACATCGCGCCCGGGTCCTCCGACGGTCATCTGGTCACCAGTCATCTCTATGCTTCCTGCCAATGCCGGACGATTCGTTCTCCGGGCCCCCGAAGGCACGGGAGAGCCCGGAGAAGCAACGGGAGGGGGGGATGCCTGTAAGAACGATCAAGCGGCGGAACCGCCGCTATGATCATTCTTATGTCGTGCAGAATCATCGGATTAACAAGAGGATATCTGGATGATGCTTCTGGCTGCAGGCATCATTCAGATATTCACCCGCAAAGCCCAGGCCGTCAAATGACAATGGGCTGGTATTGAAGTGGTTAAATATTTTAATTAAATGATTGATGTAAATAATTTTAGTGATATATTGTATATTAATGCATTTTTTTTAGCATTATGTTGTAATGAACAACAATTGTGCTTTACTGCTTCACATATAAAGAACAACAATCAAATCCCTGTGTGGCTGATATCTTATTCCATCTCTTATAGGGGTTGCAAACCCTCACGGTTTTTCACCTTAATGCATTCTATTCATTAAGGTTAAAAAACCTTTTGTACTGCAGACCCTCTCCTTTTTCTTACCTGAACTCGGTCGTTTCAGCGATGGGGACGAGCACAGCAGCTCCAGGCGCTGTCTCAGGTCCTAATTGGATAGATTGATAGCAGTAGGAGCCAATGGCAGGGGCGGGAATGAGTCCTGCTGTCTGTGTCAATGGACACAGCAGCAGGTCTCGGGAGTGCGCCTGCACTAGTGCCTACATGAAATGCAGCTCTCTGTTGGGGCATTCAAGAAGAAGAGAGGCCAGGAGCGCCACCTGGGGACCCCAACAAAGGAGGATCTGGGCCACTCTTTGCAAAACCCTTGCACAGAGGAGGTAAGTATAACATGATGTTTGTTATTTAAAAAAAAAAAAAAGCTTTACAATCACTTTAACAAAGACTACACTCAGCTATTAAAAGCTCCCTCTACTGGCTAACCAACACATTTCTATATTTATTACAATAATCCATAAATGGCTTTACTCTAAACATTGGACCAATAAGGCCTTATGCACACTGGACGTTTTTACAGCTGCTGTTTTTGGCTTCATGCTATTTTTTTTTGTTGCAGCCAATAAACTCCCCAGCATGTTATCCTATGTGTCCATGCACACTCAGGGCCAGATTCTTAAAAAATGGCATATTCGCGGCGTAGCGTATCTTATCCCATTTATGCTACGCCTACGCAGTTTTTACGGGCAAGTGCTGTATTCTCAAAGCAGTTGCTCCGTAATATGCATCGGCGTAGCATAAAGGGGACAGCGTAAGGCCGTGTAATTCAAATAGTGAAGGAGGGGGGCGTGCTGTATTTAAATTAAAGCGCGCCCCCGTGCCGAACGAACTGCGCATGCGCCGGCGTACGCCGCAAATACAGCGAATACGACGGCAACGTAATTAACGTATAGGCCTATTCGCAACGAGTTACGCAAACGGCGTAAACGACGGCAAAAAAAAGACGCTGTCCCGACATCCATACTTAACATGGCTTACGGCGGACCTACGCAAGGTTACCCCTCCTTCTAGCAGGGGCAACCTTACACGTACGCAAACTACGCCGACGGCGCGCAACTTCGTTCGGGAATCGGCGTATCACGCTCATTTGCATATTCAACGCAGAAATCAACGGGAGCCCCGCCTAGCGGCCGGCGTAGTATTGCATTTAAAATCCGACGGTGTAAGTGACTTACGCCAGTCGAATCTACGCTGTATCTATGCGTAAGTGATTCTAAGAATCATGTTGCATAGATACCCGGGCTCAGAAACAGAGATACGACGGTGTATCTGGAGATACACCGTCGTATCTCTTTGAGAATCTGGCCTATAGGCTGTTATCAGTAGTTTTTTCGCAGGGGAATTTTCTGTCTGGAAAAAAAACCCAGAACGAGTGGGTTTTGAAAGTATTTTCTTCAACTGCGTTTTTGAGCCATAACCTATTGTGAGAGTATCATTTTGGTCAAAAAGCTAAAAAATTCTACAGCTACAGCTTTCTACAGCTAATGCTACTGGCTTTTTTTTTTAATGTCCAGTGTGCATGAGGCATAACAGGTAATACGCATTCTCTAAAAATACAGTATACTGTCCCTTTTAACAGTCTTCTTCAGTTGGGAAAATGTGTATCAGAAAATGGAGCACTAAGAAGAGTGTGTCTGTGTTATCTGCATCTGCTATGTGAAATGTTCAATTACTGTTTTAATAAAACTGTGCTAGGATAGCGACAAGAGCGTCCTTCTGGGAACAAGAGACTGAATTGAATCAGTGTGTGTTTGGATGAAAATTCTCATCTGGGAGAATCAGCTGGAATAGAATATCAGCGGGTATATTTCAGAAAGAAAAAGCAGTAACTTTGCAAGTCTCAGTTTCATACCTTTCTACTATGTCACAATATAGAGCAACAAAATATTATAAAGCACCTTTTACTATAAAAAAAAAAAAAAAAGTTCCTGAGCTCCAGGCAAGTGCCTCTCCCAGGAATAGGAAAAAATGATTTTTATGATTTTGCTGCACAAAATAAGAAGCATTTGCTTAGTCTCCGTTC
Source organism: Rana kukunoris (assembly GCA_029574335.1). Taxonomy (NCBI): domain Eukaryota; kingdom Metazoa; phylum Chordata; class Amphibia; order Anura; family Ranidae; genus Rana; species Rana kukunoris. Next base: position 138,057,735 of record CM056057.1, on the reverse strand, counting down.
CCCTAGTGATCCCTATACCTTCATATAAATGTTCGTACCTTCCCCGTCTAGTACCTCCCCCCTCACCTATCACCCTCTCCCCCTTTGTTTCCTTGTCCCCTTCCTGCCTTCCCCTCCCCCCGCGCCCCCCCTTCGCCTCTCTCTCCCCCTCTCGCCCTCTACCTCTCCAAAAGGAGCTGGGTAGCAGTCTGCTTAGTGTTGCTTAGTCTTACGCAGCCACATTGAGTAGCTACCTGGCTATGTTGCTTCATAGTTTTTCCTGCTGTATGTGTTCGTACTAACCTGATTTATGTAACCTGCTCAAGTGAATCTCTGTATATTGTATGTGTGGTTTATTCACAAGTGTATTACTGTATTGTTTCAATAAACATTCCTTATGTTTAAAAAAAAAAAAAAACAGCATTTTAGCTTGCACATGATTGGATGATAAAATCAGCAGAGCTTCCCAGCATTTAAGATCTACCCCTCAGATTTACAGCGACTGCACTTCCAAGTGCAATTTCGGTGCAATATCAAGTGCACTTTGCACTCGTAGTTTAAACTTGAAGTGCAAAGTGGATTTGCCTTTCCTAAATGACCCCCCATAACTCCTGTTCCATTGATACCTGTAAAATAGTACTGTGAAAATGCTTTCCAAAACAAATAAAGAGGGTGAATCTTCACAGCAATGAGAAATATTGCCTTACAAAACAGACAGGGTTTCTGATTGTTCCACACTCCATCCAAAGCTGCATTAACAATGATTGAGTTGCCAGAGTGGGTAGATGCAAGAGATTTATGTTTGATTATATTGTCTACAATTTCTAAAAACAAAATGCTGAAATAAACATTTTACAGCAAAGCCAACATCCTTTCATCCAAACATCATTGTTCCAGATTGATCATGGAAAACATAATAAAGCACAAAACTCTTTAAAGTGGATGTAAACCCACTCTTATCCTTTCTAAACTACTGCCATAGTGCTGATCTATAAGAATATACATGCCTCCTGCAAATGCTTCCCCTCCTTCTGTTAAAAGAACTGAAAAACTGCACATTCTGTGGGTGGATCTGTTGTCTGGAGCTCGGTGGGTGGAGTCGTGATGTTAGTAGACTCCCCGCCCTCCTCTACACTCCCCTTGTTAACATGCATTTTTTCCTGTGTATTCCTTACACTAAATTCTGCTATGAAGATCTAACATCCAGTCAAAATTCAGAAAAGTAATCACATGACTTCAGAAAAGCGCCCAGAGGCGATTTAGTTCGCATGTGCCGCGCTATATAAGTTTTTCATTCATTCATTCAAAAGGAGTGGGGGTGGGAATTAAAAAATGCCTGTCTCCTGGCTAGTGCATGAGATATGTATAACCTGTCACTCACAGCAAGGGGGCGGAACGGACTAAGGTTTTTCTCTGTAAGTCCGTTATTTTTTAATGGAACAATAAAATAGGATTGCTCAGAGCTGAATTAATTCTGTGTGGCAAGACTGAGCACAGATGATAGCAAAACTTATACTGTACATTGCGAAATCAAAAAAAAATTGGGTTTACATCCACTGGGAGAATAATACTTGACAAGCTCAGTGAACTTGTTGGATGTTGGATGTTAATACCAAGACTGACCAGAAGGTATCTTATTTCTATTTTTGTTCTTTAACAAATACAATATTAAGCTTTCAGAGGCAATAAGTTTAATCAGATAAATCATCAGTTGGCATGTGTCATCTATCTAATGCATATTTAAAGCAGGCAGGGAGTCAATGATATCCCAAATGCAATTTCCACGTGTTAATATGTTTTGCAGCCCTGTACACAAATGTGTCATTCCTTGGATTATTCTGACAGTATTTTAGTTACTAAAACTTCCAAGGATAAATAAATCTATACATAGATGTGACTTCACACCCTGGGGCAGATCTTCAAATGTAGGAGAATGTTACTCACTGCCCCTTATGTTATAGGCAGCATAAAGACAATACTACAGCAGCATAAAATATTTCAGGTGGGAGATTGCTGATGGAGCAGAGCCCTCCAGTAGTGCAAAGTATTCATTGGGATTTTATGTGATAGACCAACACAAAGTGGCACATAATTATGAAGTGGAAGGAAAATGATAAATGTTTTTAATTTTTTTTTACAAATAAATATGTGAAAAGTGTGGCTGCATTTGTATTTAGCCCCCTTAACTCTGATACCCCTAACTAAAATCTAGTGGAACCAATTGCCTTCAGAAGTCACCAAAATCTCAGTATAAATACAGCTGTTCTGTGAAGCCCTCAGAGATTTGTTAGAAAAAATCTTGGTGAACAAACAGCATTATGAAGGCCAAGGAACACACCAAACAGGTCCGGGATGAAGTTGTGGAGAAGTTAGAAAAGTTAAAAGTAGGGTTAGGTTATAAAAAAAAATATCCCAAGCTTTGTCACGGAGCACTGTTCAATCCATCATCTGAAAATGAAAAGAGTGTGGCACAACTGCAGACCTACCAAGACATGGTCGTCCACCTAAACTGACAGGCCGGGCAAGAAGAGCATTAATCAGAGAAGCAGCCAAGAGGCCCATGGTAACTCTGGAGGAGCTGCAGAGATCCTCTGGACATTTATTTAAGGGGGAATGTGCTCTGGACATCTGCGTACAAATATTATGAGAATAATAAAATGTTCTGCCAGTTTAAAAGGAGAGTAGCACACCACTGATACCATAAGTTAATACTAAAGCCAGTTATAATAAAAATGCAGAGGCAATTATTTAAAGTGGAGGTTCACACAAAAAGTGAACCTCCACTTTTCGGAACTCCCCCCCCCCCTCTGGTGTCACATTTGGCACCTTTCAGGGGGTAGGGGGTGCAGACCCCTGTAAAATACAGGTATTTCACCCACTTCCAGGCATAGATAGCCGCAGAATCTGCAGACATCTACGTCACTTCTCCCCCCCCCCCCCCGCTGTGCGACTCGCACATACACAGTTGGGAAGCCACAACGCTTCACTCCCTGATCCCCCCCCCCCCGAGGATGGAGGCAGAGGCAGCTGAGAGACGAGCGATTGCTCGTCTTCGCCTGCCGACATCGCGGGCACCCTGGACAGGTAAGTGTTCATTTATTAAAAGTCAGCAGCTGCTGTATTTGTATCTGCTGGCTTTTAATATTTTTTGTTTAGGTGTACCTCCGCTTTAAAATTATAAAGAGTAGATACATTTATTTAGTACAACCCTTTAAGGGCAACCATAATATTGATGCAGCCCATGATGAAATTGAGTTTGACACCCCTAATTTAATGGGACCCAATCACAGGCTCCCACACAAATGTATTCTACGTGCCAGACAATTGGAGAGAGACTTTTTTCTAAATATAAGGTATGGGCAGCGCCACAAAAGGGGGGAGCAACACGACTTCTAGCACGACTTTGGGAGGCAACTTGGACACGACTTGAGTATGAATCATCAGGCAACTTACAAGGCAACTTCAAGTAGGGCAGTAGACATGGTCAGTAGGGCAGAGGATGTTGTCAGTAGGGCAGAGGACGTTGTCAGTAGGGCAGTGAACATGGTCAGTAGGGCAGTAGACGTGGTCAGTAGGGCAGTGGACATGGTCAGTAGGGCAGTGGACATGGTCAGTAGGGCAGTGGACATGGTCAGTAGGGCAGTGGACATGGTCAGTAGGGCAGTGGACATGTCAGTAGGGCAGTGGACATGGTCAGTAGGGCAGTGGACATGGTCAGTAGAGCACTGGACATGGTCAGTAGGGCAGTGGACATGGTCAGTAGGGCAGTGGACATGGTCAGTAGGGCAGTGGATGTGGTCAGTAGGGCAGTGGATAAGGTGAGTAGAGCAGTGAACATAATCAGTAGGGCAGTGGATGGGACCAGTAGATTTTTTATTTAATTTTTTATTTTTATTTTAGTGGAGGGTAGTATGATGAGAGGGAGTATAATGGAGGGCAGTATGATGGGAGGGGGGATAATGGAGGGCAGATGGAAGGGGTGGTAGTGGAGGGCAGTATGGTGGGAGGGGTGGCAGTGGAGTGCAGTATGATGGGAGGGGTGGCAGTGGAGAGCAGTATGATGGGAGGGGGTAATGGAGGGCAGCATGATAAGAGGGGGGTAGTGAAGGGTAGTATGATGGGAGGGGGTAGTGGAGGGTAGTATGCTTAGAGGGGTGGCAGTGGAGGACAGTATGATGGGAGGGGTGGCAGTGGAGGGCAGTATGATGGGAGGGGGTAGTGGAGGGCAGTATGATGGGAGGGTGGGCAGTATGATGGGAGGGGTGGTAGTGGAGGGCAGTATGATGGGATTGGGTAGTGGAGGGCATGATGATGGGGGGAAGTGGAGGGCAGTATGATTGGAGGGCAGTATGATGGGGGGTAGTGGAGGGCAGTATGATGAGAGGGTGGGCAGTGGAGGGCAGTATGATGAGAGGGGTGGCAGTGGAGGGCAGTATGATGGAAGGGCGGTAGTGGAGGGCATGATGATGGGAGGGGGATAGTGGAGGGAAGTATGATGGCAGGGGGGTAATGAAGGGCAGTATAATGGGAGGAGGTAGTGGAGGGCAGTTTGATTGGAGGGGTGGCAGTGGAGGGCAGTATGATGGGAGGGGGTGTAGTGAAAGGCAGTATGATTGGAGGGGGGTAATGGAGGGTGTAACGGTCACCACCATTTACGATATGCATTCCATCGCTCCAACCACGACAGCTTAGCCCGCAGTCTGACAATCCCTGTAGACACGATCCATTCCCCAGAATTAAGACGAGACAAGCTCTGTTCTCTCTGGTTTCAAATGAATGAATGCTTTAATGGTACACTCTCTCAGGTTTTTATACAGTTCAAGCATGAAAGGAACAAAGAAACTCTCCACCCCCCTCATCACACAGTGGGGCTTCAATCACATTCTTTTAGATAATGACATTCAGGTGAGGTAATAATCCCTCAGGCCGCGTACACGATCAAATTTGTCCGCTGAAACTGGTCCGATGGACCGTTTCAGCAGACAAATCCGATCGTGTGTATGGGCTAGCGGACATGTTTGTCCAGCGGACAAATTTCAAAGCATGCTTTAAAATTTGTCCGCCGGAGACATGTTCGTCGGATATGTCCGCTGGTTAGTATGGATGGATTTGACACATGCGTGGAAGTTTTTCACTTCCTGGTTCGTCACCGCCACGTCACCGCCACGTCACCGCGCTGTCTCCCAGCGGGGATTTTGATCCGATGGTGTGTCCGTCGGACATGTCCCTCCGTTTCAGCGGACATGTCCCTCCGTGTGTACGCGCCCTCAGACGTCCCATCTTTGACAACAGCTATTCACCTGCAGAATACACATTCCTATGTCAGACGTTCGGGCCCCGAATTACAGGAGTTAATTACTACAGCTGACAAGACACATTCCACACATAAAACAGTATTACCATACATAAAGAGAGGTCTAGGAGCCAGGCTGACTCTCAGTTTCAATCCACAGTAGTAGTCTTAGTTAGCATCTCAACAGCCTCACACAATGGACAATGAAAGGTCTTAGGAGCTGACGCAATTAACACCTCAAAAGCATGTGTCCCCACATTGAATGAAACATTGACCTTTACAGCTTGTAATATGTCCAGATCTCCTGCAAAACATGAATTATCATTTATCAGCCACCCTATGCCCAAAAGGGGCACAGGGTGACCTTAGACCCAAGAGTCATCAGTGATGCTGGCACAGGAGTATCCCCCATCCCTCAAAAGTCTCTGGGCATCACGGGTCATTCCGTTACAGAGGGCACTTTGATTAGAGGGGGGTTGGTGTAGGGCAGTATGATGGGGGGTAGTGGAGGGCAGTATGATGGGAGGGGTGGTAGTGGAGGGCAGTATGATGGGAGGGGTGGTAGTGGGGGCGACTGTACAGCATGACTGGAGGAGGGCAGTGTATGAGAGGGAGCAGAGTGACCATGAGCATCCTCATGGCACTAAAGGGAGCCTATCTCTCTTCCAGCAGCAGGAACAGCTTGCTTTAGGTGAGACTCTGAGTCAGGGGTCAGAGTTGGGGATGGAACCAGAGGTCCTAGGTACGGATGACTGTGGAGCTTACGTGCAGAAGAGAAGGAAGTTAAATCCTACTCTCTGATTTCTGGGTCTCTGCTCTCCTCCTCTTCGTGACGTCACTGGTTGCTAGACGCCAATCGGCCACGTCCAGCAACCAGTTGTTTGGGCAGTGAGCCAGGCAGCGCCTGGGGAATAATAATAAAGCGGGTCTTGGCCAGCAGTACACAAGGCAGTGAGGGACCGCGGCAGCATTTTCAGGGGGCAGCAGATCGGCCCAGGGGGCAATTAATGCATTGTCCCGGAATGAAGGAGCCCGGGATGTGGGACAGACCTCCCAAGGCAGGACTTTTGCAGGCAATCCGGCACGATTGGGAGGTATGCACAAATCTGTTGTCCGCAGTTACATTTGTCTTGTGGAAGCACATCAGAATTCTGAATTCCCCTGACTGTTCTGACTGTAATAAAGTAATAAAGTTAAAGAAAAAAAAGGCAGACTCGAAGGACTACTCAGTCTTTTTCTGCGGTCACTTTTTTATGTTTCCATGTAAGTTTCATGGAGCTTTAACCACTTCAGATCCGCCCCATCGTCAAAATACGTCATTTTTTTAAAGATGGATATCTCGGTAACGGCAGCAGCTGCTGCCACATCCGAGATATCCATCTCTTCATGGGGCGGATCTGTACACGATAATGGCAGTCTCCGCGGCGGATTCGCCGTGAGATCGCCGTTATCGGTGGCGGGAGAGGTTGCCCCCCCCTCCCGCCGCTCTCCCGCGCCCTCCGCCGCTTACCGTTGCCGTCGGTAGCAGCGGAGGCGATCGGGTCTGCTCGTCGTCTGTCCGGGATGCGACTGAGGGAAAAATGTTTCCACCTTGCTGGGTGGAAGTGACATCAAAACGTCAGTCCCGCACAGCGTCTTAAAGAGACATATTTTTTGTTTACTTTTTTCTTTTTTTCTTTTTTCTTTTGCATTTAAGTCTAAATATGAGATCTGAGGTCTTTTTGACCCCAGATCTCATATTTAAGAGGACCTGTCATGCTTTTTTCTATTACAAGGGATGTTTACATTCCTTGTAATAGGAATAAAAGTGATCAATTTTTTATTTCAGTGTAAAAAATTTAAAAATAAATTAAAACAAATAAGAAAACAAAAAAAATGTTTTAAAACTATTCTAGCCCTAGACCTCCTCTGTATCTCAAAAAATGCAACCTGTAGAATTTTTTAAACATCGCCTATCGAGATTTTTAAGGGTAAAAGTTTGACGCCATGCCACGAGCGGGCGCAATTTTTAAGCGTGACATGTTGGGTATCATTTTACTTGGCGTAACATTATTTTTCACAATATATAAAAAAATTGGGCCAAATTTTTTAATTCAAGAAAGTGAATTTTTTCCAAAAAGAGTGCGCTTGTAAGACCGCTGCGCAAATACGGTGTGAGAAAAAGTATTGCAATGACTGCCATTTTATTCTCTAGGGTGTTAGAAAAAAATATATATAATGTTTGGGGGTTTTAAGTAATTTTCTAGCAAAAAAAACTGTTTTAGTCTCGTAAACACCGAATCTGAAAAACAGGCTCGAGTCTCAAGTGGATAAACAAGTATTAAAGCAGAAAGCAGAGACCTCCCATAATATGCATATCCATGTCCTTGTGTACCACTGAGGAGGGTTAATAAACTGCAAGCTTCCAAAAAACATTACCAACAAAATAACCATTAAAGAGCAAAGATGCTGATTACTAATTACCAGACCATTATATGGAAATGCTCTTTAATGCACTCAGGATAAATGATAATGACACTCTCATTATCAATGGACATTTCTTAGGAAGGAAAAAAATATGAGTAATAGGATCTGGAGAAAACTAATTCTTTTTTTTTTTCTTTTAAGAGAGGAGAAAAATAATTCTTAATTGTACAGAATGAACCATTTTCCTTTTTAAGAAGAACCCTAGGAAGAAAAAAAAGGTTTTCCGCAGGCATACAAGCCTACTTCATTAATCTCTGCTTCTTATTTACAACCTACTATTATACCACAATTGACATTAGCAGCAGTGTGACAACCCCAAATCAGGAATTAAATGACCATAAACAGGTTTCAGTGGAGAAAATTGGGATAAATTGGCCTGCTCATTACACTGAGGATTTTCTCATACTGAGTTTTGTTGCATAGTAAATTCAAGCATTGTGATTTCATTATTTTCCTTTAATTGGTCTACTAAGATACAATCCTCCTTTCCATGTAAATTCTGCATAAAGTAGAAGGAAAAAACTAATAAGATGCAAAGGGAATTCACTGACATATATAACCCTCTAATCACATTTTCTGGACCAAGCCATAGTAATTTTATTCACTTCAAGTATATTTGGGGTAATGAATATATAGCAGCGCACGGTAATCAGAGTGAGTTATTTTCTGCTCTGGTCCTTCATATATACAGATAAACTTGTAAGAATGTTAAGGTTTAACTAAAGGCAAAAATGTTTTTGCAGAGGGATTAGAACACATGTGGGAAGGATGTAACATGGTGCAGCGGCAGTAACTAACACACAGTCCAGGTGCAATAGAGAAAACTTGTATTGTAGTCAGAATATACCAATCCACAACAAGCCCATAGAAATGCACCCCGACCGGGAACACACATGTAATGTTAGCGTCTGTCTTGAAGGGCAGAATGTGGCCTGGCCGGTCCCAGCCAAAGCTGGGAGGTTTCTAGGAGTAGTGGAGGATCCCTAGTCTTTCTCCACTCATCTGGAACCTTCCCCTGCGTGATTTCTGTCCCTGACAGGCGGATGACCTGTCCCTACACTACCCACATGTTAAATGCGCACCAAACTCAAAAGCGAAGCACATAAATAGACTCTGCCTGACCAAAGATGGTTGCCAAAGTCACATGGGCTGTTAGTATCCAATGGGATTGATGCCCCTAATGACCCAGGAAACCATAGAGGACCCATTTACTCGTGACTTCCTCTCCCTCTGCACTGTCACAGCGGTTGAACGCCACCTACAGTGGAGAAAATAGACTGCCTATTAGGTTTTTATTGCTGTCTGTGTCCCCTGTAGGGAAATTCACCCTCTCTATTTGTCCTGTTTACCATTATCATTGAAAGTGAAGGTACAGAAAAACCCAAATTTTGGGTTGTCCCCAGAAAAAGTAATATAGGGGAGATCTTCCATTGGGAATTACTGGTAACCTGGGGGCCCCAAGGGATTCCCTTTTATTTGAAGGGATTTCCTCTCATTACCTTTTCCTTACCTCATTACCTTTTTTAGCTATGGGACAGTGAAGGCAAGTGAAGGTAAATTACCCCAATGGGACACAGATAAGAAAACAAAAAATTGCGCTAGAAATAGTTAGATATACCGTATTCATCAGCGTATAACACGCACAGGTGAATGACACGCACCCTAACTTTAATGCCGCGTAGACACGATCATTTTTTGGCATGAAAAATAAAGACGTTTTTAAAAACGTCATTTAACATGATTGTGTGTGGGCTTCACATCGTTTTTCATGTTCTGAAAAATGACAAGAAAAAAATTCGAACATGCTGCATTTTTTCACGTAGTTTTAAAAAATTTTGTTTTTCGGGTTGTTAAAAAAATGATCGTTTTAAACCCGGGAAAGTTTAGAAGCAAGTTATAAGACTGGAGCGCTCGTTCTGGTAAAACTATTGTTCATAATGGAGTAAGCACATTCATCACGCTATAACAGACAGAAAAGCGCAAATCGTCTTTTACTAATAAGGAATCAGCAAAAAGCAGCCCAAAGGCGAATATAACTTCCCCTTTCGAGTGCCGTCGTACGTGTTGTACGTCACCACGCTTTGTTCATCATTTTTCATAAACAATGGTGTGTGGGCAACATCGTTTTTAATGATGAAGTTGGAAAAACTTGCTGAAAAATTATCGTGTGTACGTGGCATAAGAGGGAAGTTTCAGGAAAAAAACTTTCCACAGCCCCCTGCGTATAACACGCAGGCACAGTTTACCCTCTATTTTCAGGGTAAAAAAGTGAGTGTTATACGCCAATAAATACAGTAAGTAGTATACAAATCATTGGACAACAAAGAAATATATTAATGAAAATGCATCATTAAAATAATGACATCAGACAATCCCATATGGTGCTCAGGAAGTAGGACTACTTCCTGATGATGGCTTCTATGTTAGCCGAAACGTTGAGGTAATATCGCATCATCGCGTTACTTCCGCCCAACCAAAATACGGTGCATCAGGATGCCATTCGTTCAGGGCCGATTACCCTTTACCATTTATATAATCGCATGCTACATACAACGGGTGCCAGGACTATCAGGCACTCAGCAATGTAAGTGTAACTTTTTTAACTTTTGTGGAACCAATACATTTTAATACGGCATTGCGCAATGAGGCTCTCTTTTTGCTCTTATCATCCCCATTCATCCTTATCAGGCACATCTCTACTTCCAAGAAGTCATCCTAACTAGGGTTGAGCGAAAAAAAAGAAAAAAAATCCAGCGGTAGTAATCCACTCTCGATCCGGCTCCCCACTCCAACGTTGTCTGTTTCCAGCGGCGTGTGATCTCTCCAGCGACGGGTGATCGGTCCAGTGATGAGAAATCCATCCATCCAGATCAGCGTCGCGGCCCTTCTCTCTCCGCTGGACACAGCCCAGCGGAATGACGCGGCCGGAGCTTTGACATTTCTTATATAGGGAAGGCGGGCCACCCGTCACGTGACCCCGCCCCCTCTGACGCAAGAGGGATCTCTGGGCTTTCCCAGTGACATAGCAGAGTGTGCGTCAGAGGAGGACGGGGTCACGTGACGCGTGGCCCGCCTCTGCTATATAAGAAATGTCAAAGCTCCGGCTGCATCATGCCGCTGGGCTGTGTCCAGCGGAGAGAGGTCGGCGACGCTGCTCTGGATGGAAAGATTTCTCATCGCTAGTCTGATCACCCGTTGCTGGAGAGATCACCCGTCGCTGGATACAGACAACATTGGAGCGGGGAGCTGGATCGAGAGTGGATTACCACCACTGGATATTTTTTATTAATAAAATACTTTTTTCTACGGTGTGTGTGTGTTTTTTTTACAAGAATTTACACTTCCTTCGTGAAATGGTAGGGGTACAGTGTACCCCATTACCAATTCACATAGGGGGGGCAGGATCTGGGGGTCCCCTTTGTTAAAGGGGTCGTCCAGATTCTGATAAGCCCCCCGCCCGCAGACCCCCACAACCACCGGGCAAGGGTTGTGGGGATGAGGCCCTTGTCCCCATCAACATGGGTACATCCTGCCCATGTTGAGGGCATGTGGCCTGGTACGGTTCAGGAGAGGGGGGGGCGCACTCTGTCCCCCCTCTTTTCTGTGGCCAGCCAGGTTAACGTGCTCGGATAAGGGGTCTGGTGTGGATTTTTAGGGGGACTCCACGCCATATTTTTTTTAATTTGTGGTGGAGTTCCCCTTAAAATCCACACCAGACCTGAAGGGTCTGGTATAAATATTTGGGGGGAACCCCACGTCATTTTTTTTTTAATTGACGGCGGGACCCCCAGGCTTTTTTTTTTTTTTTTTATGAATGAATCCTCTCTGAATTGCCGGAGCCGACAATTCATTATAGCCGCAAAGCCGCTTTTAAATGACTTTTTTTCCTTTCAGAAATTACACTTTGTGCAGGGACAGTTCTAAGTTTATTTTTATGTATTTTTAAGTTACTTTCCTATTCACATTTGATTGCAGAGTACTTGCCATGCTCTTCCTGACATTTTGCTGCCATTTGCAGCCCTCTAGCCTTTTCCATTAGTTTTTTTAAAGACATTTTAGTAGTCAAAGTCCGGGTCCCCATTGACTTTAATGGGGTTCGGGGCCAGGGTCAAGTTCGGTTCAAGTTCGGGTCCCGGGCTCAAGTTCGGGTCCCGAACCCGAACATCCAGGTGTCCGCACAACTCTAATCCTAACCATTCGGGTCATTCTTACATGCGCATAAGACCATACTAGAGATAGGTGGTCCATATCCAGCGGTGAGTGTACATCTATGTGTGGCACCCAGTCCGAGCACCAATCCGTAGGAGATATATTTTGAGCACTGAGCACCATATGGGATTATCTGATGTCATTATTTTAATGATGCATTTTCATTAATATATTTTTTTGTTTGTCCAATGATTTATTTACTACTTATATCTAACTATATCTAGCGCAATTTTTTGTTTTCTTATACATGTTGTTGCTTTGGTAATACTCAGCAAGTTTATTTTTGCAGCTGTAATTCGTTATTATTAGAAAAATGGGGTTGGGACTTTGTATGAGGCATGTGGTATGCACCACCACAGGCCTCCATCCCTGTAAGGGTGTAAAAAATGGAAGGTTGGGACTTTAAATGAGATGCAATTAGCAAAATGCGATTAAGTATATATATGGAAATTATAAAAACTGTTTCCATAATGACCAGGCTCAAAAATACCAACCCAAGAAGCACTAAAACCAAAATAATCTGTCTAAATGTGTGTAATTAAAACAGGGGTTTAGTTGCAGTTATTTGCAAATACCTGGTAAGCTGCAGGCCAAGCGTCAAGGCACCCTGTGAAACTGAGTGTCCCCCTTCCCACCAATGATAGGGGTGTGTCCCGTACTCAGGTGATCTATGTGTTCAAACAAAGAAAAAATACAAAGTTGTGTATATATATCACCTTAAATGGCGGTAATCAGTCAAACCATAAAAGGAAAAAAAAATGGGGGGCGTGGCCGGACCTGACTGGAAGATGGACGCTTGAAGCTTGAGCTCCTGCCACCCCAGAGCTGAAATCGCTATATCCCGGAGTTACCCACCTTTGTTACCGAACACACAGGATGGGCACAGCCTCCAGAGCATCCTCTGCCTCTAGATCGCGGTCCCCGAGGGGAAATACCGGGGTCACCCAGCACAACATCCCGGACATGTTCCATTCCCAGAGGGGAAACATGGCGCCGATAAGCCTAGGCCCCGCACCAGGCCTCTCGCACCAACCGCCTCCCGACCGATCTGAGATTGTGCTATCAGCCCCTCAGGGACTCTCCCCACAAGCGCAGGAGGTGGACCGGTACGGGGACCCTTCTTCACCACACCGCCAACTCACACTGGCCGATCTGCGAGCGGTGGCCACAGACATCAAAGATGCCCTGGCAGCCGCCATTGCGGGCCTCCGCATAGAGGTACATGCCCTGGACGATCGAGTCTCCCAAACGGAGCGCGCGGCGGTGGCACAAGAGAACATCCTCAAACGCACGACGAGGAAGATAGACGACCATACCCTCCAACTTAGGGATATGAATCGCCATCTAGAGGATTTAGACAACCGGGGCCGCCGCCATAACCTTAGAATACGTGGCCTTCCGGAATCGGTTGAAGGGGACCACATCACTGAAGCGGTGTCCGCAATATTCAATACGGTCCTGAATAGACCCCCCTTGACTGCCATACCCTTTGACATGATCCACCGCGCCTTGCGCCCCAGGGGTAGAGACTCGGACCCCCCGCGCGATGTGATCTGCTGTCTGCCCGATTACACCTTAAAGGAATCTATACTGAAGAGGGCCAGAGGCAAGCAGCTCACCCATGGAGATCGGGCGATCCAAATCTTTCAAGACCTGTCAGGGATCACTTTGAAGAATCGGCGAGACCTTAGACCGCTGTTGGAGGTCCTGCGGGCGCGTGACATACGCTATCAATGGAAATTTCCCTTCTGCCTGTCAGCGTCCCGCGGAGGCCATACCGCCACTCTGAGGGTCCCGGAGGATCTACAGCAATTTTGCGACACGTTGGAAATCCCCCTGGTAGAGGTGCCAGACTGGTATGCAGTCTTCCGGCAATCTGTACACCGCTGGCCTAAAACCCGGGAGGAGCCCATGGAGACCCAGGCCACCCGATCACGTCGCCGGAGATCCCCGTCGGGATCCAGACACCAAGAAACGCAAGGCTCCGGAGCTACTCAGGAAGCAACCCCGGCCCCCGGGGCTAGGAGAGCTCGAAGGGATTACTGAGCGGACGGGGATTGCGTTGCCCTCCCTTACTTACAGTATGCCTGCCTTTCCCTTTTTTCTAGTTTTTTTTTTTTTTTTTTGTTGTTTTCAGCTCAAAACCGTTATCCTGTATTTACTGGCTAAGTTGATGTTTGCCTTGAACTTTGTGTTTGAACGGGAAACCTTCATTACATGTTAATCGTACCCCTCTATACGAGCGATGCCTTTTTTGGAACTGACCGTTTAATCGGGCCTTACTGTCACCAGGCCATGCAAGCCTCGGCTTTTCGCCTTAGATCTATGCAGCGGGATGGCACCCGCCCTCTGGTGTCCGATACAGGGCCACTGTGACTACAGCTCCCACACTGCCTTGCGGCAGAAGCTTTCTTACAGGAGGGGCTGCGGTGGGGCGGGACTGGACTTGGCTAGAGAACTACGTCTCCCGGCGGACGGATCCCCCCCAACACCACGACCGTGGGAGCAGAGCCGACAACTGTTTCTTCCCAGAACCGCGAGGACAGCTCCCGGATGACGGAACTAACGACCACCCACTGACATTAGCGAGCCGGCCGGCTAATGAATCGGAGACTCCCGGATGCACCCTCTGTGAGAGAACAGAATTCTGCATATTTCTACACCCGGGAGGACGGGACTCAGACTTTTTTTTTTTTTTTTTTTCGCACCGTACAGAGGTCAGCTGCCTGTCCCGCCCACCCAGGCTCCACTATGAGCAGCTACACGCCCCTTCCATGCTCAGTTCACCACGTTACTATCGAGGATGTCATAGGCTCCCGTGTTGCTAAGACTGCCCCTCACGTTCCACCCGCTGCATGAGGCTCGAACTGTCGGCCGCAATATCAAGAGGACTACTGCTGCTGATTTAAGTCTGCTATACTCTGGACTTCCGCTAACCCTAGATTTCTATGTAGAGGTAGGTGCTTGAGGAACTAGGGGACCTCCTAAGCCTGCTCGGATCTCCCCTGTTGAACCATCTCCCTGAGTTGAGCTATGGGGCCACGAATCAGCGTGGCAAGATGGCCTAATTAACCTCTGCGGCCCCCCGCAGGGCGACCCCCAGGGCACTGCTGACCTTGGTAGCCAGAGATCCCCTGCCTCACGACTATCTGTTGTGTAATGAATAGTAGGACACACACGCAGGTTAGATTTAAAGTTCTTTAATCTCCCTGTTACAGGTGACGGTGCCCTATGACACAGCACACTACGCCTGTTGTATGGTAATCCAGTACACCTTGGGCCTGCAAATACAGGTCCCTTTCGCTCTTGGCGTTGGCTACACTACACAGATCACTCCGTTGCACGTTTCTCCCTTACTATTTTCTCTGTAGAATAGACAGAATTGCTCTGGGGTGGTTGGTAGTGATTTATGTTGATTACTTTTATTTGTTACACCTAGGACATATAGACGTCCACTATTGTCTCCACCGTCTCCTGGTGGGATCGCTCCAACCCCCATACAGGCGCGCGCGGTGGTTGGTAGGCCTATTGATTGGGCCTGCTCCCCCCGTTCGCGGTGTACCTCACCGACTCCCCCTTCCCCTCTTAGGTGAGTGGACACGTCTCCACGGGCCTACTCGGTTGCTTCCTCCCCTGTGCTATCGCACATACATTCCCCCTGCCCCCCCCCTGCCCCCTCCTTCCACCCCCCCCCCTAACCTTATGATGGATGCCCACGGGTGTACCCCACATGCTCTGAGCCGAACCCCGCCCCAAATGACCCTCAAAGTCTACTCCCTGAATGTAAGAGGGCTCAACACCCCGGAAAAACGTTCGCGCTTGCTATATACTCTACAAAAAGAGAAACCTCATATCGTACTGTTGCAAGAGACCCACTTTAGAACTGACTCCATCCCTAAGTTACATAACCATTACTTCCCGACCGTACTCCACGCCACTAACGACGAATCCAAGTCTAAAGGGGTCTCTGTCCTGGTATCCAAACACTGCCCTTTACAGGTCGTGGATGTCCAAAGGGACACATTGGGTAGGTACATTTTCCTCAAGGGGACGCTCCATGGCTCCCCCATCACGGTTGCGAATGTGTACGCCCCTAACTCACACCAAGTCCCATTCTTCCGGGACACACTTTGCCTTCTCACAGCCTTCCAGGCGGGCATCTTGGTCCTGGGCGGAGACTTTAACGTGCCACTGGCCCCCCTCTTGGACACATCCAACGGCTCCACCACATTGCCGTATCGCGCTCTCAAGGCCATAAAATCCCAATTAGATACGCTCACCCTGCATGATTCCTGGCGTACACTGCACCCGAACGAAAAGGACTTCACATTCTTCTCTCCCCTACATAACAAATATTCCCGCATAGATTTTCTCTTCCTCTCCCAGACGGACTTGCACATGCTCACCACAGCCACCATCGAACCCATGGTGCTCTCAGATCACCACCCGACCACGATGACACTAAGGTGGCCGGGGCGACGTCCTAGATCCGGGATCTGGAGGATGGATGATTCCCTCCTCCTGGATCCAGTGGATACGCATGCCATCTCGACCAGGCTTACACAATTCTTTGACGAGAATGACACGGGGGAGGTGCCGTCGACCACAGTGTGGGCGGCCCACAAATGCGTCGTCCGCGGTGAGATTATCTCCCTGATGGCAAAGCGACATAGGCTCAGGAAGGCTCGCATAGACGATCTCTCAGATCGCGTGAGAACGCTGGAACGGGTTCATAAGCGTACCTTGGCAACTGACACCCATGAAGCACTCCTGACGGCCAGAAAGGCCTTACTGGGAGAACTTCACTCCCGACTACAACGAAAATTTGCTTTCACTCATAAATTGTATTACGAGTTCGCGAACAAGTCAGGGAAGCTTCTAGCTTCGGCCTTACAAAAGAAGAAATCAGCACTCACCATCCATGCAATCACTCCCCCGTCGGGTCCTTCGGTGCACAGGTCTGACCACATTGCTAGGCAATTCACGCACTATCTCTCTTCACTGTATACCCTCCCGACGCCTCAAGCTGACACAGCCGACACGAGTCGCCCACAACTTCTAGAGGACTTTCTAGCCACTTACGGACCACCCCCCGGCCAGACACCGGACATGTCACATTTAGATGCACCAATATCAGCTGCGGAGGCTCATTTAGCATTAAAACAACTTAAACCTGGGAAAAGCCCCGGCCCGGACGGCCTCACCTCCGGCTATTACAAAACGTTCGCGACTCTACTACTCCCGCGGTTCGTGAAGTCCTTTAATGACATTCCCCTCCCCTCCCACACTAGCAAAGACCTGCTGGAGGCTCACATTACTCTAGTCCCCAAACCGGGTAAGGATGCTACACTAGTCACCAGCTACCGCCCGATATCCTTACTCAATGTCGATATAAAACTGTACGCAAAAATACTGGCCAATAGACTGCTCCCCTTCCTCCCCGACCTCATTTCGACTGACCAAGTTGGCTTTGTCCCCGGCCGTGAGGCCCGGGACAACACGACTAAAGCGCTTAACATCCATCACTGGCTGACCACACATGACACAAAGGGCTTCTTTTTATCCCTGGACGCGGAGAAGGCGTTTGACAGGGTGGCCTGGGACTATATGTCGGCGGCCTTACTCAAAGCGGGTATACCCACCCGCTTCCTTCACATGATAATGATTCTTTATGCCGCACCCACGGCCAGGACCAGGGTCAATGGCCTACTGTCAGACGCCTTCCCCGTCCACAATGGTACTAGACAGGGGTGCCCCCTCTCCCCCTTACTGTTCGTCCTGTCCCTTGAACCGTTTCTTCGGAGGCTTCGGGACAACACAGACATCGCAGGGATATCCATTAATAACACCACCCACAAGATTGCCGCATACGCCGATGACATATTGCTGTTCCTGACCAATCCCCATATTACGCTGCCCAACCTTCTCAAAGACCTGCATACTTTCAAGACCCTCTCCAACCTCCAAATTAATCATAGCAAATCAAGGGCTCTCAATGTCTCCCTTCCCCAGACCCAGGTGGACTTCTGCAAACAGAGATTTCCCTTTAAATGGGAACCCCACGATATCACTTATCTGGGTATTAGGCTCCCAACCCACCTACCCGACCTGTACACCAGAAATTTTCTCCCTGCCCTACAAACTATCAAGGGTGACTTGCTCAACTGGCACGGGGGACATTTCTCGTGGTTCGGCAGGGCGGCCATCCTGAAAATGAACATTCTCCCTAGACTGTTATATTTAATGCAGGCGGTACCGATTAAACTTCCCCCCGCGTTTTTCACCTCCCTCAAGACGGCCTGTAGGTCCTTCCTATGGGCGGGCAGACCTGCTAGAATAGGCTGGGACAGACTCATCCTCCCAAAACAACTGGGAGGTATTGGATTACCAGACCTGGCCTATTACCACAAAGCCTGCCATCTCACCCGGGTTCTGGATTGGCACCTCCATGGCAATAGCAAGGCGTGCGTCGGGATTGAGGAGGCTTTTGTCGACATGCCCATTGAAAATACGCCATGGATTACCCCGAGATCCGTCCCCAGATCGGGTAAATTCCATCCGTTGATCAGTCCCACCCTGTCCACCTTGAGAGCCACATACACCGTGCCTGGCTGTGCTCCCTCTCCAGGGCCGATGACACCCCTTACCCGGAATCCCGACTTCCCCCCAGGCGTCCAAGTGCACGCCCGGCCAGGGATAAGAGACAGTCCAACGCTAAGGGCCCACCTCTTCTTTGAAAATGACACGCTATTATCCCACGAGGGGATGGTCTCCAAATTCCCAACACACCACATTCCCAGGTTTTTATACTTCCAGCTCCGCCACTTCTTCCACAGTGCGAAACCCCCTCTTCCCTGGACCAGAGAACTTACGCCATTCGAACATCTCTGCTCTCGGGTAGAACCACAAAGACACATGATATCAACCCTGTATTCCTTACTTATCTCGGCCACCAAACCCAGAACTGAGGTTCATCGCTTGTGGGATGCGGACTTATCGGAGGGCTTGACACCGGGTGATTGGGCAGAGGTCTTTCTACACATCCACAAGGGTTCCATTAATGTATCCACGCAGGAGAACAGGTTTAAACTATACTCGAGGTGGTACAGGACCCCCGATAGGCTACACAAAATCTTCCCGAACACCCCCTCCACGTGTTGGAGATGTAACTCTGCAGAAGGGACCTTCCTTCACATATGGTGGGATTGCCCAGCCATCCAACCATTCTGGAAAGAGATCCATTCACTCATATCCCAGATCACCACATACACACCTGACTTCTCTCCAGCCCAATACCTGCTCCATCACACTCCCATCCCTCTATCCACATACCGGAAATCTCTGATGCTACACCTTATCAATGCAGCCACTCAATGCATCCCTATCCACTGGAGAGCGACTACCCCCCCCCCCACGGTAAAGGAATGGCAAGCTAGAGTTTCTAGAATCGAAGACATGGAAAGGATCATTCATCAATCTAAAGATATGCATGATAAGTTTAGGCTTACCTGGTCGTGCTGGACGCATTATAGAGAGTCTCTACAACTTATGGCCCCCGGTACACCCCCCACCTCCCCTCCTCAGACGACAAGCGCTGACTAAACCCACGAACCAAGGTCTCCCACCCCATCTGTGACCCCTTTCCCGTCTTACCTACTGTAATACGAGCCACTCTGGCCCAAGCTTGACCCTACATTCCTCAATTCCTACTGAAGTACCCTCCCGCCCACAGTGTGTCCCCTTTAGGGGTGGGCGGATGTTGGGTAGAGCCCCACTGGCCCGAGTGCTCCCTGATGTATTGCATGTTGACCCTTACCCCCTCCCCTTGCCCCCCCCCCTCCACCCGGCCCCCCCAGACTGGTTTAACGATACTGTTTCAGGTTTTTAGCTTAGGCAGGTATACTTATCTGGAGAGGGGAACTCCCCTCCGCCCCCATGAATGTTCCATCACCGATACGATGCTATCTGGTCATTGTATGTTATCTGCATTTGTTTGTTTCATGGAATGCTTTCTGAAATTGATGTATGTACCTTTTGAACACCCAATAAAAATTTCTTGGAAAAAAAAAAATAAAAAAAAAAAAAAAATAAAAGGAAAAAAATGTGAGAATATACATAAATAGTGGTGTACATTCAATGTGCAACAAGGCCACAAATATTTCAAACTTGAGCCAATAAATCAGTGTGAATTAGTAATAACAATGATAATGTTCAAACAAAAAATAACCCAGTGTGGGGGGTTGCGAGCAAGACTTTAGTCCCTTAAAGAGACAGCACGTATTATAATCCCAAAGGTCACAGGTGTTGACTTTGGGTCAGAAATTACAATCACAGGAAGAAGGTGTAGATCCTCACACTCTGTGGATCGCACTGGTGTCAATTCCTTTCCCAGTGGGTACATTTAAGTTCATATATCCCAGAGAATGCAATTCAAAAATCTTGGTAATATAGAAGTGGTGAAATACTCTTACCAGATTCTGTGGACCCGTAACTCACCGTACGGTGGAGGGTCTCAAAGGCGTAGACAGATTGAAGGCTGTCTTCCCTTTATTCTCTGTATGGTGTCATCAGCGGACTTCCAAGATCTGGGAGGCTTCCAAAGGTTCCAAGTATTGCTCGCATTCAGGGATGTAAAAATGTGATTCCATATAAACAATCAGTAGGTTATCACACCCAAAAAAAGGGAGAAAAGAATTCTCATAGTGTAAAAAAGTACCAAACTTTAATTAAAATTACAAAAAAAATCCCAAAATTTAGCATTCCCACCGCAGCTTGTTCTGCCAGCTAAAAACTAACCCTGCTTTGTAGTCTGCGATGTCTCTGCTATATTTTTTCTGTTTCTTTACTTTTTGTTCTCGTTCCTCTTTTTCCAGATGGGTTTTCAAGTTAGTAGATAGTGTGCTATATTCTGGTGTGCTTTTGGATGCAGTGAGTTTATCTTTGATGTCCCTGATTTCTTTATCTAGCAGGGACATCCTAGATTTCTTTCTATCGATAAGAAAATTTAAAAGGCAAATGCCCTGTTCATTAAAAAAGGAATACCAAGATCCGAGATCTGGGTCACCCTGTTGAGGGTGTACTTCCCATCTAAGTCCCCTTGGGACCATGCGTTCCTTTGTGTATTGTTCAAGGAATGCTATGTCCCATTGGAGGTGTAACTCGGTGGTCATTATATTTTTCAATCTGATGAATAAACCTCCCAGTTCAGAGTCTGCATTCAGACTAACTGAACCTACCCACACCGTGACCCTTTGGTCATCTCACCCCTTTGTAACCTTCAATAAAAACACAGACAACCACTTATCATTAAATGGACGTAGGGGTCGGCCACAGCTTTATTTGGTAAATAAAACAAACGTATTAAACTTTATTAACCTTTCAAAGGTTGCCCACAGGGGGGGGGGAAGCAACCAGCCAGCCGCCGGCCTAAGCCGACGGGCATGATAGCCTTCCACCTCTCCTATCCATGGCTTTAATCTCCTGTACCGCCAGCTGTGACTTGAATACACAATAGAAAACTCATCCATGCCAAAGCAATTGAAAAACAGGGGCCTGTAAGGCCAACGACATAACATCCATAATAAATATAGCAAATAAGCCCGTCAATTGACGTGTTCCGTTTTTTTTTTTTTTTATATATAAATTAACATAGCACTCCAAAAAGACCAGGGGCGGGAGGGCGGGAAGCTTTTCGTGCTGGCGCTGACAGGTAAGAGGAAGTGGGGAGGGGTATCACCCCTCCTTTTAGGACCTCTGACCCACTCCTAGGACTTCCCCCCAACCTAAACCCTATTGGTCCCCCGCGCCAGCCTATGGGGAGGCCCCATGTCACTAAGGGGGAGGGGGAAGGGGTGAGCTAACTAACCCTCTCTGTCTACCCCCCAGCCTCTCATTTAGTCAGTGGCACCTAGGCCTAATTGGCCCGGTGCCAACCAGACTAACTGAACCTACCCACACCGTGACCCTTTGGTCATCTCACCCCTTTGTAACCTTCAATAAAAACACAGACAACCACTTATCATTAAATGGACGTAGGGGTCGGCCACAGCTTTATTTGGTAAATAAAACAAACTTATTAAACTTTATTAACCTTTCAAAGGTTGCCCACAGGGGGGGGGAAGCAACCAGCCAGCCGCCGGCCTAAGCCGACGGGCATGATAGCCTTCCACCTCTCCTATCCATGGCTTTAATCTCCTGTACCGCCACAGGAGGAGCTCACTCCCTTAGACTGAGCTCCGACCCCCACCCAAAATATATAGGGCCTGCTCAATGCCATCCTGGAGGCCAGACAAAAATATATCAAGCCCGATGTCGTTGAGGTGAACGCCATCTTGGCTCATAAGCCTCCTGTTGTCCCCTTCCAACTGTCTATGCCGGACCACCACCCCAGACCTGGCTCTAACATATCGGGACATGCGTGAATTAATGGTCCTACACGCTCTCTCTATGCCCACTGCTTCCCTGTCCTCTTGCCATGTGACCCGAGGGACAATCTCCGACCAAACAATGATAATTTCGGAAAAGAGAAAAACCATCCTTTCAAGATCCATACGCATCAGTATGAGTATTTCCGGAACTCGCAGGGAACGTATGTCGTTCCCACCCGCATGAACCACTAACACCACCGGCGTCCGAGACACACCGGCAATCTGAAAAACTTCCATGAGAATCCGGGACCAAGGGAGACCCCCAATACCTCTCCAATGCACCTCCACCGGAAATCCCAGGGATCTGCCGCCCGGCCGGCAGATGGCCCTCTGTGCGGCCCGATGAACGTAGGAGTGCCCCACAACGTGCACAACCGGAGCACGAGGACCTGAAAAAGGAGAAAAGATTAAAGCAACAATTCCAGGCGAACGTAGCCCGCATAGCACCCCGATTTCCACCTACCGATTCTCTGAATGTCGCCCACCGACAACCCAGCCCTGGCCGCTTCCGTGGCCGCACCAATTCTAAAGGAATGCGTGCCAAAATCACCATCCCAGACCACCCGATGCCGCTAGACACCTCCTAAACACTGAACTAAATTGATACCGCGTAAGATGGGCCCCCGAAACGTGTACTAAGTTTTTTCCCCCAACAGGACTCACCTTCAGGAACTCCATCACCATGGCAACCGGACAAAGGGGACCTCCCACTGCCCCAAGGCGCAGCCAACAACCCTCGCCCAACTGATCCGTCTTGGACTTTTTAATCCTGACCTGGACCACCCCGTTGGCCAGCAAAACATCCTCCCTGAAAAGGCCCCCAGCCCCGCTGGCCGAAGTCGGCACCAGCTCACTTACCCTTAACGCACCGAAAAAAGCCAGGCAAAAAGCCGTGGAAAAAAGAAGCCCCTCGTAAGAAGAGGAGCAAACGCCCTCGGTGACCCTAACTAAAGAATCCAGCAAGGCAAAGGAAACCGGACGCCGGTTGTCCTTCCGCGCGTGAACCTTCCGCCAACCCCTCAATGCCTGTGAGATGCCAAAGTGTTTTGTACAATCCTGCCAGCCATGCAATTTTAAATGAAAACCAACACCCCCCAGACGGCGCCGCGCCACCGCGGCGGAACAACCAGTGAGCTCCAAACTCAAAAGGTAGTCGATTGTGACCTGAAAACGGACGCTCTCACATGAGGCCACGTCCCTGCTACCCGCCGCCCCCAACCAGGCCTTCCATGCCTTACCGTGATTGGACCAGGTGGCCGGAGTCACAGAAGATGCGATGAGTGGCATAAGGTTCATAACACCAGGGTCCAAAGGAACTGCGGGCAGGGCAGGCCCTCCTGAGCCGCCCCCGGGCACAGCGTCCGGAACTCCTGAAAGCGGAAACGAGACAAAACATCAGCGATCACATTGTCAACACCGGGAACGTGTCGAGATCTGAACCATATATTAAACTCTAGACACCTGAGAACCAGGTGGCGGAGGAGGGCCAGGACCGGAAGGGAGGAAGAAGACAAACCGTTAATACAATGAACCACACTGCTATTGTCGGTCCAAAAACATACCTTCCTGTCCCTGAGCTTGTCTCCCCAAAGTTCAACCGCCACCACGATGGGAAAAAGCTCAAGGAGGGTCAGGTTGCGACACAGCCCCTTATCCTGCCATGCTAGTGGCCACAATTCCCCCCCCCAACAGATCCGAGAATTGCACCGTAGCCCACCGATCCAGCCGCATCGGTGAACAAGGCCAACTCCTGGTTGCATACCTCGTCCGACAAAAAACACGTGCGACCGTTGTAGCGCCGCAAAAATTCACGCCACACCAACAGGTCCGCTTTCAGGGATGAAGTCAGACGGATCCGGTGCTCGGGCCTCTTGGCCCCCTTAGTGGCCAATGATAGCCGCCGCGAAAAAACCCGACCCATTGGCATGATACGACATGCGAAAACTAGGAGACCCAAGAGCGACTGCAGCTGACGCAACGTGACCTTCTGAGCTCCGCAAAAACCGTCAATCAAGCTCGATATTTTTTCGAGCTTGACCGTCGGTAGCCTGAAAACCATCTCAATTGAATCAATTTCAATGCCCAAGAAGGACAGCCTGGTGGTCGGACCCTCCGTCTTCTCGGCGGAAAGCGGAACACCGAACCTGCTCATCAAGGCACAGAAAGAATCCAATAAAATTTTACAAGTGGGGGACTCACCCTGGGCCACGAACAGAAAATCATCCAAATAATGAATAATAGATCTGCAGCCCGATTCACGTCGCGCCGTCCATTCCAAAAAAGAACTAAACATTTCAAAATAGTGGCACGATATGGAGCACCCCATCGGCAAACAGGTATCGTAGTAAAACAAGCCATCCACGCAGCAACCCAGAAGATGGTAGCAATCCGGATGTACCGGCAACAGCCTAAAGGCAGATTCAATGTCTGTTTTGGCCATAAGGGCGCCCCGACCGGCTCGCCGAACCAACAGCACCGCCTTATCAAAAGAGACATAGGAAACCGATGCCTCTTCCTTGGAGATGCCGTCGTTGACCGATGAGCCCCTCGGGTAAGATAAATGGTGGATTAGGCGAAACTTACCACTGTCCTTTTTGGGGACTACTCCCAAAGGGGAAACCCTCAAGTTGTAAAAAGGGGGGGAAGAAAACGGGCCCTCAATACGACCCAGATTAACCTCTTTACTAACCTTGTCTCGAAGAGCCTCCGGATAAAGCGTAGCCGATTTCAAATTACCAGCCAGTTGAGGGGACGCTGAAGAAACAAAGGGGATGAAAAAACCATACAGAAAACCTCTGCGCAGTTGCTCCCCTTCCGACCTATTGGGGTAGCGCTCTAGCCAGGGCAACATCTCGTCCACGCTCACTGGCGTCTTTCCCATCAGCAGGCGCTGCGCCCCTATGCACGGGTTTGGCACCGCGGGGGCAACGGACTGCCCCGTGGGAGCCCCCACAGGAGGAGCACTCATGCTTAAATTTGCATAACCCGAAAAACTTACAGTGGCCCTCGTTAAAGAGCCAGCAAGTTCCGGGTCTCTTAGCGGCCGCTGCGCCCTGCTGAACTGCTGAGGACGCAGCGGCCCCTCCAAGAAAGGGGGTCTGTCTCTGCGCCATCATAAGACGAAGCCATACGTCCGTGGCCTTGCAACCCCACCCTACGTCGGGCTGTAACGCCAAACGCCGTCGGAACTCCTCATCATATTTCCACCAGGCACTGCCGCCATGGGATTTGTATGCATTATAGATCGAATCCAAATAGATAAAGAGTTCCGAACAACGCTCAGGATGTTTTTCCCCCATTATACCACCCAACACCGCAAAAGCCTGAAGCCAGTTACCAATTGTCCTGGCAACGCGGGGCCTGCGCTCAGCCGACCTGTCCATAAAAGGCTTGCGCTCCCTTTCAATTGTGTGTTGGTCCACAGATACCAGGGACCAGATATCCACATACTTATTATCCCAAATTTTTTGCCTAACGTCATCACTAACATGCGAGCCCAACGGACTTATTCCGCAGAAAAAAGACTCCTTGTGCACGCTAGCTCTTGGCGGAGACGGGGCCCGAGTGCTCGGAATAGGCGAGACTGCCCCTTTGGGGCCGGACTCCAGCTGCGTCAATAAGGCCTTAAGGGCCGGTACCAACACCTGTGACCCACCCCCAGCACCCCAGGCCCCAGCGTAGTCAAACTCACCAACCACGGCAGAAGACGGAAAAGGAGGCGTTGCTGAAGAACTCGCGGACGACACCATCACCGGAGGAGCTGGCACTGGAGCGCGTGGAGGCTGCACCGACATCGATGGGAGTGCCTCTGGGACAGGAGCATCCAAAGGAATGGAAAAGGAGGCGGGCGCGCCGGACCTATCGTCCGCGCGAGAAGGCTGCCTAGCGCGCCCCAAGGATCCGCGCCTGGGCCCATGACGTTCCTCCCGGCCCCTAGGCGTCCTGGAGCGGCTCCGAGAGGAGGATGGGGACCTCCAGCGGGAAGATCTAGAGCGCCTGGACCTACTGCGGCGCCTATGTGACCTATGGCGACGACTCCTGCTATGCCTATGATACCTCCCCGAGCTGCGAGACGACGACCTGGAGAAAGACCGTATATCTCGCCTGCGGGAGTGGTCACGCCTGTCACCCGCGGCGCGGGGGTGCTCATGAACGGGGGTGAATAACAGGGGAGAGGAAGGGCCTGCAACTTCGTCCCCAGCATCTTCAAATACCGATGCTGGGGGGTCATCTAAGATGTGCTGCTCAGGATGTGACTCTAAAGCCTGTGCAGCTGCAGCAGTAGGGACAGCAGTACTGACTAAGCCAGCCTCCTCTGTAGCAGAGGAGCTGGAACCACCTGGGGCGCTGGCATTGCCCATAACCATTGGCTGAAGGAGGGGAAGGCCAGAGCTATTCAAAGCGACTCGGCAGGGGAGTGAAAAAACGCCACGAGGAGAGCCTGAAGAAGAAGGGAGCGGAGCTGCCGCGCACCGCACGCACGGGCGCCAGCGCCGCCCCTCCCCCCTCCCCTTCCAGCCCCCACCGCCACGGAGCTCATCCGACGCTGTGAAGCCCTGATGGGGCTTGGACTCAAGCGATCCGGCGGCCGGGTGGCCCTACGAGCCCCCACATCGGTACCTGTGACGCGGCGCGGCGAGCGGGACGGTCCAGGCGCTCCCAGATCGGCGGCGACACGGGCCAGGAAGCCGCCATCGGACCGAACCCGCTCCCGGATCATCCTTACCAGCTCGTCAGCCATCCTCAGCCAGAGCTTTTCGTGCTGGCGCTGACAGGTAAGAGGAAGTGGGGAGGGGTATCACCCCTCCTTTTAGGACCTCTGACCCACTCCTAGGACTTCCCCCCAACCTAAACCCTATTGGTCCCCCGCGCCAGCCTATGGGGAGGCCCCATGTCACTAAGGGGGAGGGGGAAGGGGTGAGCTAACTAACCCTCTCTGTCTACCCCCCAGCCTCTCATTTAGTCAGTGGCACCTAGGCCTAATTGGCCCGGTGCCAACCAAAACCGAGAAGACTCCTTCGGTGTTGAATGACCGGCTGCTTCGATAATCGAAGATATCCATAGGTATGGTTTGGGAATGCTGCAATACCAATGTTTCAAATATCCAAAAAAAAAAAAAGTGTGTGTAAAAATATTGCGCAAACCCTATTGTAGAAAATAGGCAGCCAACTGCTGCAAAATGAGTGAAAAAAAGCAAGTGTATCGCCAAAAAAAATAAATAAAATAACTCCACGTATGAGGTGGGTATTGGAGACAGGGATTGAGTGTCCCCCTTCCCACCAATGATAGGGGTGTCCCGTACTCAGGTGATCTATGTGTTCAAACAAAGAAAAAATACAAAGTTGTGTATATATATATCACCTTAAATGGCGGTAATCAGCCAAACCATAAAAGGAAAAAAATGTGAGAATATACATAAATAGTGGTGTACATTCAATGTGCAACAAGGCCACAAATATTTCAAACTTGAGCCAATAAACCAGTGTGAATTAGTAATAACAATGATAATGTTCAAACAAAAAATAGCCCAGTGTGGGGGGTTGCGAGCAAGACTTTAGTCCTTTAAAGAGACAGCACGTATTATAATCCCAAAGGTCACAGGTGTTGACTTTGGGTCAGAAATTACAATCACAGGAAGAAGGTGTAGATCCT
Organism: Rana kukunoris; assembly: GCA_029574335.1. NCBI lineage: Eukaryota > Metazoa > Chordata > Amphibia > Anura > Ranidae > Rana > Rana kukunoris. Next base: position 138,029,709 of record CM056057.1, on the reverse strand, counting down.
CACACTCTGTGGATCGCACTGGTGTCAATTCCTTTCCCAGTGGGTACATTTAAGTTCATATATCCCAGAGAATGCAATCCAAAAATCTTGGTAATATAGAAGTGGTGAAATACTCTTACCAGATTCTGTGGACCCGTAACTCACCGTACGGTGGAGGGTCTCAAAGGCGTGGACAGATTGAAGGCTGTCTTCCCTTTATTCTCTGTATGGTGTCATCAGCTGACTTCCAAGATCTGGGAGGCTTCCAAAGGTTCCAAGTATTGCTCGCATTCAGGGATGTAAAAATGTGATTCCATATAACCGATCAGTAGGTTATCACACCCAAAAAAAGGGAGAAAAGAATTCTCATAGTGTAAAAAAGTACCAAACTTTAATTAAAATTACAAAAAAATTACAAAAATTTAGCATTCCCACCGCAATATATCTCATTCCAATCCAAAGATGAAAAAACTGGTTAAAAGTTCAAAAAATATAAAAGCACAATCACTCCACTACCTCAATGGAGTAGGTAGGAGTATATGGCAAAAATGTGCAAGAAATTGGGAATGAACCCAGCGTACCCGACCGGTTTCATCTCATAAAGACTTCTACTGGGGTAATAGCTTGGCCCACATCTTCTCCTGCACATATATATATCAAAAGATGAAACAAAACCCACCTGTTCAGGATTGTCGCTCCCCCCTCTGAGAGGCGGCGGCGTGTGTTCCAATTAGGCATGTTTAGCCATGCTATGCTCTCCATATCCCTGAAGGGAGGGGGAGATATTAGCAGCCAATGGTGAAACTCGTATGGTACAAGTTCGTGATCCCTGTGTTGAAAAATCTCCTCCCATTGGTCCGATGTCACTCCAATAGGAGGACAGTAAGCAGCGCTAATCAGTCTCGACTTCCGGGTGTGATGACGTCACCCGCGCACACGTGACACTCACGTTGTGCGCCGTATGCGTTCCACGGTGCGCTCCACGCCTCATAACAACGCTTATTACGGTGGTATATCAGAGCAATAGTCCCGATGACCAGTGACACCATTCACCATGGGAACCATAACAAGCCATAACAAGAGTTTGTATATATGTCAGGGCCCCCTCTTGTGGACATCTTGGGCGGAAACACCCTAGACCTGTCGCCAAATCATTGGGGGAAAAAATGTCATGTTTTATCTAAACAGATGGGTGTTGAACATGAAAAACCTTATTGATCAAAAATTGTGTAATAATTATATAAAACTTAATAGCAAAGTATATACAATGGACACAATGAGGTATCTCCAGCCATCAAGTGGACATGAATATAATATGATAGATGGATATTAGACATGAAAGATCCTGATAGAATCTGTAAAATGGATTATAGAGGAACTTAATGAAAAAAAGGAAAAAAAAAATGTAGACACAATGGGGCATCGCAAACCCGTATGTGAAAATGCCCCCATAAGAAATATGTATGAGCATAAAAAACTAAAAAAACTAAAAAGACTAAGGTGAGAGGCCCATATATTGTGGTCATGGCATGGCACATTAGGGCTTCAACCGTTTAGTGAGGATAAATGACATCATAAAAGACTTCATGGAAAATGTGGATGGGATGCCTATGCCTGATTAATGAAGGCATTTATATCCCATTCCACATTTAAACCATATGGGAAATAGCTTTTCAATTGGTAAATCCAATAGACTTCTAGTTTGGACACTCCTCTTTGTTTGGGGTCTCCTCTCCAGTGAGGCACAAATTTATCAATAATTTGAAAACTAGTGCCTTCTATTTTCTTGTTATGTCGTTCCAGAAAATGTCTGGGTACTGTGTGGTTATCATGGCCCTTAGTGATCTTGGTCACGTGTTCACCTACCCTTGTGGAAAAACTGCGTATTGTGCGCCCCACATACTGTTTCCAACACGGGCAGGTGATCAAGTACACAATGTGTGTTGTAGCACATGTGAAAAAATGCTTCATGGGGTATTCAATTCCCGTTTGTGTGGACCTGAAACAAATAGTTTTCTTTCTCCCACATATGTTGTTGATACAAACAGAACACTTTCTGCAGGGGTGGTATCCCTTGGAGAGGGGAAAGAAGGATGGCTTAACGGGGGGATCTGGAACATTAGGGGCAATTTGGTTCTTAAGAGAAGTGGCACCCCTATAGATAATTCCAGCCCGGTTTGGAAGTGAAGGTCCTAAAATATTATCACCTTTCAGTATCCTCCAATGTCTTTCAATGATCGCCCTAATTTGTCTATATTGTGTAGAAAAGGTGGTGAAAAAGAGTTCTTAAACTTTGAGTCCTGTGTGATCTTAGGTTTCTCTCTAGTCAAGGTGGTGCGATCAACTTGTAGGATTCTATTGATCTCCTTATCCACCACACATCTTGAATAATCTTTATCAAGAAATCTTTGTTTTAGAGTTTGTGCCTGTAGTTGGAAGTCCTCAATGTTCGAGCAGTTGCGCCTAATCCTAAGAAGTTGGCTTTTGGGTACTGACGTAAGCCAAGCAGGATGGTGGCAACTGTCGACCGGAATGTATCCATTTCCGTCGGTGCTCTTAAAAAAGGTTTTGGTGACTAGTTTGTTGTTCTGGACGAAGATCTCCAAATCCAAAAAATGGATATTGGAGAAACTGGCTTCGTAGCTTAGACTAATGCCCACCTCATTGTGATTTAAAGTTGACATGAATTCATCCAGAGATGTACGATCACCCTTCTATAGGAGGAGGATGTCGTCTATGTATCGAACCCAGAGAACTATCTCGGGTCGATTGAAAGCATAGACGACATCCTCCTCCCAGTGGGCCATAAAAATATTCGCCAGGCTTGGGGCAAATTTGGCCCCCATCGTCACTCCCTTACGTTGAATATAAAACTCTCCATTGTACCAAAAGTAATTATGTGCAGTGGCAAAGCGCAAAAGGTCTAAAATACATTTTCTCTGCTTCATGGGGAGATGACCAGCCTTGTTAAGAAAACACTCCACTGCTTGATAGCCCAAATTGTGGGCAATGCTCGTATACAACGTCCTGAAGACGTTCAATGGTGTGTCTAGTGTCTTTAAGGTAAGAGGGAATATCTTTGACTACAGGCTGTAAGTGGAAATCGATATATTTACCCAGACGGGCGGTGACCGAATTGATCCCACTTAAAATAGGTCGCCCTGGAGGATGTACACTATCTTTGTGTATTTTTGGTAAAAAATACATTACTGGGATACACGGAGCCTTAGGGACCAGGTATGCTCTTTCCTTTTTATCCAAAATTCCCTTTTTAGCTCCAGCCTCAATAAGTGAGTTAAAGAGGTTTTGAAGCTATGAGTGGGATTAGATGGTAATTTGGTATATGTTTCTGTGTCTCCTAAGATCCTGGACATTTCATCATGATAAGAGGATTTGTCCAGGATTACGATCCCTCCCCCTTTATCCGCGGGGCGGATGATGAGGTCCTTACGTTCGCAGAGGCTTTTTAAGCCTTTTCTGATGTTGGGGTCAAAGTACGTCTTTTTAATGGGGAGATCTTCCAAGTCCTTGAGGACTAGATCTCTGAATACTTTGACACTCGGTGCCATGGGGCATGGAGGGTTGAATAAAGACGGATTAGATAGTCCTGTATGGACCACATCAGATGAAATTTCAGGGAGATTGGACCTTCCCGTTTATTCAGAAAAAATCTTTGAATATTGAGTTTGCGAACGTATCTTCAGGACATACCATACACAGACGACATTCTCCTAGTCAGAGCGGATGTCGCCTCGTTGTATACGAGCATTGCCCATGATTTGGGCTATCAAGCAGTGGAGTGTTTTCTCAACAAGGCTGGTCATCTCCCCATGAAGCAGAGAAAATTTATTTTAGACCTTTTGCGCTTTGCCACTGCACATAATTACTTTTGGTACAATGGAGAGCTTTATATTCAACGTAAGGGAGTGGCGATGGGGGCCAAATTTGCCCCAAGCCTGGCGAATATTTTTATGGTCCAGTGGGAGGAGGATGTCGTCTATGCTTTCAATCGACCCGAGATAGTTCTCTGGGTTCGATACATAGACGACATCCTCCTCCTATAGAAGGGTGATCGTACATCTCTGGATGAATTCATGTCCACTTTAAATCACAATGAGGTGGGCATTAGTCTAAGCTACGAAGCCAGTTTCTCCAATATCCATTTTTTGGATTTGGAGATCTTCGTCCAGAACAACAAACTAGTCACCAAAACCTTTTTTAAGAGCACCGACCGAAATGGATACATTCCGGTCGACAGTTGCCACCATCCTGCTTGGCTTACGTCAGTACCCAAAAGCCAACTTCTTATGCCCCGTACACACGATCACTTTTTGTGATGAAAAAAAATGACATTTTTAAAAATGTCATTTAAAATGATTGTGTGTGGGCAAAATGTCATTTTATGTCTTCTGAAAAATGACCAAAAAAAAATTCGAACATGCTCGAATTTTTTATGTCATTTTTTAAAATGTCATTTTTTGTGTCATAAAAAATGATCGTGTGTGGGCAAAACTACGTAAAAAATGACGTTTTAAACCCGCACATGCCCAGAAGCAAGTTAGGAGATGGGAGGTAAAACTACCATTTATAATGGAGTAAGCACATTCATCACGCTGTAACAGACAAAAAAGCAGGAATCGTCTTTTACTAACAAGTAACCAGCTAAAAGCAGCCTCAAGGCAAATAGAACTTCCCCTTTAGAGTGCCGTCACTTTGTTCATCATTTTCCAAAAATGATGGTGTGTACGCAACGTCATTTTTTAAAATGAAGTTTGAAAAATGTCATTTTTTTTCATGAAGGAAAATGACATTTTTTTTCATCACAAAAAGTGATCGTGTGTACGGGGCATTAGGATTAGGCGCAACTGCTCGAACATTGAGGACTTCCAACTACAGGCACAAACTCTAAGGCGGCGTACACACGAGGGGATATGTCCGCTGAAAACGGTCCGATGGACCGTTTCAGCAGACATCTCCGCTCGTGTGTATGGGCTAGCGGACAGATTTCTCCACCCGACAGATTTCAAAGCATGCTTTGAAATCTATCCGGTGGGAATCTGTCCGCCCGACATGTCTGCTGGTTAGTACACTTACCAGCAGACATGTCGGCCCCCACCGCCGCCGCGCCGCTGCCGAATGGATTCGGCGCATGCGCGGAAGTGTTTTACTTCCTGGTGCGGTGACGTGGCGGTGACGCGGCGGCGTCAACGTCACCGCCGCGTCACCACTACGTCACCGCGCCGTCCGGCGGCGGGGAATTTGATCCGATGGTGTGTACACGCCATCGGATCAAACTCCTGATCGGACATATCCGATGGAAATGGTCCGCGGACCGTTTTCATCGGATATATCCGATCGTCTGTACGCCGCCTAAAACAAAGATTTCTTGATAAAGGTTATTCAAGCTGTGTGGTGGATAAGGAGATCAATAGAATCCTACAAGTTGATCGCACCACCTTGACTAGAGAGAAACCTAAGATCACACAGGACTCAAAGTTTAAGAACTCTTTTTCACCACCTTTTCTACACAATATAGACAAATTAGGGCGATCATTGAAAGACATTGGAGGATACTGAAAGGTGATAATATTTTAGGGCCTTCACTTCCAAACCGGACTGGAATTATCTATAGGGGTGCCACTTAAGAACCAAATTGCCCCTAATGTTCCAGATCCCCCCGTTAAGCCATCCTTCTTTCCCCTCTCCAAGGGATACCACCCCTGCAGAAAGTGTTCTGTTTGTATCAACAACATATGTGGGAGAAAGAAAACTATTTGTTTCAGGTCCACACAAACGGGAATTGAATACCCCATGAAGCATTTTTTCACGTGTGCTACAACACACATTGTGTACTTGATCACCTGCCCGTGTGGGAAACAGTATGTGGGGCGCACAATACACAGTTTTTCCACAAGGGTAGGTGAACACGTGACCAAGATCACTAAGGGCCATGATAACCACACTGTACCCAGACATTTTCTGGAACGACATAACAAGAAAATAGAAGGCACTAGTTTTCAAATTATTGATAAATTTGTGCCTCACTGGAGAGGAGACCCCAAACAAAGAGGAGTGTTCAAACTAGAAGTCTATTGGATTTACCAATTGAAAAGCTATTTCCCATATGGTCTAAATGTGGAATGGGATATAAATGCCTTCATTAATCAGGCATAGGCATCCCATCCACATTTTCCATGAAGTCTTTTATGATGTCATTTATCCTCACTAAACGGTTGAAGCCCTAAGGTGCCATGCCATGACCACAATATATGGGCCTCTCACCTTAGTTGTTTTAGTTTTTTTAGCTTTTTTATGCTCATACATATTTCTTATGGGGGCATTTTCACATACGGGTTTGCGATGCCCCATTGTGTCTACATTTTTTTTTTTCCTTTTTTTCATTAAGTTCCTCTATAATCCATTTTACAGATGCTATCAGGATCTTTCATGTCTAATATCCATCTATGATATTATGTTCATGTCCACTTGATGGCTGGAGATACCTCATTGTGTCCATTGTATATACTTTGCTATTAAGTTTTATATAATTATTACACAATTTTTGATCAATAAGGTTTTTCATGTTCAACACCCATCTGTTTAGATAAAACATGACATTTTTTTCCCCAATGATTTGGCGACAGGTCTAGGGTGTTTCCGCCCAAGATGTCCACAAGAGGGGGCCCTGACATATATACAGACTCTTATTATGGCTACGTGCCCCGGAGGTATGAAATTATTCCATGAATCCCGGTTAGCGCGTCCTGATGTTCCAATGGTGAATGGCGTCACTGGTCATCGGGACTATTGCTCTGATATACCACCGTAATAAGCGTTGTTATGAGGCGTGGAGCGCATCGTGGAACGCATACGGCGCACAACGTGAGTGTCACGTGTGCGCGGGTGACGTCATCATGCCCGGAAGTCGAGACTGATTAGCGCTGCTTACTGTCCTCCTATTGGAGTGACAGCGGACCAATGGGAGGAGATTTTTCAACACGGGGAACTTGTACCATACGAGTTTCACCATTGGCTGCTAATATCTCGCCCCTCCCTTCAGGGATATGGAGCGCATAGCATGGCTAAACATGCCTAATTGGAACGCACGCCGCCGCCTCTCAGAGGGGGGAGCGACAATCCTGAACAGGTGGGTTTTGTTTCATCTTTTGATATATATATGTGCAGGAGAAGATGTGGGCCAAGCTATTACCCCAGTAGAAGTCTTTATGAGACGAAACCAGTCGGGTACGCTGGGTTCATTCCCAATTTCTTGCACATTTTTGCCATATACTCCTACCTACTCCATTGAGGTAGTGGAGTGATTGTGCTTTTATTTTTTTGTGCTGTGAACTTTTAACCAGTTTTTTCATCTTTGGATTGAAATGAGATATATTGCGGTGGGAATGCTAAATTTTTGTAATTTTTTTGTCATTTTAATTAAAGTTTGGTACTTTTTTACACTATGAGAATTCTTTTCTCCCTTTTTTTGGGTGTGATAACCTACTGATCGGTTATATGGAATCACATTTTTACATCCCTGAATGCGAGCAATACTTGGAACCTTTGGAAGCCTCCCAGATCTTGGAAGTCCGCTGATGACACCATACAGAGAATAAAGGGAAGACAGCCTTCAATCTGTCCACGCCTTTGAGACCCTCCACCGTACGGTGAGTTACGGGTCCACAGAATCTGGTAAGAGTATTTCACCACTTCTATATTACCAAGATTTTTGGATTGCATTCTCTGGGATATATGAACTTAAATGTACCCACTGGGAAAGGAATTGACACCAGTGCGATCCACAGAGTGTGAGGATCTACACCTTCTTCCTGTGATTGTAATTTCTGACCCAAAGTCAACACCTGTGACCTTTGGGATTATAATACGTGCTGTCTCTTTAAAGGACTAAAGTCTTGCTCGCAACCCCTCACACTGGGTTATTTTTTGTTTGAACATTATCATTGTTATTACTAATTCCCACTGGTTTATTGGCTCAAGTTTGAAATATTTGTGGCCTTGTTGCACATTGAATGTACACCACTATTTATGTATATTCTCACATTTTTTTCCTTTTATGGTTTGGCTGATTACCGCCATTTAAGGTGATATATATATACACAACTTTGTATTTTTTCTTTGTTTGAACACATAGATCACCTGAGTACGGGACACCCCTATCATTGGTGGGAAGGGGGACACTCAATCCCTGTCTCCAATACCCACCTCATACGTGGAGTTATTTTATTTTTATTTTTTGGCGCTACACTTGCTTTTTTTCACTAATTTTACAACTTTCTTTGTTGTGTTGGCTGCCTATTTTCTACAATAGGGTTTGCGCAATATTTTTTCACACACCCTGTGTAACTGCAGTCCTAACTATGATTTTTAAAGCCTCCAAAAAAGGAGCCCAGGTGTGCTAATCAATAGACAGGGAGCAGATGGCAACCTAGACCTGCCCCTATCTAAAGTTGGTCTGGTAAATGAGAGCACTGGAAAGACAAAAAAACAGGGGTGAAACCAAAACATGCCTGCCAAACCAAAATACCACCAAAATAGGTGCGGACCACATCAAACTGGGTCAGCTAGTCAAAAAATGACAATGCATAAATTAACTGTTGGTGGTAGATCTGTGGAGGCACTCTGTTAGACTCCTAAAAATCGCATCTCCATCCCTTAATAATGTTAGAAAAATGGGGTTGGGACTTTGTATGAGGCATGTGGTATGCACCACCACAGGCCTCCATCCCTGTAAGGGTGTAAAAAATGGAAGGTTGGGACTTTAAATGAGATGCGATTAGCTAAATGCGATTAAGTATATATATGGAAATTATAAAAATTGTTTCCATAATGACCAGGCTCAAAAATACCAACCCAAGATGCACTAAAACCAAAATAATCTGTCTAAATGTGTGTATCTAAAACAGGGGTTTAGTTGCAGTTATTTGCAAATACCTGGTAAGCTGCAGGCCGAGCGTCAAGGCAGGTAATTCGTTATTATAGGTACATACTCATATCCATAGGCGTTGTCCAGTTGTTATATTCAATGGGACACAGATGGCAAAAAAATATATATATAAAAGGGGTTATAACCCTCCCTAACTGCTAACTCTATCGAAAAAAAAAAGTTTTGTCTACAGTTCTACTTTAAGACTAAACCATGACGGAAATTTAGCTTTCATCAGGTAAGAGCCAGGACCACTGTCAATTTTTCAAAGCAAGTATTTTTTTATGCTTGAGTTTTTTCAACTCCTGCAAAAAGAATAAGCATAGATATGAGTATTTTAATACAGCCATTTGCATAAGGTCTAATGCCTAACTCTTCTTATATCAATGTAAAATTAAATTGCTCATCGCAGGTAAAAGTAAAGTCTGGATTTGGGCTTCACCATTTTTAGCTTGCTTTCAATTGTTTGACATTATTGTGAGGCTAATACAGGGGTCTCCAAACTTTCCAAGCAAAGGGACAGTTTACTGTTCTGTTTACTGTTCTTCAGGATTTAGGGGGGGCAGACTGTGGCTAGTGAAAGTAGATAGTGCCCCAATGTTATCAGTAAGATAACTTGTGTTTTGATGGTGTCAGTATGGGGAATGGTGCCCCATCATTGGTGTCAGTTGCTGAAATAGTACCCCAAGGGCCAGATAAGGGCAGGCACAGGGCAACACTGGTCTAATACATAACAATAAGCCCTCGCCTTACATGTGTAGCGCCCTCTAGTGGGCTACTAGTGTTAGTGCAGGCAAACCTATGTTTTGACTCATGGTTAACTTGTGAGGCTAAATTGGGTCAGGGTTTACAGCAGGTCAGGGTGGATGACTCAAAGAAGTCAGGTCTCTAGTGCCTCCCCCTGATTCTGAAAATGTGCTAAAACTTCTAAAAGTTAGTGGCCAGGGACCAGGAGGGTTGATCTGCATACTTAGGGGAATTTGGCCAATCCTCAAGCAGTGGGCCTGACAGGGTGGCTGAGTCAGCCCTTAAATATGAATGAGCCATGCCAGCAGGGGAATTTGGTAGAAGGTGGAGTGCAGAGGGAGATTGTTGGTGGCTTTGGAGGGGGGTCCTTGTGTCTGGGGAGCTCTGCCTCAGGCTGGACTTAGACTGTCTTGGGAAGATTCTGACAGCAGTGTGGTTTGAAAGGAATCTTGCCTAAGAAACAGCAGGGAGAAAGGAGGACAGTGTGAGTAGATCAGCACACACAGGATTCAAAAGGGAGGAGACTGCCATATGTAGTGTAGCACTAGCCCTGGAGGAGCTGCCGGTTGTTTTGGGTGGCACATTTACCTCATGGCTCCCCTGAATTCCTAGGGGTGGATGATGTGTATTGCATTTGGTAGAAGTAAAGGAATGTCCGCAACAGGTGCTCTTTGCTGTGCTCTTTATTACCCAGCCGGGTAAAAACAATAAACTTGTGTTGAGGAAAGTAAAGTTGAAGAAGAAAGGAGAACAGCAGATTCAGGCGTGATGGTAGGGAAACAGTCCTGCTCCCAAGCGTAACACTTTTCTGCGCCAGTCCTATGTGAGTGGTTCTAGCGTACCCGGACAGGCCTCTCTCACTGACCTGGCAGCCGGAGTATCACTCGAACATTTGTAGGATAAAGTCCCTGCCATAGACCCTCCTTGGTGAACTTGAACTTGAGGAAAAAGTCTCCGCCACAGAGCCTCCTTGGTGAACCTCAGAGAAACACCTCTGCCACAGGCCCTCTATGATTTGTAGTTACTGAGATAATCCTTCTTAGATGAATTACGCCTAGATCTCCTTCAACTTGTCGCCCAGGTACCGACTGACAGGTGATCAATCCCTCAATGAGTGCAAACCCCCGTGATGCTCCAGGTGCATCGTTGTATGGTCCAGCATCACCTACTGCATTTCAGGCATCCAGGATATCATAGGATACACAAGTGCACCGTCCCCCTTGCTAAAGAGGCTGTGTCTGATATGTCATGGCTGAAGGAGACCTACTGCCGTGGTCAGCACATGGATCCAGTGTGGACACTTCAGGGAACCGCTGATGAGTCTGATGCCCAGTGAGCAGGCACACGTCACATACAGTGTGAACTTGAAATCAGGTCTGTGTACATAACAGCTGGAGAAGAAGAAGTCCCAGTTGACCAGAGAAGACCAGGGGACAGCTACAAAAACCACGGTTGAGTCCTAGGACCGAAATTGCATTGTAAAGCCGGAAAGTGGGGTAGAGTCCCATAACACAGATTCCCCCACAAAGACAAGTGACACCCATGGCGGAGCTTGGGAGTCCATCTCAGCATGCAGCTCGGCAGGAGACATGGTACCCAACAGCCTACCCAGCAAAAACCAGGAGATGTCTCCAGAAAGCCAGCTGTACCCATCCACCCTGTCAACCCTTTCTGGAAGGAGACAGTTTTTGAGGACAGCTTGTCTTCAGTTGAGCCAGAGTGGAGCAACAGAAGTGGGGGCGATAGACTGGAGTTCACCCAGACTGCAGGCAGAGTTCGGGCCGTTAGAACTTTCCAGCGATAATAAATTGTTTCATTGTGTACTTAAAAGTGGGGTATGCCTGTATATTTTTTTTAATCAAGTCATTATTTATAACAAGTTGCACCCATAAGACTAGGGAATCCCCAGCACTGTGAGCTTTCTAAAATAATAAATCACTGCAGGGTCTGTTAATTCAAATGCCGCACACACGCGACCGTTTTTCGAGTTAATGTCATTGAAAACGATCGTGTGTGGGCTCCAGAGCGTTTTTCACGATGTAAAAAAAAGGCCATTAAAAATTTAGAACAACTAATTTTTCATGAAGTTTTTAACGTTGTAAAAAATGGTCATGTGTGGGCTTAAACGACATGAAAAAAAACGCACATGCTCAGAAGCAAGTTATGAGACAGGAGCGCTCATTCTGGTAAAACTAGTGTGCGTAATGGAGTAAGCACATTCATCACATTCAACACGAAATCAGCAAAAGCGCCCCCAAGGGTGGCGCCATCCGAATGGAACTTCCCCTTTATAGTGCCGTCGTACGTGTTGTACGTCACCGCGCTTTGCTAGAGCATTTTTTTCACGATGGTGTGTAGGCAAGGCTGTTTTAACGATCGGGTTGAAAAAAACGTAATTTTTTTTTACAACCTGAAAAACGCTCATGTGTACACGGCATTAGACATTCTGCCCTGAAGAGACTCATCAGACCAATGGGAGTTAGTAGGAGAGTTATTTCTATGACTCGTCAGTTGTTTGTGTAAATTTTAGCATGAACTCAAAGCAGAGTTCCACCCAAAAGTGTGCTTTTAGCACTTCTAGCCCCCTTACATACCGTAATTTTTTGGTGGGGGGAGTGGGTACCTAGTTTTGACAGGTACCAGATCCCACTTCCTGTTCCCGTCGCCTCGCAACCTAGGCGACTCCTCCTCTTCCCTTAGGCAACTCTTCCTCTCCCCCTCCCTCTCTGCAATCTTCTGGAACACGAGGAATACTAACAGCCACGACTAAAATTTGAATAAAGGAGATGTGTACAGCTGCGTGAAACTGACACTTCTGTTTTTGAAAATTATTGGGAACAGATTCCAATTGATTCCCAGGGGCTTTGAATGCTGCTTAGATATGTGGCAACAGAGGGACAAAAGGGAAACTTACAGTTGCCTTTAGAAGGACACTGTAAAAAGAAAATGCAGCTATGAAAGAAATAATGAAAAAAGTGCATAAAAGAGCTGAATAAAACTCATACAAAACTGTCCGTCTTCTCAAATACAAACTGAGAATCTCTCCAGCCAGCCAGCAGCTTGATTCCAGGAGCAAAGCTTTTACCTAAACTTGTCAAACTACACAAAAAAAGATTTATAACATTTAATACAATTTGAAATATGTCTTCTTCACCTGATATGATCTACTGTCTTCTATTCTATGTTCTGATTTTAAGAGCCTCGTTCTTGTTCTATGCCTGAGGCTGCTGTTCTTTGATATCAGAGGGCAGGTACGTTCTTCTCTGTCAATACAAAAGCTTCCACACAGGTGAATATTCTGCAGACCTTTGAAAAGCGTTCCCTTTTAAATACCTTAGTGGATGTGATAGAGCCCTGCTGAGAAAAAAAAAGTGCGGTGAGCCTCCAAAAAAATCTCATTATTCCTTTCCGGTGTCAGCCCATTGCCTGGGACTGAACAGCCCTAAACTCGCAGGTCTGCGGGGATGTGTTGAATTAGGTCAGCGCTCAGCATTCCAGCGCAGCACGAGGGACCAGATTGCTAACATTGAGACGCATAAATAACCAACGCAGAGGCCCTACGCTATTTTACCACGTATGATCAGAGTGAATAGAGTCTCATAGAAAAAAAAGGAAATGTAACTAGAAATCAAATAGCCACAACATGAAAAGGTGAAAATGAACAGAAAGAGTGTAAAGAAAAAAGTTTTATTTTTCTGCCTCACGTTATCCTTTTTATTAGAGAATTCTCTGGAATTTAGGAATCTGCTATTCGCTATGATATCAAACCAAAATCATGATAATATTTTGAAGTACTCAATAGCAGTATCCCTGTAAATATGCTGTTATCTTGTCAAAGACAAAAATCTTGGTGCAGAAATTTTTTGGACACGTCCGCACCCTTTGTAACTAGAGGAAAAGAGGTTAACCTCTTTATGCAGAAAGGGTTCTTTACTGTAAGAGCTGGGAGAATGTAGATTATTCTACATCAACTGTTTATAGTCAAATCAGTGCATTTCTCCAAAAGAGCTGGGAGTATGTTTAAATGTACAAAATATAAATGGACAATAATATTTATAGAAAAAGATTGGTAACCACAAAAAATGCGCCCCAGTAGTTCCCACCGCTGCGCTAAGGAATAAATATGAACAGGAGTCCGTAGCTGCTGCTTTAAATAAAATGCAAATGAAAAAAGTGTATATAGTGTATTCAAACAAGGTGATTTGAATTCAAAATATGTAAACAGTGCTATTATGTGGCTAAACCACACAAGTGGGCTAAATAATGAATACATAAATAAATAAATAGAACAATTGATTGGACCCGTGACTAAATGAATAAAGTGATAAAAAAAGTTCATGAGTGATTGAAGAAATGTAACTTCTGTGATCTTCAAAGTAATCTTCCACCACACAACCAATGTGTATTGTGATTCCTCCACCAATCAAATTGGCCACTCACCAGAACTAATTGCCTTCCACTCACGTGTTTTGGCACAACAAGCATGTGATAAATTCCTCAAATCAGTGGATACATTTCCAATATAAAAGTAAAACTCAAAAACAATCGTGAATCAAATCAGAGCAAACTTCCTCAATATTCATTTGGCTGATGAACTATGGTCACGGCGGACCTGTACAAAAACCGGATGCTTCTCACCACTTCCCCTTTGCTGTACTGGCACCCTCCTGTTTGGAAATATCTCTCAATCGCTGGTCACTAGCGTGATGTAACTTGCAGAAGCATGTCACGTTGCTTCAGAGGGTCAAATGAATATTTGACCCTCTGAACCAATGTGAATATTGAGGAAGTTTGCTCTGATTTGATTCACGGTTGTTTTTGAGTTTTACTTTTGAATTGGAAATTTACCCACTGATTTGAGGAATTTATCACATGCTTGTTGTGCCAAAACACGTGAGTGTAAGGCAGTGTTTGTCAACTCCAGTCCTCAAGCCCCCCCAACAGGTCAAGTTTTCAGGATTTCCCTCAGATAAAAAGGCTGTGGGAATTACTAAGGCAGAGAAACTGATCAAATCACCTGTGCAAAATAATGGAAATCCTGAAAACCTGACCTGTTGGGGGGCCTTGAGGACTGGAGTTGAGAAACACTGGTGTAAGGCAATTAGTTCTGGTGAGTGGCCAATTTGAATGGTGGAGGAATCACAATACACATTGGGTGTGGTGGAAGATTACTTTGAAGATCACAGAATTTACATTTCTTCAATCACTCATGAACTTTTTTATCACTTTACTCATTTAGTCACGGGTTCAATCAATTGTTCTATTTATTTATTTATTTATTCATTATTTAGTCCACTTGTGTGGTTCAGCCACATAACAGCACTGTTTACATATTTTGAATTCAAATCACCTTGTTTGAATACACTATGTACACTTTTTTGAATAGTATTTATAAGAAGCAACTAGGGTTGTCCTGATGCCTCTTTTTTAGGACCGAGTACAAGTACCGATACTTTTTTCCATGTACTCGCCGATACCAAATACCGATACTTTTTTTAATGTGTCCCCAAATGCAGCCATGTCCCCCCAGCCATGTCCCCCCACATATTGCAGCCATGTCCTGTCCCCCACATATTGCAGCCATGCCCTGTCCCCCACATATTGCAGCCATGTCCTGTCCCCCACATATTGCAGCCATGTCATGTCCCCCACATATTGCAGCCATGTCATGTCCCCCACATATTGCAGCCATGTCATGTCCCCCATATATGCAGCCATGTCATGTCCCCCACATATTGCAGCCATGTCATGTCCCCCACATATTGTAGTCATGTGATGTCCCCCACATATTGCAGTCATGTCCCCCACATATTGCAGTCATGTCATGTCCCCCACATATCGCAGCCATGTCATGTCCCCCACATATTGCAGCCATGTCATGTCCCCCACATATTGCAGCCATGTCATGACCCCCCACATATTGCAGCCATGTCATGTCCCCCCACATATGCATCCATGTCATGTCCCCCCACATATGCAGCCATGTCATGTCCCCCCACATATTGCAGCCATGTCATGTCCCCCCACATATGCAGCCATGTCATATCCCCCCACATATTGCAGCCATGTCATATCCCCCCACATATTGCAGCCATGTCATATCCCCCCACATATTGCAGTCATGTCATGTCCCCCATATATGCAGCCATGTCATGTCCCCCACATATTGCAGCCATGTCATGTCCCCCACATATTGCAGCCATGTCTGTCCCCCACATATTGCAGCCATGTCTGTCCCCCACATATTGCAGCCATGTCTGTCCCCACATATTGCAGCCATGTCTGTCCCCCACATATTGCAGCCATGTCATGTCCCCCACATATTGCAGTCATGTCATGTCCCCCACATATTGCAGTCATGTCATGTCCCCCACATATTGCAGTCATGTCATGTCCCCCATATATGCAGCCATGTCATGTCCGCCACATATTGCAGCCATGTCCTGTCCCCCATACCTTTAGTACCATAGATGATGCCGCATACCGCTGTGTATTGTAATCGCCGCATTACAGGCACCTGTTTGAATTCTCAATGGCCGCCGCGTATAGACACTCCCCTTCTCGGGATTGGACCCATCCCGAGCAAGGGGGAGTGTCTATACACACGGCTCAGTGCATAGACACTCCCCCTTGCTCGGGATTGGACAGATCCGTATATTAGGTAAAATATTAGGTATCGGTCCCGATACCGTTACTAGTATCGGTATCGGGACAACCCTAGAAGCAACCATATGGATTGTTGATCCAAGGTGTGCTTAGCGATATAAATACAGGTGTAACATGTAGAATGTTGCAAAAGATGGAGTTAGCCTTTAGGCCCCATTCACACCTGAGCATAGCATTTTCAGGCAGAAAGTTGCGCAAATTTACCACGATTTTGCAGCGATTTTTGCAGCTTTTTTTACTGCGTTTTTGCCGTGATTTTGTACAGGTCAAAAGGTCACCAATGTAAAAAGCAGAAAAACGCCCCAAATCTGCCTAAAAAAATTCCCAGAACTTGTTTGATCTTCAGGCGTTTTGGAGTGGAAATGTGAACCATCTCCATAGAGAATAATAGATTTTTTCCCCTCCAGGGTTTTGTAGCTTGAGGCTTCAAGCTACAAAACGCTCAGGTGTTAATGGGGTCTAAAAAAAAACATACCGGGGGATACCACAGGCTACTTACAACTTGACATCAAGAGACTTTATGGTTGATTTATTAAAGGTAAATGGACTATTCACATTGCATGGGAAAATGCACTTTGCAAAGAGATTTTTCCCAAAAGTAACAACCTATTTGCCTTTAGAAAATCAACCCCATTGACCTCTAAGGCCTCGTACACACTATCGGACATATCCGATGAAAACGGTCCGCGGACCATTTCCATCGGATATGTCCGATCGGGAGTTTGATCCGATGGCGTGTAAACACCATCGGATCAAATTCCCCGCCGCCGGACGGCGCGGTGACGTGGCGGTGACGCGGCGGTGACGTTGACGCCGCCACGTCACCGCCACGTCACCGCACCAGGAAGTTAAACACTTCCGCGCATGCGCCGAATCCATTCGGCGGCGGCGCGGCGGCGGTGGGGGACGACATGTCTGCTGGTAAGTGTACTAACCAGCAGACATGTCGGGCGGACAGATTCCCACCGGATAGATTTCAAAGCATGCTTTGAAATCTGTCGGGTGGAGAAATCTGTCCGCTAGCCCATACACACGAGCGGAGATGTCTGCTGAAACGGTCCATCGGACCGTTTTCAGCGGACATATCCCCTCGTGTGTACGAGGCCTAAGAGAAACAGTGAGCCAATTACAGAAGTAGGTGGATTAGGTTCAAGAAAACTGAATACAACAGAAATAAGAAAAATAAAATGACCAGTTATACATAGAAAATCACAGGTGACATACAGTTAAAAGTATAATCACATTAAATGTTAAAAATAGCTTGGTATTCATTTTATATGTGACCCCAGCAGAACTAATGTTTTTTAGGAATGGATATGAGGGGCTGATTTAGAAAAATCAGGAGGGCATTTTTAATATACTTTAGGTTTAGCCTATCAGAGTTTGGAAAGTACCCTTAAAGTGTATGTGGGCCCTTACAATGAACTTCTCTTATTTGCTTTCTTCTGGTCTGCTTGAAATACCATTAAAAACACTTTGCTGTATCTGTTGTGCAAAAGAATTACCCGCTAATCCTGCTGAAATCCAGTAAGTTACCAACCCAATGATTATCAGCCATGCCCAGGTTACATCTTTAAAAACTACAGAACACTGCCCCTCCATGATATGGAGATGAGAAAGGGGTGTTTTGTAGCCCTAACACACATTCTGTCCCACAGTGGCAACATTGCTCCTTCATAGATACAGTACAACGAGTGGCTATTGTCACATTAGGACAGAAAAAATGTAGTCAGGTGCAGGTTTTTTCTCTCCACTGGAGGTGGTGCCCGACTACAGCTGCATTGCAGTAGGAGAGGAGTCAAGAGGAACATGGTTCCTCTAAGTTTTTTTGGGTCACTGGGGAAGCCATTTTGGTTTGAATGCTACTGCCATATGTGACTGGCAGGCCATCTTGAGTGTTCCAGGTCGGGTGCCTTCGCTTCAGGCTTGTTTTGAATATTTTACAACTTTAACATTATTACAAGTTCCAGTGGCAGACCTTTCATTTGGCGGCTCCCGGGCTCCGCCCTCTCTCTCCACGCCACCCCCTATATGCAATGGATAGATTCATTTCAGGTGTGAATGGGCCTGTGGAGAGCAGGAGGCCGTCGCAGAGCAGGGGAAGTTTCCGGTGATGGGGTAAGTGCTACCAACCAAAAAAAAAATCCACCAACCGCAAACTGACAAGTTCTGTTCTCTGCAACTAGGGGCTGAGTGTTTACTGTCGCTGCACCACACTGTACCTCCCCACAAGTGTGTTACTGACAGAATCATCAGGAGAACATAAAGGAAAAAATAAAACTAATGCAGCTACCACATTTAAGGACCGGTAATCTTCAATATATTAAAAACTAAAAAAAGTTTTTTTGATTTGATATATATATACTTTGAGCCAAGTCCCAGAAAGTAGATCATGTATTTGAATATATATTTGTTCACAGTGTTATCCATTCACAGGGGTACCTGGGCATGTGGATGTAGATGATGACATTACCTGATGAGATACAATACACAAACAATATACATTACATAAAGAAGAACTTTTTAATTAAATTCTGGAAGACTTAAGGATTCTCAGAAACACACTGTTCCTATTATAAATGCATTAGCCATTTCATTTATGCAAAGTCTTAAATTAAATTGCTCCAGACACAAGTTAAATCTAATATTCACACAGCGTCTGTTATTAGCTTTAGTTGAAAAAAAGAGAATTGTCCTTCATTTAATTCGTTCAAACCTGATGAAAACAAAAAAGTGAAACAGCCTATTGATTGCATGATAAATAAATTGTGTGGATGGGGTTGAAAATTAGCCAGCAGAGTGTGAGACATTATATTGAGTTTTAGGGGAGTAGAGTTGGGAGGCCCAGTGAGCCTTACCCAGAGGGACTTTGACAAGGCCTTCCTATTTGCATTTTTCTTTCTTTACATCTTTCACCATCAAAAAGTCTCAGTTAGAGGCCTACTGACCCCTACAGGCTGTAAAACATAAAACCATGCTCAACTATTCCCACAGTCCCTATATCTTATAGTATATATATATGTATGTATATATATATATATATATATACAGTATATAATTTTCTTCCTGTTGTAAAGAGAACATTGACATCAGACTGTGTGTCAGAGGTGCTTGCAGTCTAATGTCCCACCACAGTCACACACCATTACTATTATACATTTATATTTCACAGTGTTGTACAGAGAACACAGAGCCATTCATATCAGTGTATTAAAGGAGCTTACACTCTAATGTCCCATTATAGTCAAACACTATTATTGTTATTATACATTTGTATAACTCAAATATATTCTTCAGAGCACCTTGCAAAGCAGGAATGTCGCATTAACATTGAATCTGCAGAGCAGGAATGTTGCATGAACATTGAAACTGCAGAGCAGGTAGGGCCGTATAAATACTGAAACAGACTTTACTTGATGATGGGACTGCTGGTATCTGTGGTATTTCTGGGACTATAGTGAACAGGACTGTTGTGCTAGAGGAGAGGAGGGAGGATCAAGTGGTGGGTAATTTACCAAACCAGATTTCAGAGGTTCCTATGCAGCCATGCTGCTGCTGGTGGATGGGCACCAGTTGTGCGGCTTTCACCTAACGCACCTTCCATTAAATGCAGGAATGTGGTATAGCTCAGGTGGGAAGGAGAAGATATTCCACCTATCAGGTGGTTGTGGATAAGATCCTAGCCATGGGATTTAAGGCGGAGGATATTTATGCTTTTATCGGTCTGGCTGGTTCCTATGAATATGATTTATCATATGTGCGTCCAAAGTCGCTGGATCTGTTTTGGGAGTGATTTGAGCATGTATATAGGGGCCAGCTGGAAGGGGCTTGTCCCCAAAGTTGTCTCACATCAGCGCTTGATTAAGAATGTGACTATCCTGACAAGGAATGAGTCTATACCCCCCCCCGATTTATGGGTCTGGTTGAGGAGGTTTGGTGAAACGTTGTGTCTCCTAAATAAGATTGTGGATGATAGAGGAATCTGGACAGGTGGGTGGTCAGTGTCAATGAGGTTGAGTGTGTGTGAACCCGTGCACGTGCAGGAGCGTGTCCCTAATGCCAATTGGTGCCAGACGGCCTATTTAAGGAAGTGCCCTGACCCCAGACTCTTGCTGACTGGTCTTCAGCTGCTTCCAGATATCCTGAATCCTGCCACTATCCTGCTTGATACCTGTTACTGAACCTGGCTTGCCTTGACCCTGCTCCTGGACTCTGCTGCTGTTCTGACTATCGGCTCCTGATTCCCTTGTGACCTTGCTTCTGCCTGCTGCCTTGTACCTTGCTGCCTGCCTGTAATCAGACCCGGCTTCCCTTGTGACCTTGCTTCTGCCTGCTGCCTTGTACACTGCTGTGTGCCTGTTATGAGACCCTTTGTGACCCTGTTCCTACTTCCCGTATTGCTCCTCATCAGCTTCAAAGTCCCTGCGACTATGGTTCTGTGACCTGCTGCAACTTCCGACTGCAAGTCTTCCAGGGACTTAAAGGGTCACTAAAGGAAAAAACATTTTTTTGCTGAAATGACTGTTTACAGGGTACAGAGACATATAAGTTAACTGATTCCTTTTCAAAATGATTAAAAATAGATAAAAATCGATCATATAATGTGCCTGCAGGTTAGTTTCACTTTTGAACTGGCTTCATGTTTCTGCAAAGTAAAAATAGACACACAGAAAAACAAAAAACAAATCCAGGGCAGTGTTTTGTTTTTAAAATGAATCTGGTTCTGGGAAGTTTTAGACACACAGTATTGACAGCTTAGACCACCATGAGAAAGCTCCCAGTACTGTGGTTATAAGGAAACAGACAAGCAGGAAGTGTGGAGAACAGAGCAGGATTACAGCAACTTCAAAGCAAAAACGAACAATAAGGACATGAAACCAGTACTGCAGTGAGGTAAAGGAAGCTATTTAGCTAAAAAAAAAAATTTCCTTTAGTGATCCTTTAACATCATTTGACATTCCAGTGCCACTGCTCTAGCGGAGTGCCTCGTTAACCCCAGCTAACCCTTGGTGTCTGACTGCCTTCCCTGGTCTGATGGTCCTTCTGCTCATTCTGGCACACATCCTCTGCTACAAGTTTCCGGGTCCACATCTACAGACACTCGTGTTCCTCTTGTCCCTCGGTTCCCTCTGTTCCACCTCCAGCGGGACCTGGGCTGGAGATACAAGAGAGGCCGACCTCGTCATTTCAGTCTCCCTTCAGGTACGTGACAGTACCATTCAGCCAATGATGGCGTCTAAAAGGGAAGTCTCTCTTCTGTCAAACCTTTGCCGGACTGTTACCACACTCTCTCATCTGGTACAAGGGTTGCACACAGACTTTGTTCAACTCCATAACCAACTACAGTCTGAATCCAGTCTGGTCCCCACCTCAGAATATTCAAGGATCAGGGATTCTGCTGCTCAGACCACAACTTGTAACCATGTTGAACTTTCTTACCCTTCTGAACCCAGAGTACCCCTACCTGAGCGCTTTTCTGGCGACCGCAGGGAATTTAGGACTTTTCAGAATGCCTGTGAACTTTATTTTTCTCTGCTACCCTGCACTTTTGCCACCAAGGAAGTTAAGGTGGGATTCCTCATGTCTTTACTGCTGGGGGAACCCCCGGCCTGGGTGTACCAGCTTCAGGAGCAACACGATCCTGTCTTTGCCTCTGCAAATTCCTTTTTTGCCACCATGGCTTAACTGTATGCTAATCCCTTCTGCCAACAAACTGCTGAAACCACTCTGAATTACCTGCAACAGGGCCCCAGGCCTGTGGAGGATTATGTCTCGGACTTTCGCTTGTGGAGCGCTGATACCAAATCGAAAAGCTCAACGTTATGTTTTTGATTTAGTCTCGGCCTGTAAGATGCTATGAAGGACGAACTGGCCAGGGTTGATTCACCTCCCTGGATGACTTGATTCACCTCTGTATACAGATTGATCACCGCCTGCTTGAAAGAGCCAGGAATCTCCATCTGTTACCTGTTCAGTCTGAGGTCCCTTTACTCCCCTCCTCTGCAGCTACGCCTAGGAACACCATTCACATCTAGAAGGTTCCACATGCTAGCCTTCCAAACAGGAACGCTCGTCTTCACCATCTTAATCTCTGTCTTTACTGTGGTGGTGAAGGACACTTTCTTAGGTTTTGCCCCCAAATACAGGTTAGGAGATCCTCTCCTCTGCCTAATACAGTTGCTTCTCTAAACCCTGGTCAGAACCATACCTTGTTGCCAATCTTTCTTCAGTTTGCAGAAAAGACTCTTAGGCCGCGTACACACGATCAGACATATCCGATCGTGTGTACGGCCTAGCAGACAGGTTTCCAGCAGACAAAAGTTTTAAAACATGCTTTAAAACTTATCTGCTGGACAACTGTCCGACGGACATGTCCGCTGGTTAGTACGGCTAACCAGCGGACCGAAACCCCCTGCATGCGTCGAATGGATTCAACGCATGCGTGGAAGCATTTTACTTTCTGGTTTGCGGACGTCGTGGCATCAACGTCACCACTACGTCACCGCGCTGTCTGTCCGCGGGGATTTTGGTTTGATCGTGTGTACACACATCAGACCAAAACATCCCAGGAGACATGTCCGATGAAAACGGTCCGCCGGATCGTTTTCATCGGACATGTCTCCTCGTGTGTACGCGGCCTTACAGTCTCCACCATTGTGGACTCTGGAGCCTGTAGCTGTTTTGTGGACTCGTCCTTCGCAACCATGCATGAACTGCCCTTATGTGCCAATAAAAACAGCTTCTCGGTCCACCTAGCAGATGGTTCACGTATTAAATCTGGACCCGTCACTCTAGAGACTGCGCCTAGTCCCTGTTCTACAGCTTCTGGGCATCGGGAATTCCTACGTCTTGATGTCATCACATCCCCATTTTTCCTGTCATCCTTGGGCAATCCTTGTTAAGGGCACATAATCCCCTCAGCAATTGGTCTTCTGGGGAAGTGTCTTGTTCTTCTAATTACTGCAAGGAACACTGTCTTCCTCCTACAAAGCTTAACCGAACAAGCTGAAGTTTGAAGCTGATTGGTTACTATACATAGCTGCACCAAATTCTATGTGCACTAGTTTTAGTAATCTGCCCCTATTAGAGAAGTCTTAGTCCATAAAGGACCCTCACTTAGTTCCCTTTTAGCACTTGTATACCCAGTATACAGCAAGGTAATTACTCACAATGTCCCAGGAGC